>CAMITZ010000093.1:611378-1222756 GCA_946251845.1 Andrena fulva | reverse complement strand
GTATTGCCACCCTTAGCGATAGGAGACAGTCCGCGGACCTAATTTTCCTTTATAAAGTCATACATGGTCTTGTGAATTGCACTGAGCTTGTTGCGACATTGCGATTTCGTGCTTCTGAACGAGCTCTGCGACCCAGGCCACTTTTTGTGAGTGGTGAACCAGCTTACCGGAATTATACGTCTGATCCCTTAAGTAGAGCCATGAGCTGTGCCAACCAATGTTTCCCGGACATTGATTTGTTTCGTGTTTCTCTCAGTGGCCTCCGATTACTTTTGTATGAGCGTTCAGTATAGGTCACTTAACGTGATACGTTAATAGTAAGTACTCACAGCGATTAGTTGTTAACTTGGTTACTCAACTTTAATTTTAAGTTTAATTTTAATTATTTGTAAAGTTTACATGTATATTTGCTCCTTGCTATGAATCTTCTGCTTCCAAAGGGTTTTACCCGTTTACAATAATAATAATAATAGTCGTCGGACATGATGGTGGCGGGCCAATCTAGTCCCGGGGTCGTGGGGACGACCCTATAGTCGTCACACATGTCGGCGGCTGGCAAACTTTGGCCCGTAGTCGTGGGGACGACCCTATAGTCATCGGACATGTCGGCGGCTGGCTAACCTATTCCCGGGGTCGTGGGGACGACCCTGTAGTCGTCGGACATGATGGTGGCGGGCCAATCTAGTCCCGGGGTCTTAGGTACGACCCTGTAGTCGTCGGACATGTCGGCGGCAGGCCAACATAGTCCCGGGGTCGTGGGGACGACCCTGTAGTCGTCGGACATGACGGTGGCGGGCCAATCTAGTCCCGGGGCCGTGGGGACGACCGTATAGTCGTCGGACATGTCGGCGGCTGGCCCACCTAGCCCCGGTGTCGTCGGTACGACCCTATAGTCGTCGGACAAGTCGGCGGCGGGCCAAACTAGTCCCGGGGTCGTGGGGACGACGCTTTAGTCGTCGGACCAGTCGGCGGCGGGCTAACCTAGTCCCGGGGTCTTGGGGACGACCCTATAGTCGTCGGACATGACGGTGGCGGGCCAATCTAGTCCCGGGGTCGTGGGGACGACCCTATAGTCGTCGGAAAAGTCGGCGGCGGGCCAACCTAGTCCCGGGGTCTTGGGGACGACCCTATGCATTTTAGTGACCATGACTATGGCCCGGCCTTACGACTACTGGGTATTGCCACCCTTAGCGATAGGAGACAGTCCGCGGACCTAATTTTCCTTTATAAAGTCATACATGGTCTTGTGAATTGCACTGAGCTTGTTGCGACATTGCGATTTCGTGCTTCTGAACGAGCTCTGCGACCCAGGCCACTTTTTGTGAGTGGTGAACCAGCTTACCGGAATTATACGTCTGATCCCTTAAGTAGAGCCATGAGCTGTGCCAACCAATGTTTCCCGGACATTGATTTGTTTCGTGTTTCTCTCAGTGGCCTCCGATTACTTTTGTATGAGCGTTCAGTATAGGTCACTTAACGTGATACGTTAATAGTAAGTACTCACAGCGATTAGTTGTTAACTTGGTTACTCAACTTTAATTTTAAGTTTAATTTTAATTATTTGTAAAGTTTACATGTATATTTGCTCCTTGCTATGAATCTTCTGCTTCCAAAGGGTTTTACCCGTTTACAATAATAATAATAATAGTCGTCGGACATGATGGTGGCGGGCCAATCTAGTCCCGGGGTCGTGGGGACGACCCTATAGTCGTCACACATGTCGGCGGCTGGCAAACTTTGGCCCGTAGTCGTGGGGACGACCCTATAGTCATCGGACATGTCGGCGGCTGGCTAACCTATTCCCGGGGTCGTGGGGACGACCCTGTAGTCGTCGGACATGATGGTGGCGGGCCAATCTAGTCCCGGGGTCTTAGGTACGACCCTGTAGTCGTCGGACATGTCGGCGGCAGGCCAACATAGTCCCGGGGTCGTGGGGACGACCCTGTAGTCGTCGGACATGACGGTGGCGGGCCAATCTAGTCCCGGGGCCGTGGGGACGACCGTATAGTCGTCGGACATGTCGGCGGCTGGCCCACCTAGCCCCGGTGTCGTCGGTACGACCCTATAGTCGTCGGACAAGTCGGCGGCGGGCCAAACTAGTCCCGGGGTCGTGGGGACGACCCTATAGTCGTCGGACAAGTCGGTGGCGGGCCAACCTAGTCCCGGGGTCGTGGGGACGACCCTATAGCCGTCGGACATGTCGGCGGCGGGCCAACGTACGCCCAGGGTCGTAGGGACGAACCTATAGTCGTCGGACATGACGGTGGCGGGCCAATCTAGTCCCGGGGTCGTGGGGACGGCACCATAGGCGTCGGACATGACGGTGGCGCCCCAATCTAGTCCCGGGGTCGTGGGGACGACCCTATAGTCGTCGGACATGTCGGCGGCTGGCCAACTTTGGACCGTGGTCGTGGGGACGACACTATAGTCGTCGGACATGATGGTGTTGGGCCAATCTAGTCCCAGGGCCGTGGGGACGACCCTATAGTCGTCGGAAAAGTCGGCGGCGGGCCAACCTAGTCCCGGGGTCTTGGGGACGACCCTATAGTCGTCGGACATGATGGTGGCGGGCCAATCTAGTCCCGGGGTCGTGGGGACGACCCTATAGTCGTCACACATGTCGGCGGCTGGCAAACTTTGGCCCGTAGTCGTGGGGACGACCCTATAGTCGTCGGACATGTCGGCGGCTGGCTAACCTAGTCCCGGGGTCGTGGGGACGACCCTGTAGTCGTCGGACATGATGGTGGCCGGCCAATCTAGTCCCGGGGTCTTGGGTACGACCCTGTAGTCGTCGGACATGTCGGCGGCAGGCCAACATAGTCCCGGGGTCGTGGGGACGACCCTGTAGTCGTCGGACATGACGGTGGCGGGCCAATCTAGTCCCGGGGCCGTGGGGACGACCGTATAGTCGTCGGACATGTCGGCGGCTGGCCCACCTAGCCCCGGTGTCGTCGGTACGACCCTATAGTCGTCGGACAAGTCGGCGGCGGGCCAAACTAGTCCCGGGGTCGTGGGGACGACCCTATAGTCGTCGGACATGTCGGCGGCTGGCTAACCTAGTCCCGGGGTCGTGGGGACGACCCTGTAGTCGTCGGACATGATGGTGGCGGGCCAATCTAGTCCCGGGGTCTTAGGTACGACCCTGTAGTCGTCGGACATGTCGGCGGCAGGCCAACATAGTCCCGGGGTCGTGGGGACGACCCTGTAGTCGTCGGACATGACGGTGGCGGGCCAATCTAGTCCCGGGGCCGTGGGGACGACCGTATAGTCGTCGGACATGTCGGCGGCTGGCCCACCTAGCCCCGGTGTCGTCGGTACGACCCTATAGTCGTCGGACAAGTCGGCGGCGGGCCAAACTAGTCCCGGGGTCGTGGGGACGACCCTATAGTCGTCGGACAAGTCGGTGGCGGGCCAACCTAGTCCCGGGGTCGTGGGGACGACCCTATAGCCGTCGGACATGTCGGCGGCGGGCCAACGTACGCCCAGGGTCGTAGGGACGAACCTATAGTCGTCGGACATGACGGTGGCGGGCCAATCTGGTCCCGGGGTCGTGGGGACGGCACCATAGGCGTCGGACATGACGGTGGCGCCCCAATCTAGTCCCGGGGTCGTGGGGACGACCCTATAGTCGTCGGACATGTCGGCGGCTGGCCAACTTTGGACCGTGGTCGTGGGGACGACACTATAGTCGTCGGACATGATGGTGTTGGGCCAATCTAGTCCCAGGGCCGTGGGGACGACCCTATAGTCGTCGGACATATCGGCGGCTGGGCAACTTTGGCCCGTGGTCGTGGTGACGACCCTATAGTCGTCGGATATGTCGGCGGCGGGCCAACCTAGTCCCGGGGACGTGGGGACGAACCTATAGTCGTCGGATATGTCGGCGGCGGGCCAACTTTGGCCCGTGGTCGTGGGGATGACCCTATAGTCGTCGGACATGACGGTGGCGGGCCAATCTAGTTCCGGGGTCGTGAGGACGACCCTATAGTCGTCGGAAAAGTCGGCGGCGGGCCAACCTAGTCCCGGGGTCTTGGGGACGACCCTATAGTCGTCGGACATGACGGTGGCGGGCCAATCTAGTCCCGGGGTCGTGGGGACGACGCTATAGTCGTCGGACCAGTCGGCGGCGGGCTAACCTAGTCCCGGGGTCTTGGGGACGACCCTATAGTCGTCGGACATGACGGTGACGGGCCAATCTAGTCCCGGCGTCGTGGGTACGGCCCTATACTCGTCGGACATGACGGTGGTGGGCGAATCTAGTCCCGTGGTCGTGGGGACGACCCTATAGTCGTCGGACATGACGGTGGCGGGTCAATCTAGTCCCGGGGTCGTGGGTACGACCATATAGTCGTCGGACATGTCGGCGGCTGGCCAACTTTGGCCCGTGGTCGTCGGGACGATCCTATAGTCGTCGGACATGTCGGCGGCTGGCCCACCTAGCCCCGGTGTCGTCGGTACGACCCTATAGTCGTCGGACAAGTCGGCGGCGGGCCAAACTAGTCCCGGGGTCGTGGGGACGACCCTATAGTCGTCGGACAAGTCGGCGGCGGGCCACCCTAGTCCCGGGGTGGTAGGGACGACCCTATAGTCGTCGGACATGACGGTGGCGGGCCAACCTAGTCCCGGGGTCGTGGGGACGACTATATAGTCGTCGGACATGCCGGCGGCTGGGCAACTTTGGCCCGTGGTCGTGGGGACGGCCCTATAGTCGTCGGACATTTCGGCGGCTGGCCAACCTAGTCCCGGGGTCGTGGGGACGACCCTATAGCCGTCGGACATGTCGGCGGCGGGCCAACGTACGCCCAGGGTCGTAGGGACGAACCTATAGTCGTCGGACATGACGGTGGCGGGCCAATCTAGTCCCGGGGACGTGGGGACGGCACCATAGGCGTCGGACATGACGGTGGCGCCCCAATCTAGTCCCGGGGTCGTGGGGACGACCCTATAGTCGTCGGACATGTCGGCGGCTGGCCAACTTTGGACCGTGGTCGTGGGGACGACACTATAGTCGTCGGACATGATGGTGTTGGGCCAATCTAGTCCCAGGGCCGTGGGGACGACCCTATAGTCGTCGGACATATCGGCGGCTGGGCAACTTTGGCCCGTGGTCGTGGAGACGACCCTATAGTCGTCGGATATGTCGGCGGGGGGCCAACCTAGTCCCGGGGACGTGGGGACGAACCTATAGTCGTCGGATATGTCGGCGGCGGGCCAACTTTGGCCCGTGGTCGTGGGGATGACCCTATAGTCGTCGGACATGACGGTGGCGGGCCAATCTAGTTCCGGGGTCGTGAGGGCGACCCTATAGTCGTCGGAAAAGTCGGCGGCGGGCCAACCTAGTCCCGGGGTCTTGGGGACGACCCTATAGTCGTCGGACATGACGGTGGCGGGCCAATCTAGTCCCGGGGTCGTGGGGACGACGCTTTAGTCGTCGGACCAGTCGGCGGCGGGCTAACCTAGTCCCGGGGTCTTGGGGACGACCCTATAGTCGTCGGACATGACGGTGGCGGGCCAATCTAGTCCCGGGGTCGTGGGGACGACCCTATAGTCGTCGGAAAAGTCGGCGGCGGGCCAACCTAGTCCCGGGGTCTTGGGGACGACCCTATGCATTTTAGTGACCATGACTATGGCCCGGCCTTACGACTACTGGGTATTGCCACCCTTAGCGATAGGAGACAGTCCGCGGACCTAATTTTCCTTTATAAAGTCATACATGGTCTTGTGAATTGCACTGAGCTTGTTGCGACATTGCGATTTCGTGCTTCTGAACGAGCTCTGCGACCCAGGCCACTTTTTGTGAGTGGTGAACCAGCTTACCGGAATTATACGTCTGATCCCTTAAGTAGAGCCATGAGCTGTGCCAACCAATGTTTCCCGGACATTGATTTGTTTCGTGTTTCTCTCAGTGGCCTCCGATTACTTTTGTATGAGCGTTCAGTATAGGTCACTTAACGTGATACGTTAATAGTAAGTACTCACAGCGATTAGTTGTTAACTTGGTTACTCAACTTTAATTTTAAGTTTAATTTTAATTATTTGTAAAGTTTACATGTATATTTGCTCCTTGCTATGAATCTTCTGCTTCCAAAGGGTTTTACCCGTTTACAATAATAATAATAATAGTCGTCGGACATGATGGTGGCGGGCCAATCTAGTCCCGGGGTCGTGGGGACGACCCTATAGTCGTCACACATGTCGGCGGCTGGCAAACTTTGGCCCGTAGTCGTGGGGACGACCCTATAGTCATCGGACATGTCGGCGGCTGGCTAACCTATTCCCGGGGTCGTGGGGACGACCCTGTAGTCGTCGGACATGATGGTGGCGGGCCAATCTAGTCCCGGGGTCTTAGGTACGACCCTGTAGTCGTCGGACATGTCGGCGGCAGGCCAACATAGTCCCGGGGTCGTGGGGACGACCCTGTAGTCGTCGGACATGACGGTGGCGGGCCAATCTAGTCCCGGGGCCGTGGGGACGACCGTATAGTCGTCGGACATGTCGGCGGCTGGCCCACCTAGCCCCGGTGTCGTCGGTACGACCCTATAGTCGTCGGACAAGTCGGCGGCGGGCCAAACTAGTCCCGGGGTCGTGGGGACGACGCTTTAGTCGTCGGACCAGTCGGCGGCGGGCTAACCTAGTCCCGGGGTCTTGGGGACGACCCTATAGTCGTCGGACATGACGGTGGCGGGCCAATCTAGTCCCGGGGTCGTGGGGACGACCCTATAGTCGTCGGAAAAGTCGGCGGCGGGCCAACCTAGTCCCGGGGTCTTGGGGACGACCCTATGCATTTTAGTGACCATGACTATGGCCCGGCCTTACGACTACTGGGTATTGCCACCCTTAGCGATAGGAGACAGTCCGCGGACCTAATTTTCCTTTATAAAGTCATACATGGTCTTGTGAATTGCACTGAGCTTGTTGCGACATTGCGATTTCGTGCTTCTGAACGAGCTCTGCGACCCAGGCCACTTTTTGTGAGTGGTGAACCAGCTTACCGGAATTATACGTCTGATCCCTTAAGTAGAGCCATGAGCTGTGCCAACCAATGTTTCCCGGACATTGATTTGTTTCGTGTTTCTCTCAGTGGCCTCCGATTACTTTTGTATGAGCGTTCAGTATAGGTCACTTAACGTGATACGTTAATAGTAAGTACTCACAGCGATTAGTTGTTAACTTGGTTACTCAACTTTAATTTTAAGTTTAATTTTAATTATTTGTAAAGTTTACATGTATATTTGCTCCTTGCTATGAATCTTCTGCTTCCAAAGGGTTTTACCCGTTTACAATAATAATAATAATAGTCGTCGGACATGATGGTGGCGGGCCAATCTAGTCCCGGGGTCGTGGGGACGACCCTATAGTCGTCACACATGTCGGCGGCTGGCAAACTTTGGCCCGTAGTCGTGGGGACGACCCTATAGTCATCGGACATGTCGGCGGCTGGCTAACCTATTCCCGGGGTCGTGGGGACGACCCTGTAGTCGTCGGACATGATGGTGGCGGGCCAATCTAGTCCCGGGGTCTTAGGTACGACCCTGTAGTCGTCGGACATGTCGGCGGCAGGCCAACATAGTCCCGGGGTCGTGGGGACGACCCTGTAGTCGTCGGACATGACGGTGGCGGGCCAATCTAGTCCCGGGGCCGTGGGGACGACCGTATAGTCGTCGGACATGTCGGCGGCTGGCCCACCTAGCCCCGGTGTCGTCGGTACGACCCTATAGTCGTCGGACAAGTCGGCGGCGGGCCAAACTAGTCCCGGGGTCGTGGGGACGACCCTATAGTCGTCGGACAAGTCGGTGGCGGGCCAACCTAGTCCCGGGGTCGTGGGGACGACCCTATAGCCGTCGGACATGTCGGCGGCGGGCCAACGTACGCCCAGGGTCGTAGGGACGAACCTATAGTCGTCGGACATGACGGTGGCGGGCCAATCTAGTCCCGGGGTCGTGGGGACGGCACCATAGGCGTCGGACATGACGGTGGCGCCCCAATCTAGTCCCGGGGTCGTGGGGACGACCCTATAGTCGTCGGACATGTCGGCGGCTGGCCAACTTTGGACCGTGGTCGTGGGGACGACACTATAGTCGTCGGACATGATGGTGTTGGGCCAATCTAGTCCCAGGGCCGTGGGGACGACCCTATAGTCGTCGGACATATCGGCGGCTGGGCAACTTTGGCCCGTGGTCGTGGAGACGACCCTATAGTCGTCGGATATGTCGGCGGCGGGCCAACCTAGTCCCGGGGACGTGGGGACGAACCTATAGTCGTCGGATATGTCGGCGGCGGGCCAACTTTGGCCCGTGGTCGTGGGGATGACCCTATAGTCGTCGGACATGACGGTGGCGGGCCAATCTAGTTCCGGGGTCGTGAGGACGACCCTATAGTCGTCGGAAAAGTCGGCGGCGGGCCAACCTAGTCCCGGGGTCTTGGGGACGACCCTATAGTCGTCGGACATGACGGTGGCGGGCCAATCTAGTCCCGGGGTCGTGGGGACGACGCTATAGTCGTCGGACCAGTCGGCGGCGGGCCAACCTAGTCCCGGGGTCGTGGGGACGACCCTATAGCCGTCGGACATGTCAGCGGCGGGCCAACGTACGCCCAGGGTCGTAGGGACGAACCTATAGTCGTCGAAGATGTCGGCGGCTGGCCAACTTTGGCCTGTGGTCGTGGGGACGGCCCTATAGTCGTCGGACATGTCGGCGGCTGGCCAACCTAGTCCCGGGGTCGTGGGGACGACCCTATAGTCGTCGGACATGTCGGCGGCTGGGCAACTTTGGCCCGTGGTCGTGGAGACGACCCTATAGTCGTCGGATATGTCGGCGGCGGGCCAACCTAGTCCCGGGGACGTGGGGACGAACCTATAGTCGTCGGATATGTCGGCGGCGGGCCAACTTTGGCCCGTGGTCGTGGGGATGACCCTATAGTCGTCGGACATGACGGTGGCGGGCCAATCTAGTTCCGGGGTCGTGAGGACGACCCTATAGTCGTCGAAGATGTCGGCGGCTGGCCAACTTTGGCCTGTGGTCGTGGGGACGGCCCTATAGTCGTCGGACATGTCGGCGGCTGGCCAACCTAGTCCCGGGGACGTGGGGACGGCCCTATAGTCGTCGGACATGTCGGCGGCTGGCCAACCTAGTCCCGGGGTCGTGGGGACGACCCTATAGTCGTCGGACATGTCGGCGGCGGGCCAACGTACGCCCAGGGTTGTAGGGACGAACCTATAGTCGTCGGACATGACGGTGGCGGGCCAATCTAGTCCCGGGGTCGTGGGGACGACCCCATAGGCGTCGGACATGACGGTGGCGGGCCAATCTATCCCCGGGGTCGTGGGGACGACCTTATAGTCGTCGGACAAGTCGGCGGCGGGCCAACCTAGTCCCGGGGTTGTGGGGACGTCCCTATAGTCGTCGGACATGTCGGCGGCGGGCCAACCTAGTCCCGGGGTCGTGGGGACGACCCTATAGTCGTCGGAAAAATCGGCGGCTGGCCAACCTAGTCCCGGGGTGGTAGGGACGACACTATAGTCGTCGGACAAGTCGGCGGCGGGCCAACCTAGTCCCGGGGTGGTGGGGACGACCCTATGGTCTTCGGACATGTCGGCGGCTGGCAAACTTTGGCCCGTAGTCGTGGGGACGACCCTATAGTCGTCGGACATGATTGTGGCGGGCCAACCTAGTCCCGGGGTCGCGGGGACGACCCTATATTCGTCGGATAAGTCGGCGGCGGGCCAACCTAGTCCCGGGGTCGTGGGGACGATCCTATAGTCGTCGGATATGTCGGCGGCTGGTCAACTTTGGCCCGTGGTCGCGGGGACGACCCTATAGTCTTCGGATAAGTCGGCGGCGGGCCAACCTAGTCCCGGGGTCGTGGGGACGGTCCTATAGTCGTCGGACAATTCGGCGGCGGGCCAACCTAGTCCCGGGGTCGTGGGGACGACCCTATAGTCGTCGGACAAGTCGGCGGCGGGCCAACCTAGTCCCGAGGTGGTGGGGACGAACCTATAGTCGTCGGACATGTCGGCGGCTGGGCAACTTTGGCCCGTGGACGTGGGGACGACCCTATAGTCATCGGACATGATGGTGGCGGGCCAATCTAGTCCCGGGGTCGTGGGGACGACTCTATAGTCGTCACACATGTCGGCGGCTGGCCAACTTTGGCCCGTGGTCGTGGGGACGACCCTATAGTCGTCGGACATGTCGGCGACTGGCCAACCTAGTCCCGGGTTCGTGGGGACGACCCTATAGTCGTCGGACATGTCGGCGGCGGGCCAACGTATGCCCGGGTTCGTGGGGACGACCCTATATTCGTCGGAATAGCCGGCGGCGGGCCAACGTAGGCCCAGGGTCGTAGGGACGACCCAATAGTCGTCGGACATGACGGTGGCGGGCCAATCTAGTTCCGGGGTCGTGGGGACGACCCTATAGTCGCCGGACAAGTCGGCGGCGGGCCAACATAGTCACGGGGTCGTGGGGACGACCCTATAGTCGTCGGATATGTCGGCGGCGGGCCAACCTAGTCCCGGGGTCGAGGGGACGACTCTATAATCGTCGGCACAAGTCGGCGGCGGGCCAACCAAGACCCGGTGTCGTGGGGACGACCCTATATTCGTCGGACATGATGGTGGCGCCCCAATCTAGTCCCGGGGTCGTGGGGACGACCCTATAGTCGTCGGACATGTCGGCGGCTGGCCAACTTTGGCCCGTGGTCGTGGGGACGACACTATAGTCGTCGGACATGATGGTGGCGGGCCATACTAGTCCCGGGGTCGTGGGGACGACCCTATAGTCGTCGGAAAAATCGGCGGCTGGCCAACCTACTCCCGGGGTGGTAGGGACGACACTATAGTCGTCGGACAAGTCGGCGGCGGGCCAACCTAGTCCCGGGGTGGTGGGGACGACCCTATAGTCGTCGGACATGTCAGCGGCGGGCCAACGTATGCCCGGGTTCGTGGGGACGACCCTATATTCGTCGGAATAGCCGGCGGCGGGCCAACGTAGGCCCAGGGTCGTAGGGACGACCCAATAGTCGTCGGACATGACGGTGGCGGGCCAATCTAGTTCCGGGGTCGTGGGGACGACCCTATAGTCGCCGGACAAGTCGGCGGCGGGCCAACATAGTCACGGGGTCGTGGGGACGACCCTATAGTCGTCGGATATGTCGGCGGCGGGCCAACCTAGTCCCGGGGTCGAGGGGACGACTCTATAATCGTCGGCACAAGTCGGCGGCGGGCCAACCAAGACCCGGTGTCGTGGGGACGACCCTATAGTCGTCGGACATGATGGTGGGGCCCCAATCTAGTCCCGGGGTCGTGGGGACGACCCTATAGTCGTCGGACATGTCGGCGGCTGGCCAACTTTGGCCCGGGGTCGTGGGGACGACCCTATGGTCGTCGGACATGATGGTGGCGGGCCAATCTAGTCCCGGGGTCGTGGGGACGACCCTATAGTCGTCGGACATGTCGGCGGCTGGGCAACTTTGGCCCGTGGGCGTGGGGACGACCCTATAGTCGTCGGATATGTCGGCGGCGGGCCAACCTAGTGCCGGGGACGTGGGGACGAACCTATAGTCGTCGGACATGTCGGCGGCTGGCCAACCTAGTCCCGGGGTCGTGGGGACGACCCTATAGTCGTCGGACATGTCGGCGGGGGGCCAACGTACGCCCAGGGTCGTAGGGACGAACCTATAGTCGTCGGACATGACGGTGGCGGGCCAATCTAGTCCCGGGGTCGTGGGGACGACCCCATAGGCGTCGGACATGACGGTGGCGGGCCAATCTATCCCCGGGGTCGTGGGGACGACCTTATAGTCGTCGGACATGTCGGCGGCGGACCAACCTAGTCCCGGGGTCGTGGGGACGACCCTATAGTCGTCGGAAAAATCGGCGGCTGGCCAACCTAGTCCCGGGGTGGTAGGGACGACACTATAGTCGTCGGACAAGTCGGCGGCGGGCCAACCTAGTCCCGGGGTGGTGGGGACGACCCTATGGTCGTCGGTCAAGTCGGCGGCTGGCCAACCTGGTCCCGGGGTCGTGGGGACCACCCTATAGTCGTCGGACATGATTGTGGCGGGCCAACCTAGTCCCGGGGTCGTGGGGACGATCCTATAGTAGTCGGATATGTCGGCGGCTGGTCAACTTTGGCCCGTTGTCGCGGGGACGACCCTATAGTCGTCGGATAAGTCGGCGGCGGGCCAACCTAGTCCCGGGGTCGTGGGGACGACCCTATAGTCGTCGGACAAGTCGGCGGCGGGCCAACCTAGTCCCGAGGTGGTGGGGACGAACCTATAGTCGTCGGACATGTCGGCGGCTGGGCAACTTTGGCCCGTGGTCGTGGGGACGACCCTATAGTCGTCGGACATGATGGTGGCGGGCCAATCTAGTCCCGGGGTCGTGGGGACGACCCTATAGTCGTCGGACATGTCGGCGACTGGCCAACCTAGTCCCGGGTTCGTGGGGACGACCCTATAATCGTCGGCACAAGTCGGCGGCGGGCCAACCTAGACCCGGTGTCGTGGGGACGACCCTATAGTCGTCGGACATGTCGGCGGCGGGCCAACGTATGCCCGGGTTCGTGGGGACGACCCTATATTCGTCGGAATAGCCGGCGGCGGGCCAACGTAGGCCCAGGTTCGTAGGGACGACCCAATAGTCGTCGCACATGACGGTGGCGGGCCAATCTAGTTCCGGGGTCGTGAGGACGACCCTATAGTCGTCGGATATGTCGGCGGCTGGTCAAATTTGGCCCGTGGTCGCGGGGACGGCCCTATAGTCGTCGGATAAGTCGGCGGCGGGCCAACCTAGTCCCGGGGTCGTGGGGACGATCCTATAGTCGTCGGACAATTCGGCGGCGGGCCAACCTAGTCCCGAGGTCGTGGGGACGACCCTATAGTCGTCGGACAAGTCGGCGGCGGGCCAACCTAGTCCCGAGGTGGTGGGGACGAACCTATAGTCGTCGGACATGTCGGCGGCTGGGCAACTTTGGCCCGGGGTCGTGGGGACGACCCTATAGTCGTCGGACATGATGGTGGCGGGCCAATCTAGTCCCGGGGTCGTGGGGACGACCCTATAGTCGTCGGACATGTCGGCGACTGGCCAACCTAGTCCCGGGTTCGTGGGGACGACCCTATAATCGTCGGCACAAGTCGGCGGCGGGCCAACCTAGACCCGGTGTCGTGGGGACGACCCTATAGTCGTCGGACATGTCGGCGGCGGGCCAACGTATGCCCGGGTTCGTGGGGACGACCCTATATTCGTCGGAATAGCCGGCGGCGGGCCAACGTAGGCCCAGGGTCGTAGGGACGACCCAATAGTCGTCGGACATGTCGGCGACTGGCCAACCTAGTCCCGGGTTCGTGGGGACGACCCTATAATCGTCGGCACAAGTCGGCGGCGGGCCAACCTAGACCCGTAGTCGTGGGGACGATCCTATAGTCGTCGGACATGACGGTGGCGGGCTAATCTATTCCCAGGGCCGTGGGGACGACCCTATAGTCATCGAACATGTCGGCGGCTGGACAACTTTGGCCTGTGGTCGTGGGGACGACCCTATAGTCGTCGGATATGTCGGAGGCTGGCCAACCTAGACCCGGGGTGGTAGGGACGACCCTATAGTCGTCGGTCAAGTCGGCGGCTGGCCAACCTGGTCCCGGGGTCGTGGGGACCTCCCTATAGTCGTCGGACATGTCGGCGGCTGGCTAACCTAGTCCCGGGGTCGTGGGGACGACCCTGTAGTCGTCGGACATGATGGTGGCGGCCCAATCTAGTCCCGGGGTCTTGGGTACGACCCTGTAGTCGTCGGACATGTCGGCGGCAGGCCAACATAGTCCCGGGGTCGTGAGGACGACCCTGTAGTCGTCGGACATGACGGTGGCGGGCCAATCTAGTCCCGGGGCCGTGGGGACGACCGTATAGTCGTCGGACATGTCGGCGGCTGGCCCACCTAGCCCCGGTGTCGTCGGTACGACCCTATAGTCGTCGGACAAGTCGGCGGCGGGCCAAGCTAGTCCCGGGGTCGTTGGGACGACCCTATAGTCGTCGGACAAGTCGGTGGCGGGCCAACCTAGTCCCGGGGTCGTGGGGACGACCATATAGTCGTCGGACATGACGGTCACGGGCCAATCTAGTCCCCGCGTCGTGGGACGGCCCTATACTCGTCGGACATGACGGTGGTGGGCGAATCTAGTCCCGTTGTCGTGGGGACGACCCTATAGTCGTCGGACATGACGGTGGCGGGTCTATCTAGTCCCGGGGTCGTGGGTACGACCCTATAGTCGTCGGACATGTCGGCGGCTGGCCAACTTTGGCCCGTGGTCGTCGGGACGATCCTATAGTCGTCGGATATGTCGGAGGCTGGACAACCTAGTCCCGGGGTGGTTGGGGCGACCCTATAGTCGTCGGACAAGTCGGCGGCGGGCCACCCTAGTCCCGGGGTGGTAGGGACGACCCTATAGTCGTCGGACATGACGGTGGCGGGCCAACCTAGTCCCGGGGTCGTGGGGACGACCCTATAGTCGTCGGACATGCCGGCGGTTGGGCAACTTTGGCCCGTGGTCGTGGGGACGACCCGATAGTCGTCGGACAAGTCGGCGGCGGGCCAATCTAGTCCCGGGATCGTGGGGAAGACCGTATAGTCGTCGGACATGTCGGGGGCTGGCCAACCTAGTCCCGGGGTGGTAGGGACGACCCTATAGTCGTCGGACATGATGGTGGCGGGCCAATCGAGTCCCGGGGTCGTGGGGACGACCCTCTAGACGTCGGACATGACGGTGGTGGGCCAATCTATACCCGGGGCCGTGGGGACGACCCTATAGTCGTCGGACATGACGGTGGCGGGCCAATCTAGTCCCGGGGTCTTGGGGACGAACCTATAGTCGTCGGACATGTCGGCGGCTGGGCAACTTTGGCCCGTGGTCGTCGGGACGACCCTATAGTCGTCAGACGTGACGGTGGCGGGCCAATCTATTCCCGGGGCCGTCGGGACGTCCCTATAGTCGTCGGACATGACGGTGGCGGGCCAATTTATTACCGGGGTCGTGGGTACGACCCCATAGTCGTCGGACATGACGGTGGCGGGCCAATCTAGCCCCGGGGTCGTGGGGACGACCCTATAGTCGTCGGACATGTCGGCGGCTGGCCAACCTAGTCCCGGGTTCGTGGGGACGACCCTATAGTCGTCGGACAAGTCGGCGGCGGGCCAACCTAGTCCCGTGGTCGTGGGGACGACCGTATAGTCGTCGGACATGGTGGCGGCTGGCCAACCTAGTCCCGGGGTCGTGGGGACGACCCTATAGTCGTCGTGCATTATGGTGGCGGGCCAATCTAGTCCCGGGGTCGTGGGGACGACCCTACAGTCGTCGGACATGTCGGCGGCAGGGCAACATTGGCCCGTGGTCGTGGGGACGTCCCTATAGTCGTTGGACATGTCGGCGGCGGGCCATCCTAGTCCCGGGGTCGTGGGGACGACCCTATAGTCGTCGGACATGATGGTGGCGGGCCATTCTAGTCCCGGGGTCGTGGGTACGACCCTATAGTCGTCGGACATGTCGGCGGCTGGCCAACATTGGCCCGTGGTCGTGGGGACGACCCTATTGTCGTCGGACATGACGGTCGCGGGCCAATCTAGTCCCGGGGTCGTGGGGACGACCCTATAGTCGTCGGACAAGTCGGCGGCGGGCCAACCTAGTCCCGAGGTGGTGGGGACGAACCTATAGTCGTCGGACATGTCGGCGGCTGGGCAACTTTGGCCCGGGGTCGTGGGGACGACCCTATAGTCGTCGGACATGATGGTGGCGGGCCAATCTAGTCCCGGGGTCGTGGGGACGACCCTATAGTCGTCGGACATGTCGGCGACTGGCCAACCTAGTCCCGGGTTCGTGGGGACGACCCTATAATCGTCGGCACAAGTCGGCGGCGGGCCAACCTAGACCCGGTGTCGTGGGGACGACCCTATAGTCGTCGGACATGTCGGCGGCTGGCCAACATTGGCCCGTGGTCGTGGGGACGACCCTATTGTCGTCGGACATGACGGTCGCGGGCCAATCTAGTCCCGTGGTCGTGGGGACGACCGTATAGTCGTCGGACATGGTGGCGGCTGGCCAACCTAGTCCCGGGGTCGTGGGGACGACCCTATAGTCGTCGTGCATTATGGTGGCGGGCCAATCTAGTCCCGGGGTCGTGGGGACGACCCTACAGTCGTCGGACATGTCGGCGGCAGGGCAACATTGGCCCGTGGTCGTGGGGACGTCCCTATAGTCGTTGGACATGTCGGCGGCGGGCCAACCTAGTCCCGGGGTCGTGGGGACGACCCTATAGTCGTCGGACATGATGGTGGCGGGCCATTCTAGTCCCGGGGTCGTGGGTACGACCCTATAGTCGTCGGACATGTCGGCGGCTGGCCAACATTGGCCCGTGGTCGTGGGGACGACCCTATTGTCGTCGGACATGACGGTCGCGGGCCAATCTAGTCCCGGGGTCGTGGGGACGACCCTATAGTCGTCGGACAAGTCGGCGGCGGGCCAACCTAGTCCCGAGGTGGTGGGGACGAACCTATAGTCGTCGGACATGTCGGCGGCTGGGCAACTTTGGCCCGGGGTCGTGGGGACGACCCTATAGTCGTCGGACATGATGGTGGCGGGCCAATCTAGTCCCGGGGTCGTGGGGACGACCCTATAGTCGTCGGACATGTCGGCGACTGGCCAACCTAGTCCCGGGTTCGTGGGGACGACCCTATAATCGTCGGCACAAGTCGGCGGCGGGCCAACCTAGACCCGGTGTCGTGGGGACGACCCTATAGTCGTCGGACATGTCGGCGGCGGGCCAACGTATGCCCGGGTTCGTGGGGACGACCCTATATTCGTCGGAATAGCCGGCGGCGGGCCAACGTAGGCCCAGGGTCGTAGGGACGACCCAATAGTCGTCGGACATGTCGGCGACTGGCCAACCTAGTCCCGGGTTCGTGGGGACGACCCTATAATCGTCGGCACAAGTCGGCGGCGGGCCAACCTAGACCCGTAGTCGTGGGGACGATCCTATAGTCGTCGGACATGACGGTGGCGGGCTAATCTATTCCCAGGGCCGTGGGGACGACCCTATAGTCATCGAACATGTCGGCGGCTGGACAACTTTGGCCTGTGGTCGTGGGGACGACCCTATAGTCGTCGGATATGTCGGAGGCTGGCCAACCTAGACCCGGGGTGGTAGGGACGACCCTATAGTCGTCGGTCAAGTCGGCGGCTGGCCAACCTGGTCCCGGGGTCGTGGGGACCTCCCTATAGTCGTCGGACATGTCGGCGGCTGGCTAACCTAGTCCCGGGGTCGTGGGGACGACCCTGTAGTCGTCGGACATGATGGTGGCGGCCCAATCTAGTCCCGGGGTCTTGGGTACGACCCTGTAGTCGTCGGACATGTCGGCGGCAGGCCAACATAGTCCCGGGGTCGTGGGGACGACCCTGTAGTCGTCGGACATGACGGTGGCGGGCCAATCTAGTCCCGGGGCCGTGGGGACGACCGTATAGTCGTCGGACATGTCGGCGGCTGGCCCACCTAGCCCCGGTGTCGTCGGTACGACCCTATAGTCGTCGGACAAGTCGGCGGCGGGCCAAGCTAGTCCCGGGGTCGTTGGGACGACCCTATAGTCGTCGGACAAGTCGGTGGCGGGCCAACCTAGTCCCGGGGTCGTGGGGACGACCATATAGTCGTCGGACATGACGGTGACGGGCCAATCTAGTCCCCGCGTCGTGGGACGGCCCTATACTCGTCGGACATGACGGTGGTGGGCGAATCTAGTCCCGTTGTCGTGGGGACGACCCTATAGTCGTCGGACATGACGGTGGCGGGTCTATCTAGTCCCGGGGTCGTGGGTACGACCCTATAGTCGTCGGACATGTCGGCGGCTGGCCAACTTTGGCCCGTGGTCGTCGGGACGATCCTATAGTCGTCGGATATGTCGGAGGCTGGACAACCTAGTCCCGGGGTGGTTGGGGCGACCCTATAGTCGTCGGACAAGTCGGCGGCGGGCCACCCTAGTCCCGGGGTGGTAGGGACGACCCTATAGTCGTCGGACATGACGGTGGCGGGCCAACCTAGTCCCGGGGTCGTGGGGACGACCCTATAGTCGTCGGACATGCCGGCGGTTGGGCAACTTTGGCCCGTGGTCGTGGGGACGACCCGATAGTCGTCGGACAAGTCGGCGGCGGGCCAATCTAGTCCCGGGATCGTGGGGAAGACCGTATAGTCGTCGGACATGTCGGGGGCTGGCCAACCTAGTCCCGGGGTGGTAGGGACGACCCTATAGTCGTCGGACATGATGGTGGCGGGCCAATCGAGTCCCGGGGTCGTGGGGACGACCCTCTAGACGTCGGACATGACGGTGGTGGGCCAATCTATACCCGGGGCCGTGGGGACGACCCTATAGTCGTCGGACATGACGGTGGCGGGCCAATCTAGTCCCGGGGTCTTGGGGACGAACCTATAGTCGTCGGACATGTCGGCGGCTGGGCAACTTTGGCCCGTGGTCGTCGGGACGACCCTATAGTCGTCAGACGTGACGGTGGCGGGCCAATCTATTCCCGGGGCCGTCGGGACGTCCCTATAGTCGTCGGACATGACGGTGGCGGGCCAATTTATTACCGGGGTCGTGGGTACGACCCCATAGTCGTCGGACATGACGGTGGCGGGCCAATCTAGCCCCGGGGTCGTGGGGACGACCCTATAGTCGTCGGACATGTCGGCGGCTGGCCAACCTAGTCCCGGGTTCGTGGGGACGACCCTATAGTCGTCGGACAAGTCGGCGGCGGGCCAACCTAGTCCCGTGGTCGTGGGGACGACCGTATAGTCGTCGGACATGGTGGCGGCTGGCCAACCTAGTCCCGGGGTCGTGGGGACGACCCTATAGTCGTCGTGCATTATGGTGGCGGGCCAATCTAGTCCCGGGGTCGTGGGGACGACCCTACAGTCGTCGGACATGTCGGCGGCAGGGCAACATTGGCCCGTGGTCGTGGGGACGTCCCTATAGTCGTTGGACATGTCGGCGGCGGGCCAACCTAGTCCCGGGGTCGTGGGGACGACCCTATAGTCGTCGGACATGATGGTGGCGGGCCATTCTAGTCCCGGGGTCGTGGGTACGACCCTATAGTCGTCGGACATGTCGGCGGCTGGCCAACATTGGCCCGTGGTCGTGGGGACGACCCTATTGTCGTCGGACATGACGGTCGCGGGCCAATCTAGTCCCGGGGTCGTGGGGACGACCCTATAGTCGTCGGACAAGTCGGCGGCGGGCCAACCTAGTCCCGAGGTGGTGGGGACGAACCTATAGTCGTCGGACATGTCGGCGGCTGGGCAACTTTGGCCCGGGGTCGTGGGGACGACCCTATAGTCGTCGGACATGATGGTGGCGGGCCAATCTAGTCCCGGGGTCGTGGGGACGACCCTATAGTCGTCGGACATGTCGGCGACTGGCCAACCTAGTCCCGGGTTCGTGGGGACGACCCTATAATCGTCGGCACAAGTCGGCGGCGGGCCAACCTAGACCCGGTGTCGTGGGGACGACCCTATAGTCGTCGGACATGTCGGCGGCGGGCCAACGTATGCCCGGGTTCGTGGGGACGACCCTATATTCGTCGGAATAGCCGGCGGCGGGCCAACGTAGGCCCAGGGTCGTTGGGACGACCCAATAGTCGTCGGACATGACGGTGGCGGGCCAATCTAGTTCCGGGGTCGTGAGGACGACCCTATAGTCGTCGGACATGTCGGCGGCTGGCCCACCTAGCCCCGGTGTCGTCGGTACGACCCTATAGTCGTCGGACAAGTCGGCGGCGGGCCAAGCTAGTCCCGGGGTCGTGGGGACGACCCTATAGTCGTCGGACAAGTCGGTGGCGGGCCAACCTAGTCCCCGCGTCGTGGGTACGGCCCTATACTCGTCGGACATGACGGTGGTGGGCGAATCTAGTCCCGTTGTCGTGGGGACGACCCTATAGTCGTCGGACATGACGGTGGCGGGTCAATCTAGTCCCGGGGTCGTGGGTACGACCCTATAGTCGTCGGACATGCCGGCGGCTGGGCAACTTTGGCCCGTGGTCGTGGGGACGACCCTATAGTCGTCGGACAAGTCGGCGGCGGGCCAATCTAGTCCCGGGATCGTGGGGACGACCGTATTGTCGTCGGACATGTCGGGGGCTGGCCAACCTAGTCCCGCGGTGGTAGGGACGACCCTATAGTCGTCGGACATGATGGTGGCGGGCCAATCGAATCCCGGGGTCGTGGGGACGACCCTGTAGACGCCGGACATGACGGTGGTGGGCCAATCTATACCCGGGGCCGTGGGGACGACCCTATAGTCGTCGGACATGACGGTGGCGGGCCAATCTAGTCCCGGGGTCGTGGGGACGAACCTATAGTCGTCGGACATGTCGGCGGCTGGGCAACTTTGGCCCGTGGTCGTGGGGACGACCCTATTGTCGTCGGACGTGACGGCGGCGGGCCAATCTATTCCCGGGGCCGTCGGGACGTCGCTATAGTCGTCGGACATGACGGTGGCGGGCCAATCTATTACCGGGGTCGTGGGTACGACCCCATAGTCGTCGGACATGACGGTGGCGGGCCAATCTAGCCCCGGGGTCGTGGGGACGACCCTATAGTCGTCGGACATGTCGGCGGCTGGCCAACCTAGTCCCGGGTTCGTGGGGACGACCCTATAGTCGTCGGACATGTCGGCGGCGGGCCAACGTACGCCCAGGGTCGTAGGGACGGACCTATAGTCGTCGGACATGACGGTGGCGGGCCAATCTAGCCCCGGGGTCGTGGGGACGACCCCATAGGTGTCGGACATGACGGTGGCGGGCCAATCTAGCCCCGGGGTCGTGGGGAAGACCCTATAGTCGTCGCACATGACGGTGGCGGGGCAATCTCGGCCGGGGGTCGTGGGGACGACCCTGTAGACGTCGGACATGACGGTGGTGGGCCAATCTATACCCGGGGCCGTGGGGACGACCCTATAGTCGTCGGACATGACCGTGGCGGGCCAATCTAGTCCCGGGGTCGTGGGGACGAACCTATAGTCGTCGGACATGTCGGCGGCTGGGCAACTTTGGCCCGTGGTCGTGGGGACGACCCTATAGTCGTCGGACAAGTCGGCGGCGGGCCAATCTAGTCCCGGGGTCGTGGGGACGACCCTATAGTCGTGGAACATGTCGGCGGATGGCCAACTTTGGCCTGTGGACGTGGGGACGACCCTATAGTCGTCGGATATGTCGGAGGCTGGCCAACCTAGTCCCGGGGTGGTAGGGACGACCCTATAGTCGTCGGACATGATGGTGGCGGACCAATCTAGACGCGGGGCCGTGGGGACGACCGTATAGTCGTCGGATATGCCGGCGGCTGGGCAACTTTGGCCCGTGGTCGTGGGGACGACCCTATAGTCGTCGGACAAGTCGGCGGCGGGCCAAACTAGTCCCGGGGTCGTGGGGACGACCCTATAGTCGTCGGACTAGTCGGCGGCGGGCCAACCTAGTCCCGGGGTCGTGGGGACGACCATATAGTCGTCGGACATGGCGGTGACGGGCCAATCTAGTCCCGGCGTCGTGGGTACGGCCCTATACTCGTCGGACATGACGGTGGTGGGCGAATCTAGTCCCGTGGTCGTGGGGACGACCCTATAGTCGTCGGACATGGCGGTGGCGGGCCAATCTAGTCTCGGGGTCGTAGGGACGACCCAATACTCGTCGGACATGACGGTGGCGGGCCAATCTAGTTCCGGGGACGTGGGGACGACCCTATAGTCGTGGAACATGTCAGCGGATGGCCAACTTTGGCCTGTGGACGTGGGGACGACCCTATAGTCGTCGGTTATGTCGGAGGCTGGCCAACCTAGTCCCGAGGTGGTAGGGACGACCCTAGAGTCGTCGGACATGCCGGCGGCTGAGCAATTTTGGCCCGTGGTCGTGGGGACGACCCTACAGTCGTCGGACATGTCGGCGGCAGGGCAACATTGGCCCGTGGTCGTGGGGACGTCCCTATAGTCGTTGGACATGTCGGCGGCGGGCCAACCTAGTCCCGGGGTCGTGGGGACGACCCTATAGTCGTCGGACATGATGGTGGCGGGCCATTCTAGTCCCGGGGTCGTGGGTACGACCCTATAGTCGTCGGACATGTCGGCGGCTGGCCAACATTGCCCCGTGGTCGTTGGGACGACCCAATAGTCGTCGGACATGACGGTGGCGGGCCAATCTAGTTCCGGGGTCGTGAGGACGACCCTATAGTCGTCGGACATGTCGGCGGCTGGCCCACCTAGCCCCGGTGTCGTCGGTACGACCCTATAGTCGTCGGACAAGTCGGCGGCGGGCCAAGCTAGTCCCGGGGTCGTGGGGACGACCCTATAGTCGTCGGACAAGTCGGTGGCGGGCCAACCTAGTCCCCGCGTCGTGGGTACGGCCCTATACTCGTCGGACATGACGGTGGTGGGCGAATCTAGTCCCGTTGTCGTGGGGACGACCCTATAGTCGTCGGACATGACGGTGGCGGGTCAATCTAGTCCCGGGGTCGTGGGTACGACCCTATAGTCGTCGGACATGTCGGCGGCTGGCCAACTTTGGCCCGTGGTCGTCGGGACGATCCTATAGTCGTCGGATATGTCGGAGGCTGGACAACCTAGTCCCGGGGTGGTTGGGGCGACCCTATAGTCGTCGGACAAGTCGGCGGCGGGCCACCCTAGTCCCGGGGTGGTAGGGACGACCCTATATTCGTCGGATAAGTCGGCGGCGGGCCAACCTAGTCCCGGGGTCGTGGGGACGATCCTATAGTAGTCGGATATGTCGGCGGCTGGTCAACTTTGGCCCGTGGTCGCGGGGACGACCCTATAGTCGTCGGATAAGTCGGCGGCGGGCCAACCTAGTCCCGGGGTCGTGGGGACGACCCTATAGTCGTCGGACAAGTCGGCGGCGGGCCAACCTAGTCCCGAGGTGGTGGGGACGAACCTATAGTCGTCGGACATGTCGGCGGCTGGGCAACTTTGGCCCGTGGTCGTGGGGACGACCCTATAGTCGTCGGACATGATGGTGGCGGGCCAATCTAGTCCCGGGGTCGTGGGGACGACCCTATAGTCGTCGGACATGTCGGCGACTGGCCAACCTAGTCCCGGGTTCGTGGGGACGACCCTATAATCGTCGGCACAAGTCGGCGGCGGGCCAACCTAGACCCGGTGTCGTGGGGACGACCCTATAGTCGTCGGACATGTCGGCAGCGGGCCAACGTATGCCCGGGTTCGTGGGGACGACCCTATATTCGTCGGAATAGCCGGCGGCGGGCCAACGTAGGCCCAGGGTCGTAGGGACGACCCAATAGTCGTCGCACATGACGGTGGCGGGCCAATCTAGTTCCGGGGTCGTGAGGACGACCCTATAGTCGTCGGATATGTCGGCGGCTGGTCAAATTTGGCCCGTGGTCGCGGGGACGGCCCTATAGTCGTCGGATAAGTCGGCGGCGGGCCAACCTAGTCCCGGGGTCGTGGGGACGATCCTATAGTCGTCGGACAATTCGGCGGCGGGCCAACCTAGTCCCGAGGTCGTGGGGACGACCCTATAGTCGTCGGACAAGTCGGCGGCGGGCCAACCTAGTCCCGAGGTGGTGGGGACGAACCTATAGTCGTCGGACATGTCGGCGGCTGGGCAACTTTGGCCCGGGGTCGTGGGGACGACCCTATAGTCGTCGGACATGATGGTGGCGGGCCAATCTAGTCCCGGGGTCGTGGGGACGACCCTATAGTCGTCGGACATGTCGGCGACTGGCCAACCTAGTCCCGGGTTCGTGGGGACGACCCTATAATCGTCGGCACAAGTCGGCGGCGGGCCAACCTAGACCCGGTGTCGTGGGGACGACCCTATAGTCGTCGGACAAGTCGGCGGCGGGCCAACCTAGTCCCGAGGTGGTGGGGACGAACCTATAGTCGTCGGACATGTCGGCGGCTGGGCAACTTTGGCCCGGGGTCGTGGGGACGACTCTATAGTCGTCGGACATGATGGTGGCGGGCCAATCTAGTCCCGGGGTCGTGGGGACGACCCTATAGTCGTCGGACATGTCGGCGACTGGCCAACCTAGTCCCGGGTTCGTGGGGACGACCCTATAATCGTCGGCACAAGTCGGCGGCGGGCCAACCTAGACCCGGTGTCGTGGGGACGACCCTATAGTCGTCGGACATGTCGGCGGCGGGCCAACGTATGCCCGGGTTCGTGGGGACGACCCTATATTCGTCGGAATAGCCGGCGGCGGGCCAACGTAGGCCCAGGGTCGTTGGGACGACCCAATAGTCGTCGGACATGACGGTGGCGGGCCAATCTAGTTCCGGGGTCGTGAGGACGACCCTATAGTCGTCGGACATGTCGGCGGCTGGCCCACCTAGCCCCGGTGTCGTCGGTACGACCCTATAGTCGTCGGACAAGTCGGCGGCGGGCCAAGCTAGTCCCGGGGTCGTGGGGACGACCCTATAGTCGTCGGACAAGTCGGTGGCGGGCCAACCTAGTCCCCGCGTCGTGGGTACGGCCCTATACTCGTCGGACATGACGGTGGTGGGCGAATCTAGTCCCGTTGTCGTGGGGACGACCCTATAGTCGTCGGACATGACGGTGGCGGGTCAATCTAGTCCCGGGGTCGTGGGTACGACCCTATAGTCGTCGGACATGTCGGCGGCTGGCCAACTTTGGCCCGTGGTCGTCGGGACGATCCTATAGTCGTCGGATATGTCGGAGGCTGGACAACCTAGTCCCGGGGTGGTTGGGGCGACCCTATAGTCGTCGGACAAGTCGGCGGCGGGCCACCCTAGTCCCGGGGTTGTAGGGACGACCCTATATTCGTCGGATAAGTCGGCGGCGGGCCAACCTAGTCCCGGGGTCTTGGGGACGAACCTATAGTCGTCGGACATGTCGGCGGCTGGGCAACTTTGGCCCGTGGTCGTCGGGACGACCCTATAGTCGTTAGACGTGACGGTGGCGGGCCAATCTATTCCCGGGGCCGTCGGGACGTCCCTATAGTCGTCGGACATGACGGTGGCGGGCCAATTTATTACCGGGGTCGTGGGTACGACCCCATAGTCGTCGGACATGACGGTGGCGGGCCAATCTAGCCCCGGGGTCGTGGGGACGACCCTATAGTCGTCGGACATGTCGGCGGCTGGCCAACCTAGTCCCGGGTTCGTGGGGACGACCCTATAGTCGTCGGACAAGTCGGCGGCGGGCCAACCTAGTCCCGTGGTCGTGGGGACGACCGTATAGTCGTCGGACATGGTGGCGGCTGGCCAACCTAGTCCCGGGGTCGTGGGGACGACCCTATAGTCGTCGTGCATTATGGTGGCGGGCCAATCTAGTCCCGGGGTCGTGGGGACGACCCTACAGTCGTCGGACATGTCGGCGGCAGGGCAACATTGGCCCGTGGTCGTGGGGACGTCCCTATAGTCGTTGGACATGTCGGCGGCGGGCCAACCTAGTCCCGGGGTCGTGGGGACGACCCTATAGTCGTCGGACATGATGGTGGCGGGCCATTCTAGTCCCGGGGTCGTGGGTACGACCCTATAGTCGTCGGACATGTCGGCGGCTGGCCAACATTGGCCCGTGGTCGTGGGGACGACCCTATTGTCGTCGGACATGACGGTCGCGGGCCAATCTAGTCCCGGGGTCGTGGGGACGACCCTATAGTCGTCGGACAAGTCGGCGGCGGGCCAACCTAGTCCCGAGGTGGTGGGGACGAACCTATAGTCGTCGGACATGTCGGCGGCTGGGCAACTTTGGCCCGGGGTCGTGGGGACGACCCTATAGTCGTCGGACATGATGGTGGCGGGCCAATCTAGTCCCGGGGTCGTGGGGACGACCCTATAGTCGTCGGACATGTCGGCGACTGGCCAACCTAGTCCCGGGTTCGTGGGGACGACCCTGTAGTCGTCGGACATGACGGTGGCGGGCCAATCTAGTCCCGGGGCCGTGGGGACGACCGTATAGTCGTCGGACATGTCGGCGGCTGGCCCACCTAGCCCCGGTGTCGTCGGTACGACCCTATAGTCGTCGGACAAGTCGGTGGCGGGTCTATCTAGTCCCGGGGTCGTGGGTACGACCCTATAGTCGTCGGACATGTCGGCGGCTGGCCAACTTTGGCCCGTGGTCGTCGGGACGATCCTATAGTCGTCGGATATGTCGGAGGCTGGACAACATAGTCCCGGGGTGGTTGGGGCGACCCTATAGTCGTCGGACAAGTCGGCGGCGGGCCAATCTAGTCCCGGGGTCTTGGGGACGAACCTATAGTCGTCGGACATGTCGGCGGCTGGGCAACTTTGGCCCGTGGTCGTCGGGACGACCCTATAGTCGTCAGACGTGACGGTGGCGGGCCAATCTATTCCCGGGGCCGTCGGGACGTCCCTATAGTCGTCGGACATGACGGTGGCGGGCCAATTTATTACCGGGGTCGTGGGTACGACCCCATAGTCGTCGGACATGACGGTGGCGGGCCAATCTAGCCCCGGGGTCGTGGGGACGACCCTATAGTCGTCGGACATGTCGGCGGCTGGCCAACCTAGTCCCGGGTTCGTGGGGACGACCCTATAGTCGTCGGACAAGTTGGCGGCGGGCCAACCTAGTCCCGTGGTCGTGGGGACGACCGTATAGTCGTCGGACATGGTGGCGGCTGGCCAACCTAGTCCCGGGGTCGTGGGGACGACCCTATAGTCGTCGTGCATTATGGTGGCGGGCCAATCTAGTCCCGGGGTCGTGGGGACGACCCTACAGTCGTCGGACATGTCGGCGGCAGGGCAACATTGGCCCGTGGTCGTGGGGACGTCCCTATAGTCGTTGGACATGTCGGCGGCGGGCCAACCTAGTCCCGGGGTCGTGGGGACGACCCTATAGTCGTCGGACATGATGGTGGCGGGCCATTCTAGTCCCGGGGTCGTGGGGACGACCCTATAGTCGTCGGACAAGTCGGCGGCGGGCCAACCTAGTCCCGAGGTGGTGGGGACGAACCTATAGTCGTCGGACATGTCGGCGGCTGGGCAACTTTGGCCCGGGGTCGTGGGGACGACCCTATAGTCGTCGGACATGATGGTGGCGGGCCAATCTAGTCCCGGGGTCGTGGGGACGACCCTATAGTCGTCGGACATGTCGGCGACTGGCCAACCTAGTCCCGGGTTCGTGGGGACGACCCTATAATCGTCGGCACAAGTCGGCGGCGGGCCAACCTAGACCCGGTGTCGTGGGGACGACCCTATAGTCGTCGGACATGTCGGCGGCGGGCCAACGTATGCCCGGGTTCGTGGGGACGACCCTATATTCGTCGGAATAGCCGGCGGCGGGCCAACGTAGGCCCAGGGTCGTTGGGACGACCCAATAGTCGTCGGACATGACGGTGGCGGGCCAATCTAGTTCCGGGGTCGTGAGGACGACCCTATAGTCGTCGGACATGTCGGCGGCTGGCCCACCTAGCCCCGGTGTCGTCGGTACGACCCTATAGTCGTCGGACAAGTCGGTGGCGGGCCAACCTAGTCCCCGCGTCGTGGGTACGGCCCTATACTCGTCGGACATGACGGTGGTGGGCGAATCTAGTCCCGTTGTCGTGGGGACGACCCTATAGTCGTCGGACATGACGGTGGCGGGTCAATCTAGTCCCGGGGTCGTGGGTACGACCCTATAGTCGTCGGACATGCCGGCGGCTGGGCAACTTTGGCCCGTGGTCGTGGGGACGACCCTATAGTCGTCGGACAAGTCGGCGGCGGGCCAATCTAGTCCCGGGATCGTGGGGACGACCGTATTGTCGTCGGACATGTCGGGGGCTGGCCAACCTAGTCCCGCGGTGGTAGGGACGACCCTATAGTCGTCGGACATGATGGTGGCGGGCCAATCGAATCCCGGGGTCGTGGGGACGACCCTGTAGACGCCGGACATGACGGTGGTGGGCCAATCTATACCCGGGGCCGTGGGGACGACCCTATAGTCGTCGGACATGACGGTGGCGGGCCAATCTAGTCCCGGGGTCGTGGGGACGAACCTATAGTCGTCGGACATGTCGGCGGCTGGGCAACTTTGGCCCGTGGTCGTGGGGACGACCCTATTGTCGTCGGACGTGACGGCGGCGGGCCAATCTATTCCCGGGGCCGTCGGGACGTCGCTATAGTCGTCGGACATGACGGTGGCGGGCCAATCTATTACCGGGGTCGTGGGTACGACCCCATAGTCGTCGGACATGACGGTGGCGGGCCAATCTAGCCCCGGGGTCGTGGGGACGACCCTATAGTCGTCGGACATGTCGGCGGCTGGCCAACCTAGTCCCGGGTTCGTGGGGACGACCCTATAGTCGTCGGACATGTCGGCGGCGGGCCAACGTACGCCCCGGGTCGTAGGGACGGACCTATAGTCGTCGGACATGACGGTGGCGGGCCAATCTAGCCCCGGGGTCGTGGGGACGACCCCATAGGTGTCGGACATGACGGTGGCGGGCCAATCTAGCCCCGGGGTCGTGGGGAAGACCCTATAGTCGTCGCACATGACGGTGGCGGGGCAATCTCGGCCGGGGGTCGTGGGGACGACCCTGTAGACGTCGGACATGACGGTGGTGGGCCAATCTATACCCGGGGCCGTGGGGACGACCCTATAGTCGTCGGACATGACCGTGGCGGGCCAATCTAGTCCCGGGGTCGTGGGGACGAACCTATAGTCGTCGGACATGTCGGCGGCTGGGCAACTTTGGCCCGTGGTCGTGGGGACGACCCTATAGTCGTCGGACAAGTCGGCGGCGGGCCAATCTAGTCCCGGGGTCGTGGGGACGACCCTATAGTCGTGGAACATGTCGGCGGATGGCCAACTTTGGCCTGTGGACGTGGGGACGACCCTATAGTCGTCGGATATGTCGGAGGCTGGCCAACCTAGTCCCGGGGTGGTAGGGACGACCCTATAGTCGTCGGACATGATGGTGGCGGACCAATCTAGACGCGGGGCCGTGGGGACGACCGTATAGTCGTCGGATATGCCGGCGGCTGGGCAACTTTGGCCCGTGGTCGTGGGGACGACCCTATAGTCGTCGGACAAGTCGGCGGCGGGCCAATCTAGTCCCGGGGTCGTGGGGACGACCCTATAGTCGTCGGACTAGTCGGCGGCGGGCCAACCTAGTCCCGGGGTCGTGGGGACGACCCTATAGTCGTCGGACATGTCGGCGGCGGGCCAACGTACGCCCAGGGTCGTAGGGACGGACCTATAGTCGTCGGACATGACGGTGGCGGGCCAATCTAGCCCCGGGGTCGTGGGGACGACCCCATAGGTGTCGGACATGACGGTGGCGGGCCAATCTAGCCCCGGGGTCGTGGGGAAGACCCTATAGTCGTCGCACATGACGGTGGCGGGGCAATCTCGGCCGGGGGTCGTGGGGACGACCCTGTAGACGTCGGACATGACGGTGGTGGGCCAATCTATACCCGGGGCCGTGGGGACGACCCTATAGTCGTCGGACATGACCGTGGCGGGCCAATCTAGACCCGGGGTCGTGGGGACGAACCTATAGTCGTCGGACATGTCGGCGGCTGGGCAACTTTGGCCCGTGGTCGTGGGGACGACCCTATAGTCGTCGGACAAGTCGGCGGCGGGCCAATCTAGTCCCGGGGTCGTGGGGACGACCCTATAGTCGTGGAACATGTCGGCGGATGGCCAACTTTGGCCTGTGGACGTGGGGACGACCCTATAGTCGTCGGATATGTCGGAGGCTGGCCAACCTAGTCCCGGGGTGGTAGGGACGACCCTATAGTCGTCGGACATGATGGTGGCGGACCAATCTAGACGCGGGGCCGTGGGGACGACCGTATAGTCGTCGGATATGCCGGCGGCTGGGCAACTTTGGCCCGTGGTCGTGGGGACGACCCTATAGTCGTCGGACAAGTCGGCGGCGGGCCAAACTAGTCCCGGGGTCGTGGGGACGACCCTATAGTCGTCGGACTAGTCGGCGGCGGGCCAACCTAGTCCCGGGGTCGTGGGGACGACCATATAGTCGTCGGACATGGCGGTGACGGGCCAATCTAGTCCCGGCGTCGTGGGTACGGCCCTATACTCGTCGGACATGACGGTGGTGGGCGAATCTAGTCCCGTGGTCGTGGGGACGACCCTATAGTCGTCGGACATGGCGGTGGCGGGCCAATCTAGTCTCGGGGTCGTAGGGACGACCCAATACTCGTCGGACATGACGGTGGCGGGCCAATCTAGTTCCGGGGACGTGGGGACGACCCTATAGTCGTGGAACATGTCAGCGGATGGCCAACTTTGGCCTGTGGACGTGGGGACGACCCTATAGTCGTCGGTTATGTCGGAGGCTGGCCAACCTAGTCCCGAGGTGGTAGGGACGACCCTAGAGTCGTCGGACATGCCGGCGGCTGAGCAATTTTGGCCCGTGGTCGTGGGGACGACCCTACAGTCGTCGGACATGTCGGCGGCAGGGCAACATTGGCCCGTGGTCGTGGGGACGTCCCTATAGTCGTTGGACATGTCGGCGGCGGGCCAACCTAGTCCCGGGGTCGTGGGGACGACCCTATAGTCGTCGGACATGATGGTGGCGGGCCATTCTAGTCCCGGGGTCGTGGGTACGACCCTATAGTCGTCGGACATGTCGGCGGCTGGCCAACATTGCCCCGTGGTCGTTGGGACGACCCAATAGTCGTCGGACATGACGGTGGCGGGCCAATCTAGTTCCGGGGTCGTGAGGACGACCCTATAGTCGTCGGACATGTCGGCGGCTGGCCCACCTAGCCCCGGTGTCGTCGGTACGACCCTATAGTCGTCGGACAAGTCGGCGGCGGGCCAAGCTAGTCCCGGGGTCGTGGGTACGACCCTATAGTCGTCGGACATGTCGGCGGCTGGCCAACTTTGGCCCGTGGTCGTCGGGACGATCCTATAGTCGTCGGATATGTCGGAGGCTGGACAACCTAGTCCCGGGGTGGTTGGGGCGACCCTATAGTCGTCGGACAAGTCGGCGGCGGGCCACCCTAGTCCCGGGGTGGTAGGGACGACCCTATATTCGTCGGATAAGTCGGCGGCGGGCCAACCTAGTCCCGGGGTCGTGGGGACGATCCTATAGTAGTCGGATATGTCGGCGGCTGGTCAACTTTGGCCCGTGGTCGCGGGGACGACCCTATAGTCGTCGGATAAGTCGGCGGCGGGCCAACCTAGTCCCGGGGTCGTGGGGACGACCCTATAGTCGTCGGACAAGTCGGCGGCGGGCCAACCTAGTCCCGAGGTGGTGGGGACGAACCTATAGTCGTCGGACATGTCGGCGGCTGGGCAACTTTGGCCCGTGGTCGTGGGGACGACCCTATAGTCGTCGGACATGATGGTGGCGGGCCAATCTAGTCCCGGGGTCGTGGGGACGACCCTATAGTCGTCGGACATGTCGGCGACTGGCCAACCTAGTCCCGGGTTCGTGGGGACGACCCTATAATCGTCGGCACAAGTCGGCGGCGGGCCAACCTAGACCCGGTGTCGTGGGGACGACCCTATAGTCGTCGGACATGTCGGCGGCGGGCCAACGTATGCCCGGGTTCGTGGGGACGACCCTATATTCGTCGGAATAGCCGGCGGCGGGCCAACGTAGGCCCAGGGTCGTAGGGACGACCCAATAGTCGTCGCACATGACGGTGGCGGGCCAACCTAGTCCCGAGGTCGTGGGGACGACCCTATAGTCGTCGGACAAGTCGGCGGCGGGCCAACCTAGTCCCGAGGTGGTGGGGACGAACCTATAGTCGTCGGACATGTCGGCGGCTGGGCAACTTTGGCCCGGGGTCGTGGGGACGACCCTATAGTCGTCGGACATGATGGTGGCGGGCCAATCTAGTCCCGGGGTCGTGGGGACGACCCTATAGTCGTCGGACATGTCGGCGACTGGCCAACCTAGTCCCGGGTTCGTGGGGACGACCCTATAATCGTCGGCACAAGTCGGCGGCGGGCCAACCTAGACCCGGTGTCGTGGGGACGACCCTATAGTCGTCGGACATGTCGGCGGCGGGCCAACGTATGCCCGGGTTCGTGGGGACGACCCTATATTCGTCGGAATTGCCGGCGGCGGGCCAACGTAGGCCCAGGGTCGTAGGGACGACCCAATAGTCGTCGGACATGTCGGCGACTGGCCAACCTAGTCCCGGGTTCGTGGGGACGACCCTATAATCGTCGGCACAAGTCGGCGGCGGGCCAACCTAGACCCGTAGTCGTGGGGACGATCCTATAGTCGTCGGACATGACGGTGGCGGGCTAATCTATTCCCAGGGCCGTGGGGACGACCCTATAGTCATCGAACATGTCGGCGGCTGGACAACTTTGGCCTGTGGTCGTGGGGACGACCCTATAGTCGTCGGATATGTCGGAGGCTGGCCAACCTAGACCCGGGGTGGTAGGGACGACCCTATAGTCGTCGGTCAAGTCGGCGGCTGGCCAACCTGGTCCCGGGGTCGTGGGGACCTCCCTATAGTCGTCGGACATGTCGGCGGCTGGCTAACCTAGTCCCGGGGTCGTGGGGACGACCCTGTAGTCGTCGGACATGATGGTGGCGGCCCAATCTAGTCCCGGGGTCTTGGGTACGACCCTGTAGTCGTCGGACATGTCGGCGGCAGGCCAACATAGTCCCGGGGTCGTGGGGACGACCCTGTAGTCGTCGGACATGACGGTGGCGGGCCAATCTAGTCCCGGGGCCGTGGGGACGACCGTATAGTCGTCGGACATGTCGGCGGCTGGCCCACCTAGCCCCGGTGTCGTCGGTACGACCCTATAGTCGTCGGACAAGTCGGCGGCGGGCCAAGCTAGTCCCGGGGTCGTTGGGACGACCCTATAGTCGTCGGACAAGTCGGTGGCGGGCCAACCTAGTCCCGGGGTCGTGGGGACGACCATATAGTCGTCGGACATGACGGTGACGGGCCAATCTAGTCCCCGCGTCGTGGGACGGCCCTATACTCGTCGGACATGACGGTGGTGGGCGAATCTAGTCCCGTTGTCGTGGGGACGACCCTATAGTCGTCGGACATGACGGTGGCGGGTCTATCTAGTCCCGGGGTCGTGGGTACGACCCTATAGTCGTCGGACATGTCGGCGGCTGGCCAACTTTGGCCCGTGGTCGTCGGGACGATCCTATAGTCGTCGGATATGTCGGAGGCTGGACAACCTAGTCCCGGGGTGGTTGGGGCGACCCTATAGTCGTCGGACAAGTCGGCGGCGGGCCACCCTAGTCCCGGGGTGGTAGGGACGACCCTATAGTCGTCGGACATGACGGTGGCGGGCCAACCTAGTCCCGGGGTCGTGGGGACGACCCTATAGTCGTCGGACATGCCGGCGGTTGGGCAACTTTGGCCCGTGGTCGTGGAGACGACCCGATAGTCGTCGGACAAGTCGGCGGCGGGCCAATCTAGTCCCGGGATCGTGGGGAAGACCGTATAGTCGTCGGACATGTCGGGGGCTGGCCAACCTAGTCCCGGGGTGGTAGGGACGACCCTATAGTCGTCGGACATGATGGTGGCGGGCCAATCGAGTCCCGGGGTCGTGGGGACGACCCTCTAGACGTCGGACATGACGGTGGTGGGCCAATCTATACCCGGGGCCGTGGGGACGACCCTATAGTCGTCGGACATGACGGTGGCGGGCCAATCTAGTCCCGGGGTCGTGGGGACGAACCTATAGTCGTCGGACATGTCGGCGGCTGGGCAACTTTGGCCCGTGGTCGTCGGGACGACCCTATAGTCGTCAGACGTGACGGTGGCGGGCCAATCTATTCCCGGGGCCGTCGGGACGTCCCTATAGTCGTCGGACATGACGGTGGCGGGCCAATTTATTACCGGGGTCGTGGGTACGACCCCATAGTCGTCGGACATGACGGTGGCGGGCCAATCTAGCCCCGGGGTCGTGGGGACGACCCTATAGTCGTCGGACATGTCGGCGGCTGGCCAACCTAGTCCCGGGTTCGTGGGGACGACCCTATAGTCGTCGGACAAGTCGGCGGCGGGCCAACCTAGTCCCGTGGTCGTGGGGACGACCGTATAGTCGTCGGACATGGTGGCGGCTGGCCAACCTAGTCCCGGGGTCGTGGGGACGACCCTATAGTCGTCGTGCATTATGGTGGCGGGCCAATCTAGTCCCGGGGTCGTGGGGACGACCCTACAGTCGTCGGACATGTCGGCGGCAGGGCAACATTGGCCCGTGGTCGTGGGGACGTCCCTATAGTCGTTGGACATGTCGGCGGCGGGCCAACCTAGTCCCGGGGTCGTGGGGACGACCCTATAGTCGTCGGACATGATGGTGGCGGGCCATTCTAGTCCCGGGGTCGTGGGTACGACCCTATAGTCGTCGGACATGTCGGCGGCTGGCCAACATTGGCCCGTGGTCGTGGGGACGACCCTATTGTCGTCGGACATGACGGTCGCGGGCCAATCTAGTCCCGGGGTCGTGGGGACGACCCTATAGTCGTCGGACAAGTCGGCGGCGGGCCAACCTAGTCCCGAGGTGGTGGGGACGAACCTATAGTCGTCGGACATGTCGGCGGCTGGGCAACTTTGGCCCGGGGTCGTGGGGACGACCCTATAGTCGTCGGACATGATGGTGGCGGGCCAATCTAGTCCCGGGGTCGTGGGGACGACCCTATAGTCGTCGGACATGTCGGCGACTGGCCAACCTAGTCCCGGGTTCGTGGGGACGACCCTATAATCGTCGGCACAAGTCGGCGGCGGGCCAACCTAGACCCGGTGTCGTGGGGACGACCCTATAGTCGTCGGACATGTCGGCGGCGGGCCAACGTATGCCCGGGTTCGTGGGGACGACCCTATATTCGTCGGAATAGCCGGCGGCGGGCCAACGTAGGCCCAGGGTCGTAGGGACGACCCAATAGTCGTCGGACATGTCGGCGACTGGCCAACCTAGTCCCGGGTTCGTGGGGACGACCCTATAATCGTCGGCACAAGTCGGCGGCGGGCCAACCTAGACCCGTAGTCGTGGGGACGATCCTATAGTCGTCGGACATGACGGTGGCGGGCTAATCTATTCCCAGGGCCGTGGGGACGACCCTATAGTCATCGAACATGTCGGCGGCTGGACAACTTTGGCCTGTGGTCGTGGGGACGACCCTATAGTCGTCGGATATGTCGGAGGCTGGCCAACCTAGACCCGGGGTGGTAGGGACGACCCTATAGTCGTCGGTCAAGTCGGCGGCTGGCCAACCTGGTCCCGGGGTCGTGGGGACCTCCCTATAGTCGTCGGACATGTCGGCGGCTGGCTAACCTAGTCCCGGGGTCGTGGGGACGACCCTGTAGTCGTCGGACATGATGGTGGCGGCCCAATCTAGTCCCGGGGTCTTGGGTACGACCCTGTAGTCGTCGGACATGTCGGCGGCAGGCCAACATAGTCCCGGGGTCGTGGGGACGACCCTGTAGTCGTCGGACATGACGGTGGCGGGCCAATCTAGTCCCGGGGCCGTGGGGACGACCGTATAGTCGTCGGACATGTCGGCGGCTGGCCCACCTAGCCCCGGTGTCGTCGGTACGACCCTATAGTCGTCGGACAAGTCGGCGGCGGGCCAAGCTAGTCCCGGGGTCGTTGGGACGACCCTATAGTCGTCGGACAAGTCGGTGGCGGGCCAACCTAGTCCCGGGGTCGTGGGGACGACCATATAGTCGTCGGACATGACGGTGACGGGCCAATCTAGTCCCCGCGTCGTGGGACGGCCCTATACTCGTCGGACATGACGGTGGTGGGCAAATCTAGTCCCGTTGTCGTGGGGACGACCCTATAGTCGTCGGACATGACGGTGGCGGGTCTATCTAGTCCCGGGGTCGTGGGTACGACCCTATAGTCGTCGGACATGTCGGCGGCTGGCCAACTTTGGCCCGTGGTCGTCGGGACGATCCTATAGTCGTCGGATATGTCGGAGGCTGGACAACCTAGTCCCGGGGTGGTTGGGGCGACCCTATAGTCGTCGGACAAGTCGGCGGCGGGCCACCCTAGTCCCGGGGTGGTAGGGACGACCCTATAGTCGTCGGACATGACGGTGGCGGGCCAACCTAGTCCCGGGGTCGTGGGGACGACCCTATAGTCGTCGGACATGCCGGCGGTTGGGCAACTTTGGCCCGTGGTCGTGGAGACGACCCGATAGTCGTCGGACAAGTCGGCGGCGGGCCAATCTAGTCCCGGGATCGTGGGGAAGACCGTATAGTCGTCGGACATGTCGGGGGCTGGCCAACCTAGTCCCGGGGTGGTAGGGACGACCCTATAGTCGTCGGACATGATGGTGGCGGGCCAATCGAGTCCCGGGGTCGTGGGGACGACCCTCTAGACGTCGGACATGACGGTGGTGGGCCAATCTATACCCGGGGCCGTGGGGACGACCCTATAGTCGTCGGACATGACGGTGGCGGGCCAATCTAGTCCCGGGGTCGTGGGGACGAACCTATAGTCGTCGGACATGTCGGCGGCTGGGCAACTTTGGCCCGTGGTCGTCGGGACGACCCTATAGTCGTCAGACGTGACGGTGGCGGGCCAATCTATTCCCGGGGCCGTCGGGACGTCCCTATAGTCGTCGGACATGACGGTGGCGGGCCAATTTATTACCGGGGTCGTGGGTACGACCCCATAGTCGTCGGACATGACGGTGGCGGGCCAATCTAGCCCCGGGGTCGTGGGGACGACCCTATAGTCGTCGGACATGTCGGCGGCTGGCCAACCTAGTCCCGGGTTCGTGGGGACGACCCTATAGTCGTCGGACAAGTCGGCGGCGGGCCAACCTAGTCCCGTGGTCGTGGGGACGACCGTATAGTCGTCGGACATGGTGGCGGCTGGCCAACCTAGTCCCGGGGTCGTGGGGACGACCCTATAGTCGTCGTGCATTATGGTGGCGGGCCAATCTAGTCCCGGGGTCGTGGGGACGACCCTACAGTCGTCGGACATGTCGGCGGCAGGGCAACATTGGCCCGTGGTCGTGGGGACGTCCCTATAGTCGTTGGACATGTCGGCGGCGGCCAACCTAGTCCCGGGGTCGTGGGGACGACCCTATAGTCGTCGGACATGATGGTGGCGGGCCATTCTAGTCCCGGGGTCGTGGGTACGACCCTATAGTCGTCGGACATGTCGGCGGCTGGCCAACATTGGCCCGTGGTCGTGGGGACGACCCTATTGTCGTCGGACATGACGGTCGCGGGCCAATCTAGTCCCGGGGTCGTGGGGACGACCCTATAGTCGTCGGACAAGTCGGCGGCGGGCCAACCTAGTCCCGAGGTGGTGGGGACGAACCTATAGTCGTCGGACATGTCGGCGGCTGGGCAACTTTGGCCCGGGGTCGTGGGGACGACCCTATAGTCGTCGGACATGATGGTGGCGGGCCAATCTAGTCCCGGGGTCGTGGGGACGACCCTATAGTCGTCGGACATGTCGGCGACTGGCCAACCTAGTCCCGGGTTCGTGGGGACGACCCTATAATCGTCGGCACAAGTCGGCGGCGGGCCAACCTAGACCCGGTGTCGTGGGGACGACCCTATAGTCGTCGGACATGTCGGCGGCGGGCCAACGTATGCCCGGGTTCGTGGGGACGACCCTATATTCGTCGGAATAGCCGGCGGCGGGCCAACGTAGGCCCAGGGTCGTTGGGACGACCCAATAGTCGTCGGACATGACGGTGGCGGGCCAATCTAGTTCCGGGGTCGTGAGGACGACCCTATAGTCGTCGGACATGTCGGCGGCTGGCCCACCTAGCCCCGGTGTCGTCGGTACGACCCTATAGTCGTCGGACAAGTCGGCGGCGGGCCAAGCTAGTCCCGGGGTCGTGGGGACGACCCTATAGTCGTCGGACAAGTCGGTGGCGGGCCAACCTAGTCCCCGCGTCGTGGGTACGGCCCTATACTCGTCGGACATGACGGTGGTGGGCGAATCTAGTCCCGTTGTCGTGGGGACGACCCTATAGTCGTCGGACATGACGGTGGCGGGTCAATCTAGTCCCGGGGTCGTGGGTACGACCCTATAGTCGTCGGACATGCCGGCGGCTGGGCAACTTTGGCCCGTGGTCGTGGGGACGACCCTATAGTCGTCGGACAAGTCGGCGGCGGGCCAATCTAGTCCCGGGATCGTGGGGACGACCGTATTGTCGTCGGACATGTCGGGGGCTGGCCAACCTAGTCCCGCGGTGGTAGGGACGACCCTATAGTCGTCGGACATGATGGTGGCGGGCCAATCGAATCCCGGGGTCGTGGGGACGACCCTGTAGACGCCGGACATGACGGTGGTGGGCCAATCTATACCCGGGGCCGTGGGGACGACCCTATAGTCGTCGGACATGACGGTGGCGGGCCAATCTAGTCCCGGGGTCGTGGGGACGAACCTATAGTCGTCGGACATGTCGGCGGCTGGGCAACTTTGGCCCGTGGTCGTGGGGACGACCCTATTGTCGTCGGACGTGACGGCGGCGGGCCAATCTATTCCCGGGGCCGTCGGGACGTCCCTATAGTCGTCGGACATGTCGGCGGCTGGCCAACCTAGTCCCGGGTTCGTGGGGACGACCCTATAGTCGTCGGACATGTCGGCGGCGGGCCAACGTACGCCCAGGGTCGTAGGGACGGACCTATAGTCGTCGGACATGACGGTGGCGGGCCAATCTAGCCCCGGGGTCGTGGGGACGACCCCATAGGTGTCGGACATGACGGTGGCGGGCCAATCTAGCCCCGGGGTCGTGGGGAAGACCCTATAGTCGTCGCACATGACGGTGGCGGGGCAATGTCGGCCGGGGGTCGTGGGGACGACCCTGTAGACGTCGGACATGACGGTGGTGGGCCAATCTATACCCGGGGCCGTGGGGACGACCCTATAGTCGTCGGACATGACCGTGGCGGGCCAATCTAGTCCCGGGGTCGTGGGGACGAACCTATAGTCGTCGGACATGTCGGCGGATGGGCAACTTTGGCCCGTGGTCGTGGGGACGACCCTATAGTCGTCGGACAAGTCAGCGGCGGGCCAATCTAGTCCCGGGGTCGTGGGGACGACCCTATAGTCGTGGAACATGTCGGCGGATGGCCAACTTTGGCCTGTGGACGTGGGGACGACCCTATAGTCGTCGGATATGTCGGAGGCTGGCCAACCTAGTCCCGGGGTGGTAGGGACGACCCTATAGTCGTCGGACATGATGGTGGCGGACCAATCTAGACGCGGGGCCGTGGGGACGACCGTATAGTCGTCGGATATGCCGGCGGCTGGGCAACTTTGGCCCGTGGTCGTGGGGACGACCCTATAGTCGTCGGACAAGTCGGCGGCGGGCCAAACTAGTCCCGGGGTCGTGGGGACGACCCTATAGTCGTCGGACTAGTCGGCGGCGGGCCAACCTAGTCCCGGGGTCGTGGGGACGACCATATAGTCGTCGGACATGGCGGTGACGGGCCAATCTAGTCCCGGCGTCGTGGGTACGGCCCTATACTCGTCGGACATGACGGTGGTGGGCGAATCTAGTCCCGTGGTCGTGGGGACGACCCTATAGTCGTCGGACATGGCGGTGGCGGGCCAATCTAGTCTCGGGGTCGTAGGGACGACCCAATACTCGTCGGACATGACGGTGGCGGGTCAATCTAGTTCCGGGGACGTGGGGACGACCCTATAGTCGTGGAACATGTCAGCGGATGGCCAACTTTGGCCTGTGGACGTGGGGACGACCCTATAGTCGTCGGACATGACGGTGGCGGGCCAATCTAGTCCCGGGGTCGTGGGGACGAACCTATAGTCGTCGGACATGTCGGCGGCTGGGCAACTTTGGCCCGTGGTCGTCGGGACGACCCTATAGTCGTCAGACGTGACGGTGGCGGGCCAATCTATTCCCGGGGCCGTCGGGACGTCCCTATAGTCGTCGGACATGACGGTGGCGGGCCAATTTATTACCGGGGTCGTGGGTACGACCCCATAGTCGTCGGACATGACGGTGGCGGGCCAATCTAGCCCCGGGGTCGTGGGGACGACCCTATAGTCGTCGGACATGTCGGCGGCTGGCCAACCTAGTCCCGGGTTCGTGGGGACGACCCTATAGTCGTCGGACAAGTCGGCGGCGGGCCAACCTAGTCCCGTGGTCGTGGGGACGACCGTATAGTCGTCGGACATGGTGGCGGCTGGCCAACCTAGTCCCGGGGTCGTGGGGACGACCCTATAGTCGTCGTGCATTATGGTGGCGGGCCAATCTAGTCCCGGGGTCGTGGGGACGACCCTACAGTCGTCGGACATGTCGGCGGCAGGGCAACATTGGCCCGTGGTCGTGGGGACGTCCCTATAGTCGTTGGACATGTCGGCGGCGGGCCAACCTAGTCCCGGGGTCGTGGGGACGACCCTATAGTCGTCGGACATGATGGTGGCGGGCCATTCTAGTCCCGGGGTCGTGGGTACGACCCTATAGTCGTCGGACATGTCGGCGGCTGGCCAACATTGGCCCGTGGTCGTGGGGGACGACCCTATTGTCGTCGGACATGACGGTCGCGGGCCAATCTAGTCCCGGGGTCGTGGGGACGACCCTATAGTCGTCGGACAAGTCGGCGGCGGGCCAACCTAGTCCCGAGGTGGTGGGGACGAACCTATAGTCGTCGGACATGTCGGCGGCTGGGCAACTTTGGCCCGGGGTCGTGGGGACGACCCTATAGTCGTCGGACATGATGGTGGCGGGCCAATCTAGTCCCGGGGTCGTGGGGACGACCCTATAGTCGTCGGACATGTCGGCGACTGGCCAACCTAGTCCCGGGTTCGTGGGGACGACCCTATAATCGTCGGCACAAGTCGGCGGCGGGCCAACCTAGACCCGGTGTCGTGGGGACGACCCTATAGTCGTCGGACATGTCGGCGGCGGGCCAACGTATGCCCGGGTTCGTGGGGACGACCCTATATTCGTCGGAATAGCCGGCGGCGGGCCAACGTAGGCCCAGGGTCGTAGGGACGACCCAATAGTCGTCGGACATGTCGGCGACTGGCCAACCTAGTCCCGGGTTCGTGGGGACGACCCTATAATCGTCGGCACAAGTCGGCGGCGGGCCAACCTAGACCCGTAGTCGTGGGGACGATCCTATAGTCGTCGGACATGACGGTGGCGGGCTAATCTATTCCCAGGGCCGTGGGGACGACCCTATAGTCATCGAACATGTCGGCGGCTGGACAACTTTGGCCTGTGGTCGTGGGGACGACCCTATAGTCGTCGGATATGTCGGAGGCTGGCCAACCTAGACCCGGGGTGGTAGGGACGACCCTATAGTCGTCGGTCAAGTCGGCGGCTGGCCAACCTGGTCCCGGGGTCGTGGGGACCTCCCTATAGTCGTCGGACATGTCGGCGGCTGGCTAACCTAGTCCCGGGGTCGTGGGGACGACCCTGTAGTCGTCGGACATGATGGTGGCGGCCCAATCTAGTCCCGGGGTCTTGGGTACGACCCTGTAGTCGTCGGACATGTCGGCGGCAGGCCAACATAGTCCCGGGGTCGTGGGGACGACCCTGTAGTCGTCGGACATGACGGTGGCGGGCCAATCTAGTCCCGGGGCCGTGGGGACGACCGTATAGTCGTCGGACATGTCGGCGGCTGGCCCACCTAGCCCCGGTGTCGTCGGTACGACCCTATAGTCGTCGGACAAGTCGGCGGCGGGCCAAGCTAGTCCCGGGGTCGTTGGGACGACCCTATAGTCGTCGGACAAGTCGGTGGCGGGCCAACCTAGTCCCGGGGTCGTGGGGACGACCATATAGTCGTCGGACATGACGGTGACGGGCCAATCTAGTCCCCGCGTCGTGGGACGACCCTATACTCGTCGGACATGACGGTGGTGGGCGAATCTAGTCCCGTTGTCGTGGGGACGACCCTATAGTCGTCGGACATGACGGTGGCGGGTCTATCTAGTCCCGGGGTCGTGGGTACGACCCTATAGTCGTCGGACATGTCGGCGGCTGGCCAACTTTGGCCCGTGGTCGTCGGGACGATCCTATAGTCGTCGGATATGTCGGAGGCTGGACAACCTAGTCCCGGGGTGGTTGGGGCGACCCTATAGTCGTCGGACAAGTCGGCGGCGGGCCACCCTAGTCCCGGGGTGGTAGGGAGGACCCTATAGTCGTCGGACATGACGGTGGCGGGCCAACCTAGTCCCGGGGTCGTGGGGACGACCCTATAGTCGTCGGACATGCCGGCGGTTGGGCAACTTTGGCCCGTGGTCGTGGAGACGACCCGATAGTCGTCGGACAAGTCGGCGGCGGGCCAATCTAGTCCCGGGATCGTGGGGAAGACCGTATAGTCGTCGGACATGTCGGGGGCTGGCCAACCTAGTCCCGGGGTGGTAGGGACGACCCTATAGTCGTCGGACATGATGGTGGCGGGCCAATCGAGTCCCGGGGTCGTGGGGACGACCCTCTAGACGTCGGACATGACGGTGGTGGGCCAATCTATACCCGGGGCCGTGGGGACGACCCTATAGTCGTCGGACATGACGGTGGCGGGCCAATCTAGTCCCGGGGTCGTGGGGACGAACCTATAGTCGTCGGACATGTCGGCGGCTGGGCAACTTTGGCCCGTGGTCGTCGGGACGACCCTATAGTCGTCAGACGTGACGGTGGCGGGCCAATCTATTCCCGGGGCCGTCGGGACGTCCCTATAGTCGTCGGACATGACGGTGGCGGGCCAATTTATTACCGGGGTCGTGGGTACGACCCCATAGTCGTCGGACATGACGGTGGCGGGCCAATCTAGCCCCGGGGTCGTGGGGACGACCCTATAGTCGTCGGACATGTCGGCGGCTGGCCAACCTAGTCCCGGGTTCGTGGGGACGACCCTATAGTCGTCGGACAAGTCGGCGGCGGGCCAACCTAGTCCCGTGGTCGTGGGGACGACCGTATAGTCGTCGGACATGGTGGCGGCTGGCCAACCTAGTCCCGGGGTCGTGGGGACGACCCTATAGTCGTCGTGCATTATGGTGGCGGGCCAATCTAGTCCCGGGGTCGTGGGGACGACCCTACAGTCGTCGGACATGTCGGCGGCAGGGCAACATTGGCCCGTGGTCGTGGGGACGTCCCTATAGTCGTTGGACATGTCGGCGGCGGCCAACCTAGTCCCGGGGTCGTGGGGACGACCCTATAGTCGTCGGACATGATGGTGGCGGGCCATTCTAGTCCCGGGGTCGTGGGTACGACCCTATAGTCGTCGGACATGTCGGCGGCTGGCCAACATTGGCCCGTGGTCGTGGGGACGACCCTATTGTCGTCGGACATGACGGTCGCGGGCCAATCTAGTCCCGGGGTCGTGGGGACGACCCTATAGTCGTCGGACAAGTCGGCGGCGGGCCAACCTAGTCCCGAGGTGGTGGGGACGAACCTATAGTCGTCGGACATGTCGGCGGCTGGGCAACTTTGGCCCGGGGTCGTGGGGACGACCCTATAGTCGTCGGACATGATGGTGGCGGGCCAATCTAGTCCCGGGGTCGTGGGGACGACCCTATAGTCGTCGGACATGTCGGCGACTGGCCAACCTAGTCCCGGGTTCGTGGGGACGACCCTATAATCGTCGGCACAAGTCGGCGGCGGGCCAACCTAGACCCGGTGTCGTGGGGACGACCCTATAGTCGTCGGACATGTCGGCGGCGGGCCAACGTATGCCCGGGTTCGTGGGGACGACCCTATATTCGTCGGAATAGCCGGCGGCGGGCCAACGTAGGCCCAGGGTCGTTGGGACGACCCAATAGTCGTCGGACATGACGGTGGCGGGCCAATCTAGTTCCGGGGTCGTGAGGACGACCCTATAGTCGTCGGACATGTCGGCGGCTGGCCCACCTAGCCCCGGTGTCGTCGGTACGACCCTATAGTCGTCGGACAAGTCGGCGGCGGGCCAAGCTAGTCCCGGGGTCGTGGGGACGACCCTATAGTCGTCGGACAAGTCGGTGGCGGGCCAACCTAGTCCCCGCGTCGTGGGTACGGCCCTATACTCGTCGGACATGACGGTGGTGGGCGAATCTAGTCCCGTTGTCGTGGGGACGACCCTATAGTCGTCGGACATGACGGTGGCGGGTCAATCTAGTCCCGGGGTCGTGGGTACGACCCTATAGTCGTCGGACATGCCGGCGGCTGGGCAACTTTGGCCCGTGGTCGTGGGGACGACCCTATAGTCGTCGGACAAGTCGGCGGCGGGCCAATCTAGTCCCGGGATCGTGGGGACGACCGTATTGTCGTCGGACATGTCGGGGGCTGGCCAACCTAGTCCCGCGGTGGTAGGGACGACCCTATAGTCGTCGGACATGATGGTGGCGGGCCAATCGAATCCCGGGGTCGTGGGGACGACCCTGTAGACGCCGGACATGACGGTGGTGGGCCAATCTATACCCGGGGCCGTGGGGACGACCCTATAGTCGTCGGACATGACGGTGGCGGGCCAATCTAGTCCCGGGGTCGTGGGGACGAACCTATAGTCGTCGGACATGTCGGCGGCTGGGCAACTTTGGCCCGTGGTCGTGGGGACGACCCTATTGTCGTCGGACGTGACGGCGGCGGGCCAATCTATTCCCGGGGCCGTCGGGACGTCCCTATAGTCGTCGGACATGTCGGCGGCTGGCCAACCTAGTCCCGGGTTCGTGGGGACGACCCTATAGTCGTCGGACATGTCGGCGGCGGGCCAACGTACGCCCAGGGTCGTAGGGACGGACCTATAGTCGTCGGACATGACGGTGGCGGGCCAATCTAGCCCCGGGGTCGTGGGGACGACCCCATAGGTGTCGGACATGACGGTGGCGGGCCAATCTAGCCCCGGGGTCGTGGGGAAGACCCTATAGTCGTCGCACATGACGGTGGCGGGGCAATGTCGGCCGGGGGTCGTGGGGACGACCCTGTAGACGTCGGACATGACGGTGGTGGGCCAATCTATACCCGGGGCCGTGGGGACGACCCTATAGTCGTCGGACATGACCGTGGCGGGCCAATCTAGTCCCGGGGTCGTGGGGACGAACCTATAGTCGTCGGACATGTCGGCGGATGGGCAACTTTGGCCCGTGGTCGTGGGGACGACCCTATAGTCGTCGGACAAGTCAGCGGCGGGCCAATCTAGTCCCGGGGTCGTGGGGACGACCCTATAGTCGTGGAACATGTCGGCGGATGGCCAACTTTGGCCTGTGGACGTGGGGACGACCCTATAGTCGTCGGATATGTCGGAGGCTGGCCAACCTAGTCCCGGGGTGGTAGGGACGACCCTATAGTCGTCGGACATGATGGTGGCGGACCAATCTAGACGCGGGGCCGTGGGGACGACCGTATAGTCGTCGGATATGCCGGCGGCTGGGCAACTTTGGCCCGTGGTCGTGGGGACGACCCTATAGTCGTCGGACAAGTCGGCGGCGGGCCAAACTAGTCCCGGGGTCGTGGGGACGACCCTATAGTCGTCGGACTAGTCGGCGGCGGGCCAACCTAGTCCCGGGGTCGTGGGGACGACCATATAGTCGTCGGACATGGCGGTGACGGGCCAATCTAGTCCCGGCGTCGTGGGTACGGCCCTATACTCGTCGGACATGACGGTGGTGGGCGAATCTAGTCCCGTGGTCGTGGGGACGACCCTATAGTCGTCGGACATGGCGGTGGCGGGCCAATCTAGTCTCGGGGTCGTAGGGACGACCCAATACTCGTCGGACATGACGGTGGCGGGTCAATCTAGTTCCGGGGACGTGGGGACGACCCTATAGTCGTGGAACATGTCAGCGGATGGCCAACTTTGGCCTGTGGACGTGGGGACGACCCTATAGTCGTCGGTTATGTCGGAGGCTGGCCAACCTAGTCCCGAGGTGGTAGGGACGACCCTAGAGTCGTCGGACATGCCGGCGGCTGAGCAATTTTGGCCCGTGGTCGTGGGGACGACCCTACAGTCGTCGGACATGTCGGCGGCAGGGCAACATTGGCCCGTGGTCGTGGGGACGTCCCTATAGTCGTTGGACATGTCGGCGGCGGGCCAACCTAGTCCCGGGGTCGTGGGGACGACCCTATAGTCGTCGGACATGATGGTGGCAGGCCATTCTAGTCCCGGGGTCGTGGGTACGACCCTATAGTCGTCGGACATGTCGGCGGCTGGCCAACATTGCCCCGTGGTCGTGGGGACGACCCTATTGTCGTCGGACATGACGGTCGCGGGCCAATCTAGTCCCGGGGTCGTGGGGACGACCCTATAGTCGTCGGACAAGTCGGCGGCGGGCCAACCTAGTCCCGAGGTGGTGGGGACGAACCTATAGTCGTCGGACATGTCGGCGGCTGGGCAACTTTGGCCCGGGGTCGTGGGGACGACCCTGTAGTCGTCGGACATGATGGTGGCGGGCCAATCGAATCCCGGGGTCGTGGGGACGACCCTGTAGACGCCGGACATGACGGTGGTGGGCCAATCTATACCCGGGGCCGTGGGGACGACCCTATAGTCGTCGGACATGACGGTGGCGGGCCAATCTAGTCCCGGGGTCGTGGGGACGAACCTATAGTCGTCGGACATGTCGGCGGCTGGGCAACTTTGGCCCGTGGTCGTGGGGACGACCCTATTGTCGTCGGACATGTCGGTGACGGGCCAATCTAGTCCCGGCGTCGTGGGTACGGCCCTATACTCGTCGGACATGACGGTGGTGGGCGAATCTAGTCCCGTTGTCGTGGGGACGACCCTATAGTCGTCGGACATGACGGTGGCGGGTCAATCTAGTCCCGGGGTCGTGGGTACGACCCTATAGTCGTCGGACATGTCGGCGGCTGGCCAACTTTGGCCCGTGGTCGTCGGGACGATCCTATAGTCGTCGGATATGTCGGAGGCTGGACAACCTAGTCCCGGGGTGGTTGGGGCGACCCTATAGTCGTCGGACAAGTCGGCGGCGGGCCACCCTAGTCCCGGGGTGGTAGGGACGACCCTATAGTCGTCGGACATGACGGTGGCGGGCCAACCAAGTCCCGGGGTCGTGGGGACGACCCTATAGTCGTCGGACATGTCGGCGGCTGGCCAACCTAGTCCCGGGTTCGTGGGGACGACCCTATAGTCGTCGGATATGTCGGCGGCGGGCCAACGTACGCCCAGGGTCGTAGGGACGAACCTATAGTCGTCGGACATGACGGTGGCGGGCCAATCTAGTCCCGGGGTCGTGGGGACGACCCCATAGGTGTCGGACATGACGGTGGCGGGCCAATCTAGCCCCGGGGTCGTGGGGAAGACCCTATAGTCGTCGCACATGACGGTGGCGGGGCAATCTCGGCCGGGGGTCGTGGGGACGACCCTGTAGACGTCGGACATGACGGTGGTGGGCCAATCTATACCCGGGGCCGTGGGGACGACCCTATAGTCGTCGGACATGACCGTGGCGGGCCAATCTAGTCCCGGGGTCGTGGGGACGAACCTATAGTCGTCGGACATGTCGGCGGCTGGGCAACTTTGGCCCGTGGTCGTGGGGACGACCCTATAGTCGTCGGACAAGTCGGCGGCGGGCCAATCTAGTCCCGGGGTCGTGGGGACGACCCTATAGTCGTGGAACATGTCGGCGGATGGCCAACTTTGGCCTGTGGACGTGGGGACGACCCTATAGTCGTCGGATATGTCGGAGGCTGGCCAACCTAGTCCCGGGGTGGTAGGGACGACCCTATAGTCGTCGGACATGATGGTGGCGGACCAATCTAGACGCGGGGCCGTGGGGACGACCGTATAGTCGTCGGATATGCCGGCGGCTGGGCAATTTTGGCCCGTGGTCGTGGGGACGACCCTATAGTCGTCGGACAAGTCGGCGGCGGGCCAAACTAGTCCCGGGGTCGTGGGGACGACCCTATAGTCGTCGGACTAGTCGGCGGCGGGCCAACCTAGTCCCGGGGTCGTGGGGACGACCATATAGTCGTCGGACATGGCGGTGACGGGCCAATCTAGTCCCGGCGTCGTGGGTACGGCCCTATACTCGTCGGACATGACGGTGGTGGGCGAATCTAGTCCCGTGGTCGTGGGGACGACCCTATAGTCGTCGGACATGGCGGTGGCGGGCCAATCTAGTCTCGGGGTCGTAGGGACGACCCAATACTCGTCGGACATGACGGTGGCGGGCCAATCTAGTTCCGGGGACGTGGGGACGACCCTATAGTCGTGGAACATGTCGGCGGATGGCCAACTTTGGCCTGTGGACGTGGGGACGACCCTATAGTCGGCGGTTATGTCGGAGGCTGGCCAACCTAGTCCCGGGGTGGTAGGGACGACCCTAGAGTCGTCGGACATGCCGGCGGCTGAGCAATTTTGGCCCGTGGTCGTGGGGACGACCCTATTGTCGTCGGACATGTCGGCGGCTAGCCAACCTAGTCCCGGGGTCTTGGGGACGACCCTATAGTCGTCGGATATGATGGTGGCGGGCCAACTTTGGCCTGTGGTCGTGGGGACGACGCTATAGTCGTCGGACCAGTCGGCGGCGGGCCAACCTAGTCCCGGGGTCGTGGGGACGACCCTATAATCGTCGGACATGACGGTGGCGGGCCAATCTAGTCCCGGGGTCGTGGGGACGACCCTATAGTCGTCGGAAAAGTCGGCGGCGGGCCAACCTAGTCCCAGGGTCGTGGGGAAGACCCTATAGTCGACGGACATGTCGGCGGCTGGCCAAATTTGGCCCGTAGTCGTGGGGACGATCCTATAGTCGTCGGACATGACGGTGGCGGGCTAATCTAGTCCCAGGGCCGTGGGGACGACCCTATAGTCGTCGAACATGTCGGCGGCTGGCCAACTTTGGCCTGTGGTCGTGGGGACGACACTATAGTCGTCGGATATGTCGGAGGCTGGCCAGCCTAGTCCCGGGGTGGTAGGGACGACCCTATAGTCGTCGGTCAAGTCGGCGGCTGGCCAACCTGGTCCCGGGGTCGTGGGGACCACCCTATAGCCGTCGGACATGTCGGCGGCTGGCTAACCTAGTCCCGGGGTCGTGGGGACGACCCTATAGTCGTCGGACATGATGGTGGCGGGCCAACCTAGTCCCGGGTTCGTGGGGACGACCCTATAATCGTCGGCACAAGTCGGCGGCGGGCCAACCTAGACCCGGTGTCGTGGGGACGACCCTATAGTCGTCGGACATGTCGGCGGCGGGCCAACGTATGCCCGGGTTCGTGGGGACGACCCTATATTCGTCGGAATAGCCGGCGGCGGGCCAACTTAGGCCCAGGGTCGTTGGGACGACCCAATAGTCGTCGGACATGACGGTGGCGGGCCAATCTAGTTCCGGGGTCGTGAGGACGACCCTATAGTCGTCGGACATGTCGGCGGCTGGCCCACCTAGCCCCGGTGTCGTCGGTACGACCCTATAGTCGTCGGACAAGTCGGCGGCGGGCCAAGCTAGTCCCGGGGTCGTGGGGACGACCCTATAGTCGTCGGACAAGTCGGTGGCGGGCCAACCTAGTCCCCGCGTCGTGGGTACGGCCCTATACTCGTCGGACATGACGGTGGTGGGCGAATCTAGTCCCGTTGTCGTGGGGACGACCCTATAGTCGTCGGACATGACGGTGGCGGGTCAATCTAGTCCCGGGGTCGTGGGTACGACCCTATAGTCGTCGGACATGTCGGCGGCTGGCCAACTTTGGCCCGTGGTCGTCGGGACGATCCTATAGTCGTCGGATATGTCGGAGGCTGGACAACCTAGTCCCGGGGTGGTTGGGGCGACCCTATAGTCGTCGGACAAGTCGGCGGCGGGCCACCCTAGTCCCGGGGTGGTAGGGACGACCCTATAGTCGTCGGACATGACGGTGGCGGGCCAACCTAGTCCCGGGGTCGTGGGGACGACCCTATAGTCGTCGGACATGCCGGCGGCTGGGCAACTTTGGCCCGTGGTCGTGGGGACGACCCTATAGTCGTCGGACAAGTCGGCGGCGGGCCAATCTAGTCCCGGGATCGTGGGGACGACCGTATTGTCGTCGGACATGTCGGGGGCTGGCCAACCTAGTCCCGGGGTGGTAGGGACGACCCTATAGTCGTCGGACATGATGGTGGCGGGCCAATCGAATCCCGGGGTCGTGGGGACGACCCTGTAGACGCCGGACATGACGGTGGTGGGCCAATCTATACCCGGGGCCGTGGGGACGACCCTATAGTCGTCGGACATGACGGTGGCGGGCCAATCTAGTCCCGGGGTCGTGGGGACGAACCTATAGTCGTCGGACATGTCGGCGGCTGGGCAACTTTGGCCCGTGGTCGTGGGGACGACCCTATTATCGTCGGACGTGACGGCGGCGGGCCAATCTATTCCCGGGGCCGTCGGGACGTCCCTATAGTCGTCGGACATGACGGTGGCGGGCCAATCTATTACCGGGGTCGTGGGTACGACCCCATAGTCGTCGGACATGACGGTGGCGGGCCAATCTAGCCCCGGGGTCGTGGGGACGACCCTATAGTCGTCGGACATGTCGGCGGCTGGCCAACCTAGTCCCGGGTTCGTGGGGACGACCCTATAGTCGTCGGACATGTCGGCGGCGGGCCAACATACGCCCAGGGTCGTAGGGACGAACCTATAGTCGTCGGACATGACGGTGGCGGGCCAATCTAGTCCCGGGGTCGTGGGGACGACCCCATAGGTGTCGGACATGACGGTGGCGGGCCAATCTAGCCCCGGGGTCGTGGGGAAGACCCTATAGTCGTCGCACATGACGGTGGCGGGGCAATCTCGGCCGGGGGTCGTGGGGACGACCCTGTAGACGTCGGACATGACGGTGGTGGGCCAATCTATACCCGGGGCCGTGGGGACGACCCTATAGTCGTCGGACATGACCGTGGCGGGCCAATCTAGTCCCGGGGTCGTGGGGACGAACCTATAGTCGTCGGACATGTCGGCGGCTGGGCAACTTTGGCCCGTGGTCGTGGGGACGACCCTATAGTCGTCGGACAAGTCGGCGGCGGGCCAATCTAGTCCCGGGGTCGTGGGGACGACCCTATAGTCGTGGAACATGTCGGCGGATGGCCAACTTTGGCCTGTGGACGTGGGGACGACCCTATAGTCGTCGGATATGTCGGAGGCTGGCCAACCTAGTCCCGGGGTGGTAGGGACGACCCTATAGTCGTCGGACATGATGGTGGCGGACCAATCTAGACGCGGGGCCGTGGGGACGACCGTATAGTCGTCGGATATGCCGGCGGCTGGGCAATTTTGGCCCGTGGTCGTGGGGACGACCCTATAGTCGTCGGACAAGTCGGCGGCGGGCCAAACTAGTCCCGGGGTCGTGGGGACGACCCTATAGTCGTCGGACTAGTCGGCGGCGGGCCAACCTAGTCCCGGGGTCGTGGGGACGACCATATAGTCGTCGGACATGGCGGTGACGGGCCAATCTTGTCCCGGCGTCGTGGGTACGGCCCTATACTCGTCGGACATGACGGTGGTGGGCGAATCTAGTCCCGTGGTCGTGGGGACGACCCTATAGTCGTCGGACATGGCGGTGGCGGGCCAATCTAGTCTCGGGGTCGTAGGGACGACCCAATACTCGTCGGACATGACGGTGGCGGGCCAATCTAGTTCCGGGGACGTGGGGACGACCCTATAGTCGTGGAACATGTCGGCGGATGGCCAACTTTGGCCTGTGGACGTGGGGACGACCCTATAGTCGTCGGTTATGTCGGAGGCTGGCCAACCTAGTCCCGGGGTGGTAGGGACGTCCCTAGAGTCGTCGGACATGCCGGCGGCTGAGCAATTTTGGCCCGTGGTCGTGGGGACGACCCTATTGTCGTCGGACATGTCGGCGGCTAGCCAACCTAGTCCCGGGGTCTTGGGGACGACCCTATAGTCGTCGGATATGATGGTGGCGGGCCAACTTTGGCCTGTGGTCGTGGGGACGACGCTATAGTCGTCGGACCAGTCGGCGGCGGGCCAACCTAGTCCCGGGGTCGTGGGGACGACCCTATAATCGTCGGACATGACGGTGGCGGGCCAATCTAGTCCCGGGGTCGTGGGGACGACCCTATAGTCGTCGGAAAAGTCGGCGGCGGGCCAACCTAGTCCCAGGGTCGTGGGGAAGACCCTATAGTCGACGGACATGTCGGCGGCTGGCCAAATTTGGCCCGGGGTCGTGGGGACGACCCTATAGTCGTCGGACATGATGGTGGCGGGCCAATCTAGTCCCGGGGTCGTGGGGACGACCCTATAGTCGTCGGACATGTCGGCGACTGGCCAACCTAGTCCCGGGTTCGTGGGGACGACCCTATAATCGTCGGCACAAGTCGGCGGCGGGCCAACCTAGACCCGGTGTCGTGGGGACGACCCTATAGTCGTCGGACATGTCGGCGGCGGGCCAACGTATGCCCGGGTTCGTGGGGACGACCCTATATTCGTCGGAATAGCCGGCGGCGGGCCAACGTAGGCCCAGGGTCGTAGGGACGACCCAATAGTCGTCGGACATGTCGGCGACTGGCCAACCTAGTCCCGGGTTCGTGGGGACGACCCTATAATCGTCGGCACAAGTCGGCGGCGGGCCAACCTAGACCCGTAGTCGTGGGGACGATCCTATAGTCGTCGGACATGACGGTGGCGGGCTAATCTATTCCCAGGGCCGTGGGGACGACCCTATAGTCATCGAACATGTCGGCGGCTGGACAACTTTGGCCTGTGGTCGTGGGGACGACCCTATAGTCGTCGGATATGTCGGAGGCTGGCCAACCTAGACCCGGGGTGGTAGGGACGACCCTATAGTCGTCGGTCAAGTCGGCGGCTGGCCAACCTGGTCCCGGGGTCGTGGGGACCTCCCTATAGTCGTCGGACATGTCGGCGGCTGGCTAACCTAGTCCCGGGGTCGTGGGGACGACCCTGTAGTCGTCGGACATGATGGTGGCGGCCCAATCTAGTCCCGGGGTCTTGGGTACGACCCTGTAGTCGTCGGACATGTCGGCGGCAGGCCAACATAGTCCCGGGGTCGTGGGGACGACCCTGTAGTCGTCGGACATGACGGTGGCGGGCCAATCTAGTCCCGGGGCCGTGGGGACGACCGTATAGTCGTCGGACATGTCGGCGGCTGGCCCACCTAGCCCCGGTGTCGTCGGTACGACCCTATAGTCGTCGGACAAGTCGGCGGCGGGCCAAGCTAGTCCCGGGGTCGTTGGGACGACCCTATAGTCGTCGGACAAGTCGGTGGCGGGCCAACCTAGTCCCGGGGTCGTGGGGACGACCATATAGTCGTCGGACATGACGGTGACGGGCCAATCTAGTCCCCGCGTCGTGGGACGGCCCTATACTCGTCGGACATGACGGTGGTGGGCGAATCTAGTCCCGTTGTCGTGGGGACGACCCTATAGTCGTCGGACATGACGGTGGCGGGTCTATCTAGTCCCGGGGTCGTGGGTACGACCCTATAGTCGTCGGACATGTCGGCGGCTGGCCAACTTTGGCCCGTGGTCGTCGGGACGATCCTATAGTCGTCGGACAAGTCGGCGGCGGGCCACCCTAGTCCCGGGGTGGTAGGGACGACCCTATAGTCGTCGGACATGACGGTGGCGGGCCAACCTAGTCCCGGGGTCGTGGGGACGACCCTATAGTCGTCGGACATGCCGGCGGTTGGGCAACTTTGGCCCGTGGTCGTGGAGACGACCCGATAGTCGTCGGACAAGTCGGCGGCGGGCCAATCTAGTCCCGGGATCGTGGGGAAGACCGTATAGTCGTCGGACATGTCGGGGGCTGGCCAACCTAGTCCCGGGGTGGTAGGGACGACCCTATAGTCGTCGGACATGATGGTGGCGGGCCAATCGAGTCCCGGGGTCGTGGGGACGACCCTCTAGACGTCGGACATGACGGTGGTGGGCCAATCTATACCCGGGGCCGTGGGGACGACCCTAAAGTCGTCGGACATGACGGTGGCGGGCCAATCTAGTCCCGGGGTCGTGGGGACGAACCTATAGTCGTCGGACATGTCGGCGGCTGGGCAACTTTGGCCCGTGGTCGTCGGGACGACCCTATAGTCGTCAGACGTGACGGTGGCGGGCCAATCTATTCCCGGGGCCGTCGGGACGTCCCTATAGTCGTCGGACATGACGGTGGCGGGCCAATTTATTACCGGGGTCGTGGGTACGACCCCATAGTCGTCGGACATGACGGTGGCGGGCCAATCTAGCCCCGGGGTCGTGGGGACGACCCTATAGTCGTCGGACATGTCGGCGGCTGGCCAACCTAGTCCCGGGTTCATGGGGACGACCCTATAGTCGTCGGACAAGTCGGCGGCGGGCCAACCTAGTCCCGTGGTCGTGGGGACGACCGTATAGTCGTCGGACATGGTGGCGGCTGGCCAACCTAGTCCCGGGGTCGTGGGGACGACCCTATAGTCGTCGTGCATTATGGTGGCGGGCCAATCTAGTCCCGGGGTCGTGGGGACGACCCTACAGTCGTCGGACATGTCGGCGGCAGGGCAACATTGGCCCGTGGTCGTGGGGACGTCCCTATAGTCGTTGGACATGTCGGCGGCGGGCCAACCTAGTCCCGGGGTCGTGGGGACGACCCTATAGTCGTCGGACATGATGGTGGCGGGCCATTCTAGTCCCGGGGTCGTGGGTACGACCCTATAGTCGTCGGACATGTCGGCGGCTGGCCAACATTGGCCCGTGGTCGTGGGGACGACCCTATTGTCGTCGGACATGACGGTCGCGGGCCAATCTAGTCCCGGGGTCGTGGGGACGACCCTATAGTCGTCGGACAAGTCGGCGGCGGGCCAACCTAGTCCCGAGGTGGTGGGGACGAACCTATAGTCGTCGGACATGTCGGCGACTGGCCAACCTAGTCCCGGGTTCGTGGGGACGACCCTATAATCGTCGGCACAAGTCGGCGGCGGGCCAACCTAGACCCGGTGTCGTGGGGACGACCCTATAGTCGTCGGACATGTCGGCGGCGGGCCAACGTATGCCCGGGTTCGTGGGGACGACCCTATATTCGTCGGAATAGCCGGCGGCGGGCCAACGTAGGCCCAGGGTCGTTGGGACGACCCAATAGTCGTCGGACATGACGGTGGCGGGCCAATCTAGTTCCGGGGTCGTGAGGACGACCCTATAGTCGTCGGACATGTCGGCGGCTGGCCCACCTAGCCCCGGTGTCGTCGGTACGACCCTATAGTCGTCGGACAAGTCGGCGGCGGGCCAAGCTAGTCCCGGGGTCGTGGGGACGACCCTATAGTCGTCGGACAAGTCGGTGGCGGGCCAACCTAGTCCCCGCGTCGTGGGTACGGCCCTATACTCGTCGGACATGACGGTGGTGGGCGAATCTAGTCCCGTTGTCGTGGGGACGACCCTATAGTCGTCGGACATGACGGTGGCGGGTCAATCTAGTCCCGGGGTCGTGGGTACGACCCTATAGTCGTCGGACATGCCGGCGGCTGGGCAACTTTGGCCCGTGGTCGTGGGGACGACCCTATAGTCGTCGGACAAGTCGGCGGCGGGCCAATCTAGTCCCGGGATCGTGGGGACGACCGTATTGTCGTCGGACATGTCGGGGGCTGGCCAACCTAGTCCCGCGGTGGTAGGGACGACCCTATAGTCGTCGGACATGACGGCGGCGGGCCAATCTATTCCCGGGGCCGTCGGGACGACCCTGTAGACGCCGGACATGACGGTGGTGGGCCAATCTATACCCGGGGCCGTGGGGACGACCCTATAGTCGTCGGACATGACGGTGGCGGGCCAATCTAGTCCCGGGGTCGTGGGGACGAACCTATAGTCGTCGGACATGTCGGCGGCTGGCCAACCTAGTCCCGGGTTCGTGGGGACGACCCTATAGTCGTCGGACATGTCGGCGGCGGGCCAACATACGCCCAGGGTCGTAGGGACGAACCTATAGTCGTCGGACATGACGGTGGCGGGCCAATCTAGTCCCGGGGTCGTGGGGACGACCCCATAGGTGTCGGACATGACGGTGGCGGGCCAATCTAGCCCCGGGGTCGTGGGGAAGACCCTATAGTCGTCGCACATGACGGTGGCGGGGCAATCTCGGCCGGGGGTCGTGGGGACGACCCTGTAGACGTCGGACATGACGGTGGTGGGCCAATCTATACCCGGGGCCGTGGGGACGACCCTATAGTCGTCGGACATGACCGTGGCGGGCCAATCTAGTCCCGGGGTCGTGGGGACGAACCTATAGTCGTCGGACATGTCGGCGGCTGGGCAACTTTGGCCCGTGGTCGTGGGGACGACCCTATAGTCGTCGGACAAGTCGGCGGCGGGCCAATCTAGTCCCGGGGTCGTGGGGACGACCCTATAGTCGTGGAACATGTCGGCGGATGGCCAACTTTGGCCTGTGGACGTGGGGACGACCCTATAGTCGTCGGATATGTCGGAGGCTGGCCAACCTAGTCCCGGGGTGGTAGGGACGACCCTATAGTCGTCGGACATGATGGTGGCGGACCAATCTAGACGCGGGGCCGTGGGGACGACCGTATAGTCGTCGGATATGCCGGCGGCTGGGCAATTTTGGCCCGTGGTCGTGGGGACGACCCTATAGTCGTCGGACTAGTCGGCGGCGGGCCAACCTAGTCCCGGGGTCGTGGGGACGACCATATAGTCGTCGGACATGGCGGTGGCGGGCCAATCTAGTCCCGGCGTCGTGGGTACGGCCCTATACTCGTCGGACATGACGGTGGTGGGCGAATCTAGTCCCGTGGTCGTGGGGACGACCCTATAGTCGTCGGACATGGCGGTGGCGGGCCAATCTAGTCTCGGGGTCGTAGGGACGACCCAATACTCGTCGGACATGACGGTGGCGGGCCAATCTAGTTCCGGGGACGTGGGGACGACCCTATAGTCGTGGAACATGTCGGCGGATGGCCAACTTTGGCCTGTGGACGTGGGGACGACCCTATAGTCGTCGGTTATGTCGGAGGCTGGCCAACCTAGTCCCGGGGTGGTAGGGACGACCCTAGAGTCGTCGGACATGCCGGCGGCTGAGCAATTTTGGCCCGTGGTCGTGGGGACGACCCTATTGTCGTCGGACATGTCGGCGGCTAGCCAACCTAGTCCCGGGGTCTTGGGGACGACCCTATAGTCGTCGGATATGATGGTGGCGGGCCAACTTTGGCCTGTGGTCGTGGGGACGACGCTATAGTCGTCGGACCAGTCGGCGGCGGGCCAACCTAGTCCCGGGGTCGTGGGGACGACCCTATAATCGTCGGACATGACGGTGGCGGGCCAATCTAGTCCCGGGGTCGTGGGGACGACCCTATAGTCGTCGGAAAAGTCGGCGGCGGGCCAACCTAGTCCCAGGGTCGTGGGGAAGACCCTATAGTCGACGGACATGTCGGCGGCTGGCCAAATTTGGCCCGTAGTCGTGGGGACGATCCTATAGTCGTCGGACATGACGGTGGCGGGCTAATCTAGTCCCAGGGCCGTGGGGACGACCCTATAGTCGTCGAACATGTCGGCGGCTGGCCAACTTTGGCCTGTGGTCGTGGGGACGACACTATAGTCGTCGGATATGTCGGAGGCTGGCCAGCCTAGTCCCGGGGTGGTAGGGACGACCCTATAGTCGTCGGTCAAGTCGGCGGCTGGCCAACCTGGTCCCGGGGTCGTGGGGACCACCCTATAGCCGTCGGACATGTCGGCGGCTGGCTAACCTAGTCCCGGGGTCGTGGGGACGACCCTATAGTCGTCGGACATGATGGTGGCGGGCCAATCTAGTCCCGGGGTCTTGGGTACGACCCTGTAGTCGTCGGACAGGTCGGCGGCAGGCCAACATAGTCCCGGGGTCGTGGGCACGACCCTGTAGTCGTCGGACATGACGGTGGCGGGCCAATCTAGTCCCGGGGCCATGGGGACGACCGTATAGTCGTCGGACATGTCGGCGGCTGGCCCACCTAGCCCCGGTGTCGTCGGTACGACCCTATATTCGTCGGACAAGTCGGCGGCGGGCCAAACTAGTCCCGGGTTGGTGGGGACGACCCTATAGTCGTTGGACATGTCGGCGGCTGGCCAACTTTGGCCCGGGGTCATGGGGACGACCCTATAGACGTCGGACATGTCGACGGCTGGCCAACCTAGTCCCGGGGTGGTAGGCACGACCCTATAGTCGTCGGACAAGTCGGCGGCTGGCCAACCTAGTCCCGGGGTCGTAGGGACGACCCTATAGTCGTCGGATATGTCGGCGGCGGGCCAACCTAGTCCCGGGGTCGTGGGTACGACCCTATAGTCGTCACACATGTCGGCGGCTGGCCAACTTTGGCCCGTGGTTGTGGGGACGACCCTATAGTCGTCGGACATGTCGGCGACTGGCCAACCTAGTCCCGGGTTCGTGGGGACGACCCTATAGTCGTCGGACATGTCGGCGGCGGGCCAACGTATGCCCGGGTTCGTGGGGACGACCCTATATTCGTCGGAATAGCCGGCGGCGGGCCAACGTAGGCCCAGGATCGTAGGGACGACCCAATAGTCGTCGGACATGATGGTGGCGCCCCAATCTAGTCCCGGGGTCGCGGGGACGACCCTATAGTCGTCGGATAAGTCGGCGGCGGGCCAACCTAGTCCGGGGGTCGTGGGGACGATCCTATAGTCGTCGGACAATTCGGCGGCGGGCAAACCTAGTCCCGGGGTCGTGGGGACGACCCTATAGTCGTCGGACATGACGGTGGCGGGCCAATCTAGTCCCGGGGTCGTGGGGACGACCCTATAGTCGTCGGAAAAGTCGGCGGCGGGCCAACCTAGTCCCAGGGTCGTGGGCAAGACCCTATAGTCGTCGGACATGTCGGCGGCTGGCCAAATTTGGCCCGTAGTCGTGGGGACGATCCTATAGTCGTCGGACATGACGGTGGCGGGCTAATCTAGTCCCAGGACCGTGGGGACGACCCTATAGTCGTCGAACATGTCGGCGGCTGGCAAACTTTGGCCTGTGGTCGTGGGGACGACACTATAGTCGTCGGACATGACGGTGGCGGGCCGATCTAGTCCCACGGCCGTGGGGACGACCCTATAGTCGTCGGACATGTCGGCGGCTGGCCAACCTAGTCCCGGGGTCGTGGGGACGACCCTATAGACGTCGGACATGTTGGCGTCTGGCCAACCTAGTCCCGGGTTCGTGGGCACGACCCTATAGTCGTCGGACATGCCGGCGGCGGGGCAATCTAGTCCGGGGGTCGTGGGGACGACCCTATAGTCGTCGGACATGGCGGTGGCGGGCCAACCTAATCCCGGGGTCGTGGGGACGACCCTATAGTCGTCGAACATGTCGGCGGCTGGCCAACTTTGGCCTGTGGTCGTGGGGACGACCCTATAGGCGTCGGACCAGTCGGCGGCGGGCCAACCTAGTCCCGGGGTCGTGGGGACGACCCTATAGTCGTCTGAAAAGTCGGCGGCGGGCCAACCTAGTCCCGGGGCCGTGGGTCCGACCCTATAGTCGTCGGACATGTCGGCGGCTGGCCAACCTAGTCCCGGGGTCGTGGGGACGACCCTATAGTCGTCGGACATGATGTTGGCGCCCCAATCTAGTCCCGGGGTCTTGGGGACGACCCTATAGTCGTCGGATATGTCGGCGGCGGGCCAACCTAGTCCCGAGGTCGTGGGGACGACCCTATAGTCGTCGGACATGTCGGCGGCTGGCCAGCTTTGGCCCGGGGTCGTGGGGACGACCCTATAGTCGTCGGACATGTCGGCGGCTGGGCAGCTTTGGCCCGTGGTCGTGGGGACGACCCTATAGTCGTAGGACATGTCGACGGCTTGCCAACCTAGTCCCGGGGTCGCGGGGACGACCCTATAGTCATCGGACATGTCGGCGGCAGGGAAGCTTTGGCCCGTGGTCGTGGGGAGGACTCTATAGTCGTCGGACATGTCGGCGGCTTGCCAACCTAGTCCCGGGTTGGTGGGGACGACCTTATAGTCGTTGGACATGTCGGCGGCTGGACAACTTTGGCCCGGGGTCATGGGGACGACCCTATAGACGTCGGACATGTCGACGGCTGGCCAACCTAGTCCCGGGGTGGTAGGCACGACCCTATAGTCGTCGGACAAGTCGGCGGCTGGCCAACCTAGTCCCGGGGTCGTAGGGACGACCCTATAGTCGTCGGACATGTCGGCGACTGGCCAACCTAGTCCCGGGTTCGTGGGGACGACCCTATAGTCGTCGGACATGTCGGCGGCGGGCCAAAATATGCCCGGGTTCGTGGGGACGACCCTATATTCGTCGGAATAGCCGGCGGCGGGCCAACGTAGGCCCAGGGTCGTAGGGACGACCCATTAGTCGTCGGACATGATGGTGGCGCCCCAATCTAGTCCCGGGGTCGCGGGGACGACCCAATAGTCGTCGGATAAGTCGGCGGCGGGCCAACCTAGTCCGGGGGTCGTGGGGAAGACCCTATAGTCGTCGGAAAAATCGGCGGCTGGCCAACCTAGTCCCGGGGTGGTGGGGACGACCCTATAGTCGTCGGACATGTCGGCGGCGGGCCAATGTATGCCCGGGGTCGTGGGGACGACCCTATAGTCGTCGGACATGATGGTGGCGGGCCAGTCTAGTCCCGGGGTCGTGGGGGCGACCCTATAGTCGTCGGACATGTCGGCGGCTGGCAAACTTTGGCCCGTAGTCGCGGGGACGATCCTATAGTCGTCGGACATGACGGTGGCGGCCAATCTACTCCCGGGGTCGTGGGGACGACCCTATAGTCGTCGGACAAGTCGGTTGCGGGCCAATCTAGTCCCGGGGGCGTGGGGACGACCCTATGGTCGTCGGACATGTCGGCGGCTGGTCAACTTTGGCCCGTAGTCGTGGGGACGACCCTATAGTCGTCGGACATGGCGGTGGCGGGCCAACGTAGGCCCGGGGTCGTGGGGACGACCCTATAGTCGTCGGACATGATGGTGGCGCCCCAATCTAGTCCCGGGGTCGTGGGAACGACCCTATAGTCGTCGGAAAAATCGGCGGCTGGCCAACCTATTCCCGGGGTGGTAGGGACGACACTATAGTCGTCGGACAAGTCGGTGGCGGGCCAATCTAGTCCCGGGGGCGTGGGGACGACCCTATGGTCGTCGGACATGTCGGCGGCTGGTCAACTTTGGCCCGTAGTCGTGGGGACGACCCTATAGTCGTCGGACAAATCGGCGGCGGGCCATACTAGTCCCGGGGTCGTGGGGACGACCCTATAGTCGTCGGAAAAATCGGCTGCTGGCCAACCTAGTCCCGGGGTCGTGGGGACGACCCTATAGTCGTCACACATGTCGGCGGCTGGCCAACTTTGGCCCGTGGTCGTGGGGACGACCCAATAGTCGTCGGAAAAATCGGCTGCTGGCCAACCTAGTCCCGGGGTCGTGGGGACGACCCTATATTCGTCGGAATAGCCGGCGGCGGGCCAACTTAGGCGCAGGGTCGTAGGGACGACCCAATAGTCGTCGGACATGATGGTGGCGCCCCAATCTAGTCCCGGGGTCGTGGGGACGACCCTATAGTCGCCGGACAAGTCGGCGGCGGGCCAACATAGTCACGGGGTCGTGGGGACGACCCTATAGTCGTCGGATATGTCGGCGGCGGGCCAACCTAGTCCCGGGGTCGTGGGGACGACTCTATAATCGTCGGCACAAGTCGGCGGCGGGCCAACCTAGACCCGGTGTCGTGCGGACGACCCTATAGTCGTCGGACATGTCGGCGGCGGGCCAATGTATGCCCGGGGTCGTGGGGACGACCCTATAGCCGTCGGACATGTCGGCGGCTGGCCAACTTTGGCCCGTGGTCGTGGGGACGACACTATAGTCGTCGGACATGATGGTGGTGGGCCAATCTAGTCCCGGGGTCGTGGGGACGACCCTATAGTCGTCGGACAAGTCGGCGGAAGGCCATCATATTCCCGGGGTCGTGGAGACGACCCTATAGTCGTCGGACATGTCGGCGGCGGGCCAATGTATGCCCGGGGTCGTGGGGACGACCCTATAGTCGTCGGACATGATGGTGGCGCCCCAATCTAGTTCCGGGGTCGTGGGGACGACCCTATAGTCGTCGGACATGATGGTGGCGGGCCAATCTAGTCCCGGGGTTGTGGGGACGACCCTATAGTCGTCGGACATGTCGGCGGCTGGCCAGCTTTGGCCTGTGGTCGTGGGGACGACCCTATAGTCGTCGGATAAGTCGGCGGCGGGCCAACCTAGTCCCGGGATCGTGGGGACGACACTATAGTCGTCGGACAAGTCGGCGGCGGGCCAACCTAGTCCCGGGGTGGTGGGGACGACCCTATAGTCGTCGGACATGTCGGCGGCGGGCCAATGTATGCCCGGGGTCGTGGCGACGACCCTATAGTCGTCGGACATGATGGTGGCGCCCCAATCTAGTCCCGGGGTCGTGGGGACGACCCTATAGTCGTCGGACATGATGGTGGCGGGCCAATCTAGTCCCGGGGTTGTGGGGACGACCCTATAGTCGTCGGACATGTCGGCGGCTGGCCAACTTTGGCCCGTGGTCGTGGGGACGACACTATAGTCGTCCGACATGATGGTGGCGGGCCAATCTAGTCCCGGGGTCGTGGGGGCGACCCTATAGTCGTCGGACATGTCGGCGGCTGGGCAACTTTGGCCCGTGGTCGTGGGGACGGCCCTGTAGTCGTCGGACAAGTCGGCTGCGGGCCAACCTAGCCCCGGGGTCGTTGGGACGACCCTATAGTCGTCACACATGTCGGCGGCTGGCCAACTTTGGCCCGGGTTCGTGGGGACGACCCTATAGTCGTCGGACATGTCGGCGGCGGGCCAATGTATGCCCGGGGTCGTGGGGACGACCCTATAGTCGTCGGACAAGTCGGTGGCGGGCCAATCTAGTCCCGGGGGCGTGGGGACGACCCTATGGTCGTCGGACATGTCGGCGGCTGGCCAACTTTGGCCCGTAGTCGTGGGGACGACCCTATAGTTGTCGGACAAATCGGCGGCGGGCCATACTAGTCCCGGGGTCGTGGGGACGACCCTATAGTCGTCGGACATGTCGGCGGCTGGGCAACTTTGGCCCGTGGTCGTGGGGACGACCCTATAGTCGTCGGATATGTCGGCGGCGGGCCAACCTAGTCCCGGGGACGTGGGGACGACCCTATAGTCGTCGGACATGTCGACGGCTGGCCAACTTTGGCCCGTGGTCGTGGGGACGACCCTATAGTCGTCGGACATGTCGGCGGCTGGCCAACTTTGGCCCGTGGTCGTGGGGACGGCCCTATAGTCGTCGGGCAAGTCGGCTGCGGGCCAACCTAGTCCCGGGGTCGTGGAGACGACCCTATAGTCGTCAGACAAGTCGGCGGAAGGCCAACATATTCCCGGGGTCGTGGAGACGACCCTATAGTCGTCGGATATGTCGGCGGCTGGCCAACCTAGTACCGGGGTGGTAGGCACGACCCTATAGTCGTCGAACATGTCGGCGGCTGGCCAACTTTGGCCTGTGGTCATGGGGACGACCCTATAGTCGTCGGACCAGTCGGCGGCGGGCCAACCTAGTCCCGGGGTCGTGGGGACGACCCTATAGTCGTCGGACATGACGGTGGCGGGCCAATCTATTCCCGGGGTCGTGGGGACGACCCTATTGTCGTCGGATATGACGATGGCGGGCCAATCTTGCCCGGGGGTCGTGGGGACGACCCTATAGTCGTCGGACATATCGGCAGCTGGCCAACCTAGTCCCGGGGTGGTAGGGACGACCCTATAGTCGTCGGACAATTCGGCGGCGGGCCAACCTAGTCCCGGGGTCGTGGGGACGACCCTATAGTCGTCGGACATGTCGGCGGCTGGCCAATCTAGTCCCGGGGTCGTGGGGACGACCCTATAGTCGTCGGACATATCGGCAGCTGGCCAACCTAGTCCCGGGGTGGTAGGGACGACCCTATAGTCGTCGGACAAGTCGGCGGAAGGCCAACATATTCCCGGGGTCGTGGGGACGACCCTATATTCGTCGGACATGTCGGCGGCTGGCCAACTATGGCCCGCTGTCGTGGGGACGACCCTGTAGTCGTCGGACATGATGGTGGCGGGCCAACCTAGTCCCGGGGTGGTAGGCACGACCCTATAGTCGTCGGACATGGCGGTGGCGGGCCAATCTTGCCCGGGGGTCGTGGGGACGACCCTATAGTCGTCGGACATGTCGGCGGCTGACCAAATTTGGCCCGTAGTCGTGGGGACGATCCTATAGTCGTCGGACATGACGGTGGCGGGCCAATCTAGTCCCAGGCCCGTGGGGACGACCCTATAGTCGTCGGACATGTCGGCGGCTTGACAACTTAGGTCCGTGGTCGTGGGGACGACCCTATAGTCGTCGGACAAGTCGGCGGCGGGCCAAACTAGTCCCGGGGTCGTGGGGACGACCCTATAGTCGTCGGGCAAGTCGAAGGCGGGCCAACCTAGTCCCGGGGTCGTGGGGACGACCCTATAGTCGTCGGACATTTTGGCGGCGGGCCAACCTAGTCCCGGGGTCGTGGGGACGGCCCTATAGTCGTCGGACATGACGGTGGCGGGGCAATCTAGTCCGGGGGTCGTGGGGACGACCCCATAGGCGACGGACATGACGGTGGCGGGCCAATCTAGTCCCGGGGTCGTGGGGACGACCCTATAGTCGTCGGACAAGTCGGCGGCGGGCCAAGCTAGCCCTGCGGTCGTGGGGACGACCCTATAGTCGTCGGACATGCCGGCGGCTGGGCAACTTTGGTCCGTGGTCGTGGGGACGACCCTATAGTCTTCGGACAAGTCGGCGGTAGGCCAAACTAGTCCCGGGGTCGTGGGGACGACCCTATAGTCGTCGGACAAGTCGGCGGCGGGCCAACCTAGTCCCGGGGTCGTGGGGACGACCCTATTGTCGTCGGACATGTCGGCAGCTGGCCATCCTAGTCCCGGGATCGTGGGGACGACCCTATAGTCGTCGGACATGATGGTGGCGGGCCAACCTAGTCCCGGGGTGGTAGGCACGACCCTATAGTCGTCGGACATGGCGGTGGCGGGCCAACTTAGCCCCGGGGTCGTGGGGACGACCCAATAATCGGCGGACATGGCGGTGGCGGGCCAACTTAGCCCCGGGGTCGTGGGGACGACCCTATAGTCGTCGGACAAGTCGAAGGCGGGCCAACCTAGTCCCGGGGTCGTGGGGACGACCCTACAGTCGTCGGACATTTTGGCGGCGGGCCAACCTAGTCCCGGGGTCGTGGGGAAGGCCCTATAGTCGTCGGACAAGACGGCGGCGGGCCAACCTAGTCCCTAGGTCGTGGGGACGGCCCTATAGTGGTCGGACATGTCGAAGGCGGGCCAACCTAGTCCCGGGATCGTGGGGACGACCGTATAGTCGTCGGACAAGTCGGCGGCGGGCCAACCTACTCCCGGGATCGTGGGGACGACCCTATAGTCGTTGGACATGATGGTGGCGGGCCAACCTAGTCCCGGGGTGGTAGGCACGACCCTATAGTCGTCGGAAATGGCGGTGGCGGGCCAACTTAGCCCCGGGGTCTTGGGGACGACCCTATAGTCGGCGGACATGTCGGCGGCTGGCCAACCTAGTCTCGGCATCGTGGGGACGACCCTATAGTCGTCGGACATGATGGTGGCGGGCCAATCTAGTCCGGGGTCGTGGGGACGACCCTATAGTCGTCGGACATGTTGGCGGCGGGCCAACCTAGTCCCGGGGTCGTGGGGACGACCCTATAGTCGTCGGACATGATGGTGGCGGGCCAATCTAGTCCCGGGGTCGTGGGGACGACCCTATAGTTGTCGGACATGTCGGCGGCTGGCCAACTTTGGCCCGTGGTCGTGGGGACGACCCTATAGTCGTCGGATATGTCGGAGGCTGGCCAACCTAGTCCCGGGGTGGTAGGGACAACCCTATACTCGTCGGACATGCCGGCGGCTGGGAAACGTTGGTCCGTGGTCGCGCGGACGACCCTATAGTCGTCGGACAAGTCGGCGGCGGGCCAAACTAGTCCCGGGGTCGTGGGGACGACCCTATAGTCGTCGGACAAGTCGAAGGCGGGCCAACCTAGTCCCGGGGTCGTGGGGACGACCCTATAGTCGTCGGACATGTCGGCGGCTGGCCAACCTAGTCTCTGGGTCGTGGGGACGACCCTATAGTCGTCGGACTAGTCGGCGGCGGGCCAACCTAGTCCCGGGGTCGTGGGGGCGACCCTACAGTCGTCGGACATGATGGTGGCGGGCCAACCTAGTCCCGGGGTCGTGGGGACGACCCTATAGTCGTCGGACATGCCGGCGGCGGGGCAACTTTGGTCCGTGGTCGTGGGGACGACCCTATAGCCGTCGGACAAGTCGAAGGCGGGCCAACCTAGTCCCGGGGTCGTGGGGACGACCCTATAGTCGTCGGACAAGTCGGCGGCGGGCCAACCTAGCCCCGGGGTCGTGGGGACGACCCTATAGTCGTCGGACATGTCGGCGGCTGGCCAACCTAGTCCCGGGGTCGTGGGGACGACCCTATAGTCGTCGGACATGACGGTGGCGGGCCAATCTTGCCCCGGGGTCGTGGCGACGACCCTATAGTCGTCGGACATGCCGGCGACATGGCAACTTTGGCCCGTGGTCGTGGGGACGACCCTATAGTCGTCGGACATGTCGGCGACTGGCCAACCTAGTCCCGGGTTCGTGGGGACGACCCTATAGTCGTCGGACATGACGGTGGCGGGCCAATCTAGCCCCGGGGTCGTGGGGACGACCCTATAGTCGTCGGACATGCCGGCGGCATGGCAACTTTGGGCCGTGGTCGTGCGGACGACCCTATAGCGGGGCAATCTAGTCCGGGGGTCGTGGGGACGACCCCATAGGCGTCGGACATGACGGTGGCGGGCCAATCTAGTCCCGGGGTCGTGGGGACGACCCTATAGTCGTCGGACATGCCGGCGGCTGGGCAACTTTGGTCCGTGGTCGTGGGGACGACCCTATAGTCTTCGGACAAGTCGGCGGCGGGCCAAACTAGTCCCGGGGTCGTGGGGACGACCCTATAGTCGTCGGACAATTCGGCGGCGGGCCAACCTAGTCCCGGGGTCGTGGGGACGACCCTATTGTCGTCGGACATGTCGGCAGCTGGCCAACCCAGTCCCGGGATCGTGGGGACGACCCTATAGTCGTCGGACATGATGGTGGCGGGCCAACCTAGTCCCGGGGTGGTAGGCACGACCCTATAGTCGGCGGAAATGGCGGTGGCGGGCCAACTTAGCCCCGGGGTCTTGGGGACGACCCTATAGTCGGCGGACATGTCGGCGGCTTGACAACTTAGGTCCGAGGTCGTGGGGACGACCCTATAGTCGTCGGACAAGTCGGCGGCGGGCCAAACTAGTCCCGGGGTCGTGGGGACGACCCTATAGTCGTCGGACATGTCGGCGGCTGGCCAAATTTGGCCCGTAGTCGTGGGGACGATCCTATAGTCGTCGGACATGACGGTGGCGGGCCAATCTAGTCCCAGGCCCGTGGGGACGACCCTATAGTCGTCGGACATGTCGGCGGCTTGACAACTTAGGTCCGTGGTCGTGGGGACGACCCTATAGTCGTCGGGCAAGTCGAAGGCGGGCCAACCTAGTCCCGGGGTCGTGGGGACGACCCTATAGTCGTCGGACATTTTGGCGGCGGGCCAACCTAGTCCTGGGGTCGTGGGGACGGCCCTATAGTCGTCGGACATGACGGTGGCGGGGCAATCTAGTCCGGGGGTCGTGGGGACGACCCCATAGGCGACGGACATGACGGTGGCGGGCCAATCTAGTCCCGGGGTCGTGGGGACGACCCTATAGTCGTCGGACAAGACGGCGGCGGGCCAACCTAGTCCCTAGGTCGTGGGGACGGCCCTATAGTGGTCGGACATGTCGAAGGCGGGCCAACCTAGTCCCGGGATCGTGGGGACGACCCTATAGTCGTCGGACAAGTCGGCGGCGGCCCAACCTACTCCCGGGGTCGTGGGGACGGCCCTATAGTCGTCGGACATGACGGTGGCGGGCCAATCTAGTCCCAGGCCCGTGGGGACGACCCTATAGTCGTCGGACATGTCGGCGGCTTGACAACTTAGGTCCGTGGTCGTGGGGACGACCCTATAGTCGTCGGGCAAGTCGAAGGCGGGCCAACCTAGTCCCGGGGTCGTGGGGACGACCCTATAGTCGTCGGACATTTTGGCGGCGGGCCAACCTAGTCCTGGGGTCGTGGGGACGGCCCTATAGTCGTCGGACATGACGGTGGCGGGGCAATCTAGTCCGGGGGTCGTGGGGACGACCCCATAGGCGACGGACATGACGGTGGCGGGCCAATCTAGTCCCGGGGTCGTGGGGACGACCCTATAGTCGTCGGACAAGTCGGCGGCGGGCCAACCTAGCCCTGCGGTCGTGGGGACGACCCTATAGTCGTCGGACATGCCGGCGGCTGGGCAACTTTGGTCCGTGGTCGTGGGGACGACCCTATAGTCTTCGGACAAGTCGGCGGCGGGCCAAACTAGTCCCGGGGTCGTGGGGACGACCCTATAGTCGTCGGACAAGACGGCGGCGGGCCAACCTAGTCCCTAGGTCGTGGGGACGGCCCTATAGTGGTCGGACATGTCGAAGGCGGGCCAACCTAGTCCCGGGATCGTGGGGACGACCCTATAGTCGTCGGACAAGTCGGCGGCGGCCCAACCTACTCCCGGGGTCGTGGGGACGGCCCTATAGTCGTCGGACATGTCGGCCGCTGGCCAACCTAGTCCCGGGGTCGTGGGGACGACCCTATAGTCGTCGGACATGACGGTGGCGGGCCAATCTAGCCCCGGGGTCGTGGGGACGACCCTATAGTCGTCGGACATGTCGGCCGCTGGCCAACCTAGTCCCGGGGTCGTGGGGACGACCCTATAGTCGTCGGACATGACGGTGGCGGGCCAATCTAGCCCCGGGGTCGTGGGGACGACCCTATAGTCGTCGGACATGCCGGCGGCATGGCAACTTTGGGCCGTGGTCGTGGGGACGACCCTATAGCGGGGCAATCTAGTCCGGGGGTCGTGGGGACGACCCCAAAGGCGTCGGACATGACGGTGGCGGGCCAATCTAGTCCCGGGGTCGTGGGGACGACCCTATAGTCGTCGGACAAGTCGGCGGCGGGCCAACCTAGCCCTGCGGCCGTGGGGACGACCCTATAGTCGTCGGACATGCCGGCGGCTGGGCAACTTTGGTCTGTGGTCGTGGGGACGACCCTATAGTCTTCGGACAAGTCGGCGGCGGGCCAAACTAGTCCCTAGGTCGTGGGGACGGCCCTATAGTGGTCGGACATGTCGAAGGCGGGCCAACCTAGTCCCGGGATCGTGGGGACGACCCTATAGTCGTCGGACAAGTCGGCGGCGGCCCAACCTACTCCCGGGGTCGTGGGGACGGCCCTATAGTCGTCGGACATGTCGAAGGCGGGCCAACCTAGTCCCGGGGTCGTGGGGACTACCCTATAGTCGTCGGACATGTCGGCCGCTGGCCAACCTAGTCCCGGGGTCGTGGGGATGACCCTATAGTCGTCGGACATGACGGTGGCGGGCCAATCTAGTCCCGGGGTCGTGGGGACGACCCTATAGTCGTCGGACAAGTCGGCGGCGGGCCAACCTAGCCCTGCGGCCGTGGGGACGACCCTATAGTCGTCGGACATGTCGGCGGCTGGCCAACCTAGTCTCTGGGTCGTGGGGACGACCCTATAGTCGTCGGACTAGTCGGCGGCGGGCCAACCTAGTCCCGGGGTCGTGGGGGCGACCCTACAGTCGTCGGACATTTTGGCGGCGGGCCAACCTAGTCCCGGGGTCGTGGGGATGGCCCTATAGTCGTCGGACAAGACGGCGGCGGGCCAACCTAGTCCCTAGGTCGTGGGGACGGCCCTATAGTGGTCGGACATGTCGAAGGCGGGCCAACCTAGTCCCGGGATCGTGGGGACGACCCTATAGTCGTCGGACAAGTCGGCGGCGGCCCAACCTACTCTCGGGGTCGTGGGGACGACCCTATAGTCGTCGGACAAGTCGGCGGCGGGCCAACCTAGCCCCGGGGTCGTGGGGACGACCCTATAGTCGTCGGACATGTCGGCGGCTGGCCAACCTAGTCCCGGGGTCGTGGGGACGACCCTATAGTCGTCGGACATGACGGTGGCGGGCCAATCTTGCCCCGGGGTCGTGGGGACGACCCTATAGTCGTCGGACATGCCGGCGGCATGGCAACTTTGGCCCGTGGTCGTGGGGACGACCCTATAGTCGTCGGACATGTCGGCGACTGGCCAACCTAGTCCCGGGTTCGTGGGGACGACCCTATAGTCGTCGGACATGACGGTGGCGGGCCAATCTAGCCCCGGGGTCGTGGGGACGACCCTATAGTCGTCGGACATGCCGGCGGCATGGCAACTTTGGGCCGTGGTCGTGCGGACGACCCTATAGCGGGGCAATCTAGTCCGGGGGTCGTGGGGACGACCCCATAGGCGTCGGACATGACGGTGGCGGGCCAATCTAGTCCCGGGGTCGTGGGGACGACCCTATAGTCGTCGGACATGCCGGCGGCTGGGCAACTTTGGTCCGTGGTCGTGGGGACGACCCTATAGTCGTCGGACATGATGGTGGCGCCCCAATCTAGTTCCGGGGTCGTGGGGACGACCCTATAGTCGTCGGACATGATGGTGGCGGGCCAATCTAGTCCCGGGGTTGTGGGGACGACCCTATAGTCGTCGGACATGTCGGCGGCTGGCCAGCTTTGGCCTGTGGTCGTGGGGACGACCCTATAGTCGTCGGATAAGTCGGCGGCGGGCCAACCTAGTCCCGGGATCGTGGGGACGACACTATAGTCGTCGGACAAGTCGGCGGCGGGCCAACCTAGTCCCGGGGTGGTGGGGACGACCCTATAGTCGTCGGACATGTCGGCGGCGGGCCAATGTATGCTCGGGGTCGTGGGGACGACCCTATAGTCGTCGGACATGATGGTGGCGCCCCAATCTAGTCCCGGGGTCGTGGGGACGACCCTATAGTCGTCGGACATGATGGTGGCGGGCCAATCTAGTCCCGGGGTTGTGGGGACGACCCTATAGTCGTCGGACATGTCGGCGGCTGGCCAACTTTGGCCCGTGGTCGTGGGGACGACACTATAGTCGTCCGACATGATGGTGGCGGGCCAATCTAGTCCCGGGGTCGTGGGGGCGACCCTATAGTCGTCGGACATGTCGGCGGCTGGGCAACTTTGGCCCGTGGTCGTGGGGACGGCCCTGTAGTCGTCGGACAAGTCGGCTGCGGGCCAACCTAGTCCCGGGGTCGTGGGGACGACCCTATAGTCGTCACACATGTCGGCGGCTGGCCAACTTTGGCCCGGGTTCGTGGGGACGACCCTATAGTCGTCGGACATGTCGGCGGCGGGCCAATGTATGCCCGGGGTCGTGGGGACGACCCTATAGACGTCGGACAAGTCGGTGGCGGGATAATCTAGTCCCGGGGGCGTGGGGACGACCCTATGGTCGTCGGACATGTCGGCGGCTGGCCAACTTTGGCCCGTAGTCGTGGGGACGACCCTATAGTTGTCGGACAAATCGGCGGCGGGCCATACTAGTCCCGGGGTCGTGGGGACGACCCTATAGTCGTCGGACATGTCGGCGGCTGGGCAACTTTGGCCCGTGGTCGTGGGGACGACCCTATAGTCGTCGGATATGTCGGCGGCGGGCCAACCTAGTCCCGGGGACGTGGGGACGACCCTATAGTCGTCGGACATGTCAACGGCTGGCCAACTTTGGCCCGTGGTCGTGGGGACGACCCTATAGTCGTCGGACATGTCGGCGGCTGGCCAACTTTGGCCCGTGGTCGTGGGGACGGCCCTATAGTCGTCGGGCAAGTCGGCTGCGGGCCAACCTAGTCCCGGGGTCGTGGAGACGACCCTATAGTCGTCAGACAAGTCGGCGGAAGGCCAACATATTCCCGGGGTCGTGGAGACGACCCTATAGTCGTCGGATATGTCGGCGGCTGGCCAACCTAGTACCGGGGTGGTAGGCACGACCCTATAGTCGTCGAACATGTCGGCGGCTGGCCAACTTTGGCCTGTGGTCATGGGGACGACCCTATAGTCGTCGGACCAGTCGGCGGCGGGCCAACCTAGTCCCGGGGTCGTGGGGACGACCCTATAGTCGTCGGACATGACGGTGGCGGGCCAATCTATTCCCGGGGTCGTGGGGACGACCCTATTGTCGTCGGATATGACGATGGCGGGCCAATCTTGCCCGGGGGTCGTGGGGACGACCCTATAGTCGTCGGACATATCGGCAGCTGGCCAACCTAGTCCCGGGGTGGTAGGGACGACCCTATAGTCGTCGGACAAGTCGGCGGCGGGCCAACCTAGTCCCGGGGTCGTGGGGACGACCCTATAGTCGTCGGACATGTCGGCGGCTGGCCAATCTAGTCCCGGGGTCGTGGGGACGACCCTATAGTCGTCGGACATATCGGCAGCTGGCCAACCTAGTCCCGGGGTGGTAGGGACGACCCTATAGTCGTCGGACAAGTCGGCGGAAGGCCAACATATTCCCGGGGTCGTGGGGACGACCCTATATTCGTCGGACATGTCGGCGGCTGGCCAACTATGGCCCGCTGTCGTGGGGACGACCCTGTAGTCGTCGGACATGATGGTGGCGGGCCAACCTAGTCCCGGGGTGGTAGGCACGACCCTATAGTCGTCGGACATGGCGGTGGCGGGCCAATCTTGCCCGGGGGTCGTGGGGACGACCCTATAGTCGTCGGACATATCGGCAGCTGGCCAACCTAGTCCCGGGGTGGTAGGGACGACCCTATAGTCGTCGGACAAGTCGGCGGAAGGCCAACATATTCCCGGGGTCGTGGGGACGACCCTATATTCGTCGGACATGTCGGCGGCTGGCCAACTATGGCCCGCTGTCGTGGGGACGACCCTGTAGTCGTCGGACATGATGGTGGCGGGCCAACCTAGTCCCGGGGTGGTAGGCACGACCCTATTGTCGTCGGACATGGCGGTGGCGGGCCAACTTAGCCCCGGGGTCGTGGGGACGACCCTATAGTCGTCGGACATGTCGGCGGCTGACCAAATTTGGCCCGTAGTCGTGGGGACGATCCTATAGTCGTCGGACATGACGGTGGCGGGCCAATCTAGTCCCAGGCCCGTGGGGACGACCCTATAGTCGTCGGACATGTCGGCGGCTTGACAACTTAGGTCCGTGGTCGTGGGGACGACCCTATAGTCGTCGGACAAGTCGGCGGCGGGCCAAACTAGTCCCGGGGTCGTGGGGACGACTCTATAGTCGTCGGGCAAGTCGAAGGCGGGCCAACCTAGTCCCGGGGTCGTGGGGACGACCCTATAGTCGTCGGACATTTTGGCGGCGGGCCAACCTAGTCCCGGGGTCGTGGGGACGGCCCTATAGTCGTCGGACATGACGGTGGCGGGGCAATCTAGTCCGGGGGTCGTGGGGACGACCCCATAGGCGACGGACATGACGGTGGCGGGCCAATCTAGTCCCGGGGTCGTGGGGACGACCCTATAGTCGTCGGACAAGTCGGCGGCGGGCCAAGCTAGCCCTGCGGTCGTGGGGACGACCCTATAGTCGTCGGACATGCCGGCGGCTGGGCAACTTTGGTCCGTGGTCGTGGGGACGACCCTATAGTCTTCGGACAAGTCGGCGGTAGGCCAAACTAGTCCCGGGGTCGTGGGGACGACCCTATAGTCGTCGGACAAGTCGGCGGCGGGCCAACCTAGTCCCGGGGTCGTGGGGACGACCCTATTGTCGTCGGACATGTCGGCAGCTGGCCATCCTAGTCCCGGGATCGTGGGGACGACCCTATAGTCGTCGGACATGATGGTGGCGGGCCAACCTAGTCCCGGGGTGGTAGGCACGACCCTATAGTCGTCGGACATGGCGGTGGCGGGCCAACTTAGCCCCGGGGTCGTGGGGACGACCCAATAATCGGCGGACATGGCGGTGGCGGGCCAACTTAGCCCCGGGGTCGTGGGGACGACCCTATAGTCGTCGGACAAGTCGAAGGCGGGCCAACCTAGTCCCGGGGTCGTGGGGACGACCCTACAGTCGTCGGACATTTTGGCGGCGGGCCAACCTAGTCCCGGGGTCGTGGGGAAGGCCCTATAGTCGTCGGACAAGACGGCGGCGGGCCAACCTAGTCCCTAGGTCGTGGGGACGGCCCTATAGTGGTCGGACATGTCGAAGGCGGGCCAACCTAGTCCCGGGATCGTGGGGACGACCGTATAGTCGTCGGACAAGTCGGCGGCGGGCCAACCTACTCCCGGGATCGTGGGGACGACCCTATAGTCGTTGGACATGATGGTGGCGGGCCAACCTAGTCCCGGGGTGGTAGGCACGACCCTATAGTCGTCGGAAATGGCGGTGGCGGGCCAACTTAGCCCCGGGGTCTTGGGGACGACCCTATAGTCGGCGGACATGTCGGCGGCTGGCCAACCTAGTCTCGGCATCGTGGGGACGACCCTATAGTCGTCGGACATGATGGTGGCGGGCCAATCTAGTCCGGGGTCGTGGGGACGACCCTATAGTCGTCGGACATGTTGGCGGCGGGCCAACCTAGTCCCGGGGTCGTGGGGACGACCCTATAGTCGTCGGACATGATGGTGGCGGGCCAATCTAGTCCCGGGGTCGTGGGGACGACCCTATAGTTGTCGGACATGTCGGCGGCTGGCCAACTTTGGCCCGTGGTCGTGGGGACGACCCTATAGTCGTCGGATATGTCGGAGGCTGGCCAACCTAGTCCCGGGGTGGTAGGGACAACCCTATACTCGTCGGACATGCCGGCGGCTGGGAAACGTTGGTCCGTGGTCGCGCGGACGACCCTATAGTCGTCGGACAAGTCGGCGGCGGGCCAAACTAGTCCCGGGGTCGTGGGGACGACCCTATAGTCGTCGGACAAGTCGAAGGCGGGCCAACCTAGTCCCGGGGTCGTGGGGACGACCCTATAGTCGTCGGACATGTCGGCGGCTGGCCAACCTAGTCTCTGGGTCGTGGGGACGACCCTATAGTCGTCGGACTAGTCGGCGGCGGGCCAACCTAGTCCCGGGGTCGTGGGGGCGACCCTACAGTCGTCGGACATGATGGTGGCGGGCCAACCTAGTCCCGGGGTCGTGGGGACGACCCTATAGTCGTCGGACATGCCGGCGGCGGGGCAACTTTGGTCCGTGGTCGTGGGGACGACCCTATAGCCGTCGGACAAGTCGAAGGCGGGCCAACCTAGTCCCGGGGTCGTGGGGACGACCCTATAGTCGTCGGACAAGTCGGCGGCGGGCCAACCTAGCCCCGGGGTCGTGGGGACGACCCTATAGTCGTCGGACATGTCGGCGGCTGGCCAACCTAGTCCCGGGGTCGTGGGGACGACCCTATAGTCGTCGGACATGACGGTGGCGGGCCAATCTTGCCCCGGGGTCGTGGCGACGACCCTATAGTCGTCGGACATGCCGGCGACATGGCAACTTTGGCCCGTGGTCGTGGGGACGACCCTATAGTCGTCGGACATGTCGGCGACTGGCCAACCTAGTCCCGGGTTCGTGGGGACGACCCTATAGTCGTCGGACATGCCGGCGGCATGGCAACTTTGGGCCGTGGTCGTGCGGACGACCCTATAGCGGGGCAATCTAGTCCGGGGGTCGTGGGGACGACCCCATAGGCGTCGGACATGACGGTGGCGGGCCAATCTAGTCCCGGGGTCGTGGGGACGACCCTATAGTCGTCGGACATGACGGCGGCTGGGCAACTTTGGTCCGTGGTCGTGGGGACGACCCTATAGTCTTCGGACAAGTCGGCGGTGGGCCAAACTAGTCCCGGGGTCGTGGGGACGACCCTATAGTCGTCGGACAATTCGGCGGCGGGCCAACCTAGTCCCGGGGTCGTGGGGACGACCCTATTGTCGTCGGACATGTCGGCAGCTGGCCAACCCAGTCCCGGGATCGTGGGGACGACCCTATAGTCGTCGGACATGATGGTGGCGGGCCAACCTAGTCCCGGGGTGGTAGGCACGACCCTATAGTCGGCGGAAATGGCGGTGGCGGGCCAACTTAGCCCCGGGGTCTTGGGGACGACCCTATAGTCGGCGGACATGTCGGCGGCTTGACAACTTAGGTCCGAGGTCGTGGGGACGACCCTATAGTCGTCGGACAAGTCGGCGGCGGGCCAACCTAGTCCCTAGGTCGTGGGGACGGCCCTATAGTGGTCGGACATGTCGAAGGCGGGCCAACCTAGTCCCGGGATCGTGGGGACGACCCTATAGTCGTCGGACAAGTCGGCGGCGGGCCAAACTAGTCCCGGGGTCGTGGGGACGACCCCATAGGCGACGGACATGACGGTGGCGGGCCAATCTAGTCCCGGGGTCGTGGGGACGACCCTATAGTCGTCGGACAAGACGGCGGCGGGCCAACCTAGTCCCTAGGTCGTGGGGACGGCCCTATAGTGGTCGGACATGTCGAAGGCGGGCCAACCTAGTCCCGGGATCGTGGGGACGACCCTATAGTCGTCGGACAAGTCGGCGGCGGCCCAACCTACTCCCGGGGTCGTGGGGACGGCCCTATAGTCGTCGGACATGACGGTGGCGGGCCAATCTAGTCCCAGGCCCGTGGGGACGACCCTATAGTCGTCGGACATGTCGGCGGCTTGACAACTTAGGTCCGTGGTCGTGGGGACGACCCTATAGTCGTCGGGCAAGTCGAAGGCGGGCCAACCTAGTCCCGGGGTCGTGGGGACGACCCTATAGTCGTCGGACATTTTGGCGGCGGGCCAACCTAGTCCTGGGGTCGTGGGGACGGCCCTATAGTCGTCGGACATGACGGTGGCGGGGCAATCTAGTCCGGGGGTCGTGGGGACGACCCCATAGGCGACGGACATGACGGTGGCGGGCCAATCTAGTCCCGGGGTCGTGGGGACGACCCTATAGTCGTCGGACAAGTCGGCGGCGGGCCAACCTAGCCCTGCGGTCGTGGGGACGACCCTATAGTCGTCGGACATGCCGGCGGCTGGGCAACTTTGGTCCGTGGTCGTGGGGACGACCCTATAGTCTTCGGACAAGTCGGCGGCGGGCCAAACTAGTCCCGGGGTCGTGGGGACGACCCTATAGTCGTCGGACAAGACGGCGGCGGGCCAACCTAGTCCCTAGGTCGTGGGGACGGCCCTATAGTGGTCGGACATGTCGAAGGCGGGCCAACCTAGTCCCGGGATCGTGGGGACGACCCTGTAGTCGTCGGACATGACGGTGGCGGGCCAATCTAGTCCCGGGGCCGTGGGGACGACCGTATAGTCGTCGGACATGTCGGCGGCTGGCCCACCTAGCCCCGGTGTCGTCGGTACGACCCTATAGTCGTCGGACAAGTCGGCGGCGGGCCAAGCTAGTCCCGGGGTCGTTGGGACGACCCTATAGTCGTCGGACAAGTCGGTGGCGGGCCAACCTAGTCCCGGGGTCGTGGGGACGACCATATAGTCGTCGGACATGACGGTGGCGGGTCTATCTAGTCCCGGGGTCGTGGGTACGACCCTATAGTCGTCGGACATGTCGGCGGCTGGCCAACTTTGGCCCGTGGTCGTCGGGACGATCCTATAGTCGTCGGATATGTCGGAGGCTGGACAACCTAGTCCCGGGGTGGTTGGGGCGACCCTATAGTCGTCGGACAAGTCGGCGGCGGGCCACCCTAGTCCCGGGGTGGTAGGGACGACCCTATAGTCGTCGGACATGACGGTGGCGGGCCAACCTAGTCCCGGGGTCGTGGGGACGACCCTATAGTCGTCGGACATGCCGGCGGTTGGGCAACTTTGGCCCGTGGTCGTGGAGACGACCCGATAGTCGTCGGACAAGTCGGCGGCGGGCCAATCTAGTCCCGGGATCGTGGGGAAGACCGTATAGTCGTCGGACATGTCGGGGGCTGGCCAACCTAGTCCCGGGGTGGTAGGGACGACCCTATAGTCGTCGGACATGATGGTGGCGGGCCAATCGAGTCCCGGGGTCGTGGGGACGACCCTCTAGACGTCGGACATGACGGTGGTGGGCCAATCTATACCCGGGGCCGTGGGGACGACCCTATAGTCGTCGGACATGACGGTGGCGGGCCAATCTAGTCCCGGGGTCGTGGGGACGAACCTATAGTCGTCGGACATGTCGGCGGCTGGGCAACTTTGGCCCGTGGTCGTCGGGACGACCCTATAGTCGTCAGACGTGACGGTGGCGGGCCAATCTATTCCCGGGGCCGTCGGGACGTCCCTATAGTCGTCGGACATGACGGTGGCGGGCCAATTTATTACCGGGGTCGTGGGTACGACCCCATAGTCGTCGGACATGACGGTGGCGGGCCAATCTAGCCCCGGGGTCGTGGGGACGACCCTATAGTCGTCGGACATGTCGGCGGCTGGCCAACCTAGTCCCGGGTTCGTGGGGACGACCCTATAGTCGTCGGACAAGTCGGCGGCGGGCCAACCTAGTCCCGTGGTCGTGGGGACGACCGTATAGTCGTCGGACATGGTGGCGGCTGGCCAACCTTGTCCCGGGGTCGTGGGGACGACCCTATAGTCGTCGTGCATTATGGTGGCGGGCCAATCTAGTCCCGGGGTCGTGGGGACGACCCTACAGTCGTCGGACATGTCGGCGGCAGGGCAACATTGGCCCGTGGTCGTGGGGACGTCCCTATAGTCGTTGGACATGTCGGCGGCGGGCCAACCTAGTCCCGGGGTCGTGGGGACGACCCTATAGTCGTCGGACATGATGGTGGCGGGCCATTCTAGTCCCGGGGTCGTGGGTACGACCCTATAGTCGTCGGACATGTCGGCGGCTGGCCAACATTGGCCCGTGGTCGTGGGGACGACCCTATTGTCGTCGGACATGACGGTCGCGGGCCAATCTAGTCCCGGGGTCGTGGGGACGACCCTATAGTCGTCGGACAAGTCGGCGGCGGGCCAACCTAGTCCCGAGGTGGTGGGGACGAACCTATAGTCGTCGGACATGTCGGCGGCTGGGCAACTTTGGCCCGGGGTCGTGGGGACGACCCTATAGTCGTCGGACATGATGGTGGCGGGCCAATCTAGTCCCGGGGTCGTGGGGACGACCCTATAGTCGTCGGACATGTCGGCGACTGGCCAACCTAGTCCCGGGTTCGTGGGGACGACCCTATAATCGTCGGCACAAGTCGGCGGCGGGCCAACCTAGACCCGGTGTCGTGGGGACGACCCTATAGTCGTCGGACATGTCGGCGGCGGGCCAACGTATGCCCGGGTTCGTGGGGACGACCCTATATTCGTCGGAATAGCCGGCGGCGGGCCAACGTAGGCCCAGGGTCGTAGGGACGACCCAATAGTCGTCGGACATGTCGGCGACTGGCCAACCTAGTCCCGGGTTCGTGGGGACGACCCTATAATCGTCGGCACAAGTCGGCGGCGGGCCAACCTAGACCCGTAGTCGTGGGGACGATCCTATAGTCGTCGGACATGACGGTGGCGGGCTAATCTATTCCCAGGGCCGTGGGGACGACCCTATAGTTATCGAACATGTCGGCGGCTGGACAACTTTGGCCTGTGGTCGTGGGGACGACCCTATAGTCGTCGGATATGTCGGAGGCTGGCCAACCTAGACCCGGGGTGGTAGGGACGACCCTATAGTCGTCGGTCAAGTCGGCGGCTGGCCAACCTGGTCCCGGGGTCGTGGGGACCTCCCTATAGTCGTCGGACATGTCGGCGGCTGGCTAACCTAGTCCCGGGGTCGTGGGGACGACCCTGTAGTCGTCGGACATGATGGTGGCGGCCCAATCTAGTCCCGGGGTCTTGGGTACGACCCTGTAGTCGTCGGACATGTCGGCGGCAGGCCAACATAGTCCCGGGGTCGTGGGGACGACCCTGTAGTCGTCGGACATGACGGTGGCGGGCCAATCTAGTCCCGGGGCCGTGGGGACGACCGTATAGTCGTCGGACATGTCGGCGGCTGGCCCACCTAGCCCCGGTGTCGTCGGTACGACCCTATAGTCGTCGGACAAGTCGGCGGCGGGCCAAGCTAGTCCCGGGGTCGTTGGGCCGACCCTATAGTCGTCGGACAAGTCGGTGGCGGGCCAACCTAGTCCCGGGGTCGTGGGGACGACCATATAGTCGTCGGACATGACGGTGACGGGCCAATCTAGTCCCCGCGTCGTGGGACGGCCCTATACTCGTCGGACATGACGGTGGTGGGCGAATCTAGTCCCGTTGTCGTGGGGACGACCCTATAGTCGTCGGACATGACGGTGGCGGGTCTATCTAGTCCCGGGGTCGTGGGTACGACCCTATAGTCGTCGGACATGTCGGCGGCTGGCCAACTTTGGCCCGTGGTCGTCGGGACGATCCTATAGTCGTCGGATATGTCGGAGGCTGGACAACCTAGTCCCGGGGTGGTTGGGGCGACCCTATAGTCGTCGGACAAGTCGGCGGCGGGCCACCCTAGTCCCGGGGTGGTAGGGACGACCCTATAGTCGTCGGACATGACGGTGGCGGGCCAACCTAGTCCCGGGGTCGTGGGGACGACCCTATAGTCGTCGGACATGCCGGCGGTTGGGCAACTTTGGCCCGTGGTCGTGGAGACGACCCGATAGTCGTCGGACAAGTCGGCGGCGGGCCAATCTAGTCCCGGGATCGTGGGGAAGACCGTATAGTCGTCGGACATGTCGGGGGCTGGCCAACCTAGTCCCGGGGTGGTAGGGACGACCCTATAGTCGTCGGACATGATGGTGGCGGGCCAATCGAGTCCCGGGGTCGTGGGGACGACCCTCTAGACGTCGGACATGACGGTGGTGGGCCAATCTATACCCGGGGCCGTGGGGACGACCCTATAGTCGTCGGACATGACGGTGGCGGGCCAATCTAGTCCCGGGGTCGTGGGGACGAACCTATAGTCGTCGGACATGTCGGCGGCTGGGCAACTTTGGCCCGTGGTCGTCGGGACGACCCTATAGTCGTCAGACGTGACGGTGGCGGGCCAATCTATTCCCGGGGCCGTCGGGACGTCCCTATAGTCGTCGGACATGACGGTGGCGGGCCAATTTATTACCGGGGTCGTGGGTACGACCCCATAGTCGTCGGACATGACGGTGGCGGGCCAATCTAGCCCCGGGGTCGTGGGGACGACCCTATAGTCGTCGGACATGTCGGCGGCTGGCCAACCTTGTCCCGGGTTCGTGGGGACGACCCTATAGTCGTCGGACAAGTCGGCGGCGGGCCAACCTAGTCCCGTGGTCGTGGGGACGACCGTATAGTCGTCGGACATGGTGGCGGCTGGCCAACCTAGTCCCGGGGTCGTGGGGACGACCCTATAGTCGTCGTGCATTATGGTGGCGGGCCAATCTAGTCCCGGGGTCGTGGGGACGACCCTACAGTCGTCGGACATGTCGGCGGCAGGGCAACATTGGCCCGTGGTCGTGGGGACGTCCCTATAGTCGTTGGACATGTCGGCGGCGGCCAACCTAGTCCCGGGGTCGTGGGGACGACCCTATAGTCGTCGGACATGATGGTGGCGGGCCATTCTAGTCCCGGGGTCGTGGGTACGACCCTATAGTCGTCGGACATGTCGGCGGCTGGCCAACATTGGCCCGTGGTCGTGGGGACGACCCTATTGTCGTCGGACATGACGGTCGCGGGCCAATCTAGTCCCGGGGTCGTGGGGACGACCCTATAGTCGTCGGACAAGTCGGCGGCGGGCCAACCTAGTCCCGAGGTGGTGGGGACGAACCTATAGTCGTCGGACATGTCGGCGGCTGGGCAACTTTGGCCCGGGGTCGTGGGGACGACCCTATAGTCGTCGGACATGATGGTGGCGGGCCAATCTAGTCCCGGGGTCGTGGGGACGACCCTATAGTCGTCGGACATGTCGGCGACTGGCCAACCTAGTCCCGGGTTCGTGGGGACGACCCTATAATCGTCGGCACAAGTCGGCGGCGGGCCAACCTAGACCCGGTGTCGTGGGGACGACCCTATAGTCGTCGGACATGTCGGCGGCGGGCCAACGTATGCCCGGGTTCGTGGGGACGACCCTATATTCGTCGGAATAGCCGGCGGCGGGCCAACGTAGGCCCAGGGTCGTTGGGACGACCCAATAGTCGTCGGACATGACGGTGGCGGGCCAATCTAGTTCCGGGGTCGTGAGGACGACCCTATAGTCGTCGGACATGTCGGCGGCTGGCCCACCTAGCCCCGGTGTCGTCGGTACGACCCTATAGTCGTCGGACAAGTCGGCGGCGGGCCAAGCTAGTCCCGGGGTCGTGGGGACGACCCTATAGTCGTCGGACAAGTCGGTGGCGGGCCAACCTAGTCCCCGCGTCGTGGGTACGGCCCTATACTCGTCGGACATGACGGTGGTGGGCGAATCTAGTCCCGTTGTCGTGGGGACGACCCTATAGTCGTCGGACATGACGGTGGCGGGTCAATCTAGTCCCGGGGTCGTGGGTACGACCCTATAGTCGTCGGACATGCCGGCGGCTGGGCAACTTTGGCCCGTGGTCGTGGGGACGACCCTATAGTCGTCGGACATGGCGGTGGCGGGCCAATCTAGTCTCGGGGTCGTAGGGACGACCCAATACTCGTCGGACATGACGGTGGCGGGCCAATCTAGTTCCGGGGACGTGGGGACGACCCTATAGTCGTGGAACATGTCGGCGGATGGCCAACTTTGGCCCGGGGTCGTGGGGACGACCCTATAGTCGTCGGACATGATGGTGGCGGGCCAATCTAGTCCCGGGGTCGTGGGGACGACCCTATAGTCGTCGGACATGACGGTGGCGGGTCAATCTAGTCCCGAGGTGGTGGGGACGAACCTATAGTCGTCGGACATGTCGGCGGCTGGGCAACTTTGGCCCGGGGTCGTGGGGACGACCCTACAGTCGTCGGACATGATGGTGGCGGGCCAATCTAGTCCCGGGGTCGTGGGGACGACCCTATAGTCGTCGGACATGTCGGCGACTGGCCAACCTAGTCCCGGGTTCGTGGGGACGACCCTATAATCGTCGGCACAAGTCGGCGGCGGGCCAACCTAGACCCGGTGTCGTGGGGACGACGCTATAGTCGTCGGACCAGTCGGCGGCGGGCCAACCTAGTCCCGGGGTCGTGGGGACGACCCTATAATCGTCGGACATGACGGTGGCGGGCCAATCTAGTCCCGGGGTCGTGGGGACGACCCTATAGTCGTCGGAAAAGTCGGCGGCGGGCCAACCTAGTCCCAGGGTCGTGGGGAAGACCCTATAGTCGACGGACATGTCGGCGGCTGGCCAAATTTGGCCCGTAGTCGTGGGGACGATCCTATAGTCGTCGGACATGACGGTGGCGGGCTAATCTAGTCCCAGGGCCGTGGGGACGACCCTATAGTCGTCGAACATGTCGGCGGCTGGCCAACTTTGGCCTGTGGTCGTGGGGACGACACTATAGTCGTCGGATATGTCGGAGGCTGGCCAGCCTAGTCCCGGGGTGGTAGGGACGACCCTATAGTCGTCGGTCAAGTCGGCGGCTGGCCAACCTGGTCCCGGGGTCGTGGGGACCACCCTATAGCCGTCGGACATGTCGGCGGCTGGCTAACCTAGTCCCGGGGTCGTGGGGACGACCCTATAGTCGTCGGACATGATGGTGGCGGGCCAACCTAGTCCCGGGTTCGTGGGGACGACCCTATAATCGTCGGCACAAGTCGGCGGCGGGCCAACCTAGACCCGGTGTCGTGGGGACGACCCTATAGTCGTCGGACATGTCGGCGGCGGGCCAACGTATGCCCGGGTTCGTGGGGACGACCCTATATTCGTCGGAATAGCCGGCGGCGGGCCAACTTAGGCCCAGGGTCGTTGGGACGACCCAATAGTCGTCGGACATGACGGTGGCGGGCCAATCTAGTTCCGGGGTCGTGAGGACGACCCTATAGTCGTCGGACATGTCGGCGGCTGGCCCACCTAGCCCCGGTGTCGTCGGTACGACCCTATAGTCGTCGGACAAGTCGGCGGCGGGCCAAGCTAGTCCCGGGGTCGTGGGGACGACCCTATAGTCGTCGGACAAGTCGGTGGCGGGCCAACCTAGTCCCCGCGTCGTGGGTACGGCCCTATACTCGTCGGACATGACGGTGGTGGGCGAATCTAGTCCCGTTGTCGTGGGGACGACCCTATAGTCGTCGGACATGACGGTGGCGGGTCAATCTAGTCCCGGGGTCGTGGGTACGACCCTATAGTCGTCGGACATGTCGGCGGCTGGCCAACTTTGGCCCGTGGTCGTCGGGACGATCCTATAGTCGTCGGATATGTCGGAGGCTGGACAACCTAGTCCCGGGGTGGTTGGGGCGACCCTATAGTCGTCGGACAAGTCGGCGGCGGGCCACCCTAGTCCCGGGGTGGTAGGGACGACCCTATAGTCGTCGGACATGACGGTGGCGGGCCAACCTAGTCCCGGGGTCGTGGGGACGACCCTATAGTCGTCGGACATGCCGGCGGCTGGGCAACTTTGGCCCGTGGTCGTGGGGACGACCCTATAGTCGTCGGACAAGTCGGCGGCGGGCCAATCTAGTCCCGGGATCGTGGGGACGACCGTATTGTCGTCGGACATGTCGGGGGCTGGCCAACCTAGTCCCGGGGTGGTAGGGACGACCCTATAGTCGTCGGACATGATGGTGGCGGGCCAATCGAATCCCGGGGTCGTGGGGACGACCCTGTAGACGCCGGACATGACGGTGGTGGGCCAATCTATACCCGGGGCCGTGGGGACGACCCTATAGTCGTCGGACATGACGGTGGCGGGCCAATCTAGTCCCGGGGTCGTGGGGACGAACCTATAGTCGTCGGACATGTCGGCGGCTGGGCAACTTTGGCCCGTGGTCGTGGGGACGACCCTATTATCGTCGGACGTGACGGCGGCGGGCCAATCTATTCCCGGGGCCGTCGGGACGTCCCTATAGTCGTCGGACATGACGGTGGCGGGCCAATCTATTACCGGGGTCGTGGGTACGACCCCATAGTCGTCGGACATGACGGTGGCGGGCCAATCTAGCCCCGGGGTCGTGGGGACGACCCTATAGTCGTCGGACATGTCGGCGGCTGGCCAACCTAGTCCCGGGTTCGTGGGGACGACCCTATAGTCGTCGGACATGTCGGCGGCGGGCCAACATACGCCCAGGGTCGTAGGGACGAACCTATAGTCGTCGGACATGACGGTGGCGGGCCAATCTAGTCCCGGGGTCGTGGGGACGACCCCATAGGTGTCGGACATGACGGTGGCGGGCCAATCTAGCCCCGGGGTCGTGGGGAAGACCCTATAGTCGTCGCACATGACGGTGGCGGGGCAATCTCGGCCGGGGGTCGTGGGGACGACCCTGTAGACGTCGGACATGACGGTGGTGGGCCAATCTATACCCGGGGCCGTGGGGACGACCCTATAGTCGTCGGACATGACCGTGGCGGGCCAATCTAGTCCCGGGGTCGTGGGGACGAACCTATAGTCGTCGGACATGTCGGCGGCTGGGCAACTTTGGCCCGTGGTCGTGGGGACGACCCTATAGTCGTCGGACAAGTCGGCGGCGGGCCAATCTAGTCCCGGGGTCGTGGGGACGACCCTATAGTCGTGGAACATGTCGGCGGATGGCCAACTTTGGCCTGTGGACGTGGGGACGACCCTATAGTCGTCGGACAAGTCGGCGGCGGGCCAAACTAGTCCCGGGGTCGTGGGGACGACCCTATAGTCGTCGGACTAGTCGGCGGCGGGCCAACCTAGTCCCGGGGTCGTGGGGACGACCATATAGTCGTCGGACATGGCGGTGACGGGCCAATCTAGTCCCGGCGTCGTGGGTACGGCCCTATACTCGTCGGACATGACGGTGGTGGGCGAATCTAGTCCCGTGGTCGTGGGGACGACCCTATAGTCGTCGGACATGATGGTGGCGGACCAATCTAGACGCGGGGCCGTGGGGACGACCGTATAGTCGTCGGATATGCCGGCGGCTGGGCAATTTTGGCCCGTGGTCGTGGGGACGACCCTATAGTCGTCGGACAAGTCGGCGGCGGGCCAAACTAGTCCCGGGGTCGTGGGGACGACCCTATAGTCGTCGGACTAGTCGGCGGCGGGCCAACCTAGTCCCGGGGTCGTGGGGACGACCATATAGTCGTCGGACATGGCGGTGACGGGCCAATCTAGTCCCGGCGTCGTGGGTACGGCCCTATACTCGTCGGACATGACGGTGGTGGGCGAATCTAGTCCCGTGGTCGTGGGGACGACCCTATAGTCGTCGGACATGGCGGTGGCGGGCCAATCTAGTCTCGGGGTCGTAGGGACGACCCAATACTCGTCGGACATGACGGTGGCGGGCCAATCTAGTTCCGGGGACGTGGGGACGACCCTATAGTCGTGGAACATGTCGGCGGATGGCCAACTTTGGCCTGTGGACGTGGGGACGACCCTATAGTCGTCGGTTATGTCGGAGGCTGGCCAACCTAGTCCCGGGGTGGTAGGGACGTCCCTAGAGTCGTCGGACATGCCGGCGGCTGAGCAATTTTGGCCCGTGGTCGTGGGGACGACCCTATTGTCGTCGGACATGTCGGCGGCTAGCCAACCTAGTCCCGGGGTCTTGGGGACGACCCTATAGTCGTCGGATATGATGGTGGCGGGCCAACTTTGGCCTGTGGTCGTGGGGACGACGCTATAGTCGTCGGACCAGTCGGCGGCGGGCCAACCTAGTCCCGGGGTCGTGGGGACGACCCTATAATCGTCGGACATGACGGTGGCGGGCCAATCTAGTCCCGGGGTCGTGGGGACGACCCTATAGTCGTCGGAAAAGTCGGCGGCGGGCCAACCTAGTCCCAGGGTCGTGGGGAAGACCCTATAGTCGACGGACATGTCGGCGGCTGGCCAAATTTGGCCCGGGGTCGTGGGGACGACCCTATAGTCGTCGGACATGATGGTGGCGGGCCAATCTAGTCCCGGGGTCGTGGGGACGACCCTATAGTCGTCGGACATGTCGGCGACTGGCCAACCTAGTCCCGGGTTCGTGGGGACGACCCTATAATCGTCGGCACAAGTCGGCGGCGGGCCAACCTAGACCCGGTGTCGTGGGGACGACCCTATAGTCGTCGGACATGTCGGCGGCGGGCCAACGTATGCCCGGGTTCGTGGGGACGACCCTATATTCGTCGGAATAGCCGGCGGCGGGCCAACGTAGGCCCAGGGTCGTAGGGACGACCCAATAGTCGTCGGACATGTCGGCGACTGGCCAACCTAGTCCCGGGTTCGTGGGGACGACCCTATAATCGTCGGCACAAGTCGGCGGCGGGCCAACCTAGACCCGTAGTCGTGGGGACGATCCTATAGTCGTCGGACATGACGGTGGCGGGCTAATCTATTCCCAGGGCCGTGGGGACGACCCTATAGTCATCGAACATGTCGGCGGCTGGACAACTTTGGCCTGTGGTCGTGGGGACGACCCTATAGTCGTCGGATATGTCGGAGGCTGGCCAACCTAGACCCGGGGTGGTAGGGACGACCCTATAGTCGTCGGTCAAGTCGGCGGCTGGCCAACCTGGTCCCGGGGTCGTGGGGACCTCCCTATAGTCGTCGGACATGTCGGCGGCTGGCTAACCTAGTCCCGGGGTCGTGGGGACGACCCTGTAGTCGTCGGACATGATGGTGGCGGCCCAATCTAGTCCCGGGGTCTTGGGTACGACCCTGTAGTCGTCGGACATGTCGGCGGCAGGCCAACATAGTCCCGGGGTCGTGGGGACGACCCTGTAGTCGTCGGACATGACGGTGGCGGGCCAATCTAGTCCCGGGGCCGTGGGGACGACCGTATAGTCGTCGGACATGTCGGCGGCTGGCCCACCTAGCCCCGGTGTCGTCGGTACGACCCCATAGTCGTCGGACAAGTCGGCGGCGGGCCAAGCTAGTCCCGGGGTCGTTGGGACGACCCTATAGTCGTCGGACAAGTCGGTGGCGGGCCAACCTAGTCCCGGGGTCGTGGGGACGACCATATAGTCGTCGGACTTGACGGTGACGGGCCAATCTAGTCCCCGCGTCGTGGGACGGCCCTATACTCGTCGGACATGACGGTGGTGGGCGAATCTAGTCCCGTTGTCGTGGGGACGACCCTATAGTCGTCGGACATGACGGTGGCGGGTCTATCTAGTCCCGGGGTCGTGGGTACGACCCTATAGTCGTCGGACATGTCGGCGGCTGGCCAACTTTGGCCCGTGGTCGTCGGGACGATCCTATAGTCGTCGGATATGTCGGAGGCTGGACAACCTAGTCCCGGGGTGGTTGGGGCGACCCTATAGTCGTCGGACAAGTCGGCGGCGGGCCACCCTAGTCCCGGGGTGGTAGGGACGACCCTATAGTCGTCGGACATGACGGTGGCGGGCCAACCTAGTCCCGGGGTCGTGGGGACGACCCTATAGTCGTCGGACATGCCGGCGGTTGGGCAACTTTGGCCCGTGGTCGTGGAGACGACCCGATAGTCGTCGGACAAGTCGGCGGCGGGCCAATCTAGTCCCGGGATCGTGGGGAAGACCGTATAGTCGTCGGACATGTCGGGGGCTGGCCAACCTAGTCCCGGGGTGGTAGGGACGACCCTATAGTCGTCGGACATGATGGTGGCGGGCCAATCGAGTCCCGGGGTCGTGGGGACGACCCTCTAGACGTCGGACATGACGGTGGTGGGCCAATCTATACCCGGGGCCGTGGGGACGACCCTATAGTCGTCGGACATGACGGTGGCGGGCCAATCTAGTCCCGGGGTCGTGGGGACGAACCTATAGTCGTCGGACATGTCGGCGGCTGGGCAACTTTGGCCCGTGGTCGTCGGGACGACCCTATAGTCGTCAGACGTGACGGTGGCGGGCCAATCTATTCCCGGGGCCGTCGGGACGTCCCTATAGTCGTCGGACAAGTCGGCGGCGGGCCAAGCTAGTCCCGGGGTCGTTGGGACGACCCTATAGTCGTCGGACAAGTCGGTGGCGGGCCAACCTAGTCCCGGGGTCGTGGGGACGACCATATAGTCGTCGGACTTGACGGTGACGGGCCAATCTAGTCCCCGCGTCGTGGGACGGCCCTATACTCGTCGGACATGACGGTGGTGGGCGAATCTAGTCCCGTTGTCGTGGGGACGACCCTATAGTCGTCGGACATGACGGTGGCGGGTCTATCTAGTCCCGGGGTCGTGGGTACGACCCTATAGTCGTCGGACATGTCGGCGGCTGGCCAACTTTGGCCCGTGGTCGTCGGGACGATCCTATAGTCGTCGGATATGTCGGAGGCTGGACAACCTAGTCCCGGGGTGGTTGGGGCGACCCTATAGTCGTCGGACAAGTCGGCGGCGGGCCACCCTAGTCCCGGGGTGGTAGGGACGACCCTATAGTCGTCGGACATGACGGTGGCGGGCCAACCTAGTCCCGGGGTCGTGGGGACGACCCTATAGTCGTCGGACATGCCGGCGGTTGGGCAACTTTGGCCCGTGGTCGTGGAGACGACCCGATAGTCGTCGGACAAGTCGGCGGCGGGCCAATCTAGTCCCGGGATCGTGGGGAAGACCGTATAGTCGTCGGACATGTCGGGGGCTGGCCAACCTAGTCCCGGGGTGGTAGGGACGACCCTATAGTCGTCGGACATGATGGTGGCGGGCCAATCGAGTCCCGGGGTCGTGGGGACGACCCTCTAGACGTCGGACATGACGGTGGTGGGCCAATCTATACCCGGGGCCGTGGGGACGACCCTATAGTCGTCGGACATGACGGTGGCGGGCCAATCTAGTCCCGGGGTCGTGGGGACGAACCTATAGTCGTCGGACATGTCGGCGGCTGGGCAACTTTGGCCCGTGGTCGTCGGGACGACCCTATAGTCGTCAGACGTGACGGTGGCGGGCCAATCTATTCCCGGGGCCGTCGGGACGTCCCTATAGTCGTCGGACATGACGGTGGCGGGCCAATTTATTACCGGGGTCGTGGGTACGACCCCATAGTCGTCGGACATGACGGTGGCGGGCCAATCTAGCCCCGGGGTCGTGGGGACGACCCTATAGTCGTCGGACATGTCGGCGGCTGGCCAACCTAGTCCCGGGTTCGTGGGGACGACCCTATAGTCGTCGGACAAGTCGGCGGCGGGCCAACCTAGTCCCGTGGTCGTGGGGACGACCGTATAGTCGTCGGACATGGTGGCGGCTGGCCAACCTAGTCCCGGGGTCGTGGGGACGACCCTATAGTCGTCGTGCATTATGGTGGCGGGCCAATCTAGTCCCGGGGTCGTGGGGACGACCCTACAGTCGTCGGACATGTCGGCGGCAGGGCAACATTGGCCCGTGGTCGTGGGGACGTCCCTATAGTCGTTGGACATGTCGGCGGCGGGCCAACCTAGTCCCGGGGTCGTGGGGACGACCCTATAGTCGTCGGACATGATGGTGGCGGGCCATTCTAGTCCCGGGGTCGTGGGTACGACCCTATAGTCGTCGGACATGTCGGCGGCTGGCCAACATTGGCCCGTGGTCGTGGGGACGACCCTATTGTCGTCGGACATGACGGTCGCGGGCCAATCTAGTCCCGGGGTCGTGGGGACGACCCTATAGTCGTCGGACAAGTCGGCGGCGGGCCAACCTAGTCCCGAGGTGGTGGGGACGAACCTATAGTCGTCGGACATGTCGGCGACTGGCCAACCTAGTCCCGGGTTCGTGGGGACGACCCTATAATCGTCGGCACAAGTCGGCGGCGGGCCAACCTAGACCCGGTGTCGTGGGGACGACCCTATAGTCGTCGGACATGTCGGCGGCGGGCCAACGTATGCCCGGGTTCGTGGGGACGACCCTATATTCGTCGGAATAGCCGGCGGCGGGCCAACGTAGGCCCAGGGTCGTTGGGACGACCCAATAGTCGTCGGACATGACGGTGGCGGGCCAATCTAGTTCCGGGGTCGTGAGGACGACCCTATAGTCGTCGGACATGTCGGCGGCTGGCCCACCTAGCCCCGGTGTCGTCGGTACGACCCTATAGTCGTCGGACAAGTCGGCGGCGGGCCAAGCTAGTCCCGGGGTCGTGGGGACGACCCTATAGTCGTCGGACAAGTCGGTGGCGGGCCAACCTAGTCCCCGCGTCGTGGGTACGGCCCTATACTCGTCGGACATGACGGTGGTGGGCGAATCTAGTCCCGTTGTCGTGGGGACGACCCTATAGTCGTCGGACATGACGGTGGCGGGTCAATCTAGTCCCGGGGTCGTGGGTACGACCCTATAGTCGTCGGACATGCCGGCGGCTGGGCAACTTTGGCCCGTGGTCGTGGGGACGACCCTATAGTCGTCGGACAAGTCGGCGGCGGGCCAATCTAGTCCCGGGATCGTGGGGACGACCGTATTGTCGTCGGACATGTCGGGGGCTGGCCAACCTAGTCCCGCGGTGGTAGGGACGACCCTATAGTCGTCGGACATGACGGCGGCGGGCCAATCTATTCCCGGGGCCGTCGGGACGACCCTGTAGACGCCGGACATGACGGTGGTGGGCCAATCTATACCCGGGGCCGTGGGGACGACCCTATAGTCGTCGGACATGACGGTGGCGGGCCAATCTAGTCCCGGGGTCGTGGGGACGAACCTATAGTCGTCGGACATGTCGGCGGCTGGCCAACCTAGTCCCGGGTTCGTGGGGACGACCCTATAGTCGTCGGACATGTCGGCGGCGGGCCAACATACGCCCAGGGTCGTAGGGACGAACCTATAGTCGTCGGACATGACGGTGGCGGGCCAATCTAGTCCCGGGGTCGTGGGGACGACCCCATAGGTGTCGGACATGACGGTGGCGGGCCAATCTAGCCCCGGGGTCGTGGGGAAGACCCTATAGTCGTCGCACATGACGGTGGCGGGGCAATCTCGGCCGGGGGTCGTGGGGACGACCCTGTAGACGTCGGACATGACGGTGGTGGGCCAATCTATACCCGGGGCCGTGGGGACGACCCTATAGTCGTCGGACATGACCGTGGCGGGCCAATCTAGTCCCGGGGTCGTGGGGACGAACCTATAGTCGTCGGACATGTCGGCGGCTGGGCAACTTTGGCCCGTGGTCGTGGGGACGACCCTATAGTCGTCGGACAAGTCGGCGGCGGGCCAATCTAGTCCCGGGGTCGTGGGGACGACCCTATAGTCGTGGAACATGTCGGCGGATGGCCAACTTTGGCCTGTGGACGTGGGGACGACCCTATAGTCGTCGGATATGTCGGAGGCTGGCCAACCTAGTCCCGGGGTGGTAGGGACGACCCTATAGTCGTCGGACATGATGGTGGCGGACCAATCTAGACGCGGGGCCGTGGGGACGACCGTATAGTCGTCGGATATGCCGGCGGCTGGGCAATTTTGGCCCGTGGTCGTGGGGACGACCCTATAGTCGTCGGACAAGTCGGCGGCGGGCCAAACTAGTCCCGGGGTCGTGGGGACGACCCTATAGTCGTCGGACTAGTCGGCGGCGGGCCAACCTAGTCCCGGGGTCGTGGGGACGACCATATAGTCGTCGGACATGGCGGTGACGGGCCAATCTAGTCCCGGCGTCGTGGGTACGGCCCTATACTCGTCGGACATGACGGTGGTGGGCGAATCTAGTCCCGTGGTCGTGGGGACGACCCTATAGTCGTCGGACATGGCGGTGGCGGGCCAATCTAGTCTCGGGGTCGTAGGGACGACCCAATACTCGTCGGACATGACGGTGGCGGGCCAATCTAGTTCCGGGGACGTGGGGACGACCCTATAGTCGTGGAACATGTCGGCGGATGGCCAACTTTGGCCTGTGGACGTGGGGACGACCCTATAGTCGTCGGTTATGTCGGAGGCTGGCCAACCTAGTCCCGGGGTGGTAGGGACGTCCCTAGAGTCGTCGGACATGCCGGCGGCTGAGCAATTTTGGCCCGTGGTCGTGGGGACGACCCTATTGTCGTCGGACATGTCGGCGGCTAGCCAACCTAGTCCCGGGGTCTTGGGGACGACCCTATAGTCGTCGGATATGATGGTGGCGGGCCAACTTTGGCCTGTGGTCGTGGGGACGACGCTATAGTCGTCGGACCAGTCGGCGGCGGGCCAACCTAGTCCCGGGGTCGTGGGGACGACCCTATAATCGTCGGACATGACGGTGGCGGGCCAATCTAGTCCCGGGGTCGTGGGGACGACCCTATAGTCGTCGGAAAAGTCGGCGGCGGGCCAACCTAGTCCCAGGGTCGTGGGGAAGACCCTATAGTCGACGGACATGTCGGCGGCTGGCCAAATTTGGCCCGGGGTCGTGGGGACGACCCTATAGTCGTCGGACATGATGGTGGCGGGCCAATCTAGTCCCGGGGTCGTGGGGACGACCCTATAGTCGTCGGACATGTCGGCGACTGGCCAACCTAGTCCCGGGTTCGTGGGGACGACCCTATAATCGTCGGCACAAGTCGGCGGCGGGCCAACCTAGACCCGGTGTCGTGGGGACGACCCTATAGTCGTCGGACATGTCGGCGGCGGGCCAACGTATGCCCGGGTTCGTGGGGACGACCCTATATTCGTCGGAATAGCCGGCGGCGGGCCAACGTAGGCCCAGGGTCGTAGGGACGACCCAATAGTCGTCGGACATGTCGGCGACTGGCCAACCTAGTCCCGGGTTCGTGGGGACGACCCTATAATCGTCGGCACAAGTCGGCGGCGGGCCAACCTAGACCCGTAGTCGTGGGGACGATCCTATAGTCGTCGGACATGACGGTGGCGGGCTAATCTATTCCCAGGGCCGTGGGGACGACCCTATAGTCATCGAACATGTCGGCGGCTGGACAACTTTGGCCTGTGGTCGTGGGGACGACCCTATAGTCGTCGGTTATGTCGGAGGCTGGCCAACCTAGTCCCGGGGTGGTAGGGACGACCCTAGAGTCGTCGGACATGCCGGCGGCTGAGCAATTTTGGCCCGTGGTCGTGGGGACGACCCTATTGTCGTCGGACATGTCGGCGGCTAGCCAACCTAGTCCCGGGGTCTTGGGGACGACCCTATAGTCGTCGGATATGATGGTGGCGGGCCAACTTTGGCCTGTGGTCGTGGGGACGACGCTATAGTCGTCGGACCAGTCGGCGGCGGGCCAACCTAGTCCCGGGGTCGTGGGGACGACCCTATAATCGTCGGACATGACGGTGGCGGGCCAATCTAGTCCCGGGGTCGTGGGGACGACCCTATAGTCGTCGGAAAAGTCGGCGGCGGGCCAACCTAGTCCCAGGGTCGTGGGGAAGACCCTATAGTCGACGGACATGTCGGCGGCTGGCCAAATTTGGCCCGTAGTCGTGGGGACGATCCTATAGTCGTCGGACATGACGGTGGCGGGCTAATCTAGTCCCAGGGCCGTGGGGACGACCCTATAGTCGTCGAACATGTCGGCGGCTGGCCAACTTTGGCCTGTGGTCGTGGGGACGACACTATAGTCGTCGGATATGTCGGAGGCTGGCCAGCCTAGTCCCGGGGTGGTAGGGACGACCCTATAGTCGTCGGTCAAGTCGGCGGCTGGCCAACCTGGTCCCGGGGTCGTGGGGACCACCCTATAGCCGTCGGACATGTCGGCGGCTGGCTAACCTAGTCCCGGGGTCGTGGGGACGACCCTATAGTCGTCGGACATGATGGTGGCGGGCCAATCTAGTCCCGGGGTCTTGGGTACGACCCTGTAGTCGTCGGACAGGTCGGCGGCAGGCCAACATAGTCCCGGGGTCGTGGGGACGACCCTATAGTCGTCGGACATGACGGTGGCGGGCCAATCTAGTCCCGGGGTCGTGGGGACGACCCTATAGTCGTCGGAAAAGTCGGCGGCGGGCCAACCTAGTCCCAGGGTCGTGGGCAAGACCCTATAGTCGTCGGACATGTCGGCGGCTGGCCAAATTTGGCCCGTAGTCGTGGGGACGATCCTATAGTCGTCGGACATGACGGTGGCGGGCTAATTTAGTCCCAGGACCGTGGGGACGACCCTATAGTCGTCGAACATGTCGGCGGCTGGCAAACTTTGGCCTGTGGTCGTGGGGACGACACTATAGTCGTCGGACATGACGGTGGCGGGCCGATCTAGTCCCAGGGCCGTGGGGACGACCCTATAGTCGTCGGACATGTCGGCGGCTGGCCAACCTAGTCCCGGGGTCGTGGGGACGACCCTATAGACGTCGGACATGTTGGCGTCTGGCCAACCTAGTCCCGGGTTCGTGGGCACGACCCTATAGTCGTCGGACATGCCGGCGGCGGGGCAATCTAGTCCGGGGGTCGTGGGGACGACCCTATAGTCGTCGGACATGGCGGTGGCGGGCCAACCTAATCCCGGGGTCGTGGGGACGACCCTATAGTCGTCGAACATGTCGGCGGCTGGCCAACTTTGGCCTGTGGTCGTGGGGACGACCCTATAGGCGTCGGACCAGTCGGCGGCGGGCCAACCTAGTCCCGGGGTCGTGGGGACGACCCTATAGTCGTCTGAAAAGTCGGCGGCGGGCCAACCTAGTCCCGGGGCCGTGGGTCCGACCCTATAGTCGTCGGACATGTCGGCGGCTGGCCAACCTAGTCCCGGGGTCGTGGGGACGACCCTATAGTCGTCGGACATGATGTTGGCGCCCCAATCTAGTCCCGGGGTCTTGGGGACGACCCTATAGTCGTCGGATATGTCGGCGGCGGGCCAACCTAGTCCCGAGGTCGTGGGGACGACCCTATAGTCGTCGGACATGTCGGCGGCTGGCCAGCTTTGGCCCGGGGTCGTGGGGACGACCCTATAGTCGTCGGACATGTCGGCGGCTGGGCAGCTTTGGCCCGTGGTCGTGGGGACGACCCTATAGTCGTAGGACATGTCGACGGCTTGCCAACCTAGTCCCGGGGTCGCGGGGACGACCCTATAGTCATCGGACATGTCGGCGGCAGGGAAGCTTTGGCCCGTGGTCGTGGGGAGGACTCTATAGTCGTCGGACATGTCGGCGGCTTGCCAACCTAGTCCCGGGTTGGTGGGGACGACCTTATAGTCGTTGGACATGTCGGCGGCTGGACAACTTTGGCCCGGGGTCATGGGGACGACCCTATAGACGTCGGACATGTCGACGGCTGGCCAACCTAGTCCCGGGGTGGTAGGCACGACCCTATAGTCGTCGGACAAGTCGGCGGCTGGCCAACCTAGTCCCGGGGTCGTAGGGACGACCCTATAGTCGTCGGACATGTCGGCGACTGGCCAACCTAGTCCCGGGTTCGTGGGGACGACCCTATAGTCGTCGGACATGTCGGCGGCGGGCCAAAATATGCCCGGGTTCGTGGGGACGACCCTATATTCGTCGGAATAGCCGGCGGCGGGCCAACGTAGGCCCAGGGTCGTAGGGACGACCCATTAGTCGTCGGACATGATGGTGGCGCCCCAATCTAGTCCCAGGGTCGCGGGGACGACCCAATAGTCGTCGGATAAGTCGGCGGCGGGCCAACCTAGTCCGGGGGTCGTGGGGAAGACCCTATAGTCGTCGGAAAAATCGGCGGCTGGCCAACCTAGTCCCGGGGTGGTGGGGACGACCCTATAGTCGTCGGACATGTCGGCGGCGGGCCAATGTATGCCCGGGGTCGTGGGGACGACCCTATAGTCGTCGGACATGATGGTGGCGGGCCAGTCTAGTCCCGGGGTCGTGGGGGCGACCCTATAGTCGTCTGACATGTCGGCGGCTGGCAAACTTTGGCCCGTAGTCGCGGGGACGATCCTATAGTCGTCGGACATGACGGTGGCGGCCAATCTACTCCCGGGGTCGTGGGGACGACCCTATAGTCGTCGGACAAGTCGGTTGCGGGCCAATCTAGTCCCGGGGGCGTGGGGACGACCCTATGGTCGTCGGACATGTCGGCGGCTGGTCAACTTTGGCCCGTAGTCGTGGGGACGACCCTATAGTCGTCGGACATGGCGGTGGCGGGCCAACGTAGGCCCGGGGTCGTGGGGACGACCCTATAGTCGTCGGACATGATGGTGGCGCCCCAATCTAGTCCCGGGGTCGTGGGAACGACCCTATAGTCGTCGGAAAAATCGGCGGCTGGCCAACCTATTCCCGGGGTGGTAGGGACGACACTATAGTCGTCGGACAAGTCGGTGGCGGGCCAATCTAGTCCCGGGGGCGTGGGGACGACCCTATGGTCGTCGGACATGTCGGCGGCTGGTCAACTTTGGCCCGTAGTCGTGGGGACGACCCTATAGTCGTCGGACAAATCGGCGGCGGGCCATACTAGTCCCGGGGTCGTGGGGACGACTCTATAGTCGTCGGAAAAATCGGCTGCTGGCCAACCTAGTCCCGGGGTCGTGGGGACGACCCTATAGTCGTCACACATGTCGGCGGCTGGCCAACTTTGGCCCGTGGTCGTGGGGACGACCCAATAGTCGTCGGAAAAATCGGCTGCTGGCCAACCTAGTCCCGGGGTCGTGGGGACGACCCTATATTCGTCGGAATAGCCGGCGGCGGGCCAACTTAGGCGCAGGGTCGTAGGGACGACCCAATAGTCGTCGGACATGATGGTGGCGCCCCAATCTAGTCCCGGGGTCGTGGGGACGACCCTATAGTCGCCGGACAAGTCGGCGGCGGGCCAACATAGTCACGGGGTCGTGGGGACGACCCTATAGTCGTCGGATATGTCGGCGGCGGGCCAACCTAGTCCCGGGGTCGTGGGGACGACTCTATAATCGTCGGCACAAGTCGGCGGCGGGCCAACCTAGACCCGGTGTCGTGCGGACGACCCTATAGTCGTCGGACATGTCGGCGGCGGGCCAATGTATGCCCGGGGTCGTGGGGACGACCCTATAGCCGTCGGACATGTCGGCGGCTGGCCAACTTTGGCCCGTGGTCGTGGGGACGACACTATAGTCGTCGGACATGATGGTGGTGGGCCAATCTAGTCCCGGGGTCGTGGGGACGACCCTATAGTCGTCGGACAAGTCTGCGGAAGGCCATCATATTCCCGGGGTCGTGGAGACGACCCTATAGTCGTCGGACATGTCGGCGGCGGGCCAATGTATGCCCGGGGTCGTGGGGACGACCCTATAGTCGTCGGACATGATGGTGGCGCCCCAATCTAGTTCCGGGGTCGTGGGGACGACCCTATAGTCGTCGGACATGATGGTGGCGGGCCAATCTAGTCCCGGGGTTGTGGGGACGACCCTATAGTCGTCGGACATGTCGGCGGCTGGCCAGCTTTGGCCTGTGGTCGTGGGGACGACCCTATAGTCGTCGGATAAGTCGGCGGCGGGCCAACCTAGTCCCGGGATCGTGGGGACGACACTATAGTCGTCGGACAAGTCGGCGGCGGGCCAACCTAGTCCCGGGGTGGTGGGGACGACCCTATAGTCGTCGGACATGTCGGCGGCGGGCCAATGTATGCCCGGGGTCGTGGGGACGACCCTATAGTCGTCGGACATGATGGTGGCGCCCCAATCTAGTCCCGGGGTCGTGGGGACGACCCTATAGTCGTCGGACATGATGGTGGCGGGCCAATCTAGTCCCGGGGTTGTGGGGACGACCCTATAGTCGTCGGACATGTCGGCGGCTGGCCAACTTTGGCCCGTGGTCGTGGGGACGACACTATAGTCGTCCGACATGATGGTGGCGGGCCAATCTAGTCCCGGGGTCGTGGGGGCGACCCTATAGTCGTCGGACATGTCGGCGGCTGGGCAACTTTGGCCCGTGGTCGTGGGGACGGCCCTGTAGTCGTCGGACAAGTCGGCTGCGGGCCAACCTAGTCCCGGGGTCGTGGGGACGACCCTATAGTCGTCACACATGTCGGCGGCTGGCCAACTTTGGCCCGGGTTCGTGGGGACGACCCTATAGTCGTCGGACATGTCGGCGGCGGGCCAATGTATGCCCGGGGTCGTGGGGACGACCCTATAGTCGTCGGACAAGTCGGTGGCGGGCCAATCTAGTCCCGGGGGCGTGGGGACGACCCTATGGTCGTCGGACATGTCGGCGGCTGGCCAACTTTGGCCCGTAGTCGTGGGGACGACCCTATAGTTGTCGGACAAATCGGCGGCGGGCCATACTAGTCCCGGGGTCGTGGGGACGACCCTATAGTCGTCGGACATGTCGGCGGCTGGGCAACTTTGGCCCGTGGTCGTGGGGACGACCCTATAGTCGTCGGATATGTCGGCGGCGGGCCAACCTAGTCCCGGGGACGTGGGGACGACCCTATAGTCGTCGGACATGTCGACGGCTGGCCAACTTTGGCCCGTGGTCGTGGGGACGACCCTATAGTCGTCGGACATGTCGGCGGCTGGCCAACTTTGGCCCGTGGTCGTGGGGACGGCCCTATAGTCGTCGGGCAAGTCGGCTGCGGGCCAACCTAGTCCCGGGGTCGTGGAGACGACCCTATAGTCGTCAGACAAGTCGGCGGAAGGCCAACATATTCCCGGGGTCGTGGAGACGACCCTATAGTCGTCGGATATGTCGGCGGCTGGCCAACCTAGTACCGGGGTGGTAGGCACGACCCTATAGTCGTCGAACATGTCGGCGGCTGGCCAACTTTGGCCTGTGGTCATGGGGACGACCCTATAGTCGTCGGACCAGTCGGCGGCGGGCCAACCTAGTCCCGGGGTCGTGGGGACGACCCTATAGTCGTCGGACATGACGGTGGCGGGCCAATCTATTCCCGGGGTCGTGGGGACGACCCTATTGTCGTCGGATATGACGATGGCGGGCCATTCTTGCCCGGGGGTCGTGGGGACGACCCTATAGTCGTCGGACATATCGGCAGCTGGCCAACCTAGTCCCGGGGTGGTAGGGACGACCCTATAGTCGTCGGACAAGTCGGCGGCGGGCCAACCTAGTCCCGGGGTCGTGGGGACGACCCTATAGTCGTCGGACATGTCGGCGGCTGGCCAATCTAGTCCCGGGGTCGTGGGGACGACCCTATAGTCGTCGGACATATCGGCAGCTGGCCAACCTAGTCCCGGGGTGGTAGGGACGACCCTATAGTCGTCGGACAAGTCGGCGGAAGGCCAACATATTCCCGGGGTCGTGGGGACGACCCTATATTCGTCGGACATGTCGGCGGCTGGCCAACTATGGCCCGCTGTCGTGGGGACGACCCTGTAGTCGTCGGACATGATGGTGGCGGGCCAACCTAGTCCCGGGGTGGTAGGCACGACCCTATAGTCGTCGGACATGGCGGTGGCGGGCCAATCTTGCCCGGGGGTCGTGGGGACGACCCTATAGTCGTCGGACATGTCGGCGGCTGACCAAATTTGGCCCGTAGTCGTGGGGACGATCCTATAGTCGTCGGACATGACGGTGGCGGGCCAATCTAGTCCCAGGCCCGTGGGGACGACCCTATAGTCGTCGGACATGTCGGCGGCTTGACAACTTAGGTCCGTGGTCGTGGGGACGACCCTATAGTCGTCGGACAAGTCGGCGGCGGGCCAAACTAGTCCCGGGGTCGTGGGGACGACCCTATAGTCGTCGGGCAAGTCGAAGGCGGGCCAACCTAGTCCCGGGGTCGTGGGGACGACCCTATAGTCGTCGGACATTTTGGCGGCGGGCCAACCTAGTCCCGGGGTCGTGGGGACGGCCCTATAGTCGTCGGACATGACGGTGGCGGGGCAATCTAGTCCGGGGGTCGTGGGGACGACCCCATAGGCGACGGACATGACGGTGGCGGGCCAATCTAGTCCCGGGGTCGTGGGGACGACCCTATAGTCGTCGGACAAGTCGGCGGCGGGCCAAGCTAGCCCTGCGGTCGTGGGGACGACCCTATAGTCGTCGGACATGCCGGCGGCTGGGCAACTTTGGTCCGTGGTCGTGGGGACGACCCTATAGTCTTCGGACAAGTCGGCGGTAGGCCAAACTAGTCCCGGGGTCGTGGGGACGACCCTATAGTCGTCGGACAAGTCGGCGGCGGGCCAACCTAGTCCCGGGGTCGTGGGGACGACCCTATTGTCGTCGGACATGTCGGCAGCTGGCCATCCTAGTCCCGGGATCGTGGGGACGACCCTATAGTCGTCGGACATGATGGTGGCGGGCCAACCTAGTCCCGGGGTGGTAGGCACGACCCTATAGTCGTCGGACATGGCGGTGGCGGGCCAACTTAGCCCCGGGGTCGTGGGGACGACCCAATAATCGGCGGACATGGCGGTGGCGGGCCAACTTAGCCCCGGGGTCGTGGGGACGACCCTATAGTCGTCGGACAAGTCGAAGGCGGGCCAACCTAGTCCCGGGGTCGTGGGGACGACCCTACAGTCGTCGGACATTTTGGCGGCGGGCCAACCTAGTCCCGGGGTCGTGGGGAAGGCCCTATAGTCGTCGGACAAGACGGCGGCGGGCCAACCTAGTCCCTAGGTCGTGGGGACGGCCCTATAGTGGTCGGACATGTCGAAGGCGGGCCAACCTAGTCCCGGGATCGTGGGGACGACCGTATAGTCGTCGGACAAGTCGGCGGCGGGCCAACCTACTCCCGGGATCGTGGGGACGACCCTATAGTCGTTGGACATGATGGTGGCGGGCCAACCTAGTCCCGGGGTGGTAGGCACGACCCTATAGTCGTCGGAAATGGCGGTGGCGGGCCAACTTAGCCCCGGGGTCTTGGGGACGACCCTATAGTCGGCGGACATGTCGGCGGCTGGCCAACCTAGTCTCGGCATCGTGGGGACGACCCTATAGTCGTCGGACATGATGGTGGCGGGCCAATCTAGTCCGGGGTCGTGGGGACGACCCTATAGTCGTCGGACATGTTGGCGGCGGGCCAACCTAGTCCCGGGGTCGTGGGGACGACCCTATAGTCGTCGGACATGATGGTGGCGGGCCAATCTAGTCCCGGGGTCGTGGGGACGACCCTATAGTTGTCGGACATGTCGGCCGCTGGCCAACTTTGGCCCGTGGTCGTGGGGACGACCCTATAGTCGTCGGATATGTCGGAGGCTGGCCAACCTAGTCCCGGGGTGGTAGGGACAACCCTATACTCGTCGGACATGCCGGCGGCTGGGAAACGTTGGTCCGTGGTCGCGCGGACGACCCTATAGTCGTCGGACAAGTCGGCGGCGGGCCAAACTAGTCCCGGGGTCGTGGGGACGACCCTATAGTCGTCGGACAAGTCGAAGGCGGGCCAACCTAGTCCCGGGGTCGTGGGGACGACCCTATAGTCGTCGGACATGTCGGCGGCTGGCCAACCTAGTCTCTGGGTCGTGGGGACGACCCTATAGTCGTCGGACTAGTCGGCGGCGGGCCAACCTAGTCCCGGGGTCGTGGGGGCGACCCTACAGTCGTCGGACATGATGGTGGCGGGCCAACCTAGTCCCGGGGTCGTGGGGACGACCCTATAGTCGTCGGACATGCCGGCGGCGGGGCAACTTTGGTCCGTGGTCGTGGGGACGACCCTATAGCCGTCGGACAAGTCGAAGGCGGGCCAACCTAGTCCCGGGGTCGTGGGGACGACCCTATAGTCGTCGGACAAGTCGGCGGCGGGCCAACCTAGCCCCGGGGTCGTGGGGACGACCCTATAGTCGTCGGACATGTCGGCGGCTGGCCAACCTAGTCCCGGGGTCGTGGGGACGACCCTATAGTCGTCGGACATGACGGTGGCGGGCCAATCTTGCCCCGGGGTCGTGGCGACGACCCTATAGTCGTCGGACATGCCGGCGACATGGCAACTTTGGCCCGTGGTCGTGGGGACGACCCTATAGTCGTCGGACATGTCGGCGACTGGCCAACCTAGTCCCGGGTTCGTGGGGACGACCCTATAGTCGTCGGACATGACGGTGGCGGGCCAATCTAGCCCCGGGGTCGTGGGGACGACCCTATAGTCGTCGGACATGCCGGCGGCATGGCAACTTTGGGCCGTGGTCGTGCGGACGACCCTATAGCGGGGCAATCTAGTCCGGGGGTCGTGGGGACGACCCCATAGGCGTCGGACATGACGGTGGCGGGCCAATCTAGTCCCGGGGTCGTGGGGACGACCCTATAGTCGTCGGACATGCCGGCGGCTGGGCAACTTTGGTCCGTGGTCGTGGGGACGACCCTATAGTCTTCGGACAAGTCGGCGGCGGGCCAAACTAGTCCCGGGGTCGTGGGGACGACCCTATAGTCGTCGGACAATTCGGCGGCGGGCCAACCTAGTCCCGGGGTCGTGGGGACGACCCTATTGTCGTCGGACATGTCGGCAGCTGGCCAACCCAGTCCCGGGATCGTGGGGACGACCCTATAGTCGTCGGACATGATGGTGGCGGGCCAACCTAGTCCCGGGGTGGTAGGCACGACCCTATAGTCGGCGGAAATGGCGGTGGCGGGCCAACTTAGCCCCGGGGTCTTGGGGACGACCCTATAGTCGGCGGACATGTCGGCGGCTTGACAACTTAGGTCCGAGGTCGTGGGGACGACCCTATAGTCGTCGGACAAGTCGGCGGCGGGCCAAACTAGTCCCGGGGTCGTGGGGACGACCCTATTGTCGTCGGACATGTCGGCGGCTGGCCAAATTTGGCCCGTAGTCGTGGGGACGATCCTATAGTCGTCGGACATGACGGTGGCGGGCCAATCTAGTCCCAGGCCCGTGGGGACGACCCTATAGTCGTCGGACATGTCGGCGGCTTGACAACTTAGGTCCGTGGTCGTGGGGACGACCCTATAGTCGTCGGGCAAGTCGAAGGCGGGCCAACCTAGTCCCGGGGTCGTGGGGACGACCCTATAGTCGTCGGACATTTTGGCGGCGGGCCAACCTAGTCCTGGGGTCGTGGGGACGGCCCTATAGTCGTCGGACATGACGGTGGCGGGGCAATCTAGTCCGGGGGTCGTGGGGACGACCCCATAGGCGACGGACATGACGGTGGCGGGCCAATCTAGTCCCGGGGTCGTGGGGACGACCCTATAGTCGTCGGACAAGACGGCGGCGGGCCAACCTAGTCCCTAGGTCGTGGGGACGGCCCTATAGTGGTCGGACATGTCGAAGGCGGGCCAACCTAGTCCCGGGATCGTGGGGACGACCCTATAGTCGTCGGACAAGTCGGCGGCGGCCCAACCTACTCCCGGGGTCGTGGGGACGGCCCTATAGTCGTCGGACATGACGGTGGCGGGCCAATCTAGTCCCAGGCCCGTGGGGACGACCCTATAGTCGTCGGACATGTCGGCGGCTTGACAACTTAGGTCCGTGGTCGTGGGGACGACCCTATAGTCGTCGGGCAAGTCGAAGGCGGGCCAACCTAGTCCCGGGGTCGTGGGGACGACCCTATAGTCGTCGGACATTTTGGCGGCGGGCCAACCTAGTCCTGGGGTCGTGGGGACGGCCCTATAGTCGTCGGACATGACGGTGGCGGGGCAATCTAGTCCGGGGGTCGTGGGGACGACCCCATAGGCGACGGACATGACGGTGGCGGGCCAATCTAGTCCCGGGGTCGTGGGGACGACCCTATAGTCGTCGGACAAGTCGGCGGCGGGCCAACCTAGCCCTGCGGTCGTGGGGACGACCCTATAGTCGTCGGACATGCCGGCGGCTGGGCAACTTTGGTCCGTGGTCGTGGGGACGACCCTATAGTCTTCGGACAAGTCGGCGGCGGGCCAAACTAGTCCCGGGGTCGTGGGGACGACCCTATAGTCGTCGGACAAGACGGCGGCGGGCCAACCTAGTCCCTAGGTCGTGGGGACGGCCCAGTAGTGGTCGGACATGTCGAAGGCGGGCCAACCTAGTCCCGGGATCGTGGGGACGACCCTATAGTCGTCGGACAAGTCGGCGGCGGCCCAACCTACTCCCGGGGTCGTGGGGACGGCCCTATAGTCGTCGGACATGTCGGCCGCTGGCCAACCTAGTCCCGGGGTCGTGGGGACGACCCTATAGTCGTCGGACATGACGGTGGCGGGCCAATCTAGCCCCGGGGTCGTGGGGACGACCCTATAGTCGTCGGACATGTCGGCCGCTGGCCAACCTAGTCCCGGGGTCGTGGGGACGACCCTATAGTCGTCGGACATGACGGTGGCGGGCCAATCTAGCCCCGGGGTCGTGGGGACGACCCTATAGTCGTCGGACATGCCGGCGGCATGGCAACTTTGGGCCGTGGTCGTGGGGACGACCCTATAGCGGGGCAATCTAGTCCGGGGGTCGTGGGGACGACCCCAAAGGCGTCGGACATGACGGTGGCGGGCCAATCTAGTCCCGGGGTCGTGGGGACGACCCTATAGTCGTCGGACAAGTCGGCGGCGGGCCAACCTAGCCCTGCGGCCGTGGGGACGACCCTATAGTCGTCGGACATGCCGGCGGCTGGGCAACTTTGGTCCGTGGTCGTGGGGACGACCCTATAGTCTTCGGACAAGTCGGCGGCGGGCCAAACTAGTCCCTAGGTCGTGGGGACGGCCCTATAGTGGTCGGACATGTCGAAGGCGGGCCAACCTAGTCCCGGGATCGTGGGGACGACCCTATAGTCGTCGGACAAGTCGGCGGCGGCCCAACCTACTCCCGGGGTCGTGGGGACGGCCCTATAGTCGTCGGACATGTCGAAGGCGGGCCAACCTAGTCCCGGGGTCGTGGGGACGACCCTATAGTCGTCGGACATGTCGGCCGCTGGCCAACCTAGTCCCGGGGTCGTGGGGACGACCCTATAGTCGTCGGACATGACGGTGGCGGGCCAATCTAGTCCCGGGGTCGTGGGGACGACCCTATAGTCGTCGGACAAGTCGGCGGCGGGCCAACCTAGCCCTGCGGCCGTGGGGACGACCCTATAGTCGTCGGACATGTCGGCGGCTGGCCAACCTAGTCTCTGGGTCGTGGGGACGACCCTATAGTCGTCGGACTAGTCGGCGGCGGGCCAACCTAGTCCCGGGGTCGTGGGGGCGACCCTACAGTCGTCGGACATTTTGGCGGCGGGCCAACCTAGTCCCGGGGTCGTGGGGATGGCCCTATAGTCGTCGGACAAGACGGCGGCGGGCCAACCTAGTCCCTAGGTCGTGGGGACGGCCCTATAGTGGTCGGACATGTCGAAGGCGGGCCAACCTAGTCCCGGGATCGTGGGGACGACCCTATAGTCCTCGGACAAGTCGGCGGCGGCCCAACCTACTCTCGGGGTCGTGGGGACGACCCTATAGTCGTCGGACAAGTCGGCGGCGGGCCAACCTAGCCCCGGGGTCGTGGGGACGACCCTATAGTCGTCGGACATGACGGTGGCGGGCCAATCTTGCCCCGGGGTCGTGGGGACGACCCTATAGTCGTCGGACAAGTCGGCGGCGGGCCAACCTAGCCCTGCGGCCGTGGGGACGACCCTATAGTCGTCGGACATGTCGGCGGCTGGCCAACCTAGTCCCGGGGTCGTGGGGACGACCCTATAGTCGTCGGACATGACGGTGGCGGGCCAATCTTGCCCCGGGGTCGTGGGGACGACCCTATAGTCGTCGGACATGCCGGCGGCATGGCAACTTTGGCCCGTGGTCGTGGGGACGACCCTATAGTCTTCGGACAAGTCGGCGGCGGGCCAAACTAGTCCCGGGGTCGTGGGGACGACCCTATAGTCGTCGGACATGACGGTGGCGGGCCAATCTAGCCCCGGGGTCGTGGGGACGACCCTATAGTCGTCGGACATGCCGGCGGCATGGCAACTTTGGGCCGTGGTCGTGCGGACGACCCTATAGCGGGGCAATCTAGTCCGGGGGTCGTGGGGACGACCCCATAGGCGTCGGACATGACGGTGGCGGGCCAATCTAGTCCCGGGGTCGTGGGGACGACCCTATAGTCGTCGGACATGCCGGCGGCTGGGCAACTTTGGTCCGTGGTCGTGGGGACGACCCTATAGTCTTCGGACAAGTCGGCGGCGGGCCAAACTAGTCCCGGGGTCGTGGGGTCGACCCTATAGTCGTCGGACAATTCGGCGGCGGGCCAACCTAGTCCCGGGGTCGTGGGGACGACCCTATTGTCGTCGGACATGTCGGCAGCTGGCCAACCCAGTCCCGGGATCGTGGGGACGACCCTATAGTCGTCGGACATGATGGTGGCGGGCCAACCTAGTCCCGGGGTGGTAGGCACGACCCTATAGTCGGCGGAAATGGCGGTGGCGGGCCAACTTAGCCCCGGGGTCTTGGGGACGACCCTATAGTCGGCGGACATGTCGGCGGCTTGACAACTTAGGTCCGAGGTCGTGGGGACGACCCTATAGTCGTCGGACAAGTCGGCGGCGGGCCAAACTAGTCCCGGGGTCGTGGGGACGACCCTATTGTCGTCGGACATGTCGGCGGCTGGCCAAATTTGGCCCGTAGTCGTGGGGACGATCCTATAGTCGTCGGACATGACGGTGGCGGGCCAATCTAGTCCCAGGCCCGTGGGGACGACCCTATAGTCGTCGGACATGTCGGCGGCTTGACAACTTAGGTCCGTGGTCGTGGGGACGACCCTATAGTCGTCGGGCAAGTCGAAGGCGGGCCAACCTAGTCCCGGGGTCGTGGGGACGACCCTATAGTCGTCGGACATTTTGGCGGCGGGCCAACCTATTCCGGGGTCGTGGGGACGGCCCTATAGTCGTCGGACATGACGGTGGCGGGGCAATCTAGTCCGGGGGTCGTGGGGACGACCCCATAGGCGACGGACATGACGGTGGCGGGCCAATCTAGTCCCGGGGTCGTGGGGACGACCCTATAGTCGTCGGACAAGACGGCGGCGGGCCAACCTAGTCCCTAGGTCGTGGGGACGGCCCTATAGTGGTCGGACATGTCGAAGGCGGGCCAACCTAGTCCCGGGATCGTGGGGACGACCCTATAGTCGTCGGACAAGTCGGCGGCGGCCCAACCTACTCCCGGGGTCGTGGGGACGGCCCTATAGTCGTCGGACATGACGGTGGCGGGCCAATCTAGTCCCAGGCCCGTGGGGACGACCCTATAGTCGTCGGACATGTCGGCGGCTTGACAACTTAGGTCCGTGGTCGTGGGGACGACCCTATAGTCGTCGGGCAAGTCGAAGGCGGGCCAACCTAGTCCCGGGGTCGTGGGGACGACCCTATAGTCGTCGGACATTTTGGCGGCGGGCCAACCTAGTCCTGGGGTCGTGGGGACGGCCCTATAGTCGTCGGACATGACGGTGGCGGGGCAATCTAGTCCGGGGGTCGTGGGGACGACCCCATAGGCGACGGACATGACGGTGGCGGGCCAATCTAGTCCCGGGGTCGTGGGGACGACCCTATAGTCGTCGGACAAGTCGGCGGCGGGCCAACCTAGCCCTGCGGTCGTGGGGACGACCCTATAGTCGTCGGACATGCCGGCGGCTGGGCAACTTTGGTCCGTGGTCGTGGGGACGACCCTATAGTCTTCGGACAAGTCGGCGGCGGGCCAAACTAGTCCCGGGGTCGTGGGGACGACCCTATAGTCGTCGGACAAGACGGCGGCGGGCCAACCTAGTCCCTAGGTCGTGGGGACGGCCCAGTAGTGGTCGGACATGTCGAAGGCGGGCCAACCTAGTCCCGGGATCGTGGGGACGACCCTATAGTCGTCGGACAAGTCGGCGGCGGCCCAACCTACTCCCGGGGTCGTGGGGACGGCCCTATAGTCGTCGGACATGTCGGCCGCTGGCCAACCTAGTCCCGGGGTCGTGGGGACGACCCTATAGTCGTCGGACATGACGGTGGCGGGCCAATCTAGCCCCGGGGTCGTGGGGACGACCCTATAGTCGTCGGACATGTCGGCCGCTGGCCAACCTAGTCCCGGGGTCGTGGGGACGACCCTATAGTCGTCGGACATGACGGTGGCGGGCCAATCTAGCCCCGGGGTCGTGGGGACGACCCTATAGTCGTCGGACATGCCGGCGGCATGGCAACTTTGGGCCGTGGTCGTGGGGACGACCCTATAGCGGGGCAATCTAGTCCGGGGGTCGTGGGGACGACCCCAAAGGCGTCGGACATGACGGTGGCGGGCCAATCTAGTCCCGGGGTCGTGGGGACGACCCTATAGTCGTCGGACAAGTCGGCGGCGGGCCAACCTAGCCCTGCGGCCGTGGGGACGACCCTATAGTCGTCGGACATGCCGGCGGCTGGGCAACTTTGGTCCGTGGTCGTGGGGACGACCCTATAGTCTTCGGACAAGTCGGCGGCGGGCCAAACTAGTCCCTAGGTCGTGGGGACGGCCCTATAGTGGTCGGACATGTCGAAGGCGGGCCAACCTAGTCCCGGGATCGTGGGGACGACCCTATAGTCGTCGGACAAGTCGGCGGCGGCCCAACCTACTCCCGGGGTCGTGGGGACGGCCCTATAGTCGTCGGACATGTCGAAGGCGGGCCAACCTAGTCCCGGGGTCGTGGGGACGACCCTATAGTCGTCGGACATGTCGGCCGCTGGCCAACCTAGTCCCGGGGTCGTGGGGACGACCCTATAGTCGTCGGACATGACGGTGGCGGGCCAATCTAGTCCCGGGGTCGTGGGGACGACCCTATAGTCGTCGGACAAGTCGGCGGCGGGCCAACCTAGCCCTGCGGCCGTGGGGACGACCCTATAGTCGTCGGACATGTCGGCGGCTGGCCAACCTAGTCTCTGGGTCGTGGGGACGACCCTATAGTCGTCGGACTAGTCGGCGGCGGGCCAACCTAGTCCCGGGGTCGTGGGGGCGACCCTACAGTCGTCGGACATTTTGGCGGCGGGCCAACCTAGTCCCGGGGTCGTGGGGATGGCCCTATAGTCGTCGGACAAGACGGCGGCGGGCCAACCTAGTCCCTAGGTCGTGGGGACGGCCCTATAGTGGTCGGACATGTCGAAGGCGGGCCAACCTAGTCCCGGGATCGTGGGGACGACCCTATAGTCCTCGGACAAGTCGGCGGCGGCCCAACCTACTCTCGGGGTCGTGGGGACGACCCTATAGTCGTCGGACAAGTCGGCGGCGGGCCAACCTAGCCCCGGGGTCGTGGGGACGACCCTATAGTCGTCGGACATGTCGGCGGCTGGCCAACCTAGTCCCGGGGTCGTGGGGACGACCCTATAGTCGTCGGACATGACGGTGGCGGGCCAATCTTGCCCCGGGGTCGTGGGGACGACCCTATAGTCGTCGGACATGCCGGCGGCATGGCAACTTTGGCCCGTGGTCGTGGGGACGACCCTATAGTCTTCGGACAAGTCGGCGGCGGGCCAAACTAGTCCCGGGGTCGTGGGGACGACCCTATAGTCGTCGGACATGACGGTGGCGGGCCAATCTAGCCCCGGGGTCGTGGGGACGACCCTATAGTCGTCGGACATGCCGGCGGCATGGCAACTTTGGGCCGTGGTCGTGCGGACGACCCTATAGCGGGGCAATCTAGTCCGGGGGTCGTGGGGACGACCCCATAGGCGTCGGACATGACGGTGGCGGGCCAATCTAGTCCCGGGGTCGTGGGGACGACCCTATAGTCGTCGGACATGCCGGCGGCTGGGCAACTTTGGTCCGTGGTCGTGGGGACGACCCTATAGTCTTCGGACAAGTCGGCGGCGGGCCAAACTAGTCCCGGGGTCGTGGGGACGACCCTATAGTCGTCGGACAATTCGGCGGCGGGCCAACCTAGTCCCGGGGTCGTGGGGACGACCCTATTGTCGTCGGACATGTCGGCAGCTGGCCAACCCAGTCCCGGGATCGTGGGGACGACCCTATAGTCGTCGGACATGATGGTGGCGGGCCAACCTAGTCCCGGGGTGGTAGGCACGACCCTATAGTCGGCGGAAATGGCGGTGGCGGGCCAACTTAGCCCCGGGGTCTTGGGGACGACCCTATAGTCGGCGGACATGTCGGCGGCTTGACAACTTAGGTCCGAGGTCGTGGGGACGACCCTATAGTCGTCGGACAAGTCGGCGGCGGGCCAAACTAGTCCCGGGGTCGTGGGGACGACCCTATTGTCGTCGGACATGTCGGCGGCTGGCCAAATTTGGCCCGTAGTCGTGGGGACGATCCTATAGTCGTCGGACATGACGGTGGCGGGCCAATCTAGTCCCAGGCCCGTGGGGACGACCCTATAGTCGTCGGACATGTCGGCGGCTTGACAACTTAGGTCCGTGGTCGTGGGGACGACCCTATAGTCGTCGGGCAAGTCGAAGGCGGGCCAACCTAGTCCCGGGGTCGTGGGGACGACCCTATAGTCGTCGGACATTTTGGCGGCGGGCCAACCTATTCCGGGGTCGTGGGGACGGCCCTATAGTCGTCGGACATGACGGTGGCGGGGCAATCTAGTCCGGGGGTCGTGGGGACGACCCCATAGGCGACGGACATGACGGTGGCGGGCCAATCTAGTCCCGGGGTCGTGGGGACGACCCTATAGTCGTCGGACAAGACGGCGGCGGGCCAACCTAGTCCCTAGGTCGTGGGGACGGCCCTATAGTGGTCGGACATGTCGAAGGCGGGCCAACCTAGTCCCGGGATCGTGGGGACGACCCTATAGTCGTCGGACAAGTCGGCGGCGGCCCAACCTACTCCCGGGGTCGTGGGGACGGCCCTATAGTCGTCGGACATGACGGTGGCGGGCCAATCTAGTCCCAGGCCCGTGGGGACGACCCTATAGTCGTCGGACATGTCGGCGGCTTGACAACTTAGGTCCGTGGTCGTGGGGACGACCCTATAGTCGTCGGGCAAGTCGAAGGCGGGCCAACCTAGTCCCGGGGTCGTGGGGACGACCCTATAGTCGTCGGACATTTTGGCGGCGGGCCAACCTAGTCCTGGGGTCGTGGGGACGGCCCTATAGTCGTCGGACATGACGGTGGCGGGGCAATCTAGTCCGGGGGTCGTGGGGACGACCCCATAGGCGACGGACATGACGGTGGCGGGCCAATCTAGTCCCGGGGTCGTGGGGACGACCCTATAGTCGTCGGACAAGTCGGCGGCGGGCCAACCTAGCCCTGCGGTCGTGGGGACGACCCTATAGTCGTCGGACATGCCGGCGGCTGGGCAACTTTGGTCCGTGGTCGTGGGGACGACCCTATAGTCTTCGGACAAGTCGGCGGCGGGCCAAACTAGTCCCGGGGTCGTGGGGACGACCCTATAGTCGTCGGACAAGACGGCGGCGGGCCAACCTAGTCCCTAGGTCGTGGGGACGGCCCAGTAGTGGTCGGACATGTCGAAGGCGGGCCAACCTAGTCCCGGGATCGTGGGGACGACCCTATAGTCGTCGGACAAGTCGGCGGCGGCCCAACCTACTCCCGGGGTCGTGGGGACGGCCCTATAGTCGTCGGACATGTCGGCCGCTGGCCAACCTAGTCCCGGGGTCGTGGGGACGACCCTATAGTCGTCGGACATGACGGTGGCGGGCCAATCTAGCCCCGGGGTCGTGGGGACGACCCTATAGTCGTCGGACATGTCGGCCGCTGGCCAACCTAGTCCCGGGGTCGTGGGGACGACCCTATAGTCGTCGGACATGACGGTGGCGGGCCAATCTAGCCCCGGGGTCGTGGGGACGACCCTATAGTCGTCGGACATGCCGGCGGCATGGCAACTTTGGGCCGTGGTCGTGGGGACGACCCTATAGCGGGGCAATCTAGTCCGGGGGTCGTGGGGACGACCCCAAAGGCGTCGGACATGACGGTGGCGGGCCAATCTAGTCCCGGGGTCGTGGGGACGACCCTATAGTCGTCGGACAAGTCGGCGGCGGGCCAACCTAGCCCTGCGGCCGTGGGGACGACCCTATAGTCGTCGGACATGCCGGCGGCTGGGCAACTTTGGTCCGTGGTCGTGGGGACGACCCTATAGTCTTCGGACAAGTCGGCGGCGGGCCAAACTAGTCCCTAGGTCGTGGGGACGGCCCTATAGTGGTCGGACATGTCGAAGGCGGGCCAACCTAGTCCCGGGATCGTGGGGACGACCCTATAGTCGTCGGACAAGTCGGCGGCGGCCCAACCTACTCCCGGGGTCGTGGGGACGGCCCTATAGTCGTCGGACATGTCGAAGGCGGGCCAACCTAGTCCCGGGGTCGTGGGGACGACCCTATAGTCGTCGGACATGTCGGCCGCTGGCCAACCTAGTCCCGGGGTCGTGGGGACGACCCTATAGTCGTCGGACATGACGGTGGCGGGCCAATCTAGTCCCGGGGTCGTGGGGACGACCCTATAGTCGTCGGACAAGTCGGCGGCGGGCCAACCTAGCCCTGCGGCCGTGGGGACGACCCTATAGTCGTCGGACATGTCGGCGGCTGGCCAACCTAGTCTCTGGGTCGTGGGGACGACCCTATAGTCGTCGGACTAGTCGGCGGCGGGCCAACCTAGTCCCGGGGTCGTGGGGGCGACCCTACAGTCGTCGGACATTTTGGCGGCGGGCCAACCTAGTCCCGGGGTCGTGGGGATGGCCCTATAGTCGTCGGACAAGACGGCGGCGGGCCAACCTAGTCCCTAGGTCGTGGGGACGGCCCTATAGTGGTCGGACATGTCGAAGGCGGGCCAACCTAGTCCCGGGATCGTGGGGACGACCCTATAGTCGTCGGACAAGTCGGCGGCGGCCCAACCTACTCTCGGGGTCGTGGGGACGACCCTATAGTCGTCGGACAAGTCGGCGGCGGGCCAACCTAGCCCCGGGGTCGTGGGAACGACCCTATAGTCGTCGGACATGTCGGCGGCTGGCCAACCTAGTCCCGGGGTCGTGGGGACGACCCTATAGTCGTCGGACATGACGGTGGCGGGCCAATCTTGCCCCGGGGTCGTGGGGACGACCCTATAGTCGTCGGACATGCCGGCGGCATGGCAACTTTGGCCCGTGGTCGTGGGGACGACCCTATAGTCGTCGGACATGTCGGCGACTGGCCAACCTAGTCCCGGGTTCGTGGGGACGACCCTATAGTCGTCGGACATGACGGTGGCGGGCCAATCTAGCCCCGGGGTCGTGGGGACGACCCTATAGTCGTCGGACATGCCGGCGGCATGGCAACTTTGGGCCGTGGTCGTGCGGACGACCCTATAGCGGGGCAATCTAGTCCGGGGGTCGTGGGGACGACCCCATAGGCGTCGGACATGACGGTGGCGGGCCAATCTAGTCCCGGGGTCGTGGGGACGACCCTATAGTCGTCGGACATGCCGGCGGCTGGGCAACTTTGGTCCGTGGTCGTGGGGACGACCCTATAGTCTTCGGACAAGTCGGCGGCGGGCCAAACTAGTCCCGGGGTCGTGGGGACGACCCTATAGTCGTCGGACAATTCGGCGGCGGGCTAACCTAGTCCCGGGGTCGTGGGGACGACCCTATTGTCGTCGGACATGTCGGCAGCTGGCCAACCCAGTCCCGGGATCGTGGGGACGACCCTATAGTCGTCGGACATGATGGTGGCGGGCCAACCTAGTCCCGGGGTGGTAGGCACGACCCTATAGTCGGCGGAAATGGCGGTGGCGGGCCAACTTAGCCCCGGGGTCTTGGGGACGACCCTATAGTCGGCGGACATGTCGGCGGCTTGACAACTTAGGTCCGAGGTCGTGGGGACGACCCTATAGTCGTCGGACAAGTCGGCGGCGGGCCAAACTAGTCCCGGGGTCGTGGGGACGACCCTATAGTCGTCGGACATGTCGGCGGCTGGCCAAATTTGGCCCGTAGTCGTGGGGACGATCCTATAGTCGTCGGACATGACGGTGGCGGGCCAATCTAGTCCCAGGCCCGTGGGGACGACCCTATAGTCGTCGGACATGTCGGCGGCTTGACAACTTAGGTCCGTGGTCGTGGGGACGACCCTATAGTCGTCGGGCAAGTCGAAGGCGGGCCAACCTAGTCCCGGGGTCGTGGGGACGACCCTATAGTCGTCGGACATTTTGGCGGCGGGCCAACCTAGTCCCGGGGTCGTGGGGACGGCCCTATAGTCGTCGGACATGACGGTGGCGGGGCAATCTAGTCCGGGGGTCGTGGGGACGACCCCATAGGCGACGGACATGACGGTGGCGGGCCAATCTAGTCCCGGGGTCGTGGGGACGACCCTATAGTCGTCGGACAAGTCGGCGGCGGGCCAACCTAGCCCTGCGGTCGTGGGGACGACCCTATAGTCGTCGGACATGCCGGCGGCTGGGCAACTTTGGTCCGTGGTCGTGGGGACGACCCTATAGTCTTCGGACAAGTCGGCGGCGGGCCAAACTAGTCCCGGGGTCGTGGGGACGACCCTATAGTCGTCGGACAAGTCGGCGGCGGGCCTACCTAGTCCCGGGGTCGTGGGGACGACCCTATTGTCGTCGGACATGTCGGCAGCTGGCCAACCTAGTCCCGGGATCGTGGGGACGACCCTATAGTCGTCGGACATGATGGTGGCGGGCCAACCTAGTCCCGGGGTGGTAGGCACGACCCTATAGTCGTCGGACATGGCGGTGGCGGGCCAACTTAGCCCCGGGGTCGTGGGGACGACCCTATAATCGGCGGACATGGCGGTGGCGGGCCAACTTAGCCCCGGGGTCGTGGGGACGACCCTATAGTCGTCGGACAAGTCGAAGGCGGGCCAACCTAGTCCCGGGGTCGTGGGGACGACCCTACAGTCGTCGGACATTTTGGCGGCGGGCCAACCTAGTCCCGGGGTCGTGGGGATGGCCCTATAGTCGTCGGACAAGACGGCGGCGGGCCAACCTAGTCCCTAGGTCGTGGGGACGGCCCTATAGTGGTCGGACATGTCGAAGGCGGGCCAACCTAGTCCCGGGATCGTGGGGGCGACCCTATAGTCGTCGGACAAGTCGGCGGCGGCCCAACCTACTCCCGGGGTCGTGGGGACGGCCCTATAGTCGTCGGACATGTCGAAGGCGGGCCAACCTAGTCCCGGGGTCGTGGGGACGACCCTATAGTCGTCGGACATGTCGGCCGCTGGCCAACCTAGTCCCGGGGTCGTGGGGACGACCCTATAGTCGTCGGACATGACGGTGGCGGGCCAATCTAGTCCCGGGGTCGTGGGGACGACCCTATAGTCGTCGGACAAGTCGGCGGCGGGCCAACCTAGCCCTGCGGCCGTGGGGACGACCCTATAGTCGTCGGACATGCCGGCGGCTGGGCAACTTTGGTCCGTGGTCGTGGGGACGACCCTATAGTCTTCGGACAAGTCGGCGGCGGGCCAAACTAGTCCCGGGGTCGTGGGGACGACCCTATAGTCGTCGGACAATTCGGCGGCGGGCCAACCTAGTCCCGGGGTCGTGGGGACGACCCTATTGTCGTCGGACATGTCGGCAGCTGGCCAACCCAGTCCCGGGATCGTGGGGACGACCCTATAGTCGTCGGACATGATGGTGGCGGGCCAACCTAGTCCCGGGGTGGTAGGCACGACCCTATAGTCGTCGGAAATGGCGGTGGCGGGCCAACTTAGCCCCGGGGTCTTGGGGACGACCCTATAGTCGGCGGACATGTCGGCGGCTGGCCAACCTAGTCTCGGGATCGTGGGGACGACCCTATAGTCGTCGGACATGATGGTGGCGGGCCAATCTAGTCCGGGGTCGTGGGGACGACCCTATAGTCGTCGGACATGTTGGCGGCGGGCCAACCTAGTCCCGGGGTCGTGGGGACGACCCTATAGTCGTCGGACATGATGGTGGCGGGCCAATCTAGTCCCGGGGTCGTGGGGACGACCCTATAGTTGTCGGACATGTCGGCGGCTGGCCAACTTTGGCCCGTGGTCGTGGGGACGACCCTATAGTTGTCGGACATGTCGGCGGCTGGCCAACTTTGGCCCGTGGTCGTGGGGACGACCCTATACTCGTCGGACATGCCGGCGGCTGGGCAACTTTGGTCCTAGGTCGCGCGGACGACCCTATAGTCGTCGGACAAGTCGGCGGCGGGCCAAACTAGTCCCGGGGTCGTGGGGACGACCCTATAGTCGTCGGACAAGTCGAAGGCGGGCCAACCTAGTCCCGGGGTCGTGGGGACGACCCTATAGTCGTCGGACATGTCGGCGGCTGGCCAACCTAGTCTCTGGGTCGTGGGGACGACCCTATAGTCGTCGGACTAGTCGGCGGCGGGCCAACCTAGTCCCGGGGTCGTGGGGGCGACCCTACAGTCGTCGGACATGATGGTGGCGGGCCAACCTAGTCCCGGGGTCGTGGGGACGACCCTATAGTCGTCGGACATGCCGGCGGCGGGGCAACTTTGGTCCGTGGTCGTGGGGACGACCCTATAGCCGTCGGACAAGTCGAAGGCGGGCCAACCTAGTCCCGGGGTCGTGGGGACGACCCTATTGTCGTCGGACAAGTCGGCGGCGGGCCAACCTAGCCCCGGGGTCGTGGGGACGACCCTATAGTCGTCGGACATGTCGGCGGCTGGCCAACCTAGTCCCGGGGTCGTGGGGACGACCCTATAGTCGTCGGACATGACGGTGGCGGGCCAATCTAGCCCCGGGGTCGTGGGGACGACCCTATAGTCGTCGGACATGCCGGCGGCATGGCAACTTTGGCCCGTGGTCGTGGGGACGACCCTATAGTCGTCGGACATTTCGGCGACTGGCCAACCTAGTCCCGGGTTCGTGGGGACGACCCTATAGTCGTCGGACAAGTCGAAGGCGGGCCAACCTAGTCCCGGGGTCGTGGGGACGACCCTATAGTCGTCGGACATGTCGGCGGCTGGCCAACCTAGTCTCTGGGTCGTGGGGACGACCCTATAGTCGTCGGACTAGTCGGCGGCGGGCCAACCTAGTCCCGGGGTCGTGGGGGCGACCCTACAGTCGTCGGACATGATGGTGGCGGGCCAACCTAGTCCCGGGATCGTGGGGACGACCCTATAGTCGTCGGAAAAGTCGGCGGCGGCCCAACCTACTCCCGGGGTCGTGGGGACGGCCCTATAGTCGTCGGACATGTCGAAGGCGGGCCAACCTAGTCCCGGGGTCGTGGGGACGACCCTATAGTCGTCGGACATGTCGGCCGCTGGCCAACCTAGTCCCGGGGTCGTGGGGATGGCCCTATAGTCGTCGGACAAGACGGCGGCGGGCCAACCTAGTCCCTAGGTCGTGGGGACGGCCCTATAGTGGTCGGACATGTCGAAGGCGGGCCAACCTAGTCCCGGGATCGTGGGGACGACCCTATAGTCGTCGGACAAGTCGGCGGCGGCCCAACCTACTCTCGGGGTCGTGGGGACGACCCTATAGTCGTCGGACAAGTCGGCGGCGGGCCAACCTAGCCCCGGGGTCGTGGGGACGACCCTATAGTCGTCGGACATGTCGGCGGCTGGCCAACCTAGTCCCGGGGTCGTGGGGACGACCCTATAGTCGTCGGACATGCCGGCGGCATGGCAACTTTGGCCCGTGGTCGTGGGGACGACCCTATAGTCGTCGGACATGTCGGCGACTGGCCAACCTAGTCCCGGGTTCGTGGGGACGACCCTATAGTCGTCGGACATGACGGTGGCGGGCCAATCTAGCCCCGGGGTCGTGGGGACGACCCTATAGTCGTCGGACATGCCGGCGGCATGGCAACTTTGGGCCGTGGTCGTGCGGACGACCCTATAGCGGGGCAATCTAGTCCGGGGGTCGTGGGGACGACCCCATAGGCGTCGGACATGACGGTGGCGGGCCAATCTAGTCCCGGGGTCGTGGGGACGACCCTATAGTCGTCGGACATGCCGGCGGCTGGGCAACTTTGGTCCGTGGTCGTGGGGACGACCCTATAGTCTTCGGACAAGTCGGCGGCGGGCCAAACTAGTCCCGGGGTCGTGGGGACGACCCTATAGTCGTCGGACAATTCGGCGGCGGGCCAACCTAGTCCCGGGGTCGTGGGGACGACCCTATTGTCGTCGGACATGTCGGCAGCTGGCCAACCCAGTCCCGGGATCGTGGGGACGACCCTATAGTCGTCGGACATGATGGTGGCGGGCCAACCTAGTCCCGGGGTGGTAGGCACGACCCTATAGTCGGCGGAAATGGCGGTGGCGGGCCAACTTAGCCCCGGGGTCTTGGGGACGACCCTATAGTCGGCGGACATGTCGGCGGCTTGACAACTTAGGTCCGAGGTCGTGGGGACGACCCTATAGTCGTCGGACAAGTCGGCGGCGGGCCAAACTAGTCCCGGGGTCGTGGGGACGACCCTATAGTCGTCGGACATGTCGGCGGCTGGCCAAATTTGGCCCGTAGTCGTGGGGACGATCCTATAGTCGTCGGACATGACGGTGGCGGGCCAATCTAGTCCCAGGCCCGTGGGGACGACCCTATAGTCGTCGGACATGTCGGCGGCTTGACAACTTAGGTCCGTGGTCGTGGGGACGACCCTATAGTCGTCGGGCAAGTCGAAGGCGGGCCAACCTAGTCCCGGGGTCGTGGGGACGACCCTATAGTCGTCGGACATTTTGGCGGCGGGCCAACCTAGTCCCGGGGTCGTGGGGACGGCCCTATAGTCGTCGGACATGACGGTGGCGGGGCAATCTAGTCCGGGGGTCGTGGGGACGACCCCATAGGCGACGGACATGACGGTGGCGGGCCAATCTAGTCCCGGGGTCGTGGGGACGACCCTATAGTCGTCGGACAAGTCGGCGGCGGGCCAACCTAGCCCTGCGGTCGTGGGGACGACCCTATAGTCGTCGGACATGCCGGCGGCTGGGCAACTTTGGTCCGTGGTCGTGGGGACGACCCTATAGTCTTCGGACAAGTCGGCGGCGGGCCAAACTAGTCCCGGGGTCGTGGGGACGACCCTATAGTCGTCGGACAAGTCGGCGGCGGGCCTACCTAGTCCCGGGGTCGTGGGGACGACCCTATTGTCGTCGGACATGTCGGCAGCTGGCCAACCTAGTCCCGGGATCGTGGGGACGACCCTATAGTCGTCGGACATGATGGTGGCGGGCCAACCTAGTCCCGGGGTGGTAGGCACGACCCTATAGTCGTCGGACATGGCGGTGGCGGGCCAACTTAGCCCCGGGGTCGTGGGGACGACCCTATAATCGGCGGACATGGCGGTGGCGGGCCAACTTAGCCCCGGGGTCGTGGGGACGACCCTATAGTCGTCGGACAAGTCGAAGGCGGGCCAACCTAGTCCCGGGGTCGTGGGGACGACCCTACAGTCGTCGGACATTTTGGCGGCGGGCCAACCTAGTCCCGGGGTCGTGGGGATGGCCCTATAGTCGTCGGACAAGACGGCGGCGGGCCAACCTAGTCCCTAGGTCGTGGGGACGGCCCTATAGTGGTCGGACATGTCGAAGGCGGGCCAACCTAGTCCCGGGATCGTGGGGGCGACCCTATAGTCGTCGGACAAGTCGGCGGCGGCCCAACCTACTCCCGGGGTCGTGGGGACGGCCCTATAGTCGTCGGACATGTCGAAGGCGGGCCAACCTAGTCCCGGGGTCGTGGGGACGACCCTATAGTCGTCGGACATGTCGGCCGCTGGCCAACCTAGTCCCGGGGTCGTGGGGACGACCCTATAGTCGTCGGACATGACGGTGGCGGGCCAATCTAGTCCCGGGGTCGTGGGGACGACCCTATAGTCGTCGGACAAGTCGGCGGCGGGCCAACCTAGCCCTGCGGCCGTGGGGACGACCCTATAGTCGTCGGACATGCCGGCGGCTGGGCAACTTTGGTCCGTGGTCGTGGGGACGACCCTATAGTCTTCGGACAAGTCGGCGGCGGGCCAAACTAGTCCCGGGGTCGTGGGGACGACCCTATAGTCGTCGGACAATTCGGCGGCGGGCCAACCTAGTCCCGGGGTCGTGGGGACGACCCTATTGTCGTCGGACATGTCGGCAGCTGGCCAACCCAGTCCCGGGATCGTGGGGACGACCCTATAGTCGTCGGACATGATGGTGGCGGGCCAACCTAGTCCCGGGGTGGTAGGCACGACCCTATAGTCGTCGGAAATGGCGGTGGCGGGCCAACTTAGCCCCGGGGTCTTGGGGACGACCCTATAGTCGGCGGACATGTCGGCGGCTGGCCAACCTAGTCTCGGGATCGTGGGGACGACCCTATAGTCGTCGGACATGATGGTGGCGGGCCAATCTAGTCCGGGGTCGTGGGGACGACCCTATAGTCGTCGGACATGTTGGCGGCGGGCCAACCTAGTCCCGGGGTCGTGGGGACGACCCTATAGTCGTCGGACATGATGGTGGCGGGCCAATCTAGTCCCGGGGTCGTGGGGACGACCCTATAGTTGTCGGACATGTCGGCGGCTGGCCAACTTTGGCCCGTGGTCGTGGGGACGACCCTATAGTTGTCGGACATGTCGGCGGCTGGCCAACTTTGGCCCGTGGTCGTGGGGACGACCCTATACTCGTCGGACATGCCGGCGGCTGGGCAACTTTGGTCCTAGGTCGCGCGGACGACCCTATAGTCGTCGGACAAGTCGGCGGCGGGCCAAACTAGTCCCGGGGTCGTGGGGACGACCCTATAGTCGTCGGACAAGTCGAAGGCGGGCCAACCTAGTCCCGGGGTCGTGGGGACGACCCTATAGTCGTCGGACATGTCGGCGGCTGGCCAACCTAGTCTCTGGGTCGTGGGGACGACCCTATAGTCGTCGGACTAGTCGGCGGCGGGCCAACCTAGTCCCGGGGTCGTGGGGGCGACCCTACAGTCGTCGGACATGATGGTGGCGGGCCAACCTAGTCCCGGGGTCGTGGGGACGACCCTATAGTCGTCGGACATGCCGGCGGCGGGGCAACTTTGGTCCGTGGTCGTGGGGACGACCCTATAGCCGTCGGACAAGTCGAAGGCGGGCCAACCTAGTCCCGGGGTCGTGGGGACGACCCTATTGTCGTCGGACAAGTCGGCGGCGGGCCAACCTAGCCCCGGGGTCGTGGGGACGACCCTATAGTCGTCGGACATGTCGGCGGCTGGCCAACCTAGTCCCGGGGTCGTGGGGACGACCCTATAGTCGTCGGACATGACGGTGGCGGGCCAATCTAGCCCCGGGGTCGTGGGGACGACCCTATAGTCGTCGGACATGCCGGCGGCATGGCAACTTTGGCCCGTGGTCGTGGGGACGACCCTATAGTCGTCGGACATTTCGGCGACTGGCCAACCTAGTCCCGGGTTCGTGGGGACGACCCTATAGTCGTCGGACAAGTCGAAGGCGGGCCAACCTAGTCCCGGGGTCGTGGGGACGACCCTATAGTCGTCGGACATTTTGGCGGCGGGCCAACCTAGTCCCGGGGTCGTGGGGACGGCCCTATAGTCGTCGGACATGACGGTGGCGGGGCAATCTAGTCCGGGGGTCGTGGGGACGACCCCATAGGCGACGGACATGACGGTGGCGGGCCAATCTAGTCCCGGGGTCGTGGGGACGACCCTATAGTCGTCGGACAAGTCGGCGGCGGGCCAACCTAGCCCTGCGGTCGTGGGGACGACCCTATAGTCGTCGGACATGCCGGCGGCTGGGCAACTTTGGTCCGTGGTCGTGGGGACGACCCTATAGTCTTCGGACAAGTCGGCGGCGGGCCAAACTAGTCCCGGGGTCGTGGGGACGACCCTATAGTCGTCGGACAAGTCGGCGGCGGGCCTACCTAGTCCCGGGGTCGTGGGGACGACCCTATTGTCGTCGGACATGTCGGCAGCTGGCCAACCTAGTCCCGGGATCGTGGGGACGACCCTATAGTCGTCGGACATGATGGTGGCGGGCCAACCTAGTCCCGGGGTGGTAGGCACGACCCTATAGTCGTCGGACATGGCGGTGGCGGGCCAACTTAGCCCCGGGGTCGTGGGGACGACCCTATAATCGGCGGACATGGCGGTGGCGGGCCAACTTAGCCCCGGGGTCGTGGGGACGACCCTATAGTCGTCGGACAAGTCGAAGGCGGGCCAACCTAGTCCCGGGGTCGTGGGGACGACCCTACAGTCGTCGGACATTTTGGCGGCGGGCCAACCTAGTCCCGGGGTCGTGGGGATGGCCCTATAGTCGTCGGACAAGACGGCGGCGGGCCAACCTAGTCCCTAGGTCGTGGGGACGGCCCTATAGTGGTCGGACATGTCGAAGGCGGGCCAACCTAGTCCCGGGATCGTGGGGGCGACCCTATAGTCGTCGGACAAGTCGGCGGCGGCCCAACCTACTCCCGGGGTCGTGGGGACGGCCCTATAGTCGTCGGACATGTCGAAGGCGGGCCAACCTAGTCCCGGGGTCGTGGGGACGACCCTATAGTCGTCGGACATGTCGGCCGCTGGCCAACCTAGTCCCGGGGTCGTGGGGACGACCCTATAGTCGTCGGACATGACGGTGGCGGGCCAATCTAGTCCCGGGGTCGTGGGGACGACCCTATAGTCGTCGGACAAGTCGGCGGCGGGCCAACCTAGCCCTGCGGCCGTGGGGACGACCCTATAGTCGTCGGACATGCCGGCGGCTGGGCAACTTTGGTCCGTGGTCGTGGGGACGACCCTATAGTCTTCGGACAAGTCGGCGGCGGGCCAAACTAGTCCCGGGGTCGTGGGGACGACCCTATAGTCGTCGGACAATTCGGCGGCGGGCCAACCTAGTCCCGGGGTCGTGGGGACGACCCTATTGTCGTCGGACATGTCGGCAGCTGGCCAACCCAGTCCCGGGATCGTGGGGACGACCCTATAGTCGTCGGACATGATGGTGGCGGGCCAACCTAGTCCCGGGGTGGTAGGCACGACCCTATAGTCGTCGGAAATGGCGGTGGCGGGCCAACTTAGCCCCGGGGTCTTGGGGACGACCCTATAGTCGGCGGACATGTCGGCGGCTGGCCAACCTAGTCTCGGGATCGTGGGGACGACCCTATAGTCGTCGGACATGATGGTGGCGGGCCAATCTAGTCCGGGGTCGTGGGGACGACCCTATAGTCGTCGGACATGTTGGCGGCGGGCCAACCTAGTCCCGGGGTCGTGGGGACGACCCTATAGTCGTCGGACATGATGGTGGCGGGCCAATCTAGTCCCGGGGTCGTGGGGACGACCCTATAGTTGTCGGACATGTCGGCGGCTGGCCAACTTTGGCCCGTGGTCGTGGGGACGACCCTATAGTTGTCGGACATGTCGGCGGCTGGCCAACTTTGGCCCGTGGTCGTGGGGACGACCCTATACTCGTCGGACATGCCGGCGGCTGGGCAACTTTGGTCCTAGGTCGCGCGGACGACCCTATAGTCGTCGGACAAGTCGGCGGCGGGCCAAACTAGTCCCGGGGTCGTGGGGACGACCCTATAGTCGTCGGACAAGTCGAAGGCGGGCCAACCTAGTCCCGGGGTCGTGGGGACGACCCTATAGTCGTCGGACATGTCGGCGGCTGGCCAACCTAGTCTCTGGGTCGTGGGGACGACCCTATAGTCGTCGGACTAGTCGGCGGCGGGCCAACCTAGTCCCGGGGTCGTGGGGGCGACCCTACAGTCGTCGGACATGATGGTGGCGGGCCAACCTAGTCCCGGGGTCGTGGGGATGACCCTATAGTCGTCGGACATGCCGGCGGCGGGGCAACTTTGGTCCGTGGTCGTGGGGACGACCCTATAGCCGTCGGACAAGTCGAAGGCGGGCCAACCTAGTCCCGGGGTCGTGGGGACGACCCTATTGTCGTCGGACAGGTCGGCGGCGGGCCAACCTAGCCCCGGGGTCGTGGGGACGACCCTATAGTCGTCGGACATGTCGGCGGCTGGCCAACCTAGTCCCGGGGTCGTGGGGACGACCCTATAGTCGTCGGACATGTCGGCGGCTGGCCAACCTAATCCCGGGGTCGTGGGGACGACGCTATAGTCGTCGGACATGACGGTGGCTGACCAATCTACTCCCGGGGTCGTGGGGACGACACTATAGTCGTCAAACATGACGGTGGCGGGCCAATCTAGTCCCGGGGTCGTGGGGACGACCCTGTAGTCGTCGGACATGACGGTGGGGGGCCAATCTATTCCCAGGGCCGTGGGGACGACCCTATAGTCGTCGGACAAGTCGGCGGCGGGCCAACCTAGTCCCGGGGTCGTGGGGACGACCCTATAGTCGTCGGACATGTCGGCGGCTGGCCAAATTTGGCCCGTAGTCGTGGGGACGATCCTATAGTCGTCGGACATGGCGGTGGCTGGGCAACTTAGGCCCGCGGTCGTGGGGACGACCCTATAGTCGTCGGACAAGTCGGCGGCGGGCCTACCTAGTCCCGGGGTCGTGGGGACGACCCTATTGTCGTCGGACATGTCGGCAGCTGGCCAACCTAGCCCCGGGGTCGTGGGGACGACCCTATAATCGGCGGACATGGCGGTGGCGGGCCAACTTAGCCCCGGGGTCGTGGGGACGACCCTATAGTCGTCGGACAAGTCGAAGGCGGGCCAACCTAGTCCCGGGGTCGTGGGGACGACCCTACAGTCGTCGGACATTTTGGCGGCGGGCCAACCTAGTCCCGGGGTCGTGGGGATGGCCCTATAGTCGTCGGACAAGACGGCGGCGGGCCAACCTAGTCCCTAGGTCGTGGGGACGGCCCTATAGTGGTCGGACATGTCGAAGGCGGGCCAACCTAGTCCCGGGATCGTGGGGGCGACCCTATAGTCGTCGGACAAGTCGGCGGCGGCCCAACCTACTCCCGGGGTCGTGGGGACGGCCCTATAGTCGTCGGACATGTCGAAGGCGGGCCAACCTAGTCCCGGGGTCGTGGGGACGACCCTATAGTCGTCGGACATGTCGGCCGCTGGCCAACCTAGTCCCGGGGTCGTGGGGACGACCCTATAGTCGTCGGACATGACGGTGGCGGGCCAATCTAGTCCCGGGGTCGTGGGGACGACCCTATAGTCGTCGGACAAGTCGGCGGCGGGCCAACCTAGCCCTGCGGCCGTGGGGACGACCCTATAGTCGTCGGACATGCCGGCGGCTGGGCAACTTTGGTCCGTGGTCGTGGGGACGACCCTATAGTCTTCGGACAAGTCGGCGGCGGGCCAAACTAGTCCCGGGGTCGTGGGGACGACCCTATAGTCGTCGGACAATTCGGCGGCGGGCCAACCTAGTCCCGGGGTCGTGGGGACGACCCTATTGTCGTCGGACATGTCGGCAGCTGGCCAACCCAGTCCCGGGATCGTGGGGACGACCCTATAGTCGTCGGACATGATGGTGGCGGGCCAACCTAGTCCCGGGGTGGTAGGCACGACCCTATAGTCGTCGGAAATGGCGGTGGCGGGCCAACTTAGCCCCGGGGTCTTGGGGACGACCCTATAGTCGGCGGACATGTCGGCGGCTGGCCAACCTAGTCTCGGGATCGTGGGGACGACCCTATAGTCGTCGGACATGATGGTGGCGGGCCAATCTAGTCCGGGGTCGTGGGGACGACCCTATAGTCGTCGGACATGTTGGCGGCGGGCCAACCTAGTCCCGGGGTCGTGGGGACGACCCTATAGTCGTCGGACATGATGGTGGCGGGCCAATCTAGTCCCGGGGTCGTGGGGACGACCCTATAGTTGTCGGACATGTCGGCGGCTGGCCAACTTTGGCCCGTGGTCGTGGGGACGACCCTATAGTTGTCGGACATGTCGGCGGCTGGCCAACTTTGGCCCGTGGTCGTGGGGACGACCCTATACTCGTCGGACATGCCGGCGGCTGGGCAACTTTGGTCCTAGGTCGCGCGGACGACCCTATAGTCGTCGGACAAGTCGGCGGCGGGCCAAACTAGTCCCGGGGTCGTGGGGACGACCCTATAGTCGTCGGACAAGTCGAAGGCGGGCCAACCTAGTCCCGGGGTCGTGGTGACGACCCTATAGTCGTCGGACATGTCGGCGGCTGGCCAACCTAGTCTCTGGGTCGTGGGGACGACCCTATAGTCGTCGGACTAGTCGGCGGCGGGCCAACCTAGTCCCGGGGTCGTGGGGGCGACCCTACAGTCGTCGGACATGATGGTGGCGGGCCAACCTAGTCCCGGGGTCGTGGGGACGACCCTATAGTCGTCGGACATGCCGGCGGCGGGGCAACTTTGGTCCGTGGTCGTGGGGACGACCCTATAGCCGTCGGACAAGTCGAAGGCGGGCCAACCTAGTCCCGGGGTCGTGGGGACGACCCTATTGTCGTCGGACAAGTCGGCGGCGGGCCAACCTAGCCCCGGGGTCGTGGGGACGACCCTATAGTCGTCGGACATGTCGGCGGCTGGCCAACCTAGTCCCGGGGTCGTGGGGACGACCCTATAGTCGTCGGACATGACGGTGGCGGGCCAATCTAGCCCCGGGGTCGTGGGGACGACCCTATAGTCGTCGGACATGCCGGCGGCATGGCAACTTTGGCCCGTGGTCGTGGGGACGACCCTATAGTCGTCGGACATTTCGGCGACTGGCCAACCTAGTCCCGGGTTCGTGGGGACGACCCTATAGTCGTCGGACATGTCGGCGGCTGGCCAACCTAATCCCGGGGTCGTGGGGACGACGCTATAGTCGTCGGATATGATGGTGGCGGGCCAATCTAGTCCCGGGGTCGTGGGGACGACCCTATAGTCGTCGGACAAGTCGGCGGCTGGCCAACCTAATCCCGGGGTCGTGGGGACGACGCTATAGTCGTCGGATATGATGGTGGCGGGCCAATCTAGTCCCGGGGTCGTGGGGACGACACTATAGTCGTCGGACATGACGGTGGCTGACCAATCTACTCCCGGGGTCGTGGGGACGACACTATAGTCGTCAAACATGACGGTGGCGGGCCAATCTAGTCCCGGGGTCGTGGGGACGACCCTGTAGTCGTCGGACATGACGGTGGGGGGCCAATCTATTCCCAGGGCCGTGGGGACGACCCTATAGTCGTCGGACAAGTCGGCGGCGGGCCAACCTAGTCCCGGGGTCGTGGGGACGACCCTATAGTCGTCGGACATGTCGGCGGCTGGCCAAATTTGGCCCGTAGTCGTGGGGACGATCCTATAGTCGTCGGACATGGCGGTGGCTGGGCAACTTAGGCCCGCGGTCGTGGGGACGACCCTATAGTCGTCGGACAAGTCGGCGGCGGCCCAAACTAGTCCCGGGGTCGTGGGGACGACCCTATAGTCGTCGGACATGTCGGCGGCTGGCCAACCTAGTCCCGGGATCGTGGGGACGACCCTATAGTCTTCGGACAAGTCGGCGGCGGGCCAAGCTAGTCCCGGGGTCGTGGGGACGACCCTATTGTCGTCGGACATGTCGGCAGCTGGCCAACCTAGTCCCGGGATCGTGGGGACGACCCTATAGTCGTCGGACATGATGGTGGCGGGCCAACCTAGTCCCGGGGTGGTAGGCACGACCCTATAGTCGTCGGACATGGCGGTGGCGGGCCAACTTAGCCCCGGGGTCGTGGGGACGACCCTATAATCGGCGGACATGGCGGTGGCGGGCCAACTTAGCCCCGGGGTCGTGGGGACGACCCTATAGTCGTCGGACAAGTCGAAGGCGGGCCAACCTAGTCCCGGGGTCGTGGGGACGACCCTACAGTCGTCGGACATTTTGGCGGCGGGCCAACCTAGTCCCGGGGTCGTGGGGATGGCCCTATAGTCGTCGGACAAGACGGCGGCGGGCCAACCTAGTCCCTAGGTCGTGGGGACGGCCCTATAGTGGTCGGACATGTCGAAGGCGGGCCAACCTAGTCCCGGGATCGTGGGGACGACCCTATAGTCGTCGGACAAGTCGGCGGCGGCCCAACCTACTCCCGGGGTCGTGGGGACGGCCCTATAGTCGTCGGACATGTCGGCCGCTGGCCAACCTAGTCCCGGGGTCGTGGGGACGACCCTATAGTCGTCGGACATGACGGTGGCGGGCCAATCTAGCCCCGGGGTCGTGGGGACGACCCTATAGTCGTCGGACATGCCGGCGGCATGGCAACTTTGGGCCGTGGTCGTGGGGACGACCCTATAGCGGGGCAATCTAGTCCGGGGGTCGTGGGGACGACCCCAAAGGCGTCGGACATGACGGTGGCGGGCCAATCTAGTCCCGGGGTCGTGGGGACGACCCTATAGTCGTCGGACAAGTCGGCGGCGGGCCAACCTAGCCCTGCGGCCGTGGGGACGACCCTATAGTCGTCGGACATGCCGGCGGCTGGGCAACTTTGGTCCGTGGTCGTGGGGACGACCCTATAGTCTTCGGACAAGTCGGCGGCGGTCCAAACTAGTCCCTAGGTCGTGGGGACGGCCCTATAGTGGTCGGACATGTCGAAGGCGGGCCAACCTAGTCCCGGGATCGTGGGGACGACCCTATAGTCGTCGGACAAGTCGGCGGCGGCCCAACCTACTCCCGGGGTCGTGGGGACGGCCCTATAGTCGTCGGACATGTCGAAGGCGGGCCAACCTAGTCCCGGGGTCGTGGGGACGACCCTATAGTCGTCGGACATGTCGGCCGCTGGCCAACCTAGTCCCGGGGTCGTGGGGACGACCCTATAGTCGTCGGACATGACGGTGGCGGGCCAATCTAGTCCCGGGGTCGTGGGGACGACCCTATAGTCGTCGGACAAGTCGGCGGCGGGCCAACCTAGCCCTGCGGCCGTGGGGACGACCCTATAGTCGTCGGACATGTCGGCGGCTGGCCAACCTAGTCTCTGGGTCGTGGGGACGACCCTATAGTCGTCGGACTAGTCGGCGGCGGGCCAACCTAGTCCCGGGGTCGTGGGGGCGACCCTATAGTCGTCGGACATGGCGGTGGCTGGGCAACTTAGGCCCGGGGTCGTGGGGACGACCCTATAGTCGTCGGACATGCCGGCGGCGAGGCAACTTTGGTCCGTGGTCGTGGGGACGACCCTATAGCCGTCGGACAAGTCGAAGGCGGGCCAACCTAGTCCCGGGGTCGTGGGGACGACCCTATTGTCGTCGGACAAGTCGGCGGCGGGCCAACCTAGCCCCGGGGTCGTGGGGACGACCCTATAGTCGTCGGACATGTCGGCGGCTGGCCAACCTAGTCCCGGGGTCGTGGGGACGACGCTATAGTCGTCGGATATGATGGTGGCGGGCCAACCTAGTCCCGGGGTGGTAGGCACGACCCTATAGTCGTCGGACATGGCGGTGGCGGGCCAACTTAGCCCCGGGGTCGTGGGGACGACCCTATAATCGGCGGACATGGCGGTGGCGGGCCAACTTAGCCCCGGGGTCGTGGGGACGACCCTATAGTCGTCGGACAAGTCGAAGGCGGGCCAACCTAGTCCCGGGGTCGTGGGGACGACCCTACAGTCGTCGGACATTTTGGCGGCGGGCCAACCTAGTCCCGGGGTCGTGGGGACGACCCTATAGTCGTCGGACAAGTCGGCGGCGGCCCAACCTACTCCCGGGGTCGTGGGGACGGCCCTATAGTCGTCGGACATGTCGAAGGCGGGCCAACCTAGTCCCGGGGTCGTGGGGACGACCCTATAGTCGTCGGACATGTCGGCCGCTGGCCAACCTAGTCCCGGGGTCGTGGGGACGACCCTATAGTCGTCGGACATGACGGTGGCGGGCCAATCTAGCCCCGGGGTCGTGGGGATGACCCTATAGTCGTCGGACATGCCGGCGGCATGGCAACTTTGGGCCGTGGTCGTGGGGACGACCCTATAGCGGGGCGATCTAGTCCGGGGGTCGTGGGGACGACCCCAAAGGCGTCGGACATGACGGTGGCGGGCCAATCTAGTCCCGGGGTCGTGGGGACGACCCTATAGTCGTCGGACAAGTCGGCGGCGGGCCAACCTAGCCCTGCGGCCGTGGGGACGACCCTATAGTCGTCGGACATGCCGGCGGCTGGGCAACTTTGGTCCGTGGTCGTGGAGACGACCCTATAGTCTTCGGACAAGTCGGCGGCGGGCCAAACTAGTCCCGGGGTCGTGGGGACGACCCTATAGTCGTCGGACAATTCGGCGGCGGGCCAACCTAGTCCCGGGGTCGTGGGGACGACCCTATTGTCGTCGGACATGTCGGCAGCTGGCCAACCCAGTCCCGGGATCGTGGGGACGACCCTATAGTCGTCGGACATGATGGTGGCGGGCCAACCTAGTCCCGGGGTGGTAGGCACGACCCTATAGTCGTCGGAAATGGCGGTGGCGGGCCAACTTAGCCCCGGGGTCTTGGGGACGACCCTATAGTCGGCGGACATGTCGGCGGCTGGCCAACCTAGTCTCGGGATCGTGGGGACGACCCTATAGTCGTCGGACATGATGGTGGCGGGCCAATCTAGTCCGGGGTCGTGGGGACGACCCTATAGTCGTCGGACATGTTGGCGGCGGGCCAACCTAGTCCCGGGGTCGTGGGGACGACCCTATAGTCGTCGGACATGATGGTGGCGGGCCAATCTAGTCCCGGGGTCGTGGGGACGACCCTATAGTTGTCGGACATGTCGCCGGCTGGCCAACTTTGGCCCGTGGTCGTGGGGACGACCCTATAGTTGTCGGACATGTCGGCGGCTGGCCAACTTTGGCCCGTGGTCGTGGGGACGACCCTATACTCGTCGGACATGCCGGCGGCTGGGCAACTTTGGTCCTAGGTCGCGCGGACGACCCTATAGTCGTCGGACAAGTCGGCGGCGGGCCAAACTAGTCCCGGGGTCGTGGGGACGACCCTATAGTCGTCGGACAAGTCGAAGGCGGGCCAACCTAGTCCCGGGGTCGTGGGGACGACCCTATAGTCGTCGGACATGTCGGCGGCTGGCCAACCTAGTCTCTGGGTCGTGGGGACGACCCTATAGTCGTCGGACTAGTCGGCGGCGGGCCAACCTAGTCCCGGGGTCGTGGGGGCGACCCTACAGTCGTCGGACATGATGGTGGCGGGCCAACCTAGTCCCGGGGTCGTGGGGACGACCCTATAGTCGTCGGACATGCCGGCGGCGGGGCAACTTTGGTCCGTGGTCGTGGGGACGACCCTATAGCCGTCGGACAAGTCGAAGGCGGGCCAACCTAGTCCCGGGGTCGTGGGGACGACCCTATTGTCGTCGGACAAGTCGGCGGCGGGCCAACCTAGCCCCGGGGTCGTGGGGACGACCCTATAGTCGTCGGACATGTCGGCGGCTGGCCAACCTAGTCCCGGGGTCGTGGGGACGACCCTATAGTCGTCGGACATGACGGTGGCGGGCCAATCTAGCCCCGGGGTCGTGGGGACGACCCTATAGTCGTCGGACATGCCGGCGGCATTGCAACTTTGGCCCGTGGTCGTGGGGACGACCCTATAGTCGTCGGACATGCCGGCGGCATTGCAACTTTGGCCCGTGGTCGTGGGGACGACCCTATAGTCGTCGGACATTTCGGCGACTGGCCAACCTAGTCCCGGGTTCGTAGGGACGACCCTATAGTCGTCGGACATGTCGGCGGCTGGCCAACCTAATCCCGGGGTCGTGGGGACGACGCTATAGTCGTCGGATATGATGGTGGCGGGCCAATCTAGTCCCGGGGTCGTGGGGACGACCCTATAGTCGTCGGACATGCCGGCGGCGGGGCAACTTTGGTCCGTGGTCGTGGGGACGACCCTATAGTCGTCGGACAAGTCGGCGGCTGGCCAACCTAATCCCGGGGTCGTGGGGACGACGCTATAGTCGTCGGATATGATGGTGGCGGGCCAATCTAGTCCCGGGGTCGTGGGGACGACACTATAGTCGTCGGACATGACGGTGGCTGACCAATCTACTCCCGGGGTCGTGGGGACGACACTATAGTCGTCAAACATGACGGTGGCGGGCCAATCTAGTCCCGGGGTCGTGGGGACGACCCTGTAGTCGTCGGACATGACGGTGGGGGGCCAATCTATTCCCAGGGCCGTGGGGACGACCCTATAGTCGTCGGACAAGTCGGCGGCGGGCCAACCTAGTCCCGGGGTCGTGGGGACGACCCTATAGTCGTCGGACATGTCGGCGGCTGGCCAAATTTGGCCCGTAGTCGTGGGGACGATCCTATTGTCGTCGGACATGGCGGTGGCTGGGCAACTTAGGCCCGCGGTCGTGGGGACGACCCTATAGTCGTCGGACATGTCGGCGGCGGCCCAAACTAGTCCCGGGGTCGTGGGGACGACCCTATAGTCGTCGGACATGTCGGCGGCTGGCCAACCTAGTCCCGGGATCGTGGGGACGACCCTATAGTCTTCGGACAAGTCGACGGCGGGCCAAGCTAGTCCCGGGATCGTGGGGACGACCCTATAGTCTTCGGACAAGTCGGCGGCGGGCCAACCTAGCCCCGGGGTCGTGGGGACGACCCTATAGTCGTCGGACATGTCGGCGGCTGGCCAACCTAGTCCCGGGGTCGTGGGGACGACCCTATAGTCGTCGGACATGACGGTGGCGGGCCAATCTAGCCCCGGGCCCGTGGGGACGACCCTATAGTCGTCGGACATGTCGGCGGCTTGACAACTTAGGTCCGTGGTCGTGGGGACGACCCTATAGTCGTCGGACAAGTCGGCGGCGGGCCAAACTAGTCCCGGGGTCGTGGGGACGACCCTATAGTCGTCGGGCAAGTCGGCGGGGGGCCAAACTAGTCCCGGGGTCGTGGGGACGACCCTATAGTCGTCGGGCAAGTCGAAGGCGGGCCAACCTAGTCCCGGGGTCGTGGGAACGACCCTATAGTCGTCGGACATTTTGGCGGCGGGCCAACCTATTCCCGGGGTCGTGGGGACGGCCCTATAGTCGTCGGACATGACGGTGGCGGGGCAATCTAGTCCGGGGGTCATGGGGACGACCCCATAGGCGACGGACATGACGGTGGCGGGCCAATCTAGTCCCGGGGTCGTGGGGACGACCCTATAGTCGTCGGACAAGACGGCGGCGGGCCAACCTAGCCCTGCGGTCGTGGGGACGACCCTATAGTCGTCGGACATGCCGGCGGCTGGGCAACTTTGGTCCGTGGTCGTGGGGACGACCCTATAGTCTTCGGACAAGTCGGCGGCGGGCCAAACTAGTCCCGGGGTCGTGGGGACGACCCTATAGTCGTCGGACAAGTCGGCGGCGGGCCAACCTAGTCCCGGGGTCGTGGGGACGACCCTATTGTCGTCGGACATGTCGGCAGCTGGCCAACCTAGTCCCGGGATCGTGGGGACGACCCTATAGTCGTCGGACATGATGGTGGCGGGCCAACCTAGTCCCGGGGTGGTAGGCACGACCCTATAGTCGTCGGACATGGCGGTGGCGGGCCAACTTAGCCCCGGGGTCGTGGGGACGACCCTATAGTCGTCGGACAAGTCGAAGGCGGGCCAACCTAGTCCCGGGGTCGTGGGGACGACCCTACAGTCGTCGGACATTTTGGCGGCGGGCCAACCTAGCCCCGGGTTCGTGGGGAAGGCCCTATAGTCGTCGGACAAGACGGCGGCGGGCCAACCTAGTCCCTAGGTCGTGGGGACGGCCCTATAGTGGTCGGACATGTCGAAGGCGGGCCAACCTAGTCCCGGGATCGTGGGGACGACCCTATAGTCGTCGGACATGATGGTGGCGGGCCAACCTAGTCCCGGGGTGGTAGGCACGACCCTATAGTCGTCGGACATGGCGGTGGCGGGCCAACTTAGCCCCGGGGTCGTGGGGACGACCCTATAATCGGCGGACATGGCGGTGGCGGGCCAACTTAGCCCCGGGGTCGTGGGGACGACCCTATAGTCGTCGGACAAGTCGAAGGCGGGCCAACCTAGTCCCGGGGTCGTGGGGACGACCCTACAGTCGTCGGACATTTTGGCGGCGGGCCAACCTAGTCCCGGGGTCGTGGGGACGGCCCTATAGTCGTCGGACATGACGGTGGCGGGGCAATCTAGTCCGGGGGTCATGGGGACGACCCCATAGGCGACGGACATGACGGTGGCGGGCCAATCTAGTCCCGGGGTTGTGGGGACGACCCTATAGTCGTCGGACAAGACGGCGGCGGGCCAACCTAGCCCTGCGGTCGTGGGGACGACCCTATAGTCGTCGGACATTCCGGCGGCTGGGCAACTTTGGTCCGTGGTCGTGGGGACGACCCTATAGTCTTCGGACAAGTCGGCGGCGGGCCAAACTAGTCCCGGGGTCGTGGGGACGACCCTATAGTCGTCGGACAAGTCGGCGGCGGGCCAACCTAGTCCCGGGGTCGTGGGGACGACCCTATTGTCGTCGGACATGTCGGCAGCTGGCCAACCTAGTCCCGGGATCGTGGGGACGACCCTATAGTCGTCGGACATGATGGTGGCGGGCCAACCTAGTCCCGGGGTGGTAGGCACGACCCTATAGTCGTCGGACATGGCGGTGGCGGGCCAACTTAGCCCCGGGGTCGTGGGGACGACCCTATAATCGGCGGACATGGCGGTGGCGGGCCAACTTAGCCCCGGGGTCGTGGGGACGACCCTATAGTCGTCGGACAAGTCGAAGGCGGGCCAACCTAGTCCCGGGGTCGTGGGGACGACCCTACAGTCGTCGGACATTTTGGCGGCGGGCCAACCTAGTCCCGGGGTCGTGGGGAAGGCCCTATAGTCGTCGGACAAGACGGCGGCGGGCCAACCTAGTCCCTAGGTCGTGGGGACGGCCCTATAGTGGTCGGACATGTCGAAGGCGGGCCAACCTAGTCCCGGGATCGTGGGGATGACCCTATAGTCGTCGGACAAGTCGGCGGCGGGCCAACCTACTCCCGGGGTCGTGGGGACGGCCCTATAGTCGTCGGACATGTCGAAGGCGGGCCAACCTAGTCCCGGGGTCGTGGGGACGACCCTATAGTCGTCGGACATGTCGGCCGCTGGCCAACCTAGTCCCGGGGTCGTGGGGACGACCCTATAGTCGTCGGACATGACGGTGGCGGGCCAATCTAGCCCCGGGGTCGTGGGGACGACCCTATAGTCGTCGGACATGCCGGCGGCATGGCAACTTTGGGCCGTGGTCGTGGGGACGACCCTATAGCGGGGCAATCTAGTCCGGGGATCGTGGGGACGACCCCATAGGCGTCGGACATGACGGTGGCGGGCCAATCTAGTCCCGGGGTCGTGGGGACGACCCTATAGTCGTCGGACAAGTCGGCGGCGGGCCAACCTAGCCCTGCGGCCGTGGGGACGACCCTATAGTCGTCGGACATGCCGGCGTCTGGGCAACTTTGGTCCGTGGTCGTGGGGACGACCCTATAGTCTTCGGACAAGTCGGCGGCGGGCCAAACTAGTCCCGGGGTCGTGGGGACGACCCTATAGTCGTCGGACAATTCGGCGGCGGGCCAACCTAGTCCCGGGGTCGTGGGGACGACCTCATTGTCGTCGGACATGTCGGCAGCTGGCCAACCCAGTCCCGGGATCGTGGGGACGACCCTATAGTCGTCGGACATGATGGTGGCGGGCCAACCTAGTCCCGGGGTGGTAGGCACGACCCTATAGTCGTCGGAAATGGCGGTGGCGGGCCAACTTAGCCCCGGGGTCTTGGGGACGACCCTATAGTCGGCGGACATGTCGGCGGCTGGCCAACCTAGTCTCGGGATCGTGGGGACGACCCTATAGTCGTCGGACATGATGGTGGCGGGCCAATCTAGTCCGGGGTCGTGGGGACGACCCTATAGTCGTCGGACATGTTGGCGGCGGGCCAACCTAGTCCCGGGGTCGTGGGGACGACCCTATAGTCGTCGGACATGATGGTGGCGGGCCAATCTAGTCCCGGGGTCGTGGGGACGACCCTATAGTTGTCGGACATGTCGGCGGCTGGCCAACTTTGGCCCGTGGTCGTGGGGACGACCCTATAGTTGTCGGACATGCCGGCGGCTGGGCAACTTTGGTCCGTGGTCGTGGGGACGACCCTATACTCGTCGGACATGCCGGCGGCTGGGCAACTTTGGTCCGTGGTCGCGCGGACGACCCTATAGTCGTCGGACAAGTCGGCGGCGGGCCAAACTAGTCCCGGGGTCGTGGGGACGACCCTATAGTCGTCGGACAAGTCGAAGGCGGGCCAACCTAGTCCCGGGGTCGTGGGGACGACCCTATAGTCGTCGGACATGTCGGCGGCTGGCCAACCTAGTCTCTGGGTCGTGGGGACGACCCTATAGTCGTCGGACTAGTCGGCGGCGGGCCAACCTAGTCCCGGGGTCGTGGGGGCGACCCTACAGTCGTCGGACATGATGGTGGCGGGCCAACCTAGTCCCGGGGTCGTGGGGACGACCCTATAGTCGTCGGACATGCCGGCGGCGGGGCAACTTTGGTCCGTGGTCGTGGGGACGACCCTATAGCCGTCGGACAAGTCGAAGGCGGGCCAACCTAGTCCCGGGGTCGTGGGGACGACCCTATAGTCGTCGGACAAGTCGGCGGCGGGCCAACCTAGCCCCGGGGTCGTGGGGACGACCCTATAGTCGTCGGACATGTCGGCGGCTGGCCAACCTAGTCCCGGGGTCGTGGGGACGACCCTATAGTCGTCGGACATGACGGTGGCGGGCCAATCTAGCCCCGGGGTCGTGGGGACGACCCTATAGTCGTCGGACATGCCGGCGGCATGGCAACTTTGGCCCGTGGTCGTGGGGACGACCCTATAGTCGTCGGACATGTCGGCGACTGGCCAACCTAGTCCCGGGTTCGTGGGGACGACCCTATAGTCGTCGGACATGTCGGCGGCTGGCCAACCTAATCCCGGGGTCGTGGGGACGACGCTATAGTCGTCGGATATGATGGTGGCGGGCCAATCTAGTCCCGGGGTCGTGGGGACGACCCTATAGTCGTCGGACAAGTCGGCGGCGGGCCAACCAACTCCCGTGGTCGTGGGGACGACCGTATAATCGTCGGACATGCCGGCGGCGTGGCAACTTTGGTCCGTGGTCGTGGGGACGACCCTATAGTCGTCGGACATGCCGGCGGCGGGGCAACTTTGGTCCGTGGTCGTGGGGACGACCCTATAGTCTTCGGACAAGTCGGCGGCGGGGCAATCTAGTCCTGGGGTCGTGGGGAAGACCCTGTAGTCGTCGGACATGACGGTGGCGGGCCAATCTAGTCCCAGGGCCGTGGGGACGTCCCTATAGTCGTCGGACAAGTCGGCGGCGGGCCAACCTAGTCCCGGGGTCGTGGGGACGACCCTATAGTCGTCGGACATGTCGGCGGCTGGCTATCTTTGGCCCGTGGTTGTGGGGACGACCCTATAGTCGTCGGACATGACGGTGGCGGGCCAATCTAGTCCCCGGGTCGTGGAGACGACCCTATAGTCGTCGGACATGTCGGCGGGTGGCTATCTTTGGCCCGTGGTCGTGGGGACGACCCTATAGCCGTCGGACATGACGGTGGCGGGCCAACCTAGTCCCAGGGACGTGGGGACGACCCTATAGTCGTCGGACAAGTCGGCGGCGGGCCAACCTAGCCCTGCGGCCGTGGGGACGACCCTATAGTCGTCGGACATGCCGGCGGCTGGGCAACTTTGGTCCGTGGTCGTGGGGACGACCCTATAGTCTTCGGACAAGTCGGTGGCGGGCCAAACTAGTCCCGGGGTCGTGGGGACGACCCTATAGTCGTCGGACAATTCGGCGGCGGGCCAACCTAGTCCCGGGGTCGTGGGGACGACCCTATTGTCGTCGGACATGTCGGCAGCTGGCCAACCCAGTCCCGGGATCGTGGGGACGACCCTATAGTCGTCGGACATGATGGTGATGGGCCAACCTAGTCCCGGGGTGGTAGGCACGACCCTATAGTCGTCGGAAATGGCGGTGGCGGGCCAACTTAGCCCCGGGGTCTTGGGGACGACCCTATAGTCGGCGGACATGTCGGCGGCTGGCCAACCTAGTCTCGGGATCGTGGGGACGACCCTATAGTCGTCGGACATGATGGTGGCGGGCCAATCTAGTCCGGGGTCGTGGGGACGACCCTATAGTCGTCGGACATGTTGGCGGCGGGCCAACCTAGTCCCGGGGTCGTGAGGACGACCCTATAGTCGTCGGACATGATGGTGGCGGGCCAATCTAGTCCCGGGGTCGTGGGGACGACCCTATAGTTGTCGGACATGTCGGCGGCTGGGCAACTTTGGTCCGTGGTCGCGCGGACGACCCTATAGTCGTCGGACAAGTCGGCGGCGGGCCAAACTAGTCCCGGGGTCGTGGGGACGACCCTATAGTCGTCGGACAAGTCGAAGGCGGGCCAACCTAGTCCCGGGGTCGTGGGGACGACCCTATAGTCGTCGGACATGTCGGCGGCTGGCCAACCTAGTCTCTGGGTCGTGGGGACGACCCTATAGTCGTCGGACTAGTCGGCGGCGGGCCAACCTAGTCCCGGGGTCGTGGGGGCGACCCTACAGTCGTCGGACATGATGGTGGCGGGCCAACCTAGTCCCGGGGTCGTGGGGACGACCCTATAATCGTCGGACATGCCGGCGGCGGGGCAACTTTGGACCGTGGTCGTGGGGACGAACCTATAGCCGTCGGACAAGTCGAAGGCGGGCCAGCCTAGTCCCGGGGTCGTGGGGACGACCCTATAGTCGTCGGACAAGTCGGCGGCGGGCCAACCTAGCCCCGGGGTGGTAGGCACGACCCTATAGTCGTCGGACATGGCGGTGGCGGGCCAACTTAGCCCCGGGGTCGTGGGGACGACCCTATAGTCGTCGGACATGTCGGCGGCTGGCCAAATTTGGCCCGTAGTCGTGGGGACGATCCTATAGTCGTCGGACATGACGGTGGCGGGCCAATCTAGTCCCAGGCCCGTGGGGACGACCCTATAGTCGTCGGACATGTCGGCGGCTTGACAACTTAGGTCCGTGGTCGTGGGGACGACCCTATAGTCGTCGGACAAGTCGGCGGCGGGCCAAACTAGTCCCGGGGTCGTGGGGACGACCCTATAGTCGTCGGACAAGTCAAAGGCGGGCCAACCTAGTCCCGGGGTCGTGGGGACGACCCTATAGTCGTCGGACATTTTGGCGGCGGGCCAACCTAGTCCCGGTGTCGTGGGGACGGCCCTATAGTCGTCGGACGTGACGGTGGCGGGGCAATCTAGTCCGGGGGTCGTGGGGACGACCCTATAGTCGTCGGACAAGTCGGCGGCGGGCCAACCTAGCCCTGCGGTCGTGGGGACGACCCTATAGTCGTCGGACATGCCGGCGGCTGGGCAACTTTGGTCCGTGGTCGTGGGGACGACCCTATAGTCTTCGGACATGACGGTGGCGGGCCAATCTAGCCCCGGGGTCGTGGGGACGACCCTATAGTCGTCGGACAAGTCGGCGGCGGGCCAACCTAGTCCCTAGGTCGTGGGGACGGCCCTATAGTGGTCGGACATGTCGAAGGCGGGCCAACCTAGTCCCGGGATCGTGGGGACGACACTATAGTCGTCGGACAAGTCGGCGGCGGGCCAACCTACTCCCGGGGTCGTGGGGACGGCCCTATAGTCGTCGGACATGTCGAAGGCGGGCCAACCTAGTCCCGGGGTCGTGGGGACGACCCTATAGTCGTCGGACATGTCGGCCGCTGGCCAACCTAGTCCCGGGGTCGTGGGGACGACCCTATAGTCGTCGGACATGACGGTGGCGGGCCAACCTAATCCCGGGGTCGTGGGGACGACGCTATAGTCGTCGGATATGATGGTGGGGGGCAATCTAGTCCCGGGGTCGTGGGGACGACCCTATAGTCGTCGGACATGCCGGCGGCGGGGCAACTTTGGTCCGTGGTCGTGGGGACGACCCTATAGTCGTCGGACAAGTCGAAGGCGGGCCAACCTAGTCCCGGGGTCGTGGGGACGACCCTATAGTCGTCGGACAATTCGGCGGCGGGCCAACCTAGCCCCGGGGTCGTGGGGACGACCCTATAGTCGTCGGACATGTCGGCGGCTGGCCAACCTAGCCCCGGGGTCGTGGGGACGACCCTATAGTCGTCGGACATGACGGTGGCGGGCCAATCTAGCCCCGGGTCGTGGGGACGACCCTATAGTCGTCGGACATGCCGGCGGCATGGCAACTTTGGCCCGTGGTCGTGGGGACGACCCTATAGTCGTCGGACATGTCGGCGACTGGCCAACCTAGTCCCGGGTTCGTGGGGACGACCCTATAGTCGTCGGACATGTCGGCGGCTGGCCAACCTAATCCCGGGGTCGTGGGGACGACCCTATAGTCGTCGGATATGATGGTGGCGGGCCAATCTAGTCCCGGGGTCGTGGGGACGACACTATAGTCGTCGGACATGACGGTGGCTGACCAATCTACTCCCGGGGTCGTGGGGACGACACTATAGTCGTCAAACATGACGGTGGCGGGCCAATCTAGTCCCGGGGTCGTGGGGACGTCCCTGTAGTCGTCGGACATGACGGTGGGGGGCCAATCTATTCCCAGGGCCGTGGGGACGACCCTATAGTCGTCGGACAAGTCGGCGGCGGGCCAACCTAGTCCCGGGGTCGTGGGGACGACCCTATAGTCGTCGGACATGTCGGCGGCTGGCCAAATTTGGCCCGTAGTCGTGGGGACGATCCTATAGTCGTCGGACATGGCGGTGGCTGGGCAACTTAGGCCCGCGGTCGTGGGGACGACCCTATAGTCGTCGGACAAGTCGGCGGCGGCCCAAACTAGTCCCGGGGTCGTGGGGACGACCCTATAATCGTCGGACATGACGGTGGCGGGGAAATCTAGTCCGGGGGTCGTGGGGACGACCCTATAGTCGTCGGACATGTCGGCGGCTGGCCAACCTAGTCCCGGGATCGTGGGGACGACCCTATAGTCTTCGGACATGACGGTGGCGGGCCAATCTAGTCCCGGGGTCGTGGGGACGACCCTATAGTCGTCGGACATGCCGGCGGCTGGGCAACTTTGGTCCGTGGTCGTGGGGACGACCCTATAGTCTTCGGACATGACGGTGGCGGGCCAATCTAGCCCCGGGGTCGTGGGGACGACCCTATAGTCGTCGGACAAGTCGGCGGCGGGCCAACCTAGTCCCTAGGTCGTGGGGACGGCCCTATAGTGGTCGGACATGTCGAAGGCGGGCCAACCTAGTCCCGGGATCGTGGGGACGACCCTATAGTCGTCGGACAAGTCGGCGGCGGGCCAACCTACTCCCGGGGTCGTGGGGACGGCCCTATAGTCGTCGGACATGTCGAAGGCGGGCCAACCTAGTCCCGGGGTCGTGGGGACGACCCTATAGTCGTCGGACATGTCGGCCGCTGGCCAACCTAGTCCCGGGGTCGTGGGGACGACCCTATAGTCGTCGGACATGACGGTGGCGGGCCAACCTAATCCCGGGGTCGTGGGACGACGCTATAGTCGTCGGATATGATGGTGGCGGGCCAATCTAGTCCCGGGGTCGTGGGGACGACCCTATAGTCGTCGGACATGCCGGCGGCGGGGCAACTTTGGTCCGTGGTCGTGGGGACGACCCTATAGTCGTCGGACAAGTCGAAGGCGGGCCAACCTAGTCCCGGGGTCGTGGGGACGACCCTATAGTCGTCGGACAAGTCGGCGGCGGGCCAACCTAGCCCCGGGGTCGTGGGGACGACCCTATAGTCGTCGGACATGTCGGCGGCTGGCCAACCTAGCCCCGGGGTCGTGGGGACGACCCTATAGTCGTCGGACATGACGGTGGCGGGCCAATCTAGCCCCGGGTCGTGGGGACGACCCTATAGTCGTCGGACATGCCGGCGGCATGGCAACTTTGGCCCGTGGTCGTGGGGACGACCCTATAGTCGTCGGACATGTCGGCGACTGGCCAACCTAGTCCCGGGTTCGTGGGGACGACCCTATAGTCGTCGGACATGTCGGCGGCTGGCCAACCTAATCCCGGGGTCGTGGGGACGACCCTATAGTCGTCGGATATGATGGTGGCGGGCCAATCTAGTCCCGGGGTCGTGGGGACGACACTATAGTCGTCGGACATGACGGTGGCTGACCAATCTACTCCCGGGGTCGTGGGGACGACACTATAGTCGTCAAACATGACGGTGGCGGGCCAATCTAGTCCCGGGGTCGTGGGGACGTCCCTGTAGTCGTCGGACAAGTCGGCGGCGGGCCAACCTAGTCCCGGGGTCCTGGGGACGACCCTATAGTCGTCGGACATGACGGTGGCGGGCCAACCTAGTCCCAGGGTCGTGGGGGCGACCCTATAGTCGTCGGACATGTCGGCGGCTGGCCAACCTAGTCCCGGGGTGGTAGGGACGACCGTATAGTCGTCGGACAAGTCGGCGGCGGGCCAACCTAGTCCCGGGGTCCTGGGGACGACCCTATAGTCGTCGGACAAGTCGGCGACGGGCCAACCTAGTCCCGAGGTCGTGGGGACGGCCCTATAGTCGTCGGACATGTCGAAGGCGGGCCAACCTAGTCCCGGGGTCGTGGGGGCGACCCTATAGTCGTCGGACATGACGGTGGCGGGCCAACCTAGTCCCAGGGTCGTGGGGACGACCCTATAGTCGTCGGACATGCTGGTGGCGGGCCAATCTAGACCCGGGGTCGTGGGGACGACCCAATAGTCGTCGGACATGTCGGCGGCGGGCCAACTTTGGCCCGTGGTCGTGGGGACGACCCTATAGTCGTCGGACATGACGGTGGCGGGACAATCTATCCCCGGGGTCGTGGGGACGACCCTATAGTCGCCGGACATGTCGGCGGCTGGCCAACCTAGTCCCGGGGTGGTAGGGACGACCGTATAGTCGTCGGACATGTCGGCGGCTGGCCAACCTAGCCCCGGGGTCGTTGGGACGACGCTATAGTTGTCGGATATGATGGTGGCGGGCCAATCTAGTCCGGGGTCGTGGGGACGACCCTATAGTCGTCGGACATGTCGGCGGCTGGCCAACCTAGTCCCGGGATCGTGGGGACGACCCTATAGTCGTCGGACATGTCGGCGGCTGGCCAACCTAGTCCCGGGGTGGTAGGGACGACCGTATAGTCGTCGGACATGTCGGCGGCTGGCCAACCTAGCCCCGGGGTGGTTGGGACGACGCTATAGTTGTCGGATATGATGGTGGCGGGCCAATCTAGTCCGGGGTCGTGGGGACGACCCTATAGTCGTCGGACATGTCGGCGGCTGGCCAACCTAGTCCCGGGGTGGTAGGGACGACCCTATAGTCGCCGGACAAGTCGAAGGCGGGCCAACCTAGTCCCGGGGTCGTGGGGACGACGCTATAGTCGTCGGACAAGTCGAAGGCGGGCCAACCTAGTCCCGGGGTCGTGGGGACGACCCTACAGTCGTCGGACAAGCCGGCGCCGGGCCAATCTAGTCCCGGGGTCGTGGGGACGACGCTATAGTCGTCGGACATGTTGGCGGCGGGCCAACCTAGTCCCGGGGTCGTGGGGACGACCCTGTAGTCGTCGGACATGTTGGCGGCGGGCCAACCTAGTCCCGGGGTCGTGGGGACGACCCTATAATTGTCGGACAAGTCGGCGACGGGCCAACCTAGTCCCGAGGTCGTGGGGACGGCCCTATAGTCGTCGGACATGTCGAAGGCGGGCCAACCTAGTCCCGGGGTCGTGGGGGCGACCCTATAGTCGTCGGACATGACGGTGGCGGGCCAACCTAGTCCCAGGGTCGTGGGGACGACCCTATAGTCGTCGGACATGACGGTGGCGGGACAATCTATCCCCGGGGTCGTGGGGACGACCCTATAGTCGCCGGACATGTCGGCGGCTGGCCAACCTAGTCCCGGGGTGGTAGGGACGACCGTATAGTCGTCGGACATGTCGGCAGCTGGCCAACCTAGCCCCGGGGTCGTTGGGACGACGCTATAGTTGTCGGATATGATGGTGGCGGGCCAATCTAGTCCGGGGTCGTGGGGACGACCCTATAGTCGTCGGACATGTCGGCGGCTGGCCAACCTAGTCCCGGGATCGTGGGGACGACCCTATAGTCGCCGGACAAGTCGAAGGCGGGGCAACCTAGTCCCGGGGTCGTGGGGACGACGCTATAGTCGTCGGAAGTGTCGGCGACGGGCCAACCTAGTCCCGAGGTCGTGGGGACGGCCCTATAGTCGTCGGACATGTCGAAGGCGGGCCAACCTAGTCCCGGGGTCGTGGGGACGACCCTGTAGTCGTCGAACATGTCGGCGGCTGCCAACTTTGGCCTGTGGTCGTGGGGACGACCCTATAGTCGTAAGACATGCTGGTGGCGGGCCAATCTAGACCCGGGGTCGTGGGGACGACCCAATAGTCGTCGGACATGTCGGCGGCGGGCCAACCGTGGCCCGTGGTTGTGGGGACGACCCTATAGTCGTCGGACATGACGGTGGCGGGTCAATCTATTCCCGGGGTCGTGGGGACGACCCTATAGTCGTCGGACATGTCGGCGGCTGGCTATCTTTGGCCCGTGGTCGTGGGGACGACCCTATAGTCGTTGGACATGACGGTGGCGGGACAACGTAGGCCCAGGGTCGTAGGGACGATCCTATAGCCGTCGGAAAAGTCGGCGGCGGGCCAACCTAGTCCCGGGGTCGTGGGGACTACCCTATAGTCGTCGGACATGTCGGCGGCTGGCCAACTTTGGCCCGTGGTCGTGGGGACGACCCTGTATTCGTCGGACATGACGGTGGCGGGCCAATCTATCCCCGGGGTCGTGGGGACGACCCTATAGTCGTCGGACATGACGGAGGCGGGCCAACGTAGGCCCAGAGTCGTAGGGACGACCCTATAATCGTCGGAAAAGTCGGTGGCGAGCCAATCTAGTCCCGGAGTCGTGGGGACGATCCTATCGTCGTCGGACATGACGGTGGCGGGCCAATCTAGTCCCGGGGCCGTGGCGACGACCGTATAGTCGTCGGACATGACGGTGGCGGGGCAATCTAGCCCCGGGGTCGTGGGGACTACCCTATAGTCGTCGGACAAGTCGGTAGCGGGCCAATCTAGTCCCGGGCCGTGGCGACGACCGTATAGTCGTCGGACATGTCGGCGGCTGGCTATCTTTGGCCCGTGGTCGTGGGGACGACCCTATAGTCGTAGGACATGCTGGTGGCGGGCCAATCTAGACCCGGGGTCGTGGGGACGACCCAATAGTCGTCGGACATGTCGCCGGCGGGCCAACCGTGGCCCGTGGTTGTGGGGACGACCCTATAGCCGTCGGACATGACGGTGGCGGGACAATCTATCCCCGGGGTCGTGGGGACGACCCTATAGTCGCCGGACATGTCGGCGGCTGGCCAACCTAGTCCCGGGGTGGTAGGGACGACTCTATAGTCATTGGACATGTCGGCGGCTTGACAACCTAGTCCCGGTTTCGTGGGGACGACCGTATAGTCGTCGGACATGTCGGCGGCTGGCCAACTTTGGCCCGGGGTCATGGGGACGACCCTATAGTCGTCGGACATGTCGGCGGCTGGCCATCTTTGGCCCGTGGTCGTGGGGACGACCCTATAGTCGTCGGACATGACGCTGGCGGGCCAATCTAGTCCCGGGGTCGTGGGGACGACCCTATAGTCGTCGGACATGACGGTGGCGGGCCAACCTAATCCCGGGGTCGTGGGGACGACGCTATAGTCGTCGGATATGATGGTGGCGGGCCAATCTAGTCCCGGGGTCGTGGGGACGACCCTATAGTCGTCGGACATGCCGGCGGCGGGGCAACTTTGGTCCGTGGTCGTGGGGACGACCCTATAGTCGTCGGACAAGTCGAAGGCGGGCCAACCTAGTCCCGGGGTCGTGGGGACGACCCTATAGTCGTCGGACAAGTCGGCGGCGGGCCAACCTAGCCCCGGGGTCGTGGGGACGACCCTATAGTCGTCGGACATGTCGGCGGCTGGCCAACCTAGCCCCGGGGTCGTGGGGACGACCCTATAGTCGTCGGACATGACGGTGGCGGGCCAATCTAGCCCCGGGTCGTGGGGACGACCCTATAGTCGTCGGACATGCCGGCGGCATGGCAACTTTGGCCCGTGGTCGTGGGGACGACCCTATAGTCGTCGGACATGTCGGCGACTGGCCAACCTAGTCCCGGGTTCGTGGGGACGACCCTATAGTCGTCGGACATGTCGGCGGCTGGCCAACCTAATCCCGGGGTCGTGGGGACGACCCTATAGTCGTCGGATATGATGGTGGCGGGCCAATCTAGTCCCGGGGTCGTGGGGACGACACTATAGTCGTCGGACATGACGGTGGCTGACCAATCTAGCCCCGGGGTCGTGGGGACGACCCTATAGTCGTCGGACATGTCGGCGGCTGGCCAACCTAGCCCCGGGGTCGTGGGGACGACCCTATAGTCGTCGGACATGACGGTGGCGGGCCAATCTAGCCCCGGGTCGTGGGGACGACCCTATAGTCGTCGGACATGCCGGCGGCATGGCAACTTTGGCCCGTGGTCGTGGGGACGTCCCTGTAGTCGTCGGACATGACGGTGGGGGGCCAATCTATTCCCAGGGCCGTGGGGACGACCCTATAGTCGTCGGACAAGTCGGCGGCGGGCCAACCTAGTCCCGGGGTCGTGGGGACGACCCTATAGTCGTCGGACATGTCGGCGGCTGGCCAAATTTGGCCCGTAGTCGTGGGGACGATCCTATAGTCGTCGGACATGGCGGTGGCTGGGCAACTTAGGCCCGCGGTCGTGGGGACGACCCTATAGTCGTCGGACAAGTCGGCGGCGGCCCAAACTAGTCCCGGGGTCGTGGGGACGACCCTATAATCGTCGGACATGACGGTGGCGGGGAAATCTAGTCCGGGGGTCGTGGGGACGACCCTATAGTCGTCGGACATGTCGGCGGCTGGCCAACCTAGTCCCGGGATCGTGGGGACGACCCTATAGTCTTCGGACATGACGGTGGCGGGCCAATCTAGTCCCGGGGTCGTGGGGACGACCCTATAGTCGTCGGACATGCCGGCGGCTGGGCAACTTTGGTCCGTGGTCGTGGGGACGACCCTATAGTCTTCGGACATGACGGTGGCGGGCCAATCTAGCCCCGGGGTCGTGGGGACGACCCTATAGTCGTCGGACAAGTCGGCGGCGGGCCAACCTAGTCCCTAGGTCGTGGGGCCGGCCCTATAGTGGTCGGACATGTCGAAGGCGGGCCAACCTAGTCCCGGGATCGTGGGGACGACCCTATAGTCGTCGGACAAGTCGGCGGCGGGCCAACCTACTCCCGGGGTCGTGGGGACGGCCCTATAGTCGTCGGACATGTCGAAGGCGGGCCAACCTAGTCCCGGGGTCGTGGGGACGACCCTATAGTCGTCGGACATGTCGGCCGCTGGCCAACCTAGTCCCGGGGTCGTGGGGACGACCCTATAGTCGTCGGACATGACGGTGGCGGGCCAACCTAATCCCGGGGTCGTGGGGACGACGCTATAGTCGTCGGATATGATGGTGGCGGGCCAATCTAGTCCCGGGTTCGTGGGGACGACCCTATATTCGTCGGACATGCCGGCGGCGGGGCAACTTTGGTCCGTGGTCGTGGGGACGACCCTATAGTCGTCGGACAAGTCGAAGGCGGGCCAACCTAGTCCCGGGGTCGTGGGGACGACCCTATAGTCGTCGGACAAGTCGGCGGCGGGCCAACCTAGCCCCGGGGTCGTGGGGACGACCCTATAGTCGTCGGACATGTCGGCGGCTGGCCAACCTAGCCCCGGGGTCGTGGGGACGACCCTATAGTCGTCGGACATGACGGTGGCGGGCCAATCTAGCCCCGGGTCGTGGGGACGACCCTATAGTCGTCGGACATGCCGGCGGCATGGCAACTTTGGCCCGTGGTCGTGGGGACGACCCTATAGTCGTCGGACATGTCGGCGACTGGCCAACCTAGTCCCGGGTTCGTGGGGACGACCCTATAGTCGTCGGACATGTCGGCGGCTGGCCAACCTAATCCCGGGGTCGTGGGGACGACCCTATAGTCGTCGGATATGATGGTGGCGGGCCAATCTAGTCCCGGGGTCGTGGGGACGACACTATAGTCGTCGGACATGACGGTGGCTGACCAATCTACTCCCGGGGTCGTGGGGACGACACTATAGTCGTCAAACATGACGGTGGCGGGCCAATCTATTCCCAGGGCCGTGGGGACGACCCTATAGTCGTCGGACAAGTCGGCGGCGGGCCAACCTAGTCCCGGGGTCGTGGGGACGACCCTATAGTCGTCGGACATGTCGGCGGCTGGCCAAATTTGGCCCGTAGTCGTGGGGACGATCCTATAGTCGTCGGACATGGCGGTGGCTGGGCAACTTAGGCCCGCGGTCGTGGGGACGACCCTATAGTCGTCGGACAAGTCGGCGGCGGCCCAAACTTGTCCCGGGGTCGTGGGGACGACCCTATAATCGTCGGACATGACGGTGGCGGGGAAATCTAGTCCGGGGGTCGTGGGGACGACCCTATAGTCGTCGGACATGTCGGCGGCTGGCCAACCTAGTCCCGGGATCGTGGGGACGACCCTATAGTCTTCGGACAAGTCGGCGGCGGGCCAAGCTAGTCCCGGGATCGTGGGGACGACCCTATAGTCTTCGGACAAGTCGGCGGCGGGCCAACCTAGTCCAGTGGTCGTGGGGACGACCGTATAGTCGTCGGACATGCCGGCGGCTGGGCAACTTTGGTCCGTGGTCGTGGGGACGACCCTATAGTCGTGGGACAAGTCGGCGGCGGGCCAAACTAGTCCCGGGGTCCTGGGGACGACCCTATAGTCGTCGGACAAGTCGGCGACGGGCCAACCTAGTCCCGAGGTCGTGGGGACGGCCCTATAGTCGTCGGACATGTCGAAGGCGGGCCAACCTAGTCCCGGGGTCGTGGGGGCGACCCTATAGTCGTCGGACATGACGGTGGCGGGCCAACCTAGTCCCAGGGTCGTGGGGACGACCCTATAGTCGTCGGACATGTCGGCGGCTGGCCAACCTAGTCCCGGGATCGTGGGGACGACCCTATAGTCGTCGGACATGTCGGCGGCTGGCCAACCTAGTCCCGGGGTGGTAGGGACGACCCTATAGTCGCCGGACAAGTCGAAGGCGGGGCAACCTAGTCCCGGGGTCGTGGGGACGACGCTATAGTCGTCGGAAGTGTCGGCGACGGGCCAACCTAGTCCCGAGGTCGTGGGGACGGCCCTATAGTCGTCGGACATGTCGAAGGCGGGCGAACCTAGTCCCGGGGTCGTGGCGACGACCCTATAGTCGTCGGACATGTTGGCGGCGGGCCCACCTAGTCCCGGGGTCGTGGGGACGACCCTATAGTCGTCGGACATGATGGTGGCGGGCCAACCTAGTCCCGGGGTGGTAGGCACGACCCTATAGTCGTCGGACATGTCGGCGGCGGGCCAACGTAGGCCCAGGGTCGTAGGGACGACCCTATAGTCGTCGGAAAAGTCGGCGGCGGCCAATCTAGTCCCGGGGTCGTGGGGACGACGCTATAGTTGTCGGATATGATGGTGGCGGGCCAATCTAGTCCGGGGTCGTGGGGACGACCCTATAGTCGTCGGACATGTCGGCGGCTGGCCAACCTAGTCCCGGGATCGTGGGGACGACCCTATAGTCTTCGGACAAGTCGGCGGCGGGCCACCCTAGTCCCGTGGTCGTGGGGACGACCGTATAGTCGTCGGACTAGTCGGCGGCGGGCCAACCTAGTCCAGGGGTCGTGGGGGCGACACTATAGTCGTCGGACATGATGGTGGCGGGCCAACCTAGTCCCGCGGTCGTGGGGACGACCCTATAGTCGTCGGACAAGTCGGCGGCGGGCCAACCTAGTCCCGGGGTGGTGGGGACGACCCTATAGTCGTCGGACATGACGGTGGCGGGCCAATCTAGTCCCGTGGTCGTGGGGACGACCCTATAATCGTCGGACAAGTCGGCGGCGGGCCAACCTAGTCCCGGGGTCGTGGGGACGACGCTGTAGTCGTCGGACATGTTGGCGGCGGGCCAACCTAGTCCCGGGGTCGTGGGGACGACCCTATAATTGTCGGGCTAGTCGGCGACGGGCCAACCTAGTCCCGGGGTCGTGGGGACGACCCTGTAGTCGTCGAACATGTCGGCGGCTGCCAACTTTGGCCTGTGGTCGTGGGTACGACCCTATAGTCGTCGGACCAGTCGGCGGCGGGCCAACCTAGTCCCGGGGTCGTGGGGACGACCCTATAGTCGTCGGACATGTTGGCGGCGGGCCCACCTAGTCCCGGGGTCGTGAGGACGACCCTGTAGTCGTCGGACATGACGGTGGCGGGCCAATCTAGTCCCGGGGTCGTGGGGACGACCGTATAGTCATCGGACATGTCGGCGGCGGGCCCACCTAGTCCCGGGGTCGTGAGGACGACCCTGTAGTCGTCGGACATGACGGTGGCGGGCCAATCTAGTCCCGGGGTCGTGGGGACGACCCTATAATCGTCGGACAAGTCGGCGGCGGGCCAACCTAGTCCCGGGGTCGTGGGGACGACGCTGTAGTCGTCGGACATGTTGGCGGCGGGCCAACCTAGTCCCGGGGTCTTGGGGACGACCCTATAATTGTCGGACTAGTCGGCGACGGGCCAACCTAGTCCCGGGGTCGTGGGGACGACCCTGTAGTCGTCGAACATGTCGGCGGCTGCCAACTTTGGCCTGTGGTCGTGGGGACGACCCTATAGTCGTAAGACATGCTGGTGGCGGGCCAATCTAGACCCGGGGTCGTGGGGACGACCCAATAGTCGTCGGACATGTCGGCGGCGGGCCAACCGTGGCCCGTGGTTGTGGGGACGACCCTATAGTTGTCGGACATGACGGTGGCGGGTCAATCTATTCCCGGGGTCGTGGGGACGACCCTATAGTCGTCGGACATGTCGGCGGCTGGCTATCTTTGGCCCGTGGTCGTGGGGACGACCCTATAGTCGTTGGACATGACGGTGGCGGGACAACGTAGGCCCAGGGTCGTAGGGACGATCCTATAGCCGTCGGAAAAGTCGGCGGCGGGCCAACCTAGTCCCGGGGTCGTGGGGACTACCCTATAGTCGTCGGACATGTCGGCGGCTGGCCAACTTTGGCCCGTGGTCGTGGGGACGACCCTGTATTCGTCGGACATGACGGTGGCGGGCCAATCTATCCCCGGGGTCGTGGGGACGACCCTATAGTCGTCGGACATGACGGAGGCGGGCCAACGTAGGCCCAGAGTCGTAGGGACGACCCTATAGTCGTCGGAAAAGTCGGTGGCGAGCCAATCTAGTCCCGGAGTCGTGGGGACGATCCTATCGTCGTCGGACATGACGGTGGCGGGCCAATCTAGTCCCGGGGCCGTGGCGACGACCGTATAGTCGTCGGACATGACGGTGGCGGGGCAATCTAGCCCCGGGGTCGTGGGGACTACCCTATAGTCGTCGGACAAGTCGGTAGCGGGCCAATCTAGTCCCGGGCCGTGGCGACGACCCAATAGTCGTCGGACATGTCGGCGGCGGGCCAACCGTGGCCCGTGGTTGTGGGGACGACCCTATAGTCGTCGGACATGACGGTGGCGGGTCAATCTATTCCCGGGGTCGTGGGGACGACCCTATAGTCGTCGGACATGTCGGCGGCTGGCTATCTTTGGCCCGTGGTCGTGGGGACGACCCTATAGTCGTAGGACATGCTGGTGGCGGGCCAATCTAGACCCGGGGTCGTGGGGACGACCCAATAGTCGTCGGACATGTCGCCGGCGGGCCAACCGTGGCCCGTGGTTGTGGGGACGACCCTATAGCCGTCGGACATGACGGTGGCGGGACAATCTATCCCCGGGGTCGTGGGGACGACCCTATAGTCGCCGGACATGTCGGCGGCTGGCCAACCTAGTCCCGGGGTGGTAGGGACGACTCTATAGTCATTGGACATGTCGGCGGCTTGACAACCTAGTCCCGGTTTCGTGGGGACGACCGTATAGTCGTCGGACATGTCGGCGGCTGGCCAACTTTGGCCCCGGGTCGTGGGGACGACCCTATAGTCGTCGGACATGCCGGCGGCATGGCAACTTTGGCCCGTGGTCGTGGGGACGTCCCTGTAGTCGTCGGACATGACGGTGGGGGGCCAATCTATTCCCAGGGCCGTGGGGACGACCCTATAGTCGTCGGACAAGTCGGCGGCGGGCCAACCTAGTCCCGGGGTCGTGGGGACGACCCTATAGTCGTCGGACATGTCGGCGGCTGGCCAAATTTGGCCCGTAGTCGTGGGGACGATCCTATAGTCGTCGGACATGGCGGTGGCTGGGCAACTTAGGCCCGCGGTCGTGGGGACGACCCTATAGTCGTCGGACAAGTCGGCGGCGGCCCAAACTAGTCCCGGGGTCGTGGGGACGACCCTATAATCGTCGGACATGACGGTGGCGGGGAAATCTAGTCCGGGGGTCGTGGGGACGACCCTATAGTCGTCGGACATGTCGGCGGCTGGCCAACCTAGTCCCGGGATCGTGGGGACGACCCTATAGTCTTCGGACATGACGGTGGCCGGCCAATCTAGTCCCGGGGTCGTGGGGACGACCCTATAGTCGTCGGACATGCCGGCGGCTGGGCAACTTTGGTCCGTGGTCGTGGGGACGACCCTATAGTCTTCGGACATGACGGTGGCGGGCCAATCTAGCCCCGGGGTCGTGGGGACGACCCTATAGTCGTCGGACAAGTCGGCGGCGGGCCAACCTAGTCCCTAGGTCGTGGGGACGGCCCTATAGTGGTCGGACATGTCGAAGGCGGGCCAACCTAGTCCCGGGATCGTGGGGACGACCCTATAGTCGTCGGACAAGTCGGCGGCGGGCCAACCTACTCCCGGGGTCGTGGGGACGGCCCTATAGTCGTCGGACATGTCGAAGGCGGGCCAACCTAGTCCCGGGGTCGTGGGGACGACCCTATAGTCGTCGGACATGTCGGCCGCTGGCCAACCTAGTCCCGGGGTCGTGGGGACGACCCTATAGTCGTCGGACATGACGGTGGCGGGCCAACCTAATCCCGGGGTCGTGGGGACGACGCTATAGTCGTCGGATATGATGGCGGCGGGCCAATCTAGTCCCGGGGTCGTGGGGACGACCCTATAGTCGTCGGACATGCCGGCGGCGGGGCAACTTTGGTCCGTGGTCGTGGGGACGACCCTATAGTCGTCGGACAAGTCGAAGGCGGGCCAACCTAGTCCCGGGGTCGTGGGGACGACCCTATAGTCGTCGGACAAGTCGGCGGCGGGCCAACCTAGCCCCGGGGTCGTGGGGACGACCCTATAGTCGTCGGACATGTCGGCGGCTGGCCAACCTAGCCCCGGGGTCGTGGGGACGACCCTATAGTCGTCGGACATGACGGTGGCGGGCCAATCTAGCCCCGGGTCGTGGGGACGACCCTATAGTCGTCGGACATGCCGGCGGCATGGCAACTTTGGCCCGTGGTCGTGGGGACGACCCTATAGTCGTCGGACATGTCGGCGACTGGCCAACCTAGTCCCGGGTTCGTGGGGACGACCCTATAGTCGTCGGACATGTCGGCGGCTGGCCAACCTAATCCCGGGGTCGTGGGGACGACCCTATAGTCGTCGGATATGATGGTGGCGGGCCAATCTAGTCCCGGGGTCGTGGGGACGACACTATAGTCGTCGGACATGACGGTGGCTGACCAATCTACTCCCGGGGTCGTGGGGACGACACTATAGTCGTCAAACATGACGGTGGCGGGCCAATCTAGTCCCGGGGTCGTGGGGACGTCCCTGTAGTCGTCGGACATGACGGTGGGGGGCCAATCTATTCCCAGGGCCGTGGGGACGACCCTATAGTCGTCGGACAAGTCGGCGGCGGGCCAACCTAGTCCCGGGGTCGTGGGAACGACCCTATAGTCGTCGGACATGTCGGCGGCTGGCCAAATTTGGCCCGTAGTCGTGGGGACGATCCTATAGTCGTCGGACATGGCGGTGGCTGGGCAACTTAGGCCCGCGGTCGTGGGGACGACCCTATAGTCGTCGGACAAGTCGGCGGCGGCCCAAACTTGTCCCGTGGTCGTGGGGACGACCCTATAATCGTCGGACATGACGGTGGCGGGGAAATCTAGTCCGGGGGTCGTGGGGACGACCCTATAGTCGTCGGACATGTCGGCGGCTGGCCAACCTAGTCCCGGGATCGTGGGGACGACCCTATAGTCTTCGGACAAGTCGGCGGCGGGCCAAGCTAGTCCCGGGATCGTGGGGACGACCCTATAGTCTTCGGACAAGTCGGCGGCGGGCCAACCTAGTCCAGTGGTCGTGGGGACGACCGTATAGTCGTCGGACATGCCGGCGGCTGGGCAACTTTGGTCCGTGGTCGTGGGGACGACCCTATAGTCGTGGGACAAGTCGGCGGCGGGCCAAACTAGTCCCGGGGTCCTGGGGACGACCCTATAGTCGTCGGACAAGTCGGCGACGGGCCAACCTAGTCCCGAGGTCGTGGGGACGGCCCTATAGTCGTCGGACATGTCGAAGGCGGGCCAACCTAGTCCCGGGGTCGTGGGGGCGACCCTATAGTCGTCGGACATGACGGTGGCGGGCCAACCTAGTCCCAGGGTCGTGGGGACGACCCTATAGTCGTCGGACATGCTGGTGGCGGGCCAATCTAGACCCGGGGTCGTGGGGACGACCCAATAGTCGTCGGACATGTCGGCGGCGGGCCAACTTTGGCCCGTGGTCGTGGGGACGACCCTATAGTCGTCGGACATGACGGTGGCGGGACAATCTATCCCCGGGGTCGTGGGGACGACCCTATAGTCGCCGGACATGTCGGCGGCTGGCCAACCTAGTCCCGGGGTGGTAGGGACGACCGTATAGTCGTCGGACATGTCGGCGGCTGGCCAACCTAGCCCCGGGGTCGTTGGGACGACGCTATAGTTGTCGGATATGATGGTGGCGGGCCAATCTAGTCCGGGGTCGTGGGGACGACCCTATAGTCGTCGGACATGTCGGCGGCTGGCTAACCTAGTCCCGGGATCGTGGGGACGACCCTATAGTCGTCGGACATGTCGGCGGCTGGCCAACCTAGTCCCGGGGTGGTAGGGACGACCGTATAGTCGTCGGACATGTCGGCGGCTGGCCAACCTAGCCCCGGGGTGGTTGGGACGACGCTATAGTTGGCGGATATGATGGTGGCGGGCCAATCTAGTCCGGGGTCGTGGGGACGACCCTATAGTCGTCGGACATGTCGGCGGCTGGCCAACCTAGTCCCGGGGTGGTAGGGACGACCCTATAGTCGCCGGACAAGTCGAAGGCGGGCCAACCTAGTCCCGGGGTCGTGGGGACGACGCTATAGTCGTCGGACAAGTCGAAGGCGGGCCAACCTAGTCCCGGGGTCGTGGGGACGACCCTACAGTCGTCGGACAAGCCGGCGGCGGGCCAATCTAGTCCCGGGGTCGTGGGGACGACGCTATAGTCGTCGGACATGTTGGCGGCGGGCCAACCTAGTCCCGGGGTCGTGGGGACGACCCTGTAGTCGTCGGACATGTTGGCGGCGGGCCAACCTAGTCCCGGGGTCGTGGGGACGACCCTATAATTGTCGGACAAGTCGGCGACGGGCCAACCTAGTCCCGAGGTCGTGGGGACGGCCCTATAGTCGTCGGACATGTCGAAGGCGGGCCAACCTAGTCCCGGGGTCGTGGGGACGACCCTGTAGTCGTCGGACATGTTGGCGGCGGGCCAACCTAGTCCCGGGGTCGTAGGGACGACCCTATAGTCGCCGGACAAGTCGAAGGCGGGCCAACCTAGTCCCGGGGTCGTGGGGACGACGCTATAGTCGTCGGACATGACGGTGGCGGGCCAACCTAGTCCCAGGGTCGTGGGGACGACCCTATAGTCGTCGGACATGCTGGTGGCGGGCCAATCTAGACCCGGGGTCGTGGGGACGACCGTATAGTCGTCGGACATGTCGGCGGCTGGCCAACTTTGGCCCGGGGTCATGGGGACGACCCTATAGTCGTCGGACATGTCGGCGGCTGGCCATCTTTGGCCCGTGGTCGTGGGGACGACCCTATAGTCGTCGGACATGACGCTGGCGGGCCAATCTATTCCCGGGGTCGTGGGGACGACCCTATAGTCGTCGGACATGTCGGCGGCTGGCTATCTTTGGCCCGTGGTCGTGGGGACGACCCTATAGTCGTTGGACATGACGGTGGCGGGACAACGTAGGCCCAGGGTCGTAGGGACGACCCTATAGCCGTCGGAAAAGTCGGCGGCGGGCCAACCTAGTCCCGGGGTCGTGGGGACGACCCTATAGTCGTCGGGCAAGTCGGCGGCGGGCCAACCTAGTCCCGGGGTCGTGGGGACTACCCTATAGTCGTCGGACATGTCGGCGGCTGGCCAACTTTGGCCCGTGGTCGTGGGGACGACCCTGTAGTCGTCGGACATGACGGTAGAGGGCCAATCTATCCCCGGGGTCGTGGGGACGACCCTATAGTCGTCGGACATGATGGAGGCGGGCCAACGTAGGCCCAGGGTCGTAGGGACGACCCTATAGCCGTCGGAAAAGTCGGCGGCGGGCCAACCTAGTCCCGGGGTCGTGGGGACGACCCTATAGTCGTCGGGCAAGTCGGCGGCGGGCCAACCTAGTCCCGGGGTCGTGGGGACTACCCTATAGTCGTCGGACATGTCGGCGGCTGGCCAACTTTGGCCCGTGGTCGTGGGGACGACCCTGTAGTCGTCGGACATGACGGTAGAGGGCCAATCTATCCCCGGGGTCGTGGGGACGACCCTATAGTCGTCGGACATGATGGAGGCGGGCCAACGTAGGCCCAGGGTCGTAGGGACGACCCTATAGTCGTCGGAAAAGTCGGTGGCGAGCCAATCTAGTCCCGGGGTCGTGGGGACGACCCTATAGTCGTCGGACATGTCGGCGGCTGGCCAACCTAGTCCCGGGGTGGTAGGGACGACTCTATAGTCATTGGACATGTCGGCGGCTTGACAACCTAGTCCAGGGGTCGTGGGGGCGACACTATAGTCGTCGGACATGATGGTGGCGGGCCAACCTAGTCCCGGGGTCGTGGGGACGACCCTATAGTCGTCGGACAAGTCGGCGGCGGGCCAACCTAGTCCCGGGGTCGTGGGGACGACCCTATAGTCGTCGGACATGACGGTGGCGGGCCAATCTAGTCCCGGGGTCGTGGGGACGACCCTATAATCGTCGGACAAGTCGGCGGCGGGCCAACCTAGTCCCGGGGTCGTGGGGACGACGCTGTAGTCGTCGGACATGTTGGCGGCGGGCCAACCTAGTCCCGGGGTCGTGGGGACGACCCTATAATTGTCGGACTAGTCGGCGACGGGCCAACCTAGTCCCGGGGTCGTGGGGACGACGCTGTAGTCGTCGGACATGTTGGCGGCGGGCCAATCTAGACCCGGGGTCGTGGGGACGACCCAATAGTCGTCGGACATGTCGGCGGCGGGCCAACCGTGGCCCGTGGTTGTGGGGACGACCCTATAGCCGTCGGACATGACGGTGGCGGGACAATCTATCCCCGGGGTCGTGGGGACGACCCAATAGTCGTCGGACATGTCGGCGGCGGGCCAACTTTGGCCCGTGGTCGTGGGGACGACCCTATAGTCGTCGGACATGACGGTGGCGGGACAATCTATCCCCGGGGTCGTGGGGACGACCCTATAGTCGCCGGACATGTCGGCGGCTGGCCAACCTAGTCCCGGGATGGTAGGGACGACCGTATTGTCGTCGGACATGTCGGCAGCTGGCCAACCTAGCCCCGGGGTCGTTGGGACGACGCTATAGTTGTCGGATATGATGGTGGCGGGCCAATCTAGTCCGGGGTCGTGGGGACGACCCTATAGTCGTCGGACATGTCGGCGGCTGGCCAACCTAGTCCCGGGATCGTGGGGACGACCCTATAGTCGTCGGACATGTCGGCGGCTGGCCAACCTAGTCCCGGGGTGGTAGGGACGACCCTATAGTCGCCGGACAAGTCGAAGGCGGGGCAACCTAGTCCCGGGGTCGTGGGGACGACGCTATAGTCGTCGGAAGTGTCGGCGACGGGCCAACCTAGTCCCGAGGTCGTGGGGACGGCCCTATAGTCGTCGGACATGTCGAAGGCGGGCCAACCTAGTCCCGGGGTCGTGGCGACGACCCTATAGTCGTCGGACATGTTGGCGGCGGGCCCACCTAGTCCCGGGGTCGTGGGGACGACCCTATAGTCGTCGGACATGATGGTGGCGGGCCAACCTAGTCCCGGGGTGGTAGGCACGACCCTATAGTCGTCGGACATGTCGGCGGCGGGCCAACGTAGGCCCAGGGTCGTAGGGACGACCCTATAGTCGTCGGAAAAGTCGGCGGCGGCCAATCTAGTCCCGGGGTCGTGGGGACGACGCTATAGTTGTCGGATATGATGGTGGCGGGCCAATCTAGTCCGGGGTCGTGGGGACGACCCTATAGTCGTCGGACATGTCGGCGGCTGGCCAACCTAGTCCCGGGATCGTGGGGACGACCCTATAGTCTTCGGACAAGTCGGCGGCGGGCCACCCTAGTCCCGTGGTCGTGGGGACGACCGTATAGTCGTCGGACTAGTCGGCGGCGGGCCAACCTAGTCCAGGGGTCGTGGGGGCGACACTATAGTCGTCGGACATGATGGTGGCGGGCCAACCTAGTCCCGCGGTCGTGGGGACGACCCTATAGTCGTCGGACAAGTCGGCGGCGGGCCAACCTAGTCCCGGGGTGGTGGGGACGACCCTATAGTCGTCGGACATGACGGTGGCGGGCCAATCTAGTCCCGTGGTCGTGGGGACGACCCTATAATCGTCGGACAAGTCGGCGGCGGGCCAACCTAGTCCCGGGGTCGTGGGGACGACGCTGTAGTCGTCGGACATGTTGGCGGCGGGCCAACCTAGTCCCGGGGTCGTGGGGACGACCCTATAATTGTCGGACTAGTCGGCGACGGGCCAACCTAGTCCCGGGGTCGTGGGGACGACCCTGTAGTCGTCGAACATGTCGGCGGCTGCCAACTTTGGCCTGTGGTCGTGGGTACGACCCTATAGTCGTCGGACCAGTCGGCGGCGGGCCAACCTAGTCCCGGGGTCGTGGGGACGACCCTATAGTCGTCGGACATGTTGGCGGCGGGCCCACCTAGTCCCGGGGTCGTGAGGACGACCCTGTAGTCGTCGGACATGACGGTGGCGGGCCAATCTAGTCCCGGGGTCGTGGGGACGACCGTATAGTCATCGGACATGTCGGCGGCTGGCCAACCTAGTCGCGGGGTCGTGAGGACGACCCTGTAGTCGTCGGACATGACGGTGGCGGGTCAATCTATTCCCGGGGTCGTGGGGACGACCCTATAGTCGTCGGACATGTCGGCGGCTGGCTATCTTTGGCCCGTGGTCGTGGGGACGACCCTATAGTCGTTGGACATGACGGTGGCGGGACAACGTAGGCCCAGGGTCGTAGGGACGACCCTATAGCCGTCGGAAAAGTCGGCGGCGGGCCAACCTAGTCCCGGGGTCGTGGGGACGACCCTATAGTCGTCGGGCAAGTCGGCGGCGGGCCAACCTAGTCCCGGGGTCGTGGGGACTACCCTATAGTCGTCGGACATGTCGGCGGCTGGCCAACTTTGGCCCGTGGTCGTGGGGACGACCCTGTATTCGTCGGACATGACGGTGGCGGGCCAATCTATCCCCGGGGTCGTGGGGACGACCCTATAGTCGTCGGACATGATGGAGGCGGGCCAACGTAGGCCCAGGGTCGTAGGGACGACCCTATAGTCGTCGGAAAAGTCGGTGGCGAGCCAATCTAGTCCCGGAGTCGTGGGGACGATCCTATCGTCGTCGGACATGACGGTGGCGGGCCAATCTAGTCCCGGGGCCGTGGCGACGACCGTATAGTCGTCGGACATGACGGTGGCGGGGCAATCTAGCCCCGGGGTCGTGGGGACTACCCTATAGTCGTCGGACAAGTCGGTAGCGGGCCAATCTAGTCCCGGGCCGTGGCGACGACCGTATAGTCGTCGGACATGTCGGCGGCTGGCTATCTTTGGCCCGTGGTCGTGGGGACGACCCTATAGTCGTAGGACATGCTGGTGGCGGGCCAATCTAGACCCGGGGTCGTGGGGACGACCCAATAGTCGTCGGACATGTCGGCGGCGGGCCAACCGTGGCCCGTGGTTGTGGGGACGACCCTATAGCCGTCGGACATGACGGTGGCGGGACAATCTATCCCCGGGGTCGTGGGGACGACCCTATAGTCGCCGGACATGTCGGCGGCTGGCCAACCTAGTCCCGGGGTGGTAGGGACGACTCTATAGTCATTGGACATGTCGGCGGCTTGACAACCTAGTCCCGGTTTCGTGGGGACGACCGTATAGTCGTCGGACATGTCGGCGGCTGGCCAACTTTGGCCCGGGGTCATGGGGACGACCCTATAGTCGTCGGACATGTCGGCGGCGGGCCAACCTAGTCCCGGGGTCGTGGGGACGACCCTATAGTCGTCGGACAAGTCGGCGGCGGGCCAACCTAGTCCCGGGGTCGTGGGGACGACCCTATAGTCGTCGGACATGTCGGCGGCTGGCCAACCTAGTCCCGGGGTGGTAGGGACGACTCTATAGTCATTGGACATGTCGGCGGCTTGACAACCTAGTCCAGGGGTCGTGGGGGCGACACTATAGTCGTCGGACATGATGGTGGCGGGCCAACCTAGTCCCGGGGTCGTGGGGACGACCCTATAGTCGTCGGACAAGTCGGCGGCGGGCCAACCTAGTCCCGGGGTCGTGGGGACGACCCTATAGTCGTCGGACATGACGGTGGCGGGCCAATCTAGTCCCGGGGTCGTGGGGACGACCCTATAATCGTCGGACAAGTCGGCGGCGGGCCAACCTAGTCCCGGGGTCGTGGGGACGACGCTGTAGTCGTCGGACATGTTGGCGGCGGGCCAACCTAGTCCCGGGGTCGTGGGGACGACCCTATAATTGTCGGACTAGTCGGCGACGGGCCAACCTAGTCCCGGGGTCGTGGGGACGACGCTGTAGTCGTCGGACATGTTGGCGGCGGGCCAACCTAGTCCCGGGGTCGTGGGGACGACCCTATAATTGTCGGACTAGTCGGCGACGGGCCAACCTAGTCCCGGGGTCGTGGGGACGACCCTGTAGTCGTCGAACATGTCGGCGGCTGCCAACTTTGGCCTGTGATCGTGGGGACGACCCTATAGTCGTCGGACCAGTCGGCGGCGGGCCAACCTAGTCCCGGGGTCGTGGGGACGACCCTATAGTCGTCGGACATGTTGGCGGCGGGCCCACCTAGTCCCGGGGTCGTGAGGACGACCCTGTAGTCGTCGGACATGACGGTGGCGGGCCAATCTAGTCCCGGGGTCGTGGGGACGACCCTATAATCGTCGGACAAGTCGGCGGCGGGCCAACCTAGTCCCGGGGTCGTGGGGACGACGCTGTAGTCGTCGGACATGTTGGCGGCGGGCCAACCTAGTCCCGGGGTCTTGGGGACGACCCTATAATTGTCGGACTAGTCGGCGACGGGCCAACCTAGTCCCGGGGTCGTGGGGACGACCCTGTAGTCGTCGAACATGTCGGCGGCTGCCAACTTTGGCCTGTGGTCGTGGGGACGACCCTATAGTCGTAAGACATGCTGGTGGCGGGCCAATCTAGACCCGGGGTCGTGGGGACGACCCAATAGTCGTCGGACATGTCGGCGGCGGGCCAACCGTGGCCCGTGGTTGTGGGGACGACCCTATAGTCGTCGGACATGACGGTGGCGGGTCAATCTATTCCCGGGGTCGTGGGGACGACCCTATAGTCGTCGGACATGTCGGCGGCTGGCTATCTTTGGCCCGTGGTCGTGGGGACGACCCTATAGTCGTTGGACATGACGGTGGCGGGACAACGTAGGCCCAGGGTCGTAGGGACGATCCTATAGCCGTCGGAAAAGTCGGCGGCGGGCCAACCTAGTCCCGGGGTCGTGGGGACTACCCTATAGTCGTCGGACATGTCGGCGGCTGGCCAACTTTGGCCCGTGGTCGTGGGGACGACCCTGTATTCGTCGGACATGACGGTGGCGGGCCAATCTATCCCCGGGGTCGTGGGGACGACCCTATAGTCGTCGGACATGACGGAGGCGGGCCAACGTAGGCCCAGAGTCGTAGGGACGACCCTATAGTCGTCGGAAAAGTCGGTGGCGAGCCAATCTAGTCCCGGAGTCGTGGGGACGATCCTATCGTCGTCGGACATGACGGTGGCGGGCCAATCTAGTCCCGGGGCCGTGGCGACGACCGTATAGTCGTCGGACATGACGGTGGCGGGGCAATCTAGCCCCGGGGTCGTGGGGACTACCCTATAGTCGTCGGACAAGTCGGTAGCGGGCCAATCTAGTCCCGGGCCGTGGCGACGACCGTATAGTCGTCGGACATGTCGGCGGCTGGCTATCTTTGGCCCGTGGTCGTGGGGACGACCCTATAGTCGTAGGACATGCTGGTGGCGGGCCAATCTAGACCCGGGGTCGTGGGGACGACCCAATAGTCGTCGGACATGTCGCCGGCGGGCCAACCGTGGCCCGTGGTTGTGGGGACGACCCTATAGCCGTCGGACATGACGGTGGCGGGACAATCTATCCCCGGGGTCGTGGGGACGACCCTATAGTCGCCGGACATGTCGGCGGCTGGCCAACCTAGTCCCGGGGTGGTAGGGACGACTCTATAGTCATTGGACATGTCGGCGGCTTGACAACCTAGTCCCGGTTTCGTGGGGACGACCGTATAGTCGTCGGACATGTCGGCGGCTGGCCAACTTTGGCCCGGGGTCATGGGGACGACCCTATAGTCGTCGGACATGTCGGCGGCTGGCCATCTTTGGCCCGTGGTCGTGGGGACGACCCTATAGTCGTCGGACATGACGCTGGCGGGCCAATCTATTCCCGGGGTCGTGGGGACGACCCTATAGTCGTCGGACATGTCGGCGGCTGGCTATCTTTGGCCCGTGGTCGTGGGGACGACCCTATAGTCGTTGGACATGACGGTGGCGGGACAACGTAGGCCCAGGGTCGTAGGGACGACCCTATAGCCGTCGGAAAAGTCGGCGGCGGGCCAACCTAGTCCCGGGGTCGTGGGGACGACCCTATAGTCGTCGGACATGTCGGCGGCTGGCCAACCTAGTCCCGGGATCGTGGGGACGACCGTATAGTCGTCGGACTAGTCGGCGGCGGGCCAACCTAGTCCAGGGGTCGTGGGGGCGACACTATAGTCGTCGGACATGACGGTGGCGGGCCAATCTAGTCCCGGGGTCGTGGGGACGACCCTATAATCGTCGGACAAGTCGGCGGCGGGCCAACCTAGTCCCGGGGTCGTGGGGACGACGCTGTAGTCGTCGGACATGTTGGCGGCGGGCCAACCTAGTCCCGGGGTCGTGGGGACGACCCTATAATTGTCGGACTAGTCGGCGACGGGCCAACCTAGTCCCGGGGTCGTGGGGACGACCCTGTAGTCGTCGAACATGTCGGCGGCTGCCAACTTTGGCCTGTGGTCGTGAGGACGACCCTGTAGTCGTCGGACATGACGGTGGCGGGCCAATCTAGTCCCGGGGTCGTGGGGACGACCCTATAATCGTCGGACAAGTCGGCGGCGGGCCAACCTAGTCCCGGGGTCGTGGGGACGACGCTGTAGTCGTCGGACATGTTGGCGGCGGGCCAACCTAGTCCCGGGGTCTTGGGGACGACCCTATAATTGTCGGACTAGTCGGCGACGGGCCAACCTAGTCCCGGGGTCGTGGGGACGACCCTGTAGTCGTCGAACATGTCGGCGGCTGCCAACTTTGGCCTGTGGTCGTGAGGACGACCCTGTAGTCGTCGGACATGACGGTGGCGGGCCAATCTAGTCCCGGGGTCGTGGGGACGACCCTATAATCGTCGGACCAGTCGGCGGCGGGCCAACCTAGTCCCGGGGTCGTGGGGACGACCATATAGTCGTCGGACATGTTGGCGGCGGGCCCACCTAGTCCCGGGGTCGTGAGGACGACCCTGTAGTCGTCGGACATGACGGTGGCGGGCCAATCTAGTCCCGGGGTCGTGGGGACGACCGTATAGTCATCGGACATGTCGGCGGCTGGCCAACCTAGTCGCGGGGTCGCGGGGACGATCCTATCGTCGTCGGACATGACGGTGGCGGGCCAATCTAGTCCCGGGGCCGTGGCGACGACCGTATAGTCGTCGGACATGACGGTGGCGGGGCAATCTAGCCCCGGGGTCGTGGGGACTACCCTATAGTCGTCGGACAAGACGGTAGCGGGCCAATCTAGTCCCGGGCCGTGGCGACGACCGTATAGTCGTCGGACATGTCGGCGGCTGGCTATCTTTGGCCCGTGGTCGTGGGGACGACCCTATAGTCGTAAGACATGCTGGTGGCGGGCCAATCTAGACCCGGGGTCGTGGGGACGACCCAATAGTCGTCGGACATGTCGGCGGCGGGCCAACCGTGGCCCGTGGTTGTGGGGACGACCCTATAGTCGTCGGACATGACGGTGGCGGGTCAATCTATTCCCGGGGTCGTGGGGACGACCCTATAGTCGTCGGACATGTCGGCGGCTGGCTATCTTTGGCCCGTGGTCGTGGGGACGACCCTATAGTCGTTGGACATGACGGTGGCGGGACAACGTAGGCCCAGGGTCGTAGGGACGACCCTATAGCCGTCGGAAAAGTCGGCGGCGGGCCAACCTAGTCCCGGGGTCGTGGGGACGACCCTATAGTCGTCGGGCAAGTCGGCGGCGGGCCAACCTAGTCCCGGGGTCGTGGGGACTACCCTATAGTCGTCGGACATGTCGGCGGCTGGCCAACTTTGGCCCGTGGTCGTGGGGACGACCCTGTAGTCGTCGGACATGACGGTGGCGGGCCAATCTATCCCCGGGGTCGTGGGGACGACACTATAGTCGTCGGAGATGATGGAGGCGGGCCAACGTAGGCCCAGGGTCGTAGGGACGACCCTATAGTCGTCGGAAAAGTCGGTGGCGAGCCAATCTAGTCCCGGGGTCGTGGGGACGATCCTATCGTCGTCGGACATGACGGTGGCGGGCCAATCTAGACCGGGGCCGTGGCGACGACCGTATAGTCGTCGGACATGACGGTGGCGGGGCAATCTAGCCCCGGGGTCGTGGGGACTACCCTATAGTCGTCGGACAAGTCGGTAGCGGGCCAATCTATTCCCGGGGTCGTGGGGACGACCCTATAGTCGTCGGACATGTCGGCGGCTGGCTATCTTTGGCCCGTGGTCGTGGGGACGACCCTATAGTCGTTGGACATGACGGTGGCGGGACAACGTAGGCCCAGGGTCGTAGGGACGACCCTATAGCCGTCGGAAAAGTCGGCGGCGGGCCAACCTAGTCCCGGGGTCGTGGGGACGACCCTATAGTCGTCGGACATGTCGGCGGCTGGCCAACCTAGTCCCGGGATCGTGGGGACGACCGTATAGTCGTCGGACTAGTCGGCAGCGGGCCAACCTAGTCCAGGGGTCGTGGGGGCGACACTATAGTCGTCGGACATGACGGTGGCGGGCCAATCTAGTCCCGGGGTCGTGGGGACGACCCTATAATCGTCGGACAAGTCGGCGGCGGGCCAACCTAGTCCCGGGGTCGTGGGGACGACGCTGTAGTCGTCGGACATGTTGGCGGCGGGCCAACCTAGTCCCGGGGTCGTGGGGACGACCCTATAATTGTCTGACTAGTCGGCGACGGGCCAACCTAGTCCCGGGGTCGTGGGGACGACCCTGTAGTCGTCGAACATGTCGGCGGCTGCCAACTTTGGCCTGTGGTCGTGGGGACGACCCTATAGTCGTCGGACCAGTCGGCGGCGGGCCAACCTAGTCCCGGGGTCGTGGGGACGACCCTATAGTCGTCGGACATGTTGGCGGCGGGCCCACCTAGTCCCGGGGTCGTGAGGACGACCCTGTAGTCGTCGGACATGACGGTGGCGGGCCAATCTAGTCCCGGGGTCGTGGGGACGACCCTATAATCGTCGGACAAGTCGGCGGCGGGCCAACCTAGTCCCGGGGTCGTGGGGACGACCCTATAATCGTCGGACAAGTCGGCGGCGGGCCAACCTAGTCCCGGGGTCGTGGGGACGACGCTGTAGTCGTCGGACATGTTGGCGGCGGGCCAACCTAGTCCCGGGGTCGTGGGGACGACCCTATAATTGTCGGACTAGTCGGCGACGGGCCAACCTAGTCCCGGGGTCGTGGGGACGACGCTGTAGTCGTCGGACATGTTGGCGGCGGGCCAATCTAGACCCGGGGTCGTGGGGACGACCCAATAGTCGTCGGACATGTCGGCGGCGGGCCAACCGTGGCCCGTGGTTGTGGGGACGACCCTATAGCCGTCGGACATGTTGGCGGCGGGCCAACCTAGTCCCGGGGTCGTGGGGACGACCCTATAATTGTCGGACTAGTCGGCGACGGGCCAACCTAGTCCCGGGGTCGTGGGGACGACGCTGTAGTCGTCGGACATGTTGGCGGCGGGCCAACCTAGTCCCGGGGTCGTGGGGACGACCCTATAATTGTCGGACTAGTCGGCGACGGGCCAACCTAGTCCCGGGGTCGTGGGGACGACGCTGTAGTCGTCGGACTAGTCGGCGACGGGCCAACCTAGTCCCGGGGTCGTGGGGACGACGCTGTAGTCGTCGGACATGTTGGCGGCGGGCCAACCTAGTCCCGGGGTCGTGGGGACGACCCTATAATTGTCGGACTAGTCGGCGACGGGCCAACCTAGTCCCGGGGTCGTGGGGACGACGCTGTAGTCGTCGGACATGTTGGCGGCGGGCCAATCTAGACCCGGGGTCGTGGGGACGACCCTATAATTGTCGGACTAGTCGGCGACGGGCCAACCTAGTCCCGGGGTCGTGGGGACGACGCTGTAGTCGTCGGACATGTTGGCGGCGGGCCAATCTAGACCCGGGGTCGTGGGGACGACCCTATAGTCGTCGGACCAGTCGGCGGCGGGCCAACCTAGTCCCGGGGTCGTGGGGACGACCCTATAGTCGTCGGACATGTTGGCGGCGGGCCAACCTAGTCCCGGGGTCGTGGGGACGACCCTGTAGTCGTCGAACATGTCGGCGGCTGCCAACTTTGGCCTGTGGTCGTGGGGACGACCCTATAGCCGTCGGACATGTTGGCGGCGGGCCAACCTAGTCCCGGGGTCGTGGGGACGACCCTATAATTGTCGGACAAGTCGGCGGCGGGCCAACCTAGTCCCGGGGTCGTGGGGACGACGCTGTAGTCGTCGGACATGTTGGCGGCGGGCCAACCTAGTCCCGGGGTCGTGAGGACGACCCTGTAGTCGTCGGACATGACGGTGGCGGGCCAATCTAGTCCCGGGGTCGTGGGGACGACCCTATAATTGTCGGACTAGTCGGCGACGGGCCAACCTAGTCCCGGGGTCGTGGGGACGACGCTGTAGTCGTCGGACATGTTGACGGCGGGCCAACCTAGTCCCGGGGTCGTGGGGACGACCCTATAATTGTCGGACTAGTCGGCGACGGGCCAACCTAGTCCCGGGGTCGTGGGGACGACGCTGTAGTCGTCGGACATGTTGGCGGCGGGCCAATCTAGACCCGGGGTCGTGGGGACGACCCTATAGTCGTCGGACCAGTCGGCGGCGGGCCAACCTAGTCCCGGGGTCGTGGGGACGACCCTATAGTCGTCGGACATGTTGGCGGCGGGCCAACCTAGTCCCGGGGTCGTGGGGACGACCCTGTAGTCGTCGAACATGTCGGCGGCTGCCAACTTTGGCCTGTGGTCGTGGGGACGACCCTATAGTCGTCGGACATGACGGTGGCGGGCCAATCTAGTCCCGGGGTCGTGGGGACGACCCTATAATCGTCGGACAAGTCGGCGGCGGGCCAACCTAGTCCCGGGGTCGTGGGGACGACGCTGTAGTCGTCGGACATGTTGGCGGCGGGCCAACCTAGTCCCGGGGTCGTGGGGACGACCCTATAATTGTCGGACTAGTCGGCGACGGGCCAACCTAGTCCCGGGGTCGTGGGGACGACGCTGTAGTCGTCGGACATGTTGGCGGCGGGCCAATCTAGACCCGGGGTCGTGGGGACGACCCAATAGTCGTCGGACATGTCGGCGGCGGGCCAACCGTGGCCCGTGGTGGTGGGGACGACCCTATAGCCGTCGGACATGACGGTGGCGGGACAATCTATCCCCGGGGTCGTGGGGACGACCCAATAGTCGTCGGACATGTCGGCGGCGGGCCAACTTTGGCCCGTGGTCGTGGGGACGACCCTATAGTCGTCGGACATGACGGTGGCGGGACAATCTATCCCCGGGGTCGTGGGGACGACCCTATAGTCGCCGGACATGTCGGCGGCTGGCCAACCTAGTCCCGGGGTGGTAGGGACGACCGTATAGTCGTCGGACATGTCGGCAGCTGGCCAACCTAGCCCCGGGGTCGTTGGGACGACGCTATAGTTGTCGGATATGATGGTGGCGGGCCAATCTAGTCCGGGGTCGTGGGGACGACCCTATAGTCGTCGGACATGTCGGCGGCTGGCCAACCTAGTCCCGGGATCGTGGGGACGACCCTATAGTCGTCGGACATGTCGGCGGCTGGCCAACCTAGTCCCGGGGTGGTAGGGACGACCCTATAGTCGCCGGACAAGTCGAAGGCGGGGCAACCTAGTCCCGGGGTCGTGGGGACGACGCTATAGTCGTCGGAAGTGTCGGCGACGGGCCAACCTAGTCCCGAGGTCGTGGGGACGGCCCTATAGTCGTCGGACATGTCGAAGGCGGGCCAACCTAGTCCCGGGGTCGTGGCGACGACCCTATAGTCGTCGGACATGTTGGCGGCGGGCCCACCTAGTCCCGGGGTCGTGGGGACGACCCTATAGTCGTCGGACATGATGGTGGCTGGCCAACCTAGTCCCGGGGTGGTAGGCACGACCCTATAGTCGTCGGACATGTCGGCGGCGGGCCAACGTAGGCCCAGGGTCGTAGGGACGACCCTATAGTGGTCGGAAAAGTCGGCGGCGGCCAATCTAGTCCCGGGGTCGTGGGGACGACGCTATAGTTGTCGGATATGATGGTGGCGGGCCAATCTAGTCCGGGGTCGTGGGGACGACCCTATAGTCGTCGGACATGTCGGCGGCTGGCCAACCTAGTCCCGGGATCGTGGGGACGACCCTATAGTCTTCGGACAAGTCGGCGGCGGGCCACCCTAGTCCCGTGGTCGTGGGGACGACCGTATAGTCGTCGGACTAGTCGGCGGCGGGCCAACCTAGTCCAGGGGTCGTGGGGGCGACACTATAGTCGTCGGACATGATGGTGGCGGGCCAACCTAGTCCCGCGGTCGTGGGGACGACCCTATAGTCGTCGGACAAGTCGGCGGCGGGCCAACCTAGTCCCGGGGTGGTGGGGACGACCCTATAGTCGTCGGACATGACGGTGGCGGGCCAATCTAGTCCCGTGGTCGTGGGGACGACCCTATAATCGTCGGACAAGTCGGCGGCGGGCCAACCTAGTCCCGGGGTCGTGGGGACGACGCTGTAGTCGTCGGACATGTTGGCGGCGGGCCAACCTAGTCCCGGGGTCGTGGGGACGACCCTATAATTGTCGGACTAGTCGGCGACGGGCCAACCTAGTCCCGGGGTCGTGGGGACGACCCTGTAGTCGTCGAACATGTCGGCGGCTGCCAACTTTGGCCTGTGGTCGTGGGTACGACCCTATAGTCGTCGGACCAGTCGGCGGCGGGCCAACCTAGTCCCGGGGTCGTGGGGACAACCCTATAGTCGTCGGACATGTTGGCGGCGGGCCCACCTAGTCCCGGGGTCGTGAGGACGACCCTGTAGTCGTCGGACATGACGGTGGCGGGCCAATCTAGTCCCGGGGTGGTAGGGACGACCGTATAGTCGTCGGACATGTCGGCAGCTGGCCAACCTAGCCCCGGGGTCGTTGGGACGACGCTATAGTTGTCGGATATGATGGTGGCGGGCCAATCTAGTCCGGGGTCGTGGGGACGACCCTATAGTCGTCGGACATGTCGGCGGCTGGCTATCTTTGGCCCGTGGTCGTGGGGACGACCCTATAGTCGTTGGACATGACGGTGGCGGGACAACGTAGGCCCAGGGTCGTAGGGACGACCCTATAGCCGTCGGAAAAGTCGGCGGCGGGCCAACCTAGTCCCGGGGTCGTGGGGACGACCCTATAGTCGTCGGGCAAGTCGGCGGCGGGCCAACCTAGTCCCGGGGTCGTGGGGACTACCCTATAGTCGTCGGACATGTCGGCGGCTGGCCAACTTTGGCCCGTGGTCGTGGGGACGACCCTGTAGTCGTCGGACATGACGGTGGCGGGCCAATCTATCCCCGGGGTCGTGGGGACGACACTATAGTCGTCGGAGATGATGGAGGCGGGCCAACGTAGGCCCAGGGTCGTAGGGACGACCCTATAGTCGTCGGAAAAGTCGGTGGCGAGCCAATCTAGTCCCGGGGTCGTGGGGACGATCCTATCGTCGTCGGACATGACGGTGGCGGGCCAATCTAGACCGGGGCCGTGGCGACGACCGTATAGTCGTCGGACATGACGGTGGCGGGGCAATCTAGCCCCGGGGTCGTGGGGACTACCCTATAGTCGTCGGACAAGTCGGTAGCGGGCCAATCTATTCCCGGGGTCGTGGGGACGACCCTATAGTCGTCGGACATGTCGGCGGCTGGCTATCTTTGGCCCGTGGTCGTGGGGACGACCCTATAGTCGTTGGACATGACGGTGGCGGGACAACGTAGGCCCAGGGTCGTAGGGACGACCCTATAGCCGTCGGAAAAGTCGGCGGCGGGCCAACCTAGTCCCGGGGTCGTGGGGACGACCCTATAGTCGTCGGACATGTCGGCGGCTGGCCAACCTAGTCCCGGGATCGTGGGGACGACCGTATAGTCGTCGGACTAGTCGGCAGCGGGCCAACCTAGTCCAGGGGTCGTGGGGGCGACACTATAGTCGTCGGACATGACGGTGGCGGGCCAATCTAGTCCCGGGGTCGTGGGGACGACCCTATAATCGTCGGACAAGTCGGCGGCGGGCCAACCTAGTCCCGGGGTCGTGGGGACGACGCTGTAGTCGTCGGACATGTTGGCGGCGGGCCAACCTAGTCCCGGGGTCGTGGGGACGACCCTATAATTGTCTGACTAGTCGGCGACGGGCCAACCTAGTCCCGGGGTCGTGGGGACGACCCTGTAGTCGTCGAACATGTCGGCGGCTGCCAACTTTGGCCTGTGGTCGTGGGGACGACCCTATAGTCGTCGGACCAGTCGGCGGCGGGCCAACCTAGTCCCGGGGTCGTGGGGACGACCCTATAGTCGTCGGACATGTTGGCGGCGGGCCCACCTAGTCCCGGGGTCGTGAGGACGACCCTGTAGTCGTCGGACATGACGGTGGCGGGCCAATCTAGTCCCGGGGTCGTGGGGACGACCCTATAATCGTCGGACAAGTCGGCGGCGGGCCAACCTAGTCCCGGGGTCGTGGGGACGACCCTATAATCGTCGGACAAGTCGGCGGCGGGCCAACCTAGTCCCGGGGTCGTGGGGACGACGCTGTAGTCGTCGGACATGTTGGCGGCGGGCCAACCTAGTCCCGGGGTCGTGGGGACGACCCTATAATTGTCGGACTAGTCGGCGACGGGCCAACCTAGTCCCGGGGTCGTGGGGACGACGCTGTAGTCGTCGGACATGTTGGCGGCGGGCCAATCTAGACCCGGGGTCGTGGGGACGACCCAATAGTCGTCGGACATGTCGGCGGCGGGCCAACCGTGGCCCGTGGTTGTGGGGACGACCCTATAGCCGTCGGACATGTTGGCGGCGGGCCAACCTAGTCCCGGGGTCGTGGGGACGACCCTATAATTGTCGGACTAGTCGGCGACGGGCCAACCTAGTCCCGGGGTCGTGGGGACGACGCTGTAGTCGTCGGACATGTTGGCGGCGGGCCAACCTAGTCCCGGGGTCGTGGGGACGACCCTATAATTGTCGGACTAGTCGGCGACGGGCCAACCTAGTCCCGGGGTCGTGGGGACGACGCTGTAGTCGTCGGACTAGTCGGCGACGGGCCAACCTAGTCCCGGGGTCGTGGGGACGACGCTGTAGTCGTCGGACATGTTGGCGGCGGGCCAACCTAGTCCCGGGGTCGTGGGGACGACCCTATAATTGTCGGACTAGTCGGCGACGGGCCAACCTAGTCCCGGGGTCGTGGGGACGACGCTGTAGTCGTCGGACATGTTGGCGGCGGGCCAATCTAGACCCGGGGTCGTGGGGACGACCCTATAATTGTCGGACTAGTCGGCGACGGGCCAACCTAGTCCCGGGGTCGTGGGGACGACGCTGTAGTCGTCGGACATGTTGGCGGCGGGCCAATCTAGACCCGGGGTCGTGGGGACGACCCTATAGTCGTCGGACCAGTCGGCGGCGGGCCAACCTAGTCCCGGGGTCGTGGGGACGACCCTATAGTCGTCGGACATGTTGGCGGCGGGCCAACCTAGTCCCGGGGTCGTGGGGACGACCCTGTAGTCGTCGAACATGTCGGCGGCTGCCAACTTTGGCCTGTGGTCGTGGGGACGACCCTATAGCCGTCGGACATGTTGGCGGCGGGCCAACCTAGTCCCGGGGTCGTGGGGACGACCCTATAATTGTCGGACAAGTCGGCGGCGGGCCAACCTAGTCCCGGGGTCGTGGGGACGACGCTGTAGTCGTCGGACATGTTGGCGGCGGGCCAACCTAGTCCCGGGGTCGTGAGGACGACCCTGTAGTCGTCGGACATGACGGTGGCGGGCCAATCTAGTCCCGGGGTCGTGGGGACGACCCTATAATTGTCGGACTAGTCGGCGACGGGCCAACCTAGTCCCGGGGTCGTGGGGACGACGCTGTAGTCGTCGGACATGTTGACGGCGGGCCAACCTAGTCCCGGGGTCGTGGGGACGACCCTATAATTGTCGGACTAGTCGGCGACGGGCCAACCTAGTCCCGGGGTCGTGGGGACGACGCTGTAGTCGTCGGACATGTTGGCGGCGGGCCAATCTAGACCCGGGGTCGTGGGGACGACCCTATAGTCGTCGGACCAGTCGGCGGCGGGCCAACCTAGTCCCGGGGTCGTGGGGACGACCCTATAGTCGTCGGACATGTTGGCGGCGGGCCAACCTAGTCCCGGGGTCGTGGGGACGACCCTGTAGTCGTCGAACATGTCGGCGGCTGCCAACTTTGGCCTGTGGTCGTGGGGACGACCCTATAGTCGTCGGACATGACGGTGGCGGGCCAATCTAGTCCCGGGGTCGTGGGGACGACCCTATAATCGTCGGACAAGTCGGCGGCGGGCCAACCTAGTCCCGGGGTCGTGGGGACGACGCTGTAGTCGTCGGACATGTTGGCGGCGGGCCAACCTAGTCCCGGGGTCGTGGGGACGACCCTATAATTGTCGGACTAGTCGGCGACGGGCCAACCTAGTCCCGGGGTCGTGGGGACGACGCTGTAGTCGTCGGACATGTTGGCGGCGGGCCAATCTAGACCCGGGGTCGTGGGGACGACCCAATAATCGTCGGACATGTCGGCGGCGGGCCAACCGTGGCCCGTGGTGGTGGGGACGACCCTATAGCCGTCGGACATGACGGTGGCGGGACAATCTATCCCCGGGGTCGTGGGGACGACCCAATAGTCGTCGGACATGTCGGCGGCGGGCCAACTTTGGCCCGTGGTCGTGGGGACGACCCTATAGTCGTCGGACATGACGGTGGCGGGACAATCTATCCCCGGGGTCGTGGGGACGACCCTATAGTCGCCGGACATGTCGGCGGCTGGCCAACCTAGTCCCGGGGTGGTAGGGACGACCGTATAGTCGTCGGACATGTCGGCAGCTGGCCAACCTAGCCCCGGGGTCGTTGGGACGACGCTATAGTTGTCGGATATGATGGTGGCGGGCCAATCTAGTCCGGGGTCGTGGGGACGACCCTATAGTCGTCGGACATGTCGGCGGCTGGCCAACCTAGTCCCGGGATCGTGGGGACGACCCTATAGTCGTCGGACATGTCGGCGGCTGGCCAACCTAGTCCCGGGGTGGTAGGGACGACCCTATAGTCGCCGGACAAGTCGAAGGCGGGGCAACCTAGTCCCGGGGTCGTGGGGACGACGCTATAGTCGTCGGAAGTGTCGGTGGCGAGCCAATCTAGTCCCGGGGTCGTGGGGACGACCCTATAGTCGTCGGACATGTCGGCGGCTGGCCAACCTAGTCCCGGGGTGGTAGGGACGACTCTATAGTCATTGGACATGTCGGCGGCTTGACAACCTAGTCCAGGGGTCGTGGGGGCGACACTATAGTCGTCGGACATGATGGTGGCGGGCCAACCTAGTCCCGGGGTCGTGGGGACGACCCTATAGTCGTCGGACAAGTCGGCGGCGGGCCAACCTAGTCCCGGGGTCGTGGGGACGACCCTATAGTCGTCGGACATGACTGTGGCGGGCCAATCTAGTCCCGGGGTCGTGGGGACGACCCTATAATCGTCGGACAAGTCGGCGGCGGGCCAACCTAGTCCCGGGGTCGTGGGGACGACGCTGTAGTCGTCGGACATGTTGGCGGCGGGCCAACCTAGTCCCGGGGTCGTGGGGACGACCCTATAATTGTCGGACTAGTCGGCGACGGGCCAACCTAGTCCCGGGGTCGTGGGGACGACGCTGTAGTCGTCGGACATGTTGGCGGCGGGCCAACCTAGTCCCGGGGTCGTGGGGACGACCCTATAATTGTCGGACTAGTCGGCGACGGGCCAACCTAGTCCCGGGGTCGTGGGGACGACCCTGTAGTCGTCGAACATGTCGGCGGCTGCCAACTTTGGCCTGTGATCGTGGGGACGACCCTATAGTCGTCGGACCAGTCGGCGGCGGGCCAACCTAGTCCCGGGGTCGTGGGGACGACCCTATAGTCGTCGGACATGTTGGCGGCGGGCCCACCTAGTCCCGGGGTCGTGAGGACGACCCTGTAGTCGTCGGACATGACGGTGGCGGGCCAATCTAGTCCCGGGGTCGTGGGGACGACCCTATAATCGTCGGACAAGTCGGCGGCGGGCCAACCTAGTCCCGGGGTCGTGGGGACGACGCTGTAGTCGTCGGACATGTTGGCGGCGGGCCAACCTAGTCCCGGGGTCTTGGGGACGACCCTATAATTGTCGGACTAGTCGGCGACGGGCCAACCTAGTCCCGGGGTCGTGGGGACGACCCTGTAGTCGTCGAACATGTCGGCGGCTGCCAACTTTGGCCTGTGGTCGTGGGGACGACCCTATAGTCGTAAGACATGCTGGTGGCGGGCCAATCTAGACCCGGGGTCGTGGGGACGACCCAATAGTCGTCGGACATGTCGGCGGCGGGCCAACCGTGGCCCGTGGTTGTGGGGACGACCCTATAGTCGTCGGACATGACGGTGGCGGGTCAATCTATTCCCGGGGTCGTGGGGACGACCCTATAGTCGTCGGACATGTCGGCGGCTGGCTATCTTTGGCCCGTGGTCGTGGGGACGACCCTATAGTCGTTGGACATGACGGTGGCGGGACAACGTAGGCCCAGGGTCGTAGGGACGACCCTATAGCCGTCGGAAAAGTCGGCGGCGGGCCAACCTAGTCCCGGGGTCGTGGGGACGACCCTATAGTCGTCGGGCAAGTCGGCGGCGGGCCAACCTAGTCCCGGGGTCGTGGGGACTACCCTATAGTCGTCGGACATGTCGGCGGCTGGCCAACTTTGGCCCGTGGTCGTGGGGACGACCCTGTAGTCGTCGGACATGACGGTGGCGGGCCAATCTATCCCCGGGGTCGTGGGGACGACACTATAGTCGTCGGAGATGATGGAGGCGGGCCAACGTAGGCCCAGGGTCGTAGGGACGACCCTATAGTCGTCGGAAAAGTCGGTGGCGAGCCAATCTAGTCCCGGGGTCGTGGGGACGATCCTATCGTCGTCGGACATGACGGTGGCGGGCCAATCTAGACCGGGGCCGTGGCGACGACCGTATAGTCGTCGGACATGACGGTGGCGGGGCAATCTAGCCCCGGGGTCGTGGGGACTACCCTATAGTCGTCGGACAAGTCGGTAGCGGGCCAATCTATTCCCGGGGTCGTGGGGACGACCCTATAGTCGTCGGACATGTCGGCGGCTGGCTATCTTTGGCCCGTGGTCGTGGGGACGACCCTATAGTCGTCGGAAATGTCGGCGGCTGGCCAACCTAGTCCCGGGGTCGTGGGGACGACCCTATAGTCGTCGGAAATGTCGGCGGCTGGCCAACCTAGTCCCGGGATCGTGGGGACGACCGTATAGTCGTCGGACTAGTCGGCGGCGGGCCAGCCTAGTCCAGGGGTCGTGGGGGCGACACTATAGTCGTCGGACATGACGGTGGCGGGCCAATCTAGTCCCGGGGTCGTGGGGACGACCCTATAATCGTCGGACAAGTCGGCGGCGGGCCAACCTAGTCCCGGGGTCGTGGGGACGACGCTGAAGTCGTCGGACATGTTGGCGGCGGGCCAACCTAGTCCCGGGGTCGTGGGGACGACCCTATAATTGTCTGACTAGTCGGCGCCGGGCCAACCTAGTCCCGGGGTCGTGGGGACGACCCTGTAGTCGTCGAACATGTCGGCGGCTGCCAACTTTGGCCTGTGGTCGTGGGGACGACCCTATAGTCGTCGGACCAGTCGGCGGCGGGCCAACCTAGTCCCGGGGTCGTGGGGACGACCCTATAGTCGTCGGACATGTTGGCGGCGGGCCCACCTAGTCCCGGGGTCGTGAGGACGACCCTGTAGTCGTCGGACATGACGGTGGCGGGCCAATCTAGTCCCGGGGTCGTGGGGACGACCCTATAATCGTCGGACAAGTCGGCGGCGGGCCAACCTAGTCCCGGGGTCGTGGGGACGACGCTGTAGTCGTCGGACATGTTGGCGGCGGGCCAACCTAGTCCCGGGGTCTTGGGGACGACCCTATAATTGTCGGACTAGTCGGCGACGGGCCAACCTAGTCCCGGGGTCGTGGGGACGACCCTGTAGTCGTCGAACATGTCGGCGGCTGCCAACTTTGGCCTGTGGTCGTGGGGACGACCCTATAGTCGTCGGACCAGTCGGCGGCGGGCCAACCTAGTCCCGGGGTCGTGGGGACGACCATATAGTCGTCGGACATGTTGGCGGCGGGCCCACCTAGTCCCGGGGTCGTGGGGACGACCCTATAGTTGTCGGATATGATGGTGGCGAGCCAATCTAGTCGCGGGTTCGTGGGGAGGACCCTATAGTCGTCGGACATGTTGGCGGCGGGCCAACCTAGTCCCGGGGTCGTGGGGACGACCCTATAGTCGTCGGACATGATGGTGGCGGGCCAATCTAGTCCCGGGGCCGTGGCGACGACCGTATAGTCGTCGGACATGACGGTGGCGGGGCAATCTAGCCCCGGGGTCGTGGGGACGACCCAATAGTCGTCGGACATGTCGGCGGCGGGCCAACCGTGGCCCGTGGTTGTGGGGACGACCCTATAGTCGTCGGACATGACGGTGGCGGGTCAATCTATTCCCGGGGTCGTGGGGACGACCCTATAGTCGTCGGACATGTCGGCGGCTGGCCATCTTTGGCCCGTGGTCGTGGGGACGTCCCTATAGTCGTCGGACATGACGCTGGCGGGCCAATCTATTCCCGGGGTCGTGGGGACGACCCTATAGTCGTCGGACATGTCGGCGGCTGGCTATCTTTGGCCCGTGGTCGTGGGGACGACCCTATAGTCGTTGGACATGACGGTGGCGGGACAACGTAGGCCCAGGGTCGTAGGGACGACCCTATAGCCGTCGGAAAAGTCGGCGGCGGGCCAACCTAGTCCCGGGGTCGTGGGGACGACCCTATAGTCGTCGGGCAAGTCGGCGGCGGGCCAACCTAGTCCCGGGGTCGTGGGGACTACCCTATAGTCGTCGGACATGTCGGCGGCTGGCCAACTTTGGCCCGTGGTCGTGGGGACGACCCTGTAGTCGTCGGACATGACGGTAGAGGGCCAATCTATCCCCGGGGTCGTGGGGACGACCCTATAGTCGTCGGACATGATGGAGGCGGGCCAACGTAGGCCCAGGGTCGTAGGGACGACCCTATAGTCGTCGGAAAAGTCGGTGGCGAGCCAATCTAGTCCCGGGGTCGTGGGGACGACCGTATAGTCGTCGGACATGACGGCGGCGGGCCAACTTTGGCCCGTGGTCGTGGCGACGACCGTATAGTCGTCGGACATGTCGGCGGCTGGCCATCCTAGTCCCGGGGCCGTGGCGACGACCGTATAGTCGTCGGACATGTCGGCGGCTGGCCAACCTAGCCCCGGGGTCGTGGGGACGACCCTATAGTTGTCGGATATGATGGTGGCGAGCCAATCTAGTCGCGGGTTCGTGGGGAGGACCCTATAGTCGTCGGACATGTTGGCGGCGGGCCAACCTAGTCCCGGGGTCGTGGGGACGACCCTATAGTCGTCGGACATGATGGTGGCGGGCCAATCTAGTCACGGGGTCGTGGGGATGACCCTATTGTCGTCGGACATGTCGGCGGCGGGCCAACTTTGGCCCGTGGTCGTGGGGACGACCCTATAGTCGTCGGACATGACGGTGGCGGGCCAATTTAGTTCCGGGGTCGTGAGGACGACCCTATAGTCGTCGAACATGTCGGCGGCTGGCCAACTTTGGCCTGTGGTCGTGGGGACGACCCTATAGTCGTTGGACATGTCGGCGGCTGGCCAACCTAGTCCCGGGGTCGTGGGGACGACCCTATAGTCGTCGGACATGTCGGCGGCGGGCCAACGTACGCCCAGGGTCGTAGGGACGGACCTATAGTCGTCGGACATGACGGTGGCGGGCCAATCTAGTCCCGGGGTCGTGGGGACGACCCCATAGGCGTCGGACATGACGGTGGCGGGCCAATCTATCCCCGGGGTCGTGGGGACGACCTTATAGTCGTCGGACAAGTCGGCGGCGGGCCAACCTAGTCCCGGGGTTGTGGGGACGTCCCTATAGTCGTCGGACATGTCGGCGGCGGGCCAAACTAGTCCCGGGGTCGTGGGGACGACCCTATAGTCGTCGGACAAGTCGGCGGCGGGCCAACCTAGTCCCGGGGTCGTGGGGACGACCCTATAGTCGTCGGACATGTCGGCGGCTGGCCAACCTAGTCCCGGGGTGGTAGGGACGACCCTGTTGTCGTCGGAGAAGTCGGCGGCGGGCCAACCTAGTCCCGAGGTCGTGGGGACGACCCTATAGTCGTCGGACATGTCGGCGGCGGGCCAACCTAGTCCCGTGGTCGTGGGGACGACCCTATAGTCGTCGGACATGTCGGCGGCTGGCCAACTTTGTCCCGTGGTCGTCGGGACGATCCTATAGTCGTCGGATATGTCGGAGGCTGGACAGCCTAGTCCCGGGGTGGTAGGGACGACCCTATAGTCGTCGGACATGATGGTGGCGGGCCAATCTAGTCGCGGGGCCGTGGGGACGATCGTATTGTCGTCGGACATGCCGGCGGCTGGGCAATTTTGGCCCGTGGTCGTGGGGACGACCCTATTGTCGTCGGACAAGTCGGCGGCGGGCCAATCTAGTCCCGTGGTCGTGGGGACGACCCTATAGTCGTCGGACATGACGGTGGCGGGCCAATCTAGTCCCGGGATCGTGGGGACGACCCTATAGTCGTCGAAAATGTCGGCGGCTGTCCAACTTAGGCCTGTGGTCGTGGGGACGACCCTATAGTCGTCGGACATGTCGGCGGCTATCCAACATTGGCCCGTGGTCTTGGGGACGACCCAATAGTCGTCGGAAATGTCGGCGGCGGGCGAACCTAGTCCCGGGGTCGTGGGGACTTCCCTATAGTCGTCGGACATGTCGGCGGCTGGCCAACTTTGGCCCGTGGTCATGGGGACGACCCTATAGTCGTCGGACAAGTCGGCGGCGGGCCAACCTAGTCCCGTGGTCGTCGGGACGATCCTATAGTCGTCGGATATGTCGGAGGCTGGCCAGCCTAGTCCCGGGGTGGTAGGGACGACCCTATAGTCGTCGGACATGATGGTGGCGGGCCAATCTAGTCGCGGGGCCGTGGGGACGACCCTATAGTCGTCGGACATGACGGTGGCGGACCAATCTAGTCCCGGGGTCGTGGCGACGACCGTATAGTCGTCGGACATGTCGGCGGCTGGCCATCCTAGTCCCGGGGTCGTGGGGACGACCCTATAGTCGTCGGACATGTCGGCGGCTGGCTATCTTTGGCCCGTGGTTGTGGGGACGACCCTATAGCCGTCGGACAAGTCGGCGGCGGGCCAACCTAGACCCGGGGTCGTGGGGACTACCCTATAGTCGTCGGACATGACGGTGGCGGGCCAATCTATTCCCGGGGTCGTGGGGACGATCCTATAGTCGTCGGACATGGCGGTGGCGGGCCAATCTAGTCCCAGGGCCGTGAGGACGACCCTATAGTCGTCGGACATGTTGGCGGCGGGCCAACGTAGGCCCGGGGTCGTGGGGACGACCCTATAGTCGTCGGACAAGTCGGCGGCGGGACATACTAGTCCCGGGGTCGTGGGGACGACCCTATAGTCGTCGGACATGTCGGCGGCTGGCCATCCTAGTCCCGGGATCGAGGGGACGACCCTATACTCGTCGGACACGACGGTGGCGGGCCAATCTAGTTCCGGGGTCGTGAGGACGACCCTATAGTCGTCGGACATGTCGGCGGCTGGCCAACATTGGCCCGTGGTCGTGGGGACGACCCTATTGTCGTCGGACATGACGGTGGCGGGCTAATCTAGTCCCGGGGTCGTGGGGACGACCCCATAGTCGTCGGACATGTCGGCGGCTGGCCATCCTAGTCCCGGGATCGAGGGGACGCCCCTATACTCGTCGGACACGACGGTGGCGGGCCAATCTAGTTCCGGGGTCGTGAGGACGACCCTATAGTCGTCGGACATGTCGGCGGCTGGCCAACATTGGCCCGTGGTCGTGGGGACGACCCTATTGTCGTCGGACATGACGGTGGCGGGCCAATCTAGCCCCGGGGTCGTGGGGACGACCCTACAGTCGTCGCACATGACGGTGGCGGGGCAATCTAGCCCGGGGGTCGTGGGGCCGACCCTGTAGACGTCGGACATGACGGTGGTTGGTCAATCTATACCCGGGGCCGTGGGGACGACCCTATAGTCGTCGGACATGACGGTGGCGGGCCAATCTATTACCGGGGTCGTCGGGACGACCCCATAGTCGTCGGACATGACGGTGGCGGGCCAATCTAGCCCCGGGGTCGTGGGGATGACCCTATAGTCGTCGGACATGTCGGCGGCTGGCCAACCTAGTTCCGGGGTGGTAGGGACAACCCTATAGTCGTCGGACAAGTAGGCGGCGGGCCAACCTAGTCCCGGGGTCGTGGGGACGACCCTGTTGTCGTCGGACATGACGGTGGCGGGCCAATCTAGTCCCGGGGTCGTGGGGACGACCCTATAGTCGTCGAACATGTCGGCGGCTGGCCAACTTTGGCGTGTGGTCGTGGGGACGACCCTATAGTCGTCGGACATGACGGTGGCGGGCCAATCTAGTACCGGGGTGGTGGAGACGTTCCCATAGTCGTCGGACATGACGGTGGCGGGCCAATCTAGCCCCGGGGTCGTGGGGACGACCCTATAGTCGTCGGACATGTCGGCGGCTGGCCAACCTAGTCCCGGGATCGTGGGGACGACCCTATAGTCGTCGGACATGTCGGCGGCTGGCCATCCTAGTCCCGGGATCGAGGGGACGCCCCTATACTCGTCGGACACGACGGTGGCGGGCCAATCTAGTTCCGGGGTCGTGAGGACGACCCTATAGTCGTCGGACATGTCGGCGGCGGGCCAACATTGGCCCGTGGTCGTGGGGACGACCCTATTGTCGTCGGACATGACGGTGGCGGGCCAATCTATTACCGGGGTCGTGGGGACGACCCCATAGTCGTCGGACACGACGGTGGCGGGCCAATCTAGTTCCGGGGTCGTGAGGACGACGCTATAGTCGTCGGACATGTCGGCGGCTGGCCAACCTAGTTCCGGGGTGGTAGGGACAACCCTATAGTCGTCGGACATGACGGCGGCAGGCCAACCTAGTCCCGGGATCGTGGGGACGGCCCTATAGTCGTCGGACATGTCGGCGGCTGGCCATCCTAGTCCCGGGATCGAGGGGACGACCCTACACTCGTCGGACACGACGGTGGCGGGCCAATCTAGTTCCGGGGTCGTGAGGACGACCCTATAGTCGTCGGACATGTCGGCGGCTGGCCAACATTGGCCCGTGGTCGTGGGGACGACCCTATTGTCGTCGGACATGACGGTGGCGGGCTAATCTAGTCCCGGGGTCGTGGGGACGACCCCATAGTCGTCGGACATGTCGGCGGCTGGCCATCCTAGTCCCGGGATCGAGGGGACGCCCCTATACTCGTCGGACACGACGGTGGCGGGCCAATCTAGTTCCGGGGTCGTGAGGACGACCCTATAGTCGTCGGACATGTCGGCGGCTGGCCAACATTGGCCCGTGGTCGTGGGGACGACCCTATTGTCGTCGGACATGACGGTGGCGGGCCAATCTAGCCCCGGGGTCGTGGGGACGACCCTACAGTCGTCGCACATGACGGTGGCGGGGCAATCTAGACCGGGGGTCGTGGGGCCGACCCTGTAGACGTCGGACATGACGGTGGTTGGTCAATCTATACCCGGGGCCGTGGGGACGACCCTATAGTCGTCGGACATGACGGTGGCGGGCCAATCTATTACCGGGGTCGTCGGGACGACCCCATAGTCGTCGGACATGACGGTGGCGGGCCAATCTAGCCCCGGGGTCGTGGGGATGACCCTATAGTCGTCGGACATGTCGGCGGCTGGCCAACCTAGTTCCGGGGTGGTAGGGACAACCCTATAGTCGTCGGACAAGTAGGCGGCGGGCCAACCTAGTCCCGGGGTCGTGGGGACGACCCTATAGTCGTCGGACATGACGGTGGCATGCCAATCTAGCCCCGGGGTCGTGGGGACGACACTATAGTCGTCGGACATGTCGGCTGCTGGCCCAGTTTGGCCTGTGGTCGTGGGGACGACCCTGTTGTCGTCGGACATGACGGTGGCGGGCCAATCTAGTCCCGGGGTCGTTGGGACGACCCTATAGTCGTCGGAAAAGTCGGCGGCGGGCCAACCTAGTCCCGGGGTCGTGGGGACGACCCTATAGTCGTCGGACATGTCGGCGGCTGGCCAACTTTGGCCTGTGGTCGTGGGGACGACCCTAAAGTCGTCGAACATGTCGGCGGCTGGCCAACTTTGGCGTGTGGTCGTGGGGACGACCCTATAGTCGTCGGACATGACGGTGGCGGGCCAATCTAGTACCGGGGTGGTGGAGACGATCCCATAGTCGTCGGACATGACGGTGGCGGGCCAATCTAGCCCCGGGGTCGTGGGGACGACCCTATAGTCGTCGGACATGTCGGCGGCTGGCCAACCTAGTCCCGGGATCGTGGGGACGACCCTATAGTCGTCGGACATGTCGGCGGCTGGCCATCCTACTCCCGGGATCGAGGGGACGCCCCTATACTCGTCGGACACGACGGTGGCGGGCCAATCTAGTTCCGGGGTCGTGAGGACGACCCTATAGTCGTCGGACATGTCGGCGTCGGGCCAACATTGGCCCGTGGTCGTGGGGACGACCCTATTGTCGTCGGACATGACGGTGGCGGGCCAATCTAGTCCCGGGTTCGTGGGGACGACCCTATAGTCGTCGGACATGTCGGCGGCTGGCCAACTTTGGTCCGTGGTCTTGGGGACGACCCAATAGTCGTCGGATATGTCGGAGGCTTGCCAACCTAGTCCCTGGGTGGTAGGGACGACCCTAATGTCGTCGGACTAGTCGGCGGCGGGCCATCCTAGTCCCGGGGTCGTGGGGACGACCCAAAACTCGCCGGACATGACGGTGGCGGGCCAATCTAGTTCCGGGGTCGTGGGGACGACCCTACAGTCGTCGAACATGTCGGCGGCTGGCCAACTTTGGCCTGTGGTCGTGGGGACGACCCTATAGTCGTCGAACATGTCGGCGGCTGGCCAACTTTGGCCTGTGGCCGTGGGGACGACCCTATAGTCGTCGGACATGATGGTGGCGGGCCAATCTAGTCCCGGGGTCGTGGGGACGACCCTATAGTCGTCGGACATGTTGGCGGCGGGCCAACCTAGTCCCGGGGTCGTGGGGACGAACCTATAGTCGTCGGACATGTTGGCGGCGGGCCAACCTAGTCCCGGGGTCGTGGGGACGACCCTATAGTCGTCGGACATGCCGGCGGCTGGGCAACTTTGGTCCGTGGTCGTGGGGACGACCCTATAGTCGTCGGACATGTTGGCGGCGGGCCAACCTAGTCCCGGGGTCGTGGGGACGACCCTATAGTCGTCGGACATGACGGTGGCGGGCCAATCTAGTCCCGGGGTCGTGGGGACGACCCTGTAGTCGTCGGACATGACGGTGGCGGGCCAATCTAGTCCCGGGGTCGTGGGGACGACCCTATAGTCGTCGGACATGTCGGCGGCTGGCCAAATTTGGCCCGTAGTCGTGGGGACGACCCTATAGTCGTCGGATATGTCGGAGGCTGGCCAACCTAGTCCCGGGGTGGTAGGCACGACCCTATAGTCGTCGGTCAAGTCGGCGGCTGGCCAATCTATTTCCGGGGTCGTGGGGACGACCCTATAGTCGTCGAACATGTCGGCGGGTGGCCAACTTTGGCCTGTGGTCGTGGGGACGACCCTATAGTCGTCGGACAAGTCGGCGGCGGGCCAATCTATTCCCGGGGCCGTCGGGACGACCCTATAGTCGTCGGACATGACGGTGGCGGGCCAATCTAGTACCGGGGTCGGGGAGACGACCCCATAGTCGTCGGACATGACGGTGGCGGGCCAATCTAGCCCCGGGGTCGTGGGGCCGACCCTGTAGACGTCGGACATGACGGTGGTTGGCCAATCTATACCCGGGGCCGTGGGGACGACCCTATAGTCGTCGGACATGACGGTGGCGGGCCAATCTATTACCGGGGTCGTGGGGACGACCCCATAGTCGTCGGACACGACGGTGGCGGGCCAATCTAGTTCCGGGGTCGTGAGGACGACGCTATAGTCGTCGGACATGTCGGCGGCTGGCCAACCTAGTTCCGGGGTGGTAGGGACGACCCTATAGTCGTCGGATATGATGGTGGCGGGCCAATCTAGTCCCGGGTTCGTGGGAACGACCCTATAGTCGTCGGACATGTCGGCGGCAGGCCAACATATTCCCGGGGTCGTGGGGACGACCCTGTAGTCGTCGGACATGACGGTGGCGGGCCAATCTAGTCCCGGGGTCGTGGGGACGACCCTATAGTCGTCGGACATGTCGGCGGCTGGCCAAATTTGGCCCGTAGTCGTGGGGACGACCCTATAGTCGTCGGATATGTCGGAGGCTGGCCAACCTAGTCCCGGGGTGGTAGGCACGACCCTATAGTCGTCGGTCAAGTCGGCGGCTGGCCAATCTATTTCCGGGGTCGTGGGGACGACCCTATAGTCGTCGAACATGTCGGCGGGTGGCCAACTTTGGCCTGTGGTCGTGGGGACGACCCTATAGTCGTCGGACAAGTCGGCGACGGGCCAATCTATTCCCGGGGCCGTCGGGACGACCCTATAGTCGTCGGACATGACGGTGGCGGGCCAATCTAGTACCGGGGTCGTGGAGACGACCCCATAGTCGTCGGACATGACGGTGGCGGGCCAATCTAGCCCCGGGGTCGTGGGGCCGACCCTGTAGACGTCGGACATGACGGTGGTTGGCCAATCTATACCCGGGGCCGTGGGGACGACCCTATAGTCGTCGGACATGACGGTGGCGGGCCAATCTATTACCGGGGTCGTGGGGACGACCCCATAGTCGTCGGACACGACGGTGGCGGGCCAATCTAGTTCCGGGGTCGTGAGGACGACGCTATAGTCGTCGGACATGTCGGCGGCTGGCCAACCTAGTTCCGGGGTGGTAGGGACAACCCTATAGTCGTCGGACATGACGGCGGCTGGCCAACCTAGTCCCGGGATCGTGGGGACGGCCCTATAGTCGTCGGACATGTCGGCGGCTGGCCATCCTAGTCCCGGGATCGAGGGGACGACCCTATACTCGTCGGACACGACGGTGGCGGGCCAATCTAGTTCCGGGGTTGTGAGGACGACCCTATAGTCGTCGGACATGTCGGCGGCTGGCCAACATTGGCCCGTGGTCGTGGGGACGACCCTATTGTCGTCGGACATGACGGTGGCGGGCTAATCTAGTCCCGGGGTCGTGGGGACGACCCCATAGTCGTCGGACATGTCGGCGGCTGGCCATCCTAGTCCCGGGATCGAGGGGACGCCCCTATACTCGTCGGACACGACGGTGGCGGGCCAATCTAGTTCCGGGGTCGTGAGGACGACCCTATAGTCGTCGGACATGTCGGCGGCTGGCCAACATTGGCCCGTGGTCGTGGGGACGACCCTATTGTCGTCGGACATGACGGTGGCGGGCCAATCTAGCCCCGGGGTCGTGGGGACGACCCTACAGTCGTCGCACATGACGGTGGCGGGGCAATCTAGCCCGGGGGTCGTGGGGCCGACCCTGTAGACGTCGGACATGACGGTGGTTGGTCAATCTATACCCGGGGCCGTGGGGACGACCCTATAGTCGTCGGACATGACGGTGGCGGGCCAATCTATTACCGGGGTCGTCGGGACGACCCTATAGTCGTCGGATATGTCGGAGGCTGGCCAACCTAGTCCCGGGGTGGTAGGCACGACCCTATAGTCGTCGGTCAAGTCGGCGGCTGGCCAATCTATTTCCGGGGTCGTGGGGACGACCCTATAGTCGTCGAACATGTCGGCGGGTGGCCAACTTTGGCCTGTGGTCGTGGGGACGACCCTATAGTCGTCGGACAAGTCGGCGGCGGGCCAATCTATTCCCGGGGCCGTCGGGACGACCCTATAGTCGTCGGACATGACGGTGGCGGGCCAATCTAGTACCGGGGTCGTGGAGACGACCCCATAGCCGTCGGACATGACGGTGGCGGGCCAATCTAGCCCCGGGGTCGTGGGGACGACCCTATAGTCGTCGAACATGTCGGCGGGTGGCCAACTTTGGCCTGTGGTCGTGGGGACGACCCTATAGTCGTCGGACAAGTCGGCGGCGGGCCAATCTATTCCCGGGGCCGTCGGGACGACCCTATAGTCGTCGGACATGACGGTGGCGGGCCAATCTAGTACCGGGGTCGTGGAGACGACCCCATAGCCGTCGGACATGACGGTGGCGGGCCAATCTAGCCCCGGGGTCGTGGGGCCGACCCTGTAGACGTCGGACATGACGGTGGTTGGCCAATCTATACCCGGGGCCGTGGGGACGACCCTATAGTCGTCGGACATGACGGTGGCGGGCCAATCTAGCCCCGGGGTCGTGGGGACGACCCTATAGTCGTCAGACATGCCGGCGGCTGGGCAACTTTGGTCCGTGGTCGTGGGGACGACCCTATAGTCGTGGGACAAGTCGGCGGCGGGCCAAACTAGTCCCGGGGTCGTGGGGACGACCCTATAGGCGTCGGACATGTCGGCGGCGGGCCAACGTACGCCCAGGGTCGTAGGGACGAACCTATAGTCGTCGGACATGACGGTGGCGGGCCAATCTAGTCCCGGGGTCGTGGGGACGACCCTACAGTCGTCGGACAAGTCGGCGGCGGGCCAACCTAGTCCCGGGGTCGTGGGAACGACCCTATAGTCGTCGGACATGTCGGCGGCTGGCCAACCTAGTCCCGGGTCGTGGGGACGACCCTATAGTCGTCGGATATGATGGTGGCGGGCCAATCTAGTCCCGGGATCGTGGGGACGACCCTATAGTCGTCGGACAAGTCGAAGGCGGGCCAACCTAGTCCCGGGGTCGTGGGGACGACCCTATAGTCGTCGGACAAGAAGAAGGCGGGCCAACCTAGTCCCGGGGTCGTGGGGACGACCCTATAGTCGTCGGACCAGTCGGCGGCGGGCCAACCTAGTCCCGGGGTCGTGGGGACGACCCTATAGTCGTCGGACATTTTGGCGGCGGGCCAACCTAGTCACGGGGTCGTGTGGACGGCCCTATAGTCGTCGGGCATGACGGTGGCGGGGCAATCTAGTCCGGGGGTCGTGGGGACGACCCCATATGCGTCGGACATGATGGTGGCGGGCCAACCTAGTCCCGGGGTCGTGGGGACGACCCTATAGTCGTCGGACATGTCGGCGGCTGGCCAACCTAGTCCCGGGGTGGTAGGGACGACCCTATAGTCGCCGGACAATTCGAAGGCTGGCCAACCTAGTCCCGGGGTCGTGAGGACGACCCTGTAGTCGTCGGACATGACGGTGGCGGGCCAATCTAGTCCCAGGGCCGTGGGGACGACCCTATAGTCGTCGGACATGACGGCGGCGGGCCAATCTAGTACCGGGGTCGTGGGGACAACCCGATAGTCGTCGGACATGACGGTGGCGGGCCAATCTAGCCCCGGGGTCGTGGGGACGACCCTATAGTCGTCAGACATGCCGGCGGCTGGGCAACTTTGGTCCGTGGTCGTGGGGACGACCCTATAGTCGAGGGACAAGTCGGCGGCGGGCCAAACTAGTCCCGGGGTCGTGGGGACGACCCTATAGTCGTGGGACAAGTCGGCGGCGGGCCAAACTAGTCCCGGGGTCGTGGGGACGACCCTATAGTCGTCGGACAAGTCGAAGGCGGGCCAACCTAGTCCCGGGGTCGTGGGGACGACCCTATAGTCGTCGGACATTTTGGCGGCGGGCCAACCTAGTCACGGGGTCGTGGGGACGACCCTATAGTCGTCGGACAAGTCGGCGGCGGGCCAACCTAGTCCCGGGGTCGTGGGGACGACCCTACAGTCGTCGGACATGACGGTGTCGGAACAATCTAGTCCCGGGGTCGTGGGGACGACCCTATAATCGTCGGACATGTCGGCGGCGGGCCAACCTAGTCCCGGGGTCGTGGGGACGACCCTGTATTCGTCGGACATGACGGTGGCGGGCCAATCTAGTCCCAGGGCCGTGGGGGCGACCCTATAGTCGTCGGACAAGTCGGCGGCGGGCCAACCTAGTCCCGGGAGGTAGGGACGACCCTATAGTCGTCGGACAAGTCGAAGGCGGGCCAACCTAGTCCCGGGGTCGTGGGGACGACCCTACAGTCGTCGGACAAGTCGGCGGCGGGTCAACCTAGTCCCGGGGTCGTGGGAAGGACCCTATAGTCGTCGGACATGTCGGTGGCGGGCCAATCTAGCCCCGGGGTCGTGGGGACGACCCTATAGTCGTCGGACAAGTCGAAGGCGGGCCAACCTAGTCCCGGGGTCGTGGGAACGACCCTATAGTCGTCGGACATGTCGGCGACGGGCCAACCTAGTCCCGGGGTCGTGGGGACGACCCTGTAGTCGTCGAACATGTCGGCGGCTGCCAACTTTGGCCTGTGGTCGTGGGGACGACCCTATAGTCGTCGGACCAGTCGGCGGCGGGCCAACCTAGTCCCGGGGTCGTGGGGACGACCCTATAGTCGTCGGACATGTTGGCGGCGGGCCCACCTAGTCCCGGGGTCGTGAGGACGACCCTGTAGTCGTCGGTCATGACGGTGGCGGGCCAATCTAGTCCCAGGGCCGTGGGGGCGACCCTATAGTCGTCGGACAAGTCGGCGGCGGGCCAACCTAGTCCCGGGGTCGTGGGGACGACCCTATAGTCGTCGGACATGCCGGCGGCTGGGCAACTTTGGTCCGTGGTCGTGGGGACGACCCTATAGTCGTCGGACAAGTCGGCGGCGGGCCAACCTAGTCCCGGGAGGTAGGGACGACCCTATAGTCGTCGGACAAGTCGAAGGCGGGCCAACCTAGTCCCGGGGTCGTGGGGACGACCCTATAGTCGTCGGACAAGTCGGCGGCGGGCCAACCTAGTCCCGGGGTCGTGGGGACGACCCTATAGTCGTCGGACATGCCGGCGGCTGGGCAACTTTGGTCCGTGGTCGTGGGGACGACCCTATAGTCGTGGGACAAGTCGGCGGCGGGCCAAACTAGTCCCGGGGTCGTGGGGACGACCCTATATTCGTCGGACAAGAAGAAGGCGGGCCAACCTAGTCCCGGGGTCGTGGGGACGACCCTATAGTCGTCGGACATTTTGGCGGCGGGCCAACCTAGTCACGGGGTCGTGTGGACGGCCCTATAGTCGTCGGACATGACGGTGGCGGGGCAATCTAGTCCGGGGGTCGTGGGGACGACCCCATAGGCGTCGGACATGACGGTGGCGGGCCAACCTAGTCCCGGGGTCGTGGGGACGACCCTACAGTCGTCGGACTAGTCGGCGGCGGGCCAACCTAGTCCCGGGGTCGTGGGGACGACCCTATAGTCGTCGGACATGTCGGCGGCTGGCCAACCTAGTCCCGGGGTCGTGGGGTCGACCCTATAGTCGTCGGATATGATGGTGGCGGGCCAATCTAGTCCGGGATCGTGGGGACGACCCTATAGTCGTCGGACAAGTCGGCGGCGGGCCAACCAACTCCCGTGGTCGTGGGGACGACCGTATAATCGTCGGACATGTCGGCGGCGGGCCAAACTAGTCTCGGGGTCGTGGGGACGACCCTATAGTCGTCGCACAAGTCGGCGGCGGGCAAACCTAGTCCCGGGGTGGTAGGGACGACCCTATAGTCGTCGACATGTCGAAGGCGGGCCAACCTAGTCCCGGGGTCGTGGGGACGACCCTACAGTCGTCGGACTAGTCGGCGGCGGGCCAACCTAGTCCCGGGGTCGTGGGAACGACCCTATAGTCGTCGGACATGTCGGCGGCGGGCCAACCTAGTCCCGGGAGGTAGGGACGACCCTATAGTCGTCGGACAAGTCGAAGGCGGGCCAACCTAGACCCGGGGTCGTGGGGACGACCCTATAGTCGTCGGACATGCCGGCGGCGGGCCAACCTAGTCCCGGGGTCGTGGGGACGACCCTATTGTCGTCGCACAAGTCGGCGGCGGGCAAACCTGGTCCCGGGGTCGTGGGGACGACCCTATAGTCGTCGGATATGATGGTGGCGGGCCAATCTAGTCCCGGGATCGTGGGGACGACCCTATAGTCGTCGGACAAGTCGGCGGCGGGCCAAACTAGTCTCGGGGTCGTGGGGACGACCCTATAGTCGTCGCACAAGTCGGCGGCGGGCAAACCTAGTCCCGGGGTGGTAGGGACGACCTTATAGTCGTCGGACTAGTCGAAGGCGGGCCAACCTAGTCCCGGGGTCGTGGGGACGACCCTATAGTCTTCGGACATGCCGGCGGCGGGCCAACCTAGTCCCGGGGTCGTGAGGACGACCCTATAGTCGTCGGACATGTCGGCGGCGGGCCAACATTGGCCCGTGGTCGTGGGGACGACCCTATTGTCGTCGGACATGACGGTGGCGGGCCAATCTAGTCCCGGGTTCGTGGGGACGACCCTATAGTCGTCGGACATGTCGGCGGCTGGCCAACTTTGGTCCGTGGTCTTGGGGACGACCCAATAGTCGTCGGATATGTCGGAGGCTTGCCAACCTAGTCCCTGGGTGGTAGGGACGACCCTAATGTCGTCGGACTAGTCGGCGGCGGGCCATCCTAGTCCCGGCGTCGTGGGGACGACCCAAAACTCGCCGGACATGACGGTGGCGGGCCAATCTAGTTCCGGGGTCGTGGGGACGACCCTACAGTCGTCGAACATGTCGGCGGCTGGCCAACTTTGGCCTGTGGTCGTGGGGACGACCCTATAGTCGTCGAACATGTCGGCGGCTGGCCAACTTTGGCCTGTGGTCGTGGGGACGACCCTATAGTCGTCGGACATGATGGTGGCGGGCCAATCTAGTCCCGGGGTCGTGGGGACGACCCTATAGTCGTCGGACATGTTGGCGGCGGGCCAACCTAGTCCCGGGGTCGTGGGGACGACCCTATAGTCGTCGGACATGTTGGCGGCGGGCCAACATAGTCCCGGGGTCGTGGGGACGACCCTATAGTCGTCGGACATGCCGGCGGCTGGGCAACTTTGGTCCGTGGTCGTGGGGACGACCCTATAGTCGACGGACATGTTGGCGGCGGGCCAACCTAGTCCCGGGGTCGTGGGGACGACCCTATAGTCGTCGGACATGACGGTGGCGGGCCAATCTAGTCCCGGGGTCGTGGGGACGACCCTGTAGTCGTCGGACATGACGGTGGCGGGCCAATCTAGTCCCGGGGTCGTGGGGACGACCCTATAGTCGTCGGACATGTCGGCGGCTGGCCAAATTTGGCCCGTAGTCGTGGGGACGACCCTATAGTCGTCGGATATGTCGGAGGCTGGCCAACCTAGTCCCGGGGTGGTAGGCACGACCCTATAGTCGTCGGACATGACGGTGGCGGGCCAATCTATTACCGGGGTCGTGGGGACGACCCTACAGTCGTCGAACATGTCGGCGGCTGGCCAACTTTGGCCTGTGGTCGTGGGGACGACCCTATAGTCGTCGAACATGTCGGCGGCTGGCCAACTTTGGCCTGTGGTCGTGGGGACGACCCTAAAGTCGTCGGACAAGTCGGCGGCGGGCCAATCTATTCCCGGGGCCGTCGGGACGACCCTATAGTCGTCGGACATGACGGTGGCGGGCCAATCTAGTACCGGGGTCGTGGAGACGACCCCATAGTCGTCGGACATGACGGTGGCGGGCCAATCTAGCCCCGGGGTCGTGGGGCCGACCCTGTAGACGTCGGAAATGACGGCGGCATGGCAAATTTGGCCCGTGGTCGTGGGGACGACCCTATAGTCGTCGGACAAGTCGGAGGCGGGGCAATCTAGTCCTGGGGTCGTGGGGACGACCCTGTAGTCGTCGGACATGACGGTGGTGGGCCAATCTCTTCCCGGGGCCGTGGGGACGACCCTATAGTCGTCGGACATGACGGCGGCGGGCCAATCTAGTACCGGGGTCGTGGGGACGACCCTACAGTCGTCGGACTAGTCGGCGGCGGGCCAACCTAGTCCCGGGGTCGTGGGAACGACCCTATAGTCGTCGGACATGTCGGCGGCTGGCCAACCTAGTCCCGGGGTCGTGGGGACGACCCTATAGTCGTCGGATATGATGGTGGCGGGCCAACCTAGTCCCGGGGTCGTGGGGACGACCCTATAGTCGTCGGACAAGTCGGCGGCGGGCCAACCTAGTCCCGGGAGGTAGGGACGACCCTATAGTCGTCGGACAAGTCGAAGGCGGGCCAACCTAGACCCGGGGTCGTGGGGACGACCCTATAGTCGTCGGACATGCCGGCGGCGGGCCAACCTAGTCCCGGGGTCGTGGGGACGACCCTATAGTCGTCGCACAAGTCGGCGGCGGGCAAACCTGGTCCCGGGGTCGTGGGGACGACCCTATAGTCGTCGGATATGATGGTGGCGGGCCAATCTAGTCCCGGGATCGTGGGGACGACCCTATAGTCGTCGGACAAGTCGGCGGCGGGCCAAACTAGTCTCGGGGTCGTGGGGACGACCCTATAGTCGTCGCACAAGTCGGCGGCGGGCAAACCTAGTCCCGGGGTGGTAGGGACGACCTTATAGTCGTCGGACTAGTCGAAGGCGGGCCAACCTAGTCCCGGGGTCGTGGGGACGACCCTATAGTCGTCGGACATGCCGGCGGCGGGCCAACCTAGTCCCGGGGTCGTGGGGACGAGCCTATAGTCGTCGCACAAGTCGGCGGCGGGCAAACCTAGTCCCGGGGTGGTAGGGACGACCTTATAGTCGTCGGACTAGTCGAAGGCGGGCCAACCTAGTCCCGGGGTCGTGGGGACGACCCTATAGTCGTCGGACATGCCGGCGGCGGGCCAACCTAGTCCCGGGGTCGTGGGGACGACCCTATAGTCGTCGCACAAGTCGGCGGCGGGCAAACCTAGCCCCGGGGTGGTAGGGACGACCTTATAGTCGTCGGACTAGTCGAAGGCGGGCCAACCTAGTCCCGGGGTCGTGGGGACGACCCTATAGTCGTCGGACATGCCGGCGGCGGGCCAACCTAGTCCCGGGGTCGTGGGGACGACCCTATAGACGTCGGACATTTTGGGGGCGGGCCAACCTAGTCCCGGGGTCGTGGGGACGACCCCATAGGCGTCGGACATGACGGTGGCGGGCCAATCTAGTCTCGGGGTCGTGGGCACGACCCTATAGTCGTCGGACATGACGGTGGCGGGCCAATCTAGTCCCGGGGTCGTGGGCACGACCCTATAGTCGTCGGACATGTCGGCTGCTGGCTATCTTTGGCCCGTGGTCGTGGGGACGACCCTATAGTCGTCGGACATGACGGTGGCGGGCCAATCTAGTCCCGAGGCCGTGGCGACGACCGTATAGTCGTCGGACATGTTGGCGGCGGGCCCACCTAGTCCCGGGGTCGTGGGGACGACCCTACAGTCGTCGGACTAGTCGGCGGCGGGCCAACCTAGTCCCGGGGTCGTGGGGACGACCCTATAGTCGTCGGACATGTCGGCGGCTGGCCAACCTAGTCCCGGGGTCGTGGGGTCGACCCTATAGTCGTCGGATATGATGGTGGCGGGCCAATCTAGTCCGGGATCGTGGGGACGACCCTATAGTCGTCGGACAAGTCGGCGGCGGGCCAACCAACTCCCGTGGTCGTGGGGACGACCGTATAATCGTCGGACATGTCGGCGGCGGGCCAAACTAGTCTCGGGGTCGTGGGGACGACCCTATAGTCGTCGCACAAGTCGGCGGCGGGCAAACCTAGTCCCGGGGTGGTAGGGACGACCCTATAGTCGTCGACATGTCGAAGGCGGGCCAACCTAGTCCCGGGGTCGTGGGGACGACCCTACAGTCGTCGGACTAGTCGGCGGCGGGCCAACCTAGTCCCGGGGTCGTGGGAACGACCCTATAGTCGTCGGACATGTCGGCGGCGGGCCAACCTAGTCCCGGGAGGTAGGGACGACCCTATAGTCGTCGGACAAGTCGAAGGCGGGCCAACCTAGACCCGGGGTCGTGGGGACGACCCTATAGTCGTCGGACATGCCGGCGGCGGGCCAACCTAGTCCCGGGGTCGTGGGGACGACCCTATTGTCGTCGCACAAGTCGGCGGCGGGCAAACCTGGTCCCGGGGTCGTGGGGACGACCCTATAGTCGTCGGATATGATGGTGGCGGGCCAATCTAGTCCCGGGATCGTGGGGACGACCCTATAGTCGTCGGACAAGTCGGCGGCGGGCCAAACTAGTCTCGGGGTCGTGGGGACGACCCTATAGTCGTCGCACAAGTCGGCGGCGGGCAAACCTAGTCCCGGGGTGGTAGGGACGACCTTATAGTCGTCGGACTAGTCGAAGGCGGGCCAACCTAGTCCCGGGGTCGTGGGGACGACCCTATAGTCTTCGGACATGCCGGCGGCGGGCCAACCTAGTCCCGGGGTCGTGAGGACGACCCTATAGTCGTCGGACATGTCGGCGGCGGGCCAACATTGGCCCGTGGTCGTGGGGACGACCCTATTGTCGTCGGACATGACGGTGGCGGGCCAATCTAGTCCCGGGTTCGTGGGGACGACCCTATAGTCGTCGGACATGTCGGCGGCTGGCCAACTTTGGTCCGTGGTCTTGGGGACGACCCAATAGTCGTCGGATATGTCGGAGGCTTGCCAACCTAGTCCCTGGGTGGTAGGGACGACCCTAATGTCGTCGGACTAGTCGGCGGCGGGCCATCCTAGTCCCGGCGTCGTGGGGACGACCCAAAACTCGCCGGACATGACGGTGGCGGGCCAATCTAGTTCCGGGGTCGTGGGGACGACCCTACAGTCGTCGAACATGTCGGCGGCTGGCCAACTTTGGCCTGTGGTCGTGGGGACGACCCTATAGTCGTCGAACATGTCGGCGGCTGGCCAACTTTGGCCTGTGGTCGTGGGGACGACCCTATAGTCGTCGGACATGATGGTGGCGGGCCAATCTAGTCCCGGGGTCGTGGGGACGACCCTATAGTCGTCGGACATGTTGGCGGCGGGCCAACCTAGTCCCGGGGTCGTGGGGACGACCCTATAGTCGTCGGACATGTTGGCGGCGGGCCAACATAGTCCCGGGGTCGTGGGGACGACCCTATAGTCGTCGGACATGCCGGCGGCTGGGCAACTTTGGTCCGTGGTCGTGGGGACGACCCTATAGTCGACGGACATGTTGGCGGCGGGCCAACCTAGTCCCGGGGTCGTGGGGACGACCCTATAGTCGTCGGACATGACGGTGGCGGGCCAATCTAGTCCCGGGGTCGTGGGGACGACCCTGTAGTCGTCGGACATGACGGTGGCGGGCCAATCTAGTCCCGGGGTCGTGGGGACGACCCTATAGTCGTCGGACATGTCGGCGGCTGGCCAAATTTGGCCCGTAGTCGTGGGGACGACCCTATAGTCGTCGGATATGTCGGAGGCTGGCCAACCTAGTCCCGGGGTGGTAGGCACGACCCTATAGTCGTCGGACATGACGGTGGCGGGCCAATCTATTACCGGGGTCGTGGGGACGACCCTACAGTCGTCGAACATGTCGGCGGCTGGCCAACTTTGGCCTGTGGTCGTGGGGACGACCCTATAGTCGTCGAACATGTCGGCGGCTGGCCAACTTTGGCCTGTGGTCGTGGGGACGACCCTAAAGTCGTCGGACAAGTCGGCGGCGGGCCAATCTATTCCCGGGGCCGTCGGGACGACCCTATAGTCGTCGGACATGACGGTGGCGGGCCAATCTAGTACCGGGGTCGTGGAGACGACCCCATAGTCGTCGGACATGACGGTGGCGGGCCAATCTAGCCCCGGGGTCGTGGGGCCGACCCTGTAGACGTCGGAAATGACGGCGGCATGGCAAATTTGGCCCGTGGTCGTGGGGACGACCCTATAGTCGTCGGACAAGTCGGAGGCGGGGCAATCTAGTCCTGGGGTCGTGGGGACGACCCTGTAGTCGTCGGACATGACGGTGGTGGGCCAATCTCTTCCCGGGGCCGTGGGGACGACCCTATAGTCGTCGGACATGACGGCGGCGGGCCAATCTAGTACCGGGGTCGTGGGGACGACCCTACAGTCGTCGGACTAGTCGGCGGCGGGCCAACCTAGTCCCGGGGTCGTGGGAACGACCCTATAGTCGTCGGACATGTCGGCGGCTGGCCAACCTAGTCCCGGGGTCGTGGGGACGACCCTATAGTCGTCGGATATGATGGTGGCGGGCCAACCTAGTCCCGGGGTCGTGGGGACGACCCTATAGTCGTCGGACAAGTCGGCGGCGGGCCAACCTAGTCCCGGGAGGTAGGGACGACCCTATAGTCGTCGGACAAGTCGAAGGCGGGCCAACCTAGACCCGGGGTCGTGGGGACGACCCTATAGTCGTCGGACATGCCGGCGGCGGGCCAACCTAGTCCCGGGGTCGTGGGGACGACCCTATAGTCGTCGCACAAGTCGGCGGCGGGCAAACCTGGTCCCGGGGTCGTGGGGACGACCCTATAGTCGTCGGATATGATGGTGGCGGGCCAATCTAGTCCCGGGATCGTGGGGACGACCCTATAGTCGTCGGACAAGTCGGCGGCGGGCCAAACTAGTCTCGGGGTCGTGGGGACGACCCTATAGTCGTCGCACAAGTCGGCGGCGGGCAAACCTAGTCCCGGGGTGGTAGGGACGACCTTATAGTCGTCGGACTAGTCGAAGGCGGGCCAACCTAGTCCCGGGGTCGTGGGGACGACCCTATAGTCGTCGGACATGCCGGCGGCGGGCCAACCTAGTCCCGGGGTCGTGGGGACGAGCCTATAGTCGTCGCACAAGTCGGCGGCGGGCAAACCTAGTCCCGGGGTGGTAGGGACGACCTTATAGTCGTCGGACTAGTCGAAGGCGGGCCAACCTAGTCCCGGGGTCGTGGGGACGACCCTATAGTCGTCGGACATGCCGGCGGCGGGCCAACCTAGTCCCGGGGTCGTGGGGACGACCCTATAGTCGTCGCACAAGTCGGCGGCGGGCAAACCTAGCCCCGGGGTGGTAGGGACGACCTTATAGTCGTCGGACTAGTCGAAGGCGGGCCAACCTAGTCCCGGGGTCGTGGGGACGACCCTATAGTCGTCGGACATGCCGGCGGCGGGCCAACCTAGTCCCGGGGTCGTGGGGACGACCCTATAGACGTCGGACATTTTGGGGGCGGGCCAACCTAGTCCCGGGGTCGTGGGGACGACCCCATAGGCGTCGGACATGACGGTGGCGGGCCAATCTAGTCTCGGGGTCGTGGGCACGACCCTATAGTCGTCGGACATGACGGTGGCGGGCCAATCTAGTCCCGGGGTCGTGGGCACGACCCTATAGTCGTCGGACATGTCGGCTGCTGGCTATCTTTGGCCCGTGGTCGTGGGGACGACCCTATAGTCGTCGGACATGACGGTGGCGGGCCAATCTAGTCCCGAGGCCGTGGCGACGACCGTATAGTCGTCGGACATGTTGGCGGCGGGCCCACCTAGTCCCGGGGTCGTGGGGACGACCCTATAGTCGTCGGACATGATGGTGGCGGGACAACCTAGTCCCGGGGTGGTAGGCACGACCCTATAGTCGTCGGACATGTCGGCGGCTGGCCAACGTAGGCCCAGGGTCGTAGGGACGACCCTATAGTCGTCGGAAAAGTCGGCGGCGGCCAATCTAGTCCCGGGGTCGTGGGGACGACGCTACAGTCGTCGGACATGTTGGCGGCGGGCCAACGTAGTCCCGGGGTCGTGGGGACGACCCTATAATTGTCGGACAAGTCGGCGACGGGCCAACCTAGTCCCGGGGTCGTGGGGACGACCCTGTAGTCGTCGAACATGTCGGCGGCGGGCCAACCTAGTCCCGGGGTCGTGGGGACGACCCTATAGTCGTCGGACATGTTGGCGGCGGGCCCACCTAGTCCCGGGGTCGTGAGGACGTCCCTGTAGTCGTCGGACATGACGGTGGCGGGCCAATCTAGTCCCAGGGCCGTGGGGGCGACCCTATAGTCGTCGGACAAGTCGGCGGCGGGCCAACCTAGTCCCGGGGTCGTGGGGACGACCCTGTAGTCGTCGGACATGCCGCGGGCGGGGCAACTTTGGTCCGTGGTCGTGGGGACGATCCTATAGTCGTCGGACAAGTCGGCGGCGGGCCAACCTAGTCCCGGGAGGTAGGGACGACCCTATAGTCGTCGGACAAGTCGAAGGCGGGCCAACCTAGTCCCGGGGTCGTGGGGACGACCCTACAGTCGTCGGACAAGTCGGCGGCGGGCCAACCTAGTCCCGGGGTCGTGGGAACGACCCTATAGTCGTCGGACATGTCGGCGGCTGGCCAACCTAGTCCCGGGTCGTGGGGACGACCCTATAGTCGTCGGATATGATGGTGGCGGGCCAATCTAGTCCCGGGATCGTGGGGACGACCCTATAGTCGTCGGACAAGTCGAAGGCGGGCCAACCTAGTCCCGGGGTCGTGGGGACGACCCTATAGTCGTCGGACAAGAAGAAGGCGGGCCAACCTAGTCCCGGGGTCGTGGGGACGACCCTATAGTCGTCGGACCAGTCGGCGGCGGGCCAACCTAGTCCCGGGGTCGTGGGGACGACCCTATAGTCGTCGGACATTTTGGCGGCGGGCCAACCTAGTCACGGGGTCGTGTGGACGGCCCTATAGTCGTCGGACATGACGGTGGCGGGGCAATCTAGTCCGGGGGTCGTGGGGACGACCCCATAGGCGTCGGACATGATGGTGGCGGGCCAACCTAGTCCCGGGGTCGTGGGGACGACCCTATAGTCGTCGGACATGACGGTGGCGGGCCAATCTAGTCCCGGGGTCGTGGGGACGACCCTGTAGTCGTCGGACATGACGGTGGCGGGCCAATCTAGTCCCGGGGTCGTGGGGACGACCCTATAGTCGTCGGACATGTCGGCGGCTGGCCAAATTTGGCCCGTAGTCGTGGGGACGACCCTATAGTCGTCGGATATGTCGGAGGCTGGCCAACCTAGTCCCGGGGTGGTAGGCACGACCCTATAGTCGTCGGACATGACGGTGGCGGGCCAATCTATTACCGGGGTCGTGGGGACGACCCTACAGTCGTCGAACATGTCGGCGGCTGGCCAACTTTGGCCTGTGGTCGTGGGGACGACCCTATAGTCGTCGAACATGTCGGCGGCTGGCCAACTTTGGCCTGTGGTCGTGGGGACGACCCTAAAGTCGTCGGACAAGTCGGCGGCGGGCCAATCTATTCCCGGGGCCGTCGGGACGACCCTATAGTCGTCGGACATGACGGTGGCGGGCCAATCTAGTACCGGGGCCGTGGGGACGACCCTATAGTCGTCGGACATGACGGCGGCGGGCCAATCTAGTACCGGGGTCGTGGGGACGACCCGATAGTCGTCGGACATGACGGTGGCGGGCCAATCTAGCCCCGGGGTCGTGGGGACGACCCTATAGTCGTCAGACATGCCGGCGGCTGGGCAACTTTGGTCCGTGGTCGTGGGGACGACCCTATAGTCGTGGGACAAGTCGGCGGCGGGCCAAACTAGTCCCGGGGTCGTGGGGACGACCCTATAGTCGTGGGACAAGTCGGCGGCGGGCCAAACTAGTCCCGGGGTCGTGGGGACGACCCTATAGTCGTCGGACAAGTCGAAGGCGGGCCAACCTAGTCCCGGGGTCGTGGGGACGACCCTATAGTCGTCGGACATTTTGGCGGCGGGCCAACCTAGTCACGGGGTCGTGGGGACGACCCTATAGTCGTCGGACAAGTCGGCGGCGGGCCAACCTAGTCCCGGGGTCGTGGGGACGACCCTACAGTCGTCGGACATGACGGTGTCGGAACAATCTAGTCCCGGGGTCGTGGGGACGACCCTATAATCGTCGGACATGTCGGCGGCGGGCCAACCTAGTCCCGGGGTCGTGGGGACGACCCTGTATTCGTCGGACATGACGGTGGCGGGCCAATCTAGTCCCAGGGCCGTGGGGGCGACCCTATAGTCGTCGGACAAGTCGGCGGCGGGCCAACCTAGTCCCGGGAGGTAGGGACGACCCTATAGTCGTCGGACAAGTCGAAGGCGGGCCAACCTAGTCCCGGGGTCGTGGGGACGACCCTACAGTCGTCGGACAAGTCGGCGGCGGGTCAACCTAGTCCCGGGGTCGTGGGAACGACCCTATAGTCGTCGGACATGTCGGTGGCGGGCCAATCTAGCCCCGGGGTCGTGGGGACGACCCTATAGTCGTCGGACAAGTCGAAGGCGGGCCAACCTAGTCCCGGGGTCGTGGGAACGACCCTATAGTCGTCGGACATGTCGGCGACGGGCCAACCTAGTCCCGGGGTCGTGGGGACGACCCTGTAGTCGTCGAACATGTCGGCGGCTGCCAACTTTGGCCTGTGGTCGTGGGGACGACCCTATAGTCGTCGGACATTTTGGCGGCGGGCCAACCTAGTCACGGGGTCGTGTGGACGGCCCTATAGTCGTCGGACATGACGGTGGCGGGGCAATCTAGTCCGGGGGTCGTGGGGACGACCCCATAGGCGTCGGACATGATGGTGGCGGGCCAACCTAGTCCCGGGGTCGTGGGGACGACCCTATAGTCGTCGGACATGACGGTGGCGGGCCAATCTAGTCCCGGGGTCGTGGGGACGACCCTGTAGTCGTCGGACATGACGGTGGCGGGCCAATCTAGTCCCGGGGTCGTGGGGACGACCCTATAGTCGTCGGACATGTCGGCGGCTGGCCAAATTTGGCCCGTAGTCGTGGAGACGACCCTATAGTCGTCGGATATGTCGGAGGCTGGCCAACCTAGTCCCGGGGTGGTAGGCACGACCCTATAGTCGTCGGACATGACGGTGGCGGGCCAATCTATTACCGGGGTCGTGGGGACGACCCTACAGTCGTCGAACATGTCGGCGGCTGGCCAACTTTGGCCTGTGGTCGTGGGGACGACCCTATAGTCGTCGAACATGTCGGCGGCTGGCCAACTTTGGCCTGTGGTCGTGGGGACGACCCTAAAGTCGTCGGACAAGTCGGCGGCGGGCCAATCTATTCCCGGGGCCGTCGGGACGACCCTATAGTCGTCGGACATGACGGTGGCGGGCCAATCTAGTACCGGGGCCGTGGGGACGACCCTATAGTCGTCGGACATGACGGCGGCGGGCCAATCTAGTACCGGGGTCGTGGGGACGACCCGATAGTCGTCGGACATGACGGTGGCGGGCCAATCTAGCCCCGGGGTCGTGGGGACGACCCTATAGTCGTCAGACATGCCGGCGGCTGGGCAACTTTGGTCCGTGGTCGTGGGGACGACCCTATAGTCGTGGGACAAGTCGGCGGCGGGCCAAACTAGTCCCGGGGTCGTGGGGACGACCCTATAGTCGTGGGACAAGTCGGCGGCGGGCCAAACTAGTCCCGGGGTCGTGGGGACGACCCTATAGTCGTCGGACAAGTCGAAGGCGGGCCAACCTAGTCCCGGGGTCGTGGGGACGACCCTATAGTCGTCGGACATTTTGGCGGCGGGCCAACCTAGTCACGGGGTCGTGGGGACGACCCTATAGTCGTCGGACAAGTCGGCGGCGGGCCAACCTAGTCCCGGGGTCGTGGGGACGACCCTACAGTCGTCGGACATGACGGTGTCGGAACAATCTAGTCCCGGGGTCGTGGGGACGACCCTATAATCGTCGGACATGTCGGCGGCGGGCCAACCTAGTCCCGGGGTCGTGGGGACGACCCTGTATTCGTCGGACATGACGGTGGCGGGCCAATCTAGTCCCAGGGCCGTGGGGGCGACCCTATAGTCGTCGGACAAGTCGGCGGCGGGCCAACCTAGTCCCGGGAGGTAGGGACGACCCTATAGTCGTCGGACAAGTCGAAGGCGGGCCAACCTAGTCCCGGGGTCGTGGGGACGACCCTACAGTCGTCGGACAAGTCGGCGGCGGGTCAACCTAGTCCCGGGGTCGTGGGAAGGACCCTATAGTCGTCGGACATGTCGGTGGCGGGCCAATCTAGCCCCGGGGTCGTGGGGACGACCCTATAGTCGTCGGACAAGTCGAAGGCGGGCCAACCTAGTCCCGGGGTCGTGGGAACGACCCTATAGTCGTCGGACATGTCGGCGACGGGCCAACCTAGTCCCGGGGTCGTGGGGACGACCCTGTAGTCGTCGAACATGTCGGCGGCTGCCAACTTTGGCCTGTGGTCGTGGGGACGACCCTATAGTCGTCGGACCAGTCGGCGGCGGGCCAACCTAGTCCCGGGGTCGTGGGGACGACCCTATAGTCGTCGGACATGTTGGCGGCGGGCCCACCTAGTCCCGGGGTCGTGAGGACGACCCTGTAGTCGTCGGTCATGACGGTGGCGGGCCAATCTAGTCCCAGGGCCGTGGGGGCGACCCTATAGTCGTCGGACAAGTCGGCGGCGGGCCAACCTAGTCCCGGGGTCGTGGGGACGACCCTATAGTCGTCGGACATGCCGGCGGCTGGGCAACTTTGGTCCGTGGTCGTGGGGACGACCCTATAGTCGTCGGACAAGTCGGCGGCGGGCCAACCTAGTCCCGGGAGGTAGGGACGACCCTATAGTCGTCGGACAAGTCGAAGGCGGGCCAACCTAGTCCCGGGGTCGTGGGGACGACCCTATAGTCGTCGGACAAGTCGGCGGCGGGCCAACCTAGTCCCGGGGTCGTGGGGACGACCCTATAGTCGTCGGACATGCCGGCGGCTGGGCAACTTTGGTCCGTGGTCGTGGGGACGACCCTATAGTCGTGGGACAAGTCGGCGGCGGGCCAAACTAGTCCCGGGGTCGTGGGGACGACCCTATATTCGTCGGACAAGAAGAAGGCGGGCCAACCTAGTCCCGGGGTCGTGGGGACGACCCTATAGTCGTCGGACATTTTGGCGGCGGGCCAACCTAGTCACGGGGTCGTGTGGACGGCCCTATAGTCGTCGGACATGACGGTGGCGGGGCAATCTAGTCCGGGGGTCGTGGGGACGACCCCATAGGCGTCGGACATGACGGTGGCGGGCCAACCTAGTCCCGGGGTCGTGGGGACGACCCTACAGTCGTCGGACTAGTCGGCGGCGGGCCAACCTAGTCCCGGGGTCGTGGGGACGACCCTATAGTCGTCGGACATGTCGGCGGCTGGCCAACCTAGTCCCGGGGTCGTGGGGTCGACCCTATAGTCGTCGGATATGATGGTGGCGGGCCAATCTAGTCCGGGATCGTGGGGACGACCCTATAGTCGTCGGACAAGTCGGCGGCGGGCCAACCAACTCCCGTGGTCGTGGGGACGACCGTATAATCGTCGGACATGTCGGCGGCGGGCCAAACTAGTCTCGGGGTCGTGGGGACGACCCTATAGTCGTCGCACAAGTCGGCGGCGGGCAAACCTAGTCCCGGGGTGGTAGGGACGACCCTATAGTCGTCGACATGTCGAAGGCGGGCCAACCTAGTCCCGGGGTCGTGGGGACGACCCTACAGTCGTCGGACTAGTCGGCGGCGGGCCAACCTAGTCCCGGGGTCGTGGGAACGACCCTATAGTCGTCGGACATGTCGGCGGCTGGCCAACCTAGTCCCGGGGTCGTGGGGACGACCCTATAGTCGTCGGATATGATGGTGGCGGGCCAACCTAGTCCCGGGGTCGTGGGGACGACCCTATAGTCGTCGGACAAGTCGGCGGCGGGCCAACCTAGTCCCGGGAGGTAGGGACGACCCTATAGTCGTCGGACAAGTCGAAGGCGGGCCAACCTAGACCCGGGGTCGTGGGGACGACCCTATAGTCGTCGGACATGCCGGCGGCGGGCCAACCTAGTCCCGGGGTCGTGGGGACGACCCTATTGTCGTCGCACAAGTCGGCGGCGGGCAAACCTGGTCCCGGGGTCGTGGGGACGACCCTATAGTCGTCGGATATGATGGTGGCGGGCCAATCTAGTCCCGGGATCGTGGGGACGACCCTATAGTCGTCGGACAAGTCGGCGGCGGGCCAAACTAGTCTCGGGGTCGTGGGGACGACCCTATAGTCGTCGCACAAGTCGGCGGCGGGCAAACCTAGTCCCGGGGTGGTAGGGACGACCTTATAGTCGTCGGACTAGTCGAAGGCGGGCCAACCTAGTCCCGGGGTCGTGGGGACGACCCTATAGTCGTCGGACATGCCGGCGGCGGGCCAACCTAGTCCCGGGGTCGTGAGGACGACCCTATAGTCGTCGGACATGTCGGCGGCGGGCCAACATTGGCCCGTGGTCGTGGGGACGACCCTATTGTCGTCGGACATGACGGTGGCGGGCCAATCTAGTCCCGGGTTCGTGGGGACGACCCTATAGTCGTCGGACATGTCGGCGGCTGGCCAACTTTGGTCCGTGGTCTTGGGGACGACCCAATAGTCGTCGGATATGTCGGAGGCTTGCCAACCTAGTCCCTGGGTGGTAGGGACGACCCTAATGTCGTCGGACTAGTCGGCGGCGGGCCATCCTAGTCCCGGCGTCGTGGGGACGACCCAAAACTCGCCGGACATGACGGTGGCGGGCCAATCTAGTTCCGGGGTCGTGGGGACGACCCTACAGTCGTCGAACATGTCGGCGGCTGGCCAACTTTGGCCTGTGGTCGTGGGGACGACCCTATAGTCGTCGAACATGTCGGCGGCTGGCCAACTTTGGCCTGTGGTCGTGGGGACGACCCTATAGTCGTCGGACATGATGGTGGCGGGCCAATCTAGTCCCGGGGTCGTGGGGACGACCCTATAGTCGTCGGACATGTTGGCGGCGGGCCAACCTAGTCCCGGGGTCGTGGGGACGACCCTATAGTCGTCGGACATGTTGGCGGCGGGCCAACATAGTCCCGGGGTCGTGGGGACGACCCTATAGTCGTCGGACATGCCGGCGGCTGGGCAACTTTGGTCCGTGGTCGTGGGGACGACCCTATAGTCGACGGACATGTTGGCGGCGGGCCAACCTAGTCCCGGGGTCGTGGGGACGACCCTATAGTCGTCGGACATGACGGTGGCGGGCCAATCTAGTCCCGGGGTCGTGGGGACGACCCTGTAGTCGTCGGACATGACGGTGGCGGGCCAATCTAGTCCCGGGGTCGTGGGGACGACCCTATAGTCGTCGGACATGTCGGCGGCTGGCCAAATTTGGCCCGTAGTCGTGGGGACGACCCTATAGTCGTCGGATATGTCGGAGGCTGGCCAACCTAGTCCCGGGGTGGTAGGCACGACCCTATAGTCGTCGGACATGACGGTGGCGGGCCAATCTATTACCGGGGTCGTGGGGACGACCCTACAGTCGTCGAACATGTCGGCGGCTGGCCAACTTTGGCCTGTGGTCGTGGGGACGACCCTATAGTCGTCGAACATGTCGGCGGCTGGCCAACTTTGGCCTGTGGTCGTGGGGACGACCCTAAAGTCGTCGGACAAGTCGGCGGCGGGCCAATCTATTCCCGGGGCTGTCGGGACGACCCTATAGTCGTCGGACATGACGGTGGCGGGCCAATCTAGTACCGGGGTCGTGGAGACGACCCCATAGTCGTCGGACATGACGGTGGCGGGCCAATCTAGCCCCGGGGTCGTGGGGCCGACCCTGTAGACGTCGGAAATGACGGCGGCATGGCAAATTTGGCCCGTGGTCGTGGGGACGACCCTATAGTCGTCGGACAAGTCGGAGGCGGGGCAATCTAGTCCTGGGGTCGTGGGGACGACCCTGTAGTCGTCGGACATGACGGTGGTGGGCCAATCTCTTCCCGGGGCCGTGGGGACGACCCTATAGTCGTCGGACATGACGGCGGCGGGCCAATCTAGTACCGGGGTCGTGGGGACGACCCGATAGTCGTCGGACATGACGGTGGCGGGCCAATCTAGCCCCGGGGTCGTGGGGACGACCCTATAGTCGTCGGACAAGACGAAGGCGGGCCAACCTAGTCCCGGGGTCGTGGGGACGACCGTATAATCGTCGGACATGTCGGCGGCGGGCCAAACTAGTCTCGGGGTCGTGGGGACGACCCTATAGTCGTCGCACAAGTCGGCGGCGGGCAAACCTAGTCCCGGGGTGGTAGGGACGACCCTATAGTCGTCGGACATGTCGAAGGCGGGCCAACCTAGTCCCGGGGTCGTGGGGACGACCCTACAGTCGTCGGACTAGTCGGCGGCGGGCCAACCTAGTCCCGGGGTCGTGGGAACGACCCTATAGTCGTCGGACATGTCGGCGGCTGGCCAACCTAGTCCCGGGGTCGTGGGGACGACCCTATAGTCGTCGGATATGATGGTGGCGGGCCAACCTAGTCCCGGGGTCGTGGGGACGACCCTATAGTCGTCGGACAAGTCGGCGGCGGGCCAACCTAGTCCCGGGAGGTAGGGACGACCCTATAGTCGTCGGACAAGTCGAAGGCGGGCCAACCTAGACCCGGGGTCGTGGGGACGACCCTATAGTCGTCGGACATGCCGGCGGCGGGCCAACCTAGTCCCGGGGTCGTGGGGACGACCCTATAGTCGTCGCACAAGTCGGCGGCGGGCAAACCTGGTCCCGGGGTCGTGGGGACGACCCTATAGTCGTCGGATATGATGGTGGCGGGCCAATCTAGTCCCGGGATCGTGGGGACGACCCTATAGTCGTCGGACAAGTCGGCGGCGGGCCAAACTAGTCTCGGGGTCGTGGGGACGACCCTATAGTCGTCGCACAAGTCGGCGGCGGGCAAACCTAGTCCCGGGGTCGTGGGGACGACCCTATAGTCGTCGCACAAGTCGGCGGCGGGCAAACCTAGTCCCGGGGTGGTAGGGACGACCTTATAGTCGTCGGACTAGTCGAAGGCGGGCCAACCTAGTCCCGGGGTCGTGGGGACGACCCTATAGTCGTCGGACATGCCGGCGGCGGGCCAACCTAGTCCCGGGGTCGTGGGGACGACCCTATAGTCGTCGCACAAGTCGGCGGCGGGCAAACCTAGCCCCGGGGTGGTAGGGACGACCTTATAGTCGTCGGACATGCCGGCGGCGGGCCAACCTAGTCCCGGGGTCGTGGGCACGACCCTATAGTCGTCGGACATGTCGGCTGCTGGCTATCTTTGGCCCGTGGTCGTGGGGACGACCCTATAGTCGTCGGACATGACGGTGGCGGGCCAATCTAGTCCCGAGGCCGTGGCGACGACCGTATAGTCGTCGGACATGTTGGCGGCGGGCCCACCTAGTCCCGGGGTCGTGGGGACGACCCTATAGTCGTCGGACATGATGGTGGCGGGACAACCTAGTCCCGGGGTGGTAGGCACGACCCTATAGTCGTCGGACATGTCGGCGGCTGGCCAACGTAGGCCCAGGGTCGTAGGGACGACCCTATAGTCGTCGGAAAAGTCGGCGGCGGCCAATCTAGTCCCGGGGTCGTGGGGACGACGCTACAGTCGTCGGACATGTTGGCGGCGGGCCAACGTAGTCCCGGGGTCGTGGGGACGACCCTATAATTGTCGGACAAGTCGGCGACGGGCCAACCTAGTCCCGGGGTCGTGGGGACGACCCTGTAGTCGTCGAACATGTCGGCGGCGGGCCAACCTAGTCCCGGGGTCGTGGGGACGACCCTATAGTCGTCGGACATGTTGGCGGCGGGCCCACCTAGTCCCGGGGTCGTGAGGACGTCCCTGTAGTCGTCGGACATGACGGTGGCGGGCCAATCTAGTCCCAGGGCCGTGGGGGCGACCCTATAGTCGTCGGACAAGTCGGCGGCGGGCCAACCTAGTCCCGGGGTCGTGGGGACGACCCTGTAGTCGTCGGACATGCCGCGGGCGGGGCAACTTTGGTCCGTGGTCGTGGGGACGATCCTATAGTCGTCGGACAAGTCGGCGGCGGGCCAACCTAGTCCCGGGAGGTAGGGACGACCCTATAGTCGTCGGACAAGTCGAAGGCGGGCCAACCTAGTCCCGGGGTCGTGGGGACGACCCTACAGTCGTCGGACAAGTCGGCGGCGGGCCAACCTAGTCCCGGGGTCGTGGGAACGACCCTATAGTCGTCGGACATGTCGGCGGCTGGCCAACCTAGTCCCGGGTCGTGGGGACGACCCTATAGTCGTCGGATATGATGGTGGCGGGCCAATCTAGTCCCGGGATCGTGGGGACGACCCTATAGTCGTCGGACAAGTCGAAGGCGGGCCAACCTAGTCCCGGGGTCGTGGGGACGACCCTATAGTCGTCGGACAAGAAGAAGGCGGGCCAACCTAGTCCCGGGGTCGTGGGGACGACCCTATAGTCGTCGGACCAGTCGGCGGCGGGCCAACCTAGTCCCGGGGTCGTGGGGACGACCCTATAGTCGTCGGACATTTTGGCGGCGGGCCAACCTAGTCACGGGGTCGTGTGGACGGCCCTATAGTCGTCGGACATGACGGTGGCGGGGCAATCTAGTCCGGGGGTCGTGGGGACGACCCCATAGGCGTCGGACATGATGGTGGCGGGCCAACCTAGTCCCGGGGTCGTGGGGACGACCCTATAGTCGTCGGACATGACGGTGGCGGGCCAATCTAGTCCCGGGGTCGTGGGGACGACCCTGTAGTCGTCGGACATGACGGTGGCGGGCCAATCTAGTCCCGGGGTCGTGGGGACGACCCTATAGTCGTCGGACATGTCGGCGGCTGGCCAAATTTGGCCCGTAGTCGTGGGGACGACCCTATAGTCGTCGGATATGTCGGAGGCTGGCCAACCTAGTCCCGGGGTGGTAGGCACGACCCTATAGTCGTCGGACATGACGGTGGCGGGCCAATCTATTACCGGGGTCGTGGGGACGACCCTACAGTCGTCGAACATGTCGGCGGCTGGCCAACTTTGGCCTGTGGTCGTGGGGACGACCCTATAGTCGTCGAACATGTCGGCGGCTGGCCAACTTTGGCCTGTGGTCGTGGGGACGACCCTAAAGTCGTCGGACAAGTCGGCGGCGGGCCAATCTATTCCCGGGGCCGTCGGGACGACCCTATAGTCGTCGGACATGACGGTGGCGGGCCAATCTAGTACCGGGGCCGTGGGGACGACCCTATAGTCGTCGGACATGACGGCGGCGGGCCAATCTAGTACCGGGGTCGTGGGGACGACCCGATAGTCGTCGGACATGACGGTGGCGGGCCAATCTAGCCCCGGGGTCGTGGGGACGACCCTATAGTCGTCAGACATGCCGGCGGCTGGGCAACTTTGGTCCGTGGTCGTGGGGACGACCCTATAGTCGTGGGACAAGTCGGCGGCGGGCCAAACTAGTCCCGGGGTCGTGGGGACGACCCTATAGTCGTGGGACAAGTCGGCGGCGGGCCAAACTAGTCCCGGGGTCGTGGGGACGACCCTATAGTCGTCGGACAAGTCGAAGGCGGGCCAACCTAGTCCCGGGGTCGTGGGGACGACCCTATAGTCGTCGGACATTTTGGCGGCGGGCCAACCTAGTCACGGGGTCGTGGGGACGACCCTATAGTCGTCGGACAAGTCGGCGGCGGGCCAACCTAGTCCCGGGGTCGTGGGGACGACCCTACAGTCGTCGGACATGACGGTGTCGGAACAATCTAGTCCCGGGGTCGTGGGGACGACCCTATAATCGTCGGACATGTCGGCGGCGGGCCAACCTAGTCCCGGGGTCGTGGGGACGACCCTGTATTCGTCGGACATGACGGTGGCGGGCCAATCTAGTCCCAGGGCCGTGGGGGCGACCCTATAGTCGTCGGACAAGTCGGCGGCGGGCCAACCTAGTCCCGGGAGGTAGGGACGACCCTATAGTCGTCGGACAAGTCGAAGGCGGGCCAACCTAGTCCCGGGGTCGTGGGGACGACCCTACAGTCGTCGGACAAGTCGGCGGCGGGTCAACCTAGTCCCGGGGTCGTGGGAACGACCCTATAGTCGTCGGACATGTCGGTGGCGGGCCAATCTAGCCCCGGGGTCGTGGGGACGACCCTATAGTCGTCGGACAAGTCGAAGGCGGGCCAACCTAGTCCCGGGGTCGTGGGAACGACCCTATAGTCGTCGGACATGTCGGCGACGGGCCAACCTAGTCCCGGGGTCGTGGGGACGACCCTGTAGTCGTCGAACATGTCGGCGGCTGCCAACTTTGGCCTGTGGTCGTGGGGACGACCCTATAGTCGTCGGACATTTTGGCGGCGGGCCAACCTAGTCACGGGGTCGTGTGGACGGCCCTATAGTCGTCGGACATGACGGTGGCGGGGCAATCTAGTCCGGGGGTCGTGGGGACGACCCCATAGGCGTCGGACATGATGGTGGCGGGCCAACCTAGTCCCGGGGTCGTGGGGACGACCCTATAGTCGTCGGACATGACGGTGGCGGGCCAATCTAGTCCCGGGGTCGTGGGGACGACCCTGTAGTCGTCGGACATGACGGTGGCGGGCCAATCTAGTCCCGGGGTCGTGGGGACGACCCTATAGTCGTCGGACATGTCGGCGGCTGGCCAAATTTGGCCCGTAGTCGTGGGGACGACCCTATAGTCGTCGGATATGTCGGAGGCTGGCCAACCTAGTCCCGGGGTGGTAGGCACGACCCTATAGTCGTCGGACATGACGGTGGCGGGCCAATCTATTACCGGGGTCGTGGGGACGACCCTACAGTCGTCGAACATGTCGGCGGCTGGCCAACTTTGGCCTGTGGTCGTGGGGACGACCCTATAGTCGTCGAACATGTCGGCGGCTGGCCAACTTTGGCCTGTGGTCGTGGGGACGACCCTAAAGTCGTCGGACAAGTCGGCGGCGGGCCAATCTATTCCCGGGGCCGTCGGGACGACCCTATAGTCGTCGGACATGACGGTGGCGGGCCAATCTAGTACCGGGGCCGTGGGGTCGACCCTATAGTCGTCGGACATGACGGCGGCGGGCCAATCTAGTACCGGGGTCGTGGGGACGACCCGATAGTCGTCGGACATGACGGTGGCGGGCCAATCTAGCCCCGGGGTCGTGGGGACGACCCTATAGTCGTCAGACATGCCGGCGGCTGGGCAACTTTGGTCCGTGGTCGTGGGGACGACCCTATAGTCGTGGGACAAGTCGGCGGCGGGCCAAACTAGTCCCGGGGTCGTGGGGACGACCCTATAGTCGTGGGACAAGTCGGCGGCGGGCCAAACTAGTCCCGGGGTCGTGGGGACGACCCTATAGTCGTCGGACAAGTCGAAGGCGGGCCAACCTAGTCCCGGGGTCGTGGGGACGACCCTATAGTCGTCGGACATTTTGGCGGCGGGCCAACCTAGTCACGGGGTCGTGGGGACGACCCTATAGTCGTCGGACAAGTCGGCGGCGGGCCAACCTAGTCCCGGGGTCGTGGGGACGACCCTACAGTCGTCGGACATGACGGTGTCGGAACAATCTAGTCCCGGGGTCGTGGGGACGACCCTATAATCGTCGGACATGTCGGCGGCGGGCCAACCTAGTCCCGGGGTCGTGGGGACGACCCTGTATTCGTCGGACATGACGGTGGCGGGCCAATCTAGTCCCAGGGCCGTGGGGGCGACCCTATAGTCGTCGGACAAGTCGGCGGCGGGCCAACCTAGTCCCGGGAGGTAGGGACGACCCTATAGTCGTCGGACAAGTCGAAGGCGGGCCAACCTAGTCCCGGGGTCGTGGGGACGACCCTACAGTCGTCGGACAAGTCGGCGGCGGGTCAACCTAGTCCCGGGGTCGTGGGAACGACCCTATAGTCGTCGGACATGTCGGTGGCGGGCCAATCTAGCCCCGGGGTCGTGGGGACGACCCTATAGTCGTCGGACAAGTCGAAGGCGGGCCAACCTAGTCCCGGGGTCGTGGGAACGACCCTATAGTCGTCGGACATGTCGGCGACGGGCCAACCTAGTCCCGGGGTCGTGGGGACGACCCTGTAGTCGTCGAACATGTCGGCGGCTGCCAACTTTGGCCTGTGGTCGTGGGGACGACCCTATAGTCGTCGGACCAGTCGGCGGCGGGCCAACCTAGTCCCGGGGTCGTGGGGACGACCCTATAGTCGTCGGACATGTTGGCGGCGGGCCCACCTAGTCCCGGGGTCGTGAGGACGACCCTGTAGTCGTCGGTCATGACGGTGGCGGGCCAATCTAGTCCCAGGGCCGTGGGGGCGACCCTATAGTCGTCGGCCAAGTCGGCGGCGGGCCAACCTAGTCCCGGGGTCGTGGGGACGACCCTATAGTCGTCGGACATGCCGGCGGCTGGGCAACTTTGGTCCGTGGTCGTGGGGACGACCCTATAGTCGTCGGACAAGTCGGCGGCGGGCCAACCAAGTCCCGGGAGGTAGGGACGACCCTATAGTCGTCGGACAAGTCGAAGGCGGGCCAACCTAGTCCCGGGGTCGTGGGGACGACCCTATAGTCGTCGGACAAGTCGGCGGCGGGCCAACCTAGTCCCGGGGTCGTGGGGACGACCCTATATTCGTCGGACAAGAAGAAGGCGGGCCAACCTAGTCCCGGGGTCGTGGGGACGACCCTATAGGCGTCGGACATGACGGTGGCGGGCCAACCTAGTCCCGGGGTCGTGGGGACGACCCTACAGTCGTCGGACTAGTCGGCGGCGGGCCAACCTAGTCCCGGGGTCGTGGGAACGACCCTATAGTCGTCGGACAAGTCGAAGGAGGGCCAACCTAGTCCCGGGGTCGTGGGGACGACCCTATAGTCGTCGGACATGTCGGCGGCTGGCCAACCTAGTCCCGGGGTCGTGGGGACGACCCTATAGTCGTCGGATATGATGGTGGCGGGCCAATCTAGTCCGGGATCGTGGGGACGACCCTAAAGTCGTCGGACATGCCGGCGGCTGGGCACCTTTGGTCCGTGGTCGTGGGGACGACCCTATAGTCGTGGGACAAGTCGGCGGCGGGCCAAACTAGTCCCGGGGTCGTGGGGACGACCCTATATTCGTCGGACAAGAAGAAGGCGGGCCAACCTAGTCCCGGGGTCGTGGGGACGACCCTATAGTCGTCGGACATTTTGGCGGCGGGCCAACCTAGTCACGGGGTCGTGTGGACGGCCCTATAGTCGTCGGACATGACGGTGGCGGGGCAATCTAGTCCGGGGGTCGTGGGGACGACCCCATAGGCGTCGGACATGACGGTGGCGGGCCAACCTAGTCCCGGGGTCGTGGGGACGACCCTACAGTCGTCGGACTAGTCGGCGGCGGGCCAACCTAGTCCCGGGGTCGTGGGAACGACCCTATAGTCGTCGGACAAGTCGAAGGAGGGCCAACCTAGTCCCGGGGTCGTGGGGACGACCCTATAGTCGTCGGACATGTCGGCGGCTGGCCAACCTAGTCCCGGGGTCGTGGGGACGACCCTATAGTCGTCGGATATGATGGTGGCGGGCCAATCTAGTCCGGGATCGTGGGGACGACCCTATAGTCGTCGGATATGATGGTGGCGGGCCAATCTAGTCCGGGATCGTGGGGACGACCCTATAGTCGTCGGACATGTCGGCGGCTGGCCAACCTAGTCCCGGGATCGTGGGGACGACCCTATAGTCGTCGGACATGTCGGCGGCTGGCCAACCTAGTCCCGGGGTGGTAGGGACGACCGTATAGTCGTCGGACATGTCGGCGGCTGGCCAACCTAGCCCCGGGGTGGTTGGGACGACGCTATAGTTGGCGGATATGATGGTGGCGGGCCAATCTAGTCCGGGGTCGTGGGGACGACCCTATAGTCGTCGGACATGTCGGCGGCTGGCCAACCTAGTCCCGGGGTGGTAGGGACGACCCTATAGTCGCCGGACAAGTCGAAGGCGGGCCAACCTAGTCCCGGGGTCGTGGGGACGACGCTATAGTCGTCGGACAAGTCGAAGGCGGGCCAACCTAGTCCCGGGGTCGTGGGGACGACCCTACAGTCGTCGGACAAGCCGGCGGCGGGCCAATCTAGTCCCGGGGTCGTGGGGACGACGCTATAGTCGTCGGACATGTTGGCGGCGGGCCAACCTAGTCCCGGGGTCGTGGGGACGACCCTGTAGTCGTCGGACATGTTGGCGGCGGGCCAACCTAGTCCCGGGGTCGTGGGGACGACCCTATAATTGTCGGACAAGTCGGCGACGGGCCAACCTAGTCCCGAGGTCGTGGGGACGGCCCTATAGTCGTCGGACATGTCGAAGGCGGGCCAACCTAGTCCCGGGGTCGTGGGGGCGACCCTATAGTCGTCGGACATGACGGTGGCGGGCCAACCTAGTCCCAGGGTCGTGGGGACGACCCTATAGTCGTCGGACATGCTGGTGGCGGGCCAATCTAGACCCGGGGTCGTGGGGACGACCGTATAGTCGTCGGACATGTCGGCGGCTGGCCAACTTTGGCCCGGGGTCATGGGGACGACCCTATAGTCGTCGGACATGTCGGCGGCTGGCCATCTTTGGCCCGTGGTCGTGGGGACGACCCTATAGTCGTCGGACATGACGCTGGCGGGCCAATCTATTCCCGGGGTCGTGGGGACGACCCTATAGTCGTCGGACATGTCGGCGGCTGGCTATCTTTGGCCCGTGGTCGTGGGGACGACCCTATAGTCGTTGGACATGTCGGTGGCGGGACAACGTAGGCCCAGGGTCGTAGGGACGACCCTATAGCCGTCGGAAAAGTCGGCGGCGGGCCAACCTAGTCCCGGGGTCGTGGGGACGACCCTATAGTCGTCGGGCAAGTCGGCGGCGGGCCAACCTAGTCCCGGGGTCGTGGGGACTACCCTATAGTCGTCGGACAAGTCGGCGGCGGGCCAACCTAGTCCCGGGGTCGTGGGGACGACCCTATAGTCGTCGGACATGACGGTGGCGGGCCAATCTAGTCCCGGGGTCGTGGGGACGACCCTATAATCGTCGGACAAGTCGGCGGCGGGCCAACCTAGTCCCGGGGTCGTGGGGACGACGCTGTAGTCGTCGGACATGTTGGCGGCGGGCCAACCTAGTCCCGGGGTCGTGGGGACGACCCTATAATTGTCGGACTAGTCGGCGACGGGCCAACCTAGTCCCGGGGTCGTGGGGACGACGCTGTAGTCGTCGGACATGTTGGCGGCGGGCCAATCTAGACCCGGGGTCGTGGGGACGACCCAATAGTCGTCGGACATGTCGGCGGCGGGCCAACCGTGGCCCGTGGTTGTGGGGACGACCCTATAGCCGTCGGACATGACGGTGGCGGGACAATCTATCCCCGGGGTCGTGGGGACGACCCAATAGTCGTCGGACATGTCGGCGGCGGGCCAACTTTGGCCCGTGGTCGTGGGGACGACCCTATAGTCGTCGGACATGACGGTGGCGGGACAATCTATCCCCGGGGTCGTGGGGACGACCCTATAGTCGCCGGACATGTCGGCGGCTGGCCAACCTAGTCCCGGGATGGTAGGGACGACCGTATAGTCGTCGGACATGTCGGCAGCTGGCCAACCTAGCCCCGGGGTCGTTGGGACGACGCTATAGTTGTCGGATATGATGGTGGCGGGCCAATCTAGTCCGGGGTCGTGGGGACGACCCTATAGTCGTCGGACATGTCGGCGGCTGGCCAACCTAGTCCCGGGATCGTGGGGACGACCCTATAGTCGTCGGACATGTCGGCGGCTGGCCAACCTAGTCCCGGGGTGGTAGGGACGACCCTATAGTCGCCGGACAAGTCGAAGGCGGGGCAACCTAGTCCCGGGGTCGTGGGGACGACGCTATAGTCGTCGGAAGTGTCGGCGACGGGCCAACCTAGTCCCGAGGTCGTGGGGACGGCCCTATAGTCGTCGGACATGTCGAAGGCGGGCCAACCTAGTCCCGGGGTCGTGGCGACGACCCTATAGTCGTCGGACATGTTGGCGGCGGGCCCACCTAGTCCCGGGGTCGTGGGGACGACCCTATAGTCGTCCGACATGATGGTGGCGGGCCAACCTAGTCCCGGGGTGGTAGGCACGACCCTATAGTCGTCGGACATGTCGGCGGCGGGCCAACGTAGGCCCAGGGTCGTAGGGACGACCCTATAGTCGTCGGAAAAGTCGGCGGCGGCCAATCTAGTCCCGGGGTCGTGGGGACGACGCTATAGTTGTCGGATATGATGGTGGCGGGCCAATCTAGTCCGGGGTCGTGGGGACGACCCTATAGTCGTCGGACATGTCGGCGGCTGGCCAACCTAGTCCCGGGATCGTGGGGACGACCCTATAGTCTTCGGACAAGTCGGCGGCGGGCCACCCTAGTCCCGTGGTCGTGGGGACGACCGTATAGTCGTCGGACTAGTCGGCGGCGGGCCAACCTAGTCCAGGGGTCGTGGGGGCGACACTATAGTCGTCGGACATGATGGTGGCGGGCCAACCTAGTCCCGCGGTCGTGGGGACGACCCTATAGTCGTCGGACAAGTCGGCGGCGGGCCAACCTAGTCCCGGGGTGGTGGGGACGACCCTATAGTCGTCGGACATGACGGTGGCGGGCCAATCTAGTCCCGTGGTCGTGGGGACGACCCTATAATCGTCGGACAAGTCGGCGGCGGGCCAACCTAGTCCCGGGGTCGTGGGGACGACGCTGTAGTCGTCGGACATGTTGGCGGCGGGCCAACCTAGTCCCGGGGTCGTGGGGACGACCCTATAATTGTCGGACTAGTCGGCGACGGGCCAACCTAGTCCCGGGGTCGTGGGGACGACCCTGTAGTCGTCGAACATGTCGGCGGCTGCCAACTTTGGCCTGTGGTCGTGGGTACGACCCTATAGTCGTCGGACCAGTCGGCGGCGGGCCAACCTAGTCCCGGGGTCGTGGGGACGACCCTATAGTCGTCGGACATGTTGGCGGCGGGCCCACCTAGTCCCGGGGTCGTGAGGACGACCCTGTAGTCGTCGGACATGACGGTGGCGGGCCAATCTAGTCCCGGGGTCGTGGGGACGACCGTATAGTCATCGGACATGTCGGCGGCTGGCCAACCTAGTCGCGGGGTCGTGAGGACGACCCTGTAGTCGTCGGACATGACGGTGGCGGGTCAATCTATTCCCGGGGTCGTGGGGACGACCCTATAGTCGTCGGACATGTCGGCGGCTGGCTATCTTTGGCCCGTGGTCGTGGGGACGACCCTATAGTCGTTGGACATGACGGTGGCGGGACAACGTAGGCCCAGGGTCGTAGGGACGACCCTATAGCCGTCGGAAAAGTCGGCGGCGGGCCAACCTAGTCCCGGGGTCGTGGGGACGACCCTATAGTCGTCGGGCAAGTCGGCGGCGGGCCAACCTAGTCCCGGGGTCGTGGGGACTACCCTATAGTCGTCGGACATGTCGGCGGCTGGCCAACTTTGGCCCGTGGTCGTGGGGACGACCCTGTATTCGTCGGACATGACGGTGGCGGGCCAATCTATCCCCGGGGTCGTGGGGACGACCCTATAGTCGTCGGACATGATGGAGGCGGGCCAACGTAGGCCCAGGGTCGTAGGGACGACCCTATAGTCGTCGGAAAAGTCGGTGGCGAGCCAATCTAGTCCCGGAGTCGTGGGGACGATCCTATCGTCGTCGGACATGACGGTGGCGGGCCAATCTAGTCCCGGGGCCGTGGCGACGACCGTATAGTCGTCGGACATGACGGTGGCGGGGCAATCTAGCCCCGGGGTCGTGGGGACTACCCTATAGTCGTCGGACAAGTCGGTAGCGGGCCAATCTAGTCCCGGGCCGTGGCGACGACCGTATAGTCGTCGGACATGTCGGCGGCTGGCTATCTTTGGCCCGTGGTCGTGGGGACGACCCTATAGTCGTAGGACATGCTGGTGGCGGGCCAATCTAGACCCGGGGTCGTGGGGACGACCCAATAGTCGTCGGACATGTCGGCGGCGGGCCAACCGTGGCCCGTGGTTGTGGGGACGACCCTATAGCCGTCGGACATGACGGTGGCGGGACAATCTATCCCCGGGGTCGTGGGGACGACCCTATAGTCGCCGGACATGTCGGCGGCTGGCCAACCTAGTCCCGGGGTGGTAGGGACGACTCTATAGTCATTGGACATGTCGGCGGCTTGACAACCTAGTCCCGGTTTCGTGGGGACGACCGTATAGTCGTCGGACATGTCGGCGGCTGGCCAACTTTGGCCCGGGGTCATGGGGACGACCCTATAGTCGTCGGACATGTCGGCGGCGGGCCAACCTAGTCCCGGGGTCGTGGGGACGACCCTATAGTCGTCGGACAAGTCGGCGGCGGGCCAACCTAGTCCCGGGGTCGTGGGGACGACCCTATAGTCGTCGGACATGTCGGCGGCTGGCCAACCTAGTCCCGGGGTGGTAGGGACGACTCTATAGTCATTGGACATGTCGGCGGCTTGACAACCTAGTCCAGGGGTCGTGGGGGCGACACTATAGTCGTCGGACATGATGGTGGCGGGCCAACCTAGTCCCGGGGTCGTGGGGACGACCCTATAGTCGTCGGACAAGTCGGCGGCGGGCCAACCTAGTCCCGGGGTCGTGGGGACGACCCTATAGTCGTCGGACATGACGGTGGCGGGCCAATCTAGTCCCGGGGTCGTGGGGACGACCCTATAATCGTCGGACAAGTCGGCGGCGGGCCAACCTAGTCCCGGGGTCGTGGGGACGACGCTGTAGTCGTCGGACATGTTGGCGGCGGGCCAACCTAGTCCCGGGGTCGTGGGGACGACCCTATAATTGTCGGACTAGTCGGCGACGGGCCAACCTAGTCCCGGGGTCGTGGGGACGACGCTGTAGTCGTCGGACATGTTGGCGGCGGGCCAACCTAGTCCCGGGGTCGTGGGGACGACCCTATAATTGTCGGACTAGTCGGCGACGGGCCAACCTAGTCCCGGGGTCGTGGGGACGACCCTGTAGTCGTCGAACATGTCGGCGGCTGCCAACTTTGGCCTGTGATCGTGGGGACGACCCTATAGTCGTCGGACCAGTCGGCGGCGGGCCAACCTAGTCCCGGGGTCGTGGGGACGACCCTATAGTCGTCGGACATGTTGGCGGCGGGCCCACCTAGTCCCGGGGTCGTGAGGACGACCCTGTAGTCGTCGGACATGACGGTGGCGGGCCAATCTAGTCCCGGGGTCGTGGGGACGACCCTATAATCGTCGGACAAGTCGGCGGCGGGCCAACCTAGTCCCGGGGTCGTGGGGACGACGCTGTAGTCGTCGGACATGTTGGCGGCGGGCCAACCTAGTCCCGGGGTCTTGGGGACGACCCTATAATTGTCGGACTAGTCGGCGACGGGCCAACCTAGTCCCGGGGTCGTGGGGACGACCCTGTAGTCGTCGAACATGTCGGCGGCTGCCAACTTTGGCCTGTGGTCGTGGGGACGACCCTATAGTCGTAAGACATGCTGGTAGCGGGCCAATCTAGACCCGGGGTCGTGGGGACGACCCAATAGTCGTCGGACATGTCGGCGGCGGGCCAACCGTGGCCCGTGGTTGTGGGGACGACCCTATAGTCGTCGGACATGACGGTGGCGGGTCAATCTATTCCCGGGGTCGTGGGGACGACCCTATAGTCGTCGGACATGTCGGCGGCTGGCTATCTTTGGCCCGTGGTCGTGGGGACGACCCTATAGTCGTTGGACATGACGGTGGCGGGACAACGTAGGCCCAGGGTCGTAGGGACGATCCTATAGCCGTCGGAAAAGTCGGCGGCGGGCCAACCTAGTCCCGGGGTCGTGGGGACTACCCTATAGTCGTCGGACATGTCGGCGGCTGGCCAACTTTGGCCCGTGGTCGTGGGGACGACCCTGTATTCGTCGGACATGACGGTGGCGGGCCAATCTATCCCCGGGGTCGTGGGGACGACCCTATAGTCGTCGGACATGACGGAGGCGGGCCAACGTAGGCCCAGAGTCGTAGGGACGACCCTATAGTCGTCGGAAAAGTCGGTGGCGAGCCAATCTAGTCCCGGAGTCGTGGGGACGATCCTATCGTCGTCGGACATGACGGTGGCGGGCCAATCTAGTCCCGGGGCCGTGGCGACGACCGTATAGTCGTCGGACATGACGGTGGCGGGGCAATCTAGCCCCGGGGTCGTGGGGACTACCCTATAGTCGTCGGACAAGTCGGTAGCGGGCCAATCTAGTCCCGGGCCGTGGCGACGACCGTATAGTCGTCGGACATGTCGGCGGCTGGCTATCTTTGGCCCGTGGTCGTGGGGACGACCCTATAGTCGTAGGACATGCTGGTGGCGGGCCAATCTAGACCCGGGGTCGTGGGGACGACCCAATAGTCGTCGGACATGTCGCCGGCGGGCCAACCGTGGCCCGTGGTTGTGGGGACGACCCTATAGCCGTCGGACATGACGGTGGCGGGACAATCTATCCCCGGGGTCGTGGGGACGACCCTATAGTCGCCGGACATGTCGGCGGCTGGCCAACCTAGTCCCGGGGTGGTAGGGACGACTCTATAGTCATTAGACATGTCGGCGGCTTGACAACCTAGTCCCGGTTTCGTGGGGACGACCGTATAGTCGTCGGACATGTCGGCGGCTGGCCAACTTTGGCCCGGGGTCATGGGGACGACCCTATAGTCGTCGGACATGTCGGCGGCTGGCCATCTTTGGCCCGTGGTCGTGGGGACGACCCTATAGTCGTCGGACATGACGCTGGCGGGCCAATCTATTCCCGGGGTCGTGGGGACGACCCTATAGTCGTCGGACATGTCGGCGGCTGGCTATCTTTGGCCCGTGGTCGTGGGGACGACCCTATAGTCGTTGGACATGACGGTGGCGGGACAACGTAGGCCCAGGGTCGTAGGGACGACCCTATAGCCGTCGGAAAAGTCGGCGGCGGGCCAACCTAGTCCCGGGGTCGTGGGGACGACCCTATAGTCGTCGGACATGTCGGCGGCTGGCCAACCTAGTCCCGGGATCGTGGGGACGACCGTATAGTCGTCGGACTAGTCGGCGGCGGGCCAACCTAGTCCAGGGGTCGTGGGGGCGACACTATAGTCGTCGGACATGACGGTGGCGGGCCAATCTAGTCCCGGGGTCGTGGGGACGACCCTATAATCGTCGGACAAGTCGGCGGCGGGCCAACCTAGTCCCGGGGTCGTGGGGACGACCCTGTAGTCGTCGAACATGTCGGCGGCTGCCAACTTTGGCCTGTGGTCGTGAGGACGACCCTGTAGTCGTCGGACATGACGGTGGCGGGCCAATCTAGTCCCGGGGTCGTGGGGACGACCCTATAATCGTCGGACAAGTCGGCGGCGGGCCAACCTAGTCCCGGGGTCGTGGGGACGACGCTGTAGTCGTCGGACATGTTGGCGGCGGGCCAACCTAGTCCCGGGGTCTTGGGGACGACCCTATAATTGTCGGACTAGTCGGCGACGGGCCAACCTAGTCCCGGGGTCGTGGGGACGACCCTGTAGTCGTCGAACATGTCGGCGGCTGCCAACTTTGGCCTGTGGTCGTGAGGACGACCCTGTAGTCGTCGGACATGACGGTGGCGGGCCAATCTAGTCCCGGGGTCGTGGGGACGACCCTATAATCGTCGGACCAGTCGGCGGCGGGCCAACCTAGTCCCGGGGTCGTGGGGACGACCATATAGTCGTCGGACATGTTGGCGGCGGGCCCACCTAGTCCCGGGGTCGTGAGGACGACCCTGTAGTCGTCGGACATGACGGTGGCGGGCCAATCTAGTCCCGGGGTCGTGGGGACGACCGTATAGTCATCGGACATGTCGGCGGCTGGCCAACCTAGTCGCGGGGTCGCGGGGACGATCCTATCGTCGTCGGACATGACGGTGGCGGGCCAATCTAGTCCCGGGGCCGTGGCGACGACCGTATAGTCGTCGGACATGACGGTGGCGGGGCAATCTAGCCCCGGGGTCGTGGGGACTACCCTATAGTCGTCGGACAAGACGGTAGCGGGCCAATCTAGTCCCGGGCCGTGGCGACGACCGTATAGTCGTCGGACATGTCGGCGGCTGGCTATCTTTGGCCCGTGGTCGTGGGGACGACCCTATAGTCGTAAGACATGCTGGTGGCGGGCCAATCTAGACCCGGGGTCGTGGGGACGACCCAATAGTCGTCGGACATGTCGGCGGCGGGCCAACCGTGGCCCGTGGTTGTGGGGACGACCCTATAGTCGTCGGACATGACGGTGGCGGGTCAATCTATTCCCGGGGTCGTGGGGACGACCCTATAGTCGTCGGACATGTCGGCGGCTGGCTATCTTTGGCCCGTGGTCGTGGGGACGACCCTATAGTCGTTGGACATGACGGTGGCGGGACAACGTAGGCCCAGGGTCGTAGGGACGACCCTATAGCCGTCGGAAAAGTCGGCGGCGGGCCAACCTAGTCCCGGGGTCGTGGGGACGACCCTATAGTCGTCGGGCAAGTCGGCGGCGGGCCAACCTAGTCCCGGGGTCGTGGGGACTACCCTATAGTCGTCGGACATGTCGGCGGCTGGCCAACTTTGGCCCGTGGTCGTGGGGACGACCCTGTAGTCGTCGGACATGACGGTGGCGGGCCAATCTATCCCCGGGGTCGTGGGGACGACACTATAGTCGTCGGAAAAGTCGGTGGCGAGCCAATCTAGTCCCGGGGTCGTGGGGACGATCCTATCGTCGTCGGACATGACGGTGGCGGGCCAATCTAGACCGGGGCCGTGGCGACGACCGTATAGTCGTCGGACATGACGGTGGCGGGGCAATCTAGCCCCGGGGTCGTGGGGACTACCCTATAGTCGTCGGACAAGTCGGTAACGGGCCAATCTATTCCCGGGGTCGTGGGGACGACCCTATAGTCGTCGGACATGTCGGCGGCTGGCTATCTTTGGCCCGTGGTCGTGGGGACGACCCTATAGTCGTTGGACATGACGGTGGCGGGACAACGTAGGCCCAGGGTCGTAGGGACGACCCTATAGCCGTCGGAAAAGTCGGCGGCGGGCCAACCTAGTCCCGGGGTCGTGGGGACGACCCTATAGTCGTCGGACATGTCGGCGGCTGGCCAACCTAGTCCCGGGATCGTGGGGACGACCGTATAGTCGTCGGACTAGTCGGCGGCTGGCTATCTTTGGCCCGTGGTCGTGGGGACGACCCTATAGTCGTAAGACATGCTGGTGGCGGGCCAATCTAGACCCGGGGTCGTGGGGACGACCCAATAGTCGTCGGACATGTCGGCGGCGGGCCAACCGTGGCCCGTGGTTGTGGGGACGACCCTATAGTCGTCGGACATGACGGTGGCGGGTCAATCTATTCCCGGGGTCGTGGGGACGACCCTATAGTCGTCGGACATGTCGGCGGCTGGCTATCTTTGGCCCGTGGTCGTGGGGACGACCCTATAGTCGTTGGACATGACGGTGGCGGGACAACGTAGGCCCAGGGTCGTAGGGACGACCCTATAGCCGTCGGAAAAGTCGGCGGCGGGCCAACCTAGTCCCGGGGTCGTGGGGACGACCCTATAGTCGTCGGGCAAGTCGGCGGCGGGCCAACCTAGTCCCGGGGTCGTGGGGACTACCCTATAGTCGTCGGACATGTCGGCGGCTGGCCAACTTTGGCCCGTGGTCGTGGGGACGACCCTGTAGTCGTCGGACATGACGGTGGCGGGCCAATCTATCCCCGGGGTCGTGGGGACGACACTATAGTCGTCGGAGATGATGGAGGCGGGCCAACGTAGGCCCAGGGTCGTAGGGACGACCCTATAGTCGTCGGAAAAGTCGGTGGCGAGCCAATCTAGTCCCGGGGTCGTGGGGACGATCCTATCGTCGTCGGACATGACGGTGGCGGGCCAATCTAGACCGGGGCCGTGGCGACGACCGTATAGTCGTCGGACATGACGGTGGCGGGGCAATCTAGCCCCGGGGTCGTGGGGACTACCCTATAGTCGTCGGACAAGTCGGTAACGGGCCAATCTATTCCCGGGGTCGTGGGGACGACCCTATAGTCGTCGGACATGTCGGCGGCTGGCTATCTTTGGCCCGTGGTCGTGGGGACGACCCTATAGTCGTTGGACATGACGGTGGCGGGACAACGTAGGCCCAGGGTCGTAGGGACGACCCTATAGCCGTCGGAAAAGTCGGCGGCGGGCCAACCTAGTCCCGGGGTCGTGGGGACGACCCTATAGTCGTCGGACATGTCGGCGGCTGGCCAACCTAGTCCCGGGATCGTGGGGACGACCGTATAGTCGTCGGACTAGTCGGCGGCGGGCCAACCTAGTCCAGGGGTCGTGGGGGCGACACTATAGTCGTCGGACATGACGGTGGCGGGCCAATCTAGTCCCGGGGTCGTGGGGACGACCCTATAATCGTCGGACAAGTCGGCGGCGGGCCAACCTAGTCCCGGGGTCGTGGGGACGACGCTGTAGTCGTCGGACATGTTGGCGGCGGGCCAACCTAGTCCCGGGGTCGTGGGGACGACCCTATAATTGTCTGACTAGTCGGCGACGGGCCAACCTAGTCCCGGGGTCGTGGGGACGACCCTGTAGTCGTCGAACATGTCGGCGGCTGCCAACTTTGGCCTGTGGTCGTGGGGACGACCCTATAGTCGTCGGACCAGTCGGCGGCGGGCCAACCTAGTCCCGGGGTCGTGGGGACGACCCTATAGTCGTCGGACATGTTGGCGGCGGGCCCACCTAGTCCCGGGGTCGTGAGGACGACCCTGTAGTCGTCGGACATGACGGTGGCGGGCCAATCTAGTCCCGGGGTCGTGGGGACGACCCTATAATCGTCGGACAAGTCGGCGGCGGGCCAACCTAGTCCCGGGGTCGTGGGGACGACCCTATAATCGTCGGACAAGTCGGCGGCGGGCCAACCTAGTCCCGGGGTCGTGGGGACGACGCTGTAGTCGTCGGACATGTTGGCGGCGGGCCAACCTAGTCCCGGGGTCGTGGGGACGACCCTATAATTGTCGGACTAGTCGGCGACGGGCCAACCTAGTCCCGGGGTCGTGGGGACGACGCTGTAGTCGTCGGACATGTTGGCGGCGGGCCAATCTAGACCCGGGGTCGTGGGGACGACCCAATAGTCGTCGGACATGTCGGCGGCGGGCCAACCGTGGCCCGTGGTTGTGGGGACGACCCTATAGCCGTCGGACATGTTGGCGGCGGGCCAACCTAGTCCCGGGGTCGTGGGGACGACCCTATAATTGTCGGACTAGTCGGCGACGGGCCAACCTAGTCCCGGGGTCGTGGGGACGACGCTGTAGTCGTCGGACATGTTGGCGGCGGGCCAACCTAGTCCCGGGGTCGTGGGGACGACCCTATAATTGTCTGACTAGTCGGCGACGGGCCAACCTAGTCCCGGGGTCGTGGGGACGGCCCTGTAGTCGTCGAACATGTCGGCGGCTGCCAACTTTGGCCTGTGGTCGTGGGGACGACCCTATAGTCGTCGGACCAGTCGGCGGCGGGCCAACCTAGTCCCGGGGTCGTGGGGACGACCCTATAGTCGTCGGACATGACGGAGGCGGGCCAACGTAGGCCCAGAGTCGTAGGGACGACCCTATAGTCGTCGGAAAAGTCGGTGGCGAGCCAATCTAGTCCCGGAGTCGTGGGGACGATCCTATCGTCGTCGGACATGACGGTGGCGGGCCAATCTAGTCCCGGGGCCGTGGCGACGACCGTATAGTCGTCGGACATGACGGTGGCGGGGCAATCTAGCCCCGGGGTCGTGGGGACTACCCTATAGTCGTCGGACAAGTCGGTAGCGGGCCAATCTAGTCCCGGGCCGTGGCGACGACCGTATAGTCGTCGGACATGTCGGCGGCTGGCTATCTTTGGCCCGTGGTCGTGGGGACGACCCTATAGTCGTAGGACATGCTGGTGGCGGGCCAATCTAGACCCGGGGTCGTGGGGACGACCCAATAGTCGTCGGACATGTCGCCGGCGGGCCAACCGTGGCCCGTGGTTGTGGGGACGACCCTATAGCCGTCGGACATGACGGTGGCGGGACAATCTATCCCCGGGGTCGTGGGGACGACCCTATAGTCGCCGGACATGTCGGCGGCTGGCCAACCTAGTCCCGGGGTGGTAGGGACGACTCTATAGTCATTAGACATGTCGGCGGCTTGACAACCTAGACCCGGTTTCGTGGGGACGACCGTATAGTCGTCGGACATGTCGGCGGCTGGCCAACTTTGGCCCGGGGTCATGGGGACGACCCTATAATCGTCGGACATGTCGGCGGCTGGCCATCTTTGGCCCGTGGTCGTGGGGACGACCCTATAGTCGTCGGACATGACGCTGGCGGGCCAATCTATTCCCGGGGTCGTGGGGACGACCCTATAGTCGTCGGACATGTCGGCGGCTGGCTATCTTTGGCCCGTGGTCGTGGGGACGACCCTATAGTCGTTGGACATGACGGTGGCGGGACAACGTAGGCCCAGGGTCGTAGGGACGACCCTATAGCCGTCGGAAAAGTCGGCGGCGGGCCAACCTAGTCCCGGGGTCGTGGGGACGACCCTATAGTCGTCGGACATGTCGGCGGCTGGCCAACCTAGTCCCGGGATCGTGGGGACGACCGTATAGTCGTCGGACTAGTCGGCGGCGGGCCAACCTAGTCCAGGGGTCGTGGGGGCGACACTATAGTCGTCGGACATGACGGTGGCGGGCCAATCTAGTCCCGGGGTCGTGGGGACGACCCTATAATCGTCGGACAAGTCGGCGGCGGGCCAACCTAGTCCCGGGGTCGTGGGGACGACCCTGTAGTCGTCGAACATGTCGGCGGCTGCCAACTTTGGCCTGTGGTCGTGAGGACGACCCTGTAGTCGTCGGACATGACGGTGGCGGGCCAATCTAGTCCCGGGGTCGTGGGGACGACCCTATAATCGTCGGACAAGTCGGCGGCGGGCCAACCTAGTCCCGGGGTCGTGGGGACGACGCTGTAGTCGTCGGACATGTTGGCGGCGGGCCAACCTAGTCCCGGGGTCTTGGGGACGACCCTATAATTGTCGGACTAGTCGGCGACGGGCCAACCTAGTCCCGGGGTCGTGGGGACGACCCTGTAGTCGTCGAACATGTCGGCGGCTGCCAACTTTGGCCTGTGGTCGTGAGGACGACCCTGTAGTCGTCGGACATGACGGTGGCGGGCCAATCTAGTCCCGGGGTCGTGGGGACGACCCTATAATCGTCGGACCAGTCGGCGGCGGGCCAACCTAGTCCCGGGGTCGTGGGGACGACCATATAGTCGTCGGACATGTTGGCGGCGGGCCCACCTAGTCCCGGGGTCGTGAGGACGACCCTGTAGTCGTCGGACATGACGGTGGCGGGCCAATCTAGTCCCGGGGTCGTGGGGACGACCGTATAGTCATCGGACATGTCGGCGGCTGGCCAACCTAGTCGCGGGGTCGCGGGGACGATCCTATCGTCGTCGGACATGACGGTGGCGGGCCAATCTAGTCCCGGGGCCGTGGCGACGACCGTATAGTCGTCGGACATGACGGTGGCGGGGCAATCTAGCCCCGGGGTCGTGGGGACTACCCTATAGTCGTCGGACAAGACGGTAGCGGGCCAATCTAGTCCCGGGCCGTGGCGACGACCGTATAGTCGTCGGACATGTCGGCGGCTGGCTATCTTTGGCCCGTGGTCGTGGGGACGACCCTATAGTCGTAAGACATGCTGGTGGCGGGCCAATCTAGACCCGGGGTCGTGGGGACGACCCAATAGTCGTCGGACATGTCGGCGGCGGGCCAACCGTGGCCCGTGGTTGTGGGGACGACCCTATAGTCGTCGGACATGACGGTGGCGGGTCAATCTATTCCCGGGGTCGTGGGGACGACCCTATAGTCGTCGGACATGTCGGCGGCTGGCTATCTTTGGCCCGTGGTCGTGGGGACGACCCTATAGTCGTTGGACATGACGGTGGCGGGACAACGTAGGCCCAGGGTCGTAGGGACGACCCTATAGCCGTCGGAAAAGTCGGCGGCGGGCCAGCCTAGTCCCGGGGTCGTGGGGACGACCCTATAGTCGTCGGGCAAGTCGGCGGCGGGCCAACCTAGTCCCGGGGTCGTGGGGACTACCCTATAGTCGTCGGACATGTCGGCGGCTGGCCAACTTTGGCCCGTGGTCGTGGGGACGACCCTGTAGTCGTCGGACATGACGGTGGCGGGCCAATCTATCCCCGGGGTCGTGGGGACGACACTATAGTCGTCGGAGATGATGGAGGCGGGCCAACGTAGGCCCAGGGTCGTAGGGACGACCCTATAGTCGTCGGAAAAGTCGGTGGCGAGCCAATCTAGTCCCGGGGTCGTGGGGACGATCCTATCGTCGTCGGACATGACGGTGGCGGGCCAATCTAGACCGGGGCCGTGGCGACGACCGTATAGTCGTCGGACATGACGGTGGCGGGGCAATCTAGCCCCGGGGTCGTGGGGACTACCCTATAGTCGTCGGACAAGTCGGTAACGGGCCAATCTATTCCCGGGGTCGTGGGGACGACCCTATAGTCGTCGGACATGTCGGCGGCTGGCTATCTTTGGCCCGTGGTCGTGGGGACGACCCTATAGTCGTTGGACATGACGGTGGCGGGACAACGTAGGCCCAGGGTCGTAGGGACGACCCTATAGCCGTCGGAAAAGTCGGCGGCGGGCCAACCTAGTCCCGGGGTCGTGGGGACGACCCTATAGTCGTCGGACATGTCGGCGGCTGGCCAACCTAGTCCCGGGATCGTGGGGACGACCGTATAGTCGTCGGACTAGTCGGCGGCGGGCCAACCTAGTCCAGGGGTCGTGGGGGCGACACTATAGTCGTCGGACATGACGGTGGCGGGCCAATCTAGTCCCGGGGTCGTGGGGACGACCCTATAATCGTCGGACAAGTCGGCGGCGGGCCAACCTAGTCCCGGGGTCGTGGGGACGACGCTGTAGTCGTCGGACATGTTGGCGGCGGGCCAACCTAGTCCCGGGGTCGTGGGGACGACCCTATAATCGTCGGACAAGTCGGCGGCGGGCCAACCTAGTCCCGGGGTCGTGGGGACGACGCTGTAGTCGTCGGACATGTTGGCGGCGGGCCAACCTAGTCCCGGGGTCGTGGGGACGACCCTATAATTGTCGGACTAGTCGGCGACGGGCCAACCTAGTCCCGGGGTCGTGGGGACGACGCTGTAGTCGTCGGACATGTTGGCGGCGGGCCAATCTAGACCCGGGGTCGTGGGGACGACCCAATAGTCGTCGGACATGTCGGCGGCGGGCCAACCGTGGCCCGTGGTTGTGGGGACGACCCTATAGCCGTCGGACATGTTGGCGGCGGGCCAACCTAGTCCCGGGGTCGTGGGGACGACCCTATAATTGTCGGACTAGTCGGCGACGGGCCAACCTAGTCCCGGGGTCGTGGGGACGACGCTGTAGTCGTCGGACATGTTGGCGGCGGGCCAACCTAGTCCCGGGGTCGTGGGGACGACCCTATAATTGTCGGACTAGTCGGCGACGGGCCAATCTAGTCCCGGGGTCGTGGGGACGACGCTGTAGTCGTCGGACTATTCGGCGACGGGCCAACCTAGTCCCGGGGTCGTGGGGACGACGCTGTAGTCGTCGGACATGTTGGCGGCGGGCCAACCTAGTCCCGGGGTCGTGGGGACGACCCTATAATTGTCGGACTAGTCGGCGACGGGCCAACCTAGTCCCGGGGTCGTGGGGACGACGCTGTAGTCGTCGGACATGTTGGCGGCGGGCCAATCTAGACCCGGGGTCGTGGGGACGACCCTATAATTGTCGGACTAGTCGGCGACGGGCCAACCTAGTCCCGGGGTCGTGGGGACGACGCTGTAGTCGTCGGACATGTTGGCGGCGGGCCAATCTAGACCCGGGGTCGTGGGGACGACCCTATAGTCGTCGGACCAGTCGGCGGCGGGCCAACCTAGTCCCGGGGTCGTGGGGACGACCCTATAGTCGTCGGACATGTTGGCGGCGGGCCAACCTAGTCCCGGGGTCGTGGGGACGACCCTGTAGTCGTCGAACATGTCGGCGGCTGCCAACTTTGGCCTGTGGTCGTGGGGACGACCCTATAGCCGTCGGACATGTTGGCGGCGGGCCAACCTAGTCCCGGGGTCGTGGGGACGACCCTATAATTGTCGGACAAGTCGGCGGCGGGCCAACCTAGTCCCGGGGTCGTGGGGACGACGCTGTAGTCGTCGGACATGTTGGCGGCGGGCCAACCTAGTCCCGGGGTCGTGAGGACGACCCTGTAGTCGTCGGACATGACGGTGGCGGGCCAATCTAGTCCCGGGGTCGTGGGGACGACCCTATAATTGTCGGACTAGTCGGCGACGGGCCAACCTAGTCCCGGGGTCGTGGGGACGACGCTGTAGTCGTCGGACATGTTGGCGGCGGGCCAACCTAGTCCCGGGGTCGTGGGGACGACCCTATAATTGTCGGACTAGTCGGCGACGGGCCAACCTAGTCCCGGGGTCGTGGGGACGACGCTGTAGTCGTCGGACATGTTGGCGGCGGGCCAATCTAGACCCGGGGTCGTGGGGACGACCCTATAGTCGTCGGACCAGTCGGCGGCGGGCCAACCTAGTCCCGGGGTCGTGGGGACGACCCTATAGTCGTCGGACATGTTGGCGGCGGGCCAACCTAGTCCCGGGGTCGTGGGGACGACCCTGTAGTCGTCGAACATGTCGGCGGCTGCCAACTTTGGCCTGTGGTCGTGGGGACGACCCTATAGTCGTCGGACATGACGGTGGCGGGCCAATCTAGTCCCGGGGTCGTGGGGACGACCCTATAATCGTCGGACAAGTCGGCGGCGGGCCAACCTAGTCCCGGGGTCGTGGGGACGACGCTGTAGTCGTCGGACATGTTGGCGGCGGGCCAACCTAGTCCCGGGGTCGTGGGGACGACCCTATAATTGTCGGACTAGTCGGCGACGGGCCAACCTAGTCCCGGGGTCGTGGGGACGACGCTGTAGTCGTCGGACATGTTGGCGGCGGGCCAATCTAGACCCGGGGTCGTGGGGACGACCCAATAGTCGTCGGACATGTCGGCGGCGGGCCAACCGTGGCCCGTGGTTGTGGGGACGACCCTATAGCCGTCGGACATGACGGTGGCGGGACAATCTATCCCCGGGGTCGTGGGGACGACCCAATAGTCGTCGGACATGTCGGCGGCGGGCCAACTTTGGCCCGTGGTCGTGGGGACGACCCTATTGTCGTCGGACATGACGGTGGCGGGACAATCCCCGGGGTCGTGGGGACGACCCTATAGTCGCCGGACATGTCGGCGGCTGGCCAACCTAGTCCCGGGGTGGTAGGGACGACCGTATAGTCGTCGGACATGTCGGCAGCTGGCCAACCTAGCCCCGGGGTCGTTGGGACGACGCTATAGTTGTCGGATATGATGGTGGCGGGCCAATCTAGTCCGGGGTCGTGGGGACGACCCTATAGTCGTCGGACATGTCGGCGGCTGGCCAACCTAGTCCCGGGATCGTGGGGACGACCCTATAGTCGTCGGACATGTCGGCGGCTGGCCAACCTAGTCCCGGGGTGGTAGGGACGACCCTATAGTCGCCGGACAAGTCGAAGGCGGGGCAACCTAGTCCCGGGGTCGTGGGGACGACGCTATAGTCGTCGGAAGTGTCGGCGACGGGCCAACCTAGTCCCGAGGTCGTGGGGACGGCCCTATAGTCGTCGGACATGTCGAAGGCGGGCCAACCTAGTCCCGGGGTCGTGGCGACGACCCTATAGTCGTCGGACATGTTGGCGGCGGGCCCACCTAGTCCCGGGGTCGTGGGGACGACCCTATAGTCGTCGGACATGATGGTGGCTGGCCAACCTAGTCCCGGGGTGGTAGGCACGACCCTATAGTCGTCGGACATGTCGGCGGCGGGCCAACGTAGGCCCAGGGTCGTAGGGACGACCCTATAGTCGTCGGAAAAGTCGGCGGCGGCCAATCTAGTCCCGGGGTCGTGGGGACGACGCTATAGTTGTCGGATATGATGGTGGCGGGCCAATCTAGTCCGGGGTCGTGGGGACGACCCTATAGTCGTCGGACATGTCGGCGGCTGGCCAACCTAGTCCCGGGATCGTGGGGACGACCCTATAGTCTTCGGACAAGTCGGCGGCGGGCCACCCTAGTCCCGTGGTCGTGGGGACGACCGTATAGTCGTCGGACTAGTCGGCGGCGGGCCAACCTAGTCCAGGGGTCGTGGGGGCGACACTATAGTCGTCGGACATGATGGTGGCGGGCCAACCTAGTCCCGCGGTCGTGGGGACGACCCTATAGTCGTCGGACAAGTCGGCGGCGGGCCAACCTAGTCCCGGGGTGGTGGGGACGACCCTATAGTCGTCGGACATGACGGTGGCGGGCCAATCTAGTCCCGTGGTCGTGGGGACGACCCTATAATCGTCGGACAAGTCGGCGGCGGGCCAACCTAGTCCCGGGGTCGTGGGGACGACGCTGTAGTCGTCGGACATGTTGGCGGCGGGCCAACCTAGTCCCGGGGTCGTGGGGACGACCCTATAATTGTCGGACTAGTCGGCGACGGGCCAACCTAGTCCCGGGGTCGTGGGGACGACCCTGTAGTCGTCGAACATGTCGGCGGCTGCCAACTTTGGCCTGTGGTCGTGGGTACGACCCTATAGTCGTCGGACCAGTCGGCGGCGGGCCAACCTAGTCCCGGGGTCGTGGGGACGACCCTATAGTCGTCGGACATGTTGGCGGCGGGCCCACCTAGTCCCGGGGTCGTGAGGACGACCCTGTAGTCGTCGGACATGACGGTGGCGGGCCAATCTAGTCCCGGGGTCGTGGGGACGACCGTATAGTCATCGGACATGTCGGCGGCTGGCCAACCTAGTCGCGGGGTCGTGAGGACGACCCTGTAGTCGTCGGACATGACGGTGGCGGGTCAATCTATTCCCGGGGTCGTGGGGACGACCCTATAGTCGTCGGACATGTCGGCGGCTGGCTATCTTTGGCCCGTGGTCGTGGGGACGACCCTATAGTCGTTGGACATGACGGTGGCGGGACAACGTAGGCCCAGGGTCGTAGGGACGACCCTATAGCCGTCGGAAAAGTCGGCGGCGGGCCAACCTAGTCCCGGGGTCGTGGGGACGACCCTATAGTCGTCGGGCAAGTCGGCGGCGGGCCAACCTAGTCCCGGGGTCGTGGGGACTACCCTATAGTCGTCGGACATGTCGGCGGCTGGCCAACTTTGGCCCGTGGTCGTGGGGACGACCCTGTATTCGTCGGACATGACGGTGGCGGGCCAATCTATCCCCGGGGTCGTGGGGACGACCCTATAGTCGTCGGACATGATGGAGGCGGGCCAACGTAGGCCCAGGGTCGTAGGGACGACCCTATAGTCGTCGGAAAAGTCGGTGGCGAGCCAATCTAGTCCCGGAGTCGTGGGGACGATCCTATCGTCGTCGGACATGACGGTGGCGGGCCAATCTAGTCCCGGGGCCGTGGCGACGACCGTATAGTCGTCGGACATGACGGTGGCGGGGCAATCTAGCCCCGGGGTCGTGGGGACTACCCTATAGTCGTCGGACAAGTCGGTAGCGGGCCAATCTAGTACCGGGCCGTGGCGACGACCGTATAGTCGTCGGACATGTCGGCGGCTGGCTATCTTTGGCCCGTGGTCGTGGGGACGACCCTATAGTCGTAGGACATGCTGGTGGCGGGCCAATCTAGACCCGGGGTCGTGGGGACGACCCAATAGTCGTCGGACATGTCGGCGGCGGGCCAACCGTGGCCCGTGGTTGTGGGGACGACCCTATAGCCGTCGGACATGACGGTGGCGGGACAATCTATCCCCGGGGTCGTGGGGACGACCCTATAGTCGCCGGACATGTCGGCGGCTGGCCAACCTAGTCCCGGGGTGGTAGGGACGACTCTATAGTCATTGGACATGTCGGCGGCTTGACAACCTAGTCCCGGTTTCGTGGGGACGACCGTATAGTCGTCGGACATGTCGGCGGCTGGCCAACTTTGGCCCGGGGTCATGGGGACGACCCTATAGTCGTCGGACATGTCGGCGGCTGGCCATCTTTGGCCCGTGGTCGTGGGGACGACCCTATAGTCGTCGGACATGACGCTGGCGGGCCAATCTATTCCCGGGGTCGTGGGGACGACCCTATAGTCGTCGGACATGTCGGCGGCTGGCTATCTTTGGCCCGTGGTCGTGGGGACGACCCTATAGTCGTTGGACATGACGGTGGCGGGACAACGTAGGCCCAGGGTCGTAGGGACGACCCTATAGCCGTCGGAAAAGTCGGCGGCGGGCCAACCTAGTCCCGGGGTCGTGGGGACGACCCTATAGTCGTCGGGCAAGTCGGCGGCGGGCCAACCTAGTCCCGGGGTCGTGGGGACTACCCTATAGTCGTCGGACATGTCGGCGGCTGGCCAACTTTGGCCCGTGGTCGTGGGGACGACCCTGTAGTCGTCGGACATGACGGTAGAGGGCCAATCTATCCCCGGGGTCGTGGGGACGACCCTATAGTCGTCGGACATGATGGAGGCGGGCCAACGTAGGCCCAGGGTCGTAGGGACGACCCTATAGTCGTCGGAAAAGTCGGTGGCGAGCCAATCTAGTCCCGGGGTCGTGGGGACGACCCTATAGTCGTCGGACATGTCGGCGGCTGGCCAACCTAGTCCCGGGGTGGTAGGGACGACTCTATAGTCATTGGACATGTCGGCGGCTTGACAACCTAGTCCAGGGGTCGTGGGGGCGACACTATAGTCGTCGGACATGATGGTGGCGGGCCAACCTAGTCCCGGGGTCGTGGGGACGACCCTATAGTCGTCGGACAAGTCGGCGGCGGGCCAACCTAGTCCCGGGGTCGTGGGGACGACCCTATAGTCGTCGGACATGACGGTGGCGGGCCAATCTAGTCCCGGGGTCGTGGGGACGACCCTATAATCGTCGGACAAGTCGGCGGCGGGCCAACCTAGTCCCGGGGTCGTGGGGACGACGCTGTAGTCGTCGGACATGTTGTCGGCGGGCCAACCTAGTCCCGGGGTCGTGGGGACGACCCTATAATTGTCGGACTAGTCGGCGACGGGCCAACCTAGTCCCGGGGTCGTGGGGACGACGCTGTAGTCGTCGGACATGTTGGCGGCGGGCCAACCTAGTCCCGGGGTCGTGGGGACGACCCTATAATTGTCGGACTAGTCGGCGACGGGCCAACCTAGTCCCGGGGTCGTGGGGACGACCCTGTAGTCGTCGAACATGTCGGCGGCTGCCAACTTTGGCCTGTGATCGTGGGGACGACCCTATAGTCGTCGGACCAGTCGGCGGCGGGCCAACCTAGTCCCGGGGTCGTGGGGACGACCCTATAGTCGTCGGACATGTTGGCGGCGGGCCCACCTAGTCCCGGGGTCGTGAGGACGACCCTGTAGTCGTCGGACATGACGGTGGCGGGCCAATCTAGTCCCGGGGTCGTGGGGACGACCCTATAATCGTCGGACAAGTCGGCGGCGGGCCAACCTAGTCCCGGGGTCGTGGGGACGACGCTGTAGTCGTCGGACATGTTGGCGGCGGGCCAACCTAGTCCCGGGGTCTTGGGGACGACCCTATAATTGTCGGACTAGTCGGCGACGGGCCAACCTAGTCCCGGGGTCGTGGGGACGACCCTGTAGTCGTCGAACATGTCGGCGGCTGCCAACTTTGGCCTGTGGTCGTGGGGACGACCCTATAGTCGTAAGACATGCTGGTGGCGGGCCAATCTAGACCCGGGGTCGTGGGGACGACCCAATAGTCGTCGGACATGTCGGCGGCGGGCCAACCGTGGCCCGTGGTTGTGGGGACGACCCTATAGTCGTCGGACATGACGGTGGCGGGTCAATCTATTCCCGGGGTCGTGGGGACGACCCTATAGTCGTCGGACATGTCGGCGGCTGGCTATCTTTGGCCCGTGGTCGTGGGGACGACCCTATAGTCGTTGGACATGACGGTGGCGGGACAACGTAGGCCCAGGGTCGTAGGGACGATCCTATAGCCGTCGGAAAAGTCGGCGGCGGGCCAACCTAGTCCCGGGGTCGTGGGGACTACCCTATAGTCGTCGGACATGTCGGCGGCTGGCCAACTTTGGCCCGTGGTCGTGGGGACGACCCTGTATTCGTCGGACATGACGGTGGCGGGCCAATCTATCCCCGGGGTCGTGGGGACGACCCTATAGTCGTCGGACATGACGGAGGCGGGCCAACGTAGGCCCAGAGTCGTAGGGACGACCCTATAGTCGTCGGAAAAGTCGGTGGCGAGCCAATCTAGTCCCGGAGTCGTGGGGACGATCCTATCGTCGTCGGACATGACGGTGGCGGGCCAATCTAGTCCCGGGGCCGTGGCGACGACCGTATAGTCGTCGGACATGACGGTGGCGGGGCAATCTAGCCCCGGGGTCGTGGGGACTACCCTATAGTCGTCGGACAAGTCGGTAGCGGGCCAATCTAGTCCCGGGCCGTGGCGACGACCGTATAGTCGTCGGACATGTCGGCGGCTGGCTATCTTTGGCCCGTGGTCGTGGGGACGACCCTATAGTCGTAGGACATGCTGGTGGCGGGCCAATCTAGACCCGGGGTCGTGGGGACGACCCAATAGTCGTCGGACATGTCGCCGGCGGGCCAACCGTGGCCCGTGGTTGTGGGGACGACCCTATAGCCGTCGGACATGACGGTGGCGGGACAATCTATCCCCGGGGTCGTGGGGACGACCCTATAGTCGCCGGACATGTCGGCGGCTGGCCAACCTAGTCCCGGGGTGGTAGGGACGACTCTATAGTCATTGGACATGTCGGCGGCTTGACAACCTAGTCCCGGTTTCGTGGGGACGACCGTATAGTCGTCGGACATGTCGGCGGCTGGCCAACTTTGGCCCGGGGTCATGGGGACGACCCTATAGTCGTCGGACATGTCGGCGGCTGGCCATCTTTGGCCCGTGGTCGTGGGGACGACCCTATAGTCGTCGGACATGACGCTGGCGGGCCAATCTATTCCCGGGGTCGTGGGGACGACCCTATAGTCGTCGGACATGTCGGCGGCTGGCTATCTTTGGCCCGTGGTCGTGGGGACGACCCTATAGTCGTTGGACATGACGGTGGCGGGACAACGTAGGCCCAGGGTCGTAGGGACGACCCTATAGCCGTCGGAAAAGTCGGCGGCGGGCCAACCTAGTCCCGGGGTCGTGGGGACGACCCTATAGTCGTCGGACATGTCGGCGGCTGGCCAACCTAGTCCCGGGATCGTGGGGACGACCGTATAGTCGTCGGACTAGTCGGCGGCGGGCCAACCTAGTCCAGGGGTCGTGGGGGCGACACTATAGTCGTCGGACATGACGGTGGCGGGCCAATCTAGTCCCGGGGTCGTGGGGACGACCCTATAATCGTCGGACAAGTCGGCGGCGGGCCAACCTAGTCCCGGGGTCGTGGGGACGACGCTGTAGTCGTCGGACATGTTGGCGGCGGGCCAACCTAGTCCCGGGGTCGTGGGGACGACCCTATAATTGTCGGACTAGTCGGCGACGGGCCAACCTAGTCCCGGGGTCGTGGGGACGACCCTGTAGTCGTCGAACATGTCGGCGGCTGCCAACTTTGGCCTGTGGTCGTGAGGACGACCCTGTAGTCGTCGGACATGACGGTGGCGGGCCAATCTAGTCCCGGGGTCGTGGGGACGACCCTATAATCGTCGGACAAGTCGGCGGCGGGCCAACCTAGTCCCGGGGTCGTGGGGACGACGCTGTAGTCGTCGGACATGTTGGCGGCGGGCCAACCTAGTCCCGGGGTCTTGGGGACGACCCTATAATTGTCGGACTAGTCGGCGACGGGCCAACCTAGTCCCGGGGTCGTGGGGACGACCCTGTAGTCGTCGAACATGTCGGCGGCTGCCAACTTTGGCCTGTGGTCGTGGGGACGACCCTATAGTCGTCGGACCAGTCGGCGGCGGGCCAACCTAGTCCCGGGGTCGTGGGGACGACCATATAGTCGTCGGACATGTTGGCGGCGGGCCCACCTAGTCCCGGGGTCGTGAGGACGACCCTGTAGTCGTCGGACATGACGGTGGCGGGCCAATCTAGTCCCGGGGTCGTGGGGACGACCGTATAGTCATCGGACATGTCGGCGGCTGGCCAACCTAGTCGCGGGGTCGCGGGGACGATCCTATCGTCGTCGGACATGACGGTGGCGGGCCAATCCAGTCCCGGGGCCGTGGCGACGACCGTATAGTCGTCGGACATGACGGTGGCGGGGCAATCTAGCCCCGGGGTCGTGGGGACTACCCTATAGTCGTCGGACAAGACGGTAGCGGGCCAATCTAGTCCCGGGCCGTGGCGACGACCGTATAGTCGTCGGACATGTCGGCGGCTGGCTATCTTTGGCCCGTGGTCGTGGGGACGACCCTATAGTCGTAAGACATGCTGGTGGCGGGCCATTCTAGACCCGGGGTCGTGGGGACGACCCAATAGTCGTCGGACATGTCGGCGGCGGGCCAACCGTGGCCCGTGGTTGTGGGGACGACCCTATAGTCGTCGGACATGACGGTGGCGGGTCAATCTATTCCCGGGGTCGTGGGGACGACCCTATAGTCGTCGGACATGTCGGCGGCTGGCCAACCTAGTCCCGGGATCGTGGGGACGACCGTATAGTCGTCGGACTAGTCGGCGGCGGGCCAACCTAGTCCAGGGGTCGTGGGGGCGACACTATAGTCGTCGGACATGACGGTGGCGGGCCAATCTAGTCCCGGGGTCGTGGGGACGACCCTATAATCGTCGGACAAGTCGGCGGCGGGCCAACCTAGTCCCGGGGTCGTGGGGACGACGCTGTAGTCGTCGGACATGTTGGCGGCGGGCCAACCTAGTCCCGGGGTCGTGGGGACGACCCTATAATTGTCGGACTAGTCGGCGACGGGCCAACCTAGTCCCGGGGTCGTGGGGACGACCCTGTAGTCGTCGAACATGTCGGCGGCTGCCAACTTTGGCCTGTGGTCGTGAGGACGACCCTGTAGTCGTCGGACATGACGGTGGCGGGCCAATCTAGTCCCGGGGTCGTGGGGACGACCCTATAATCGTCGGACAAGTCGGCGGCGGGCCAACCTAGTCCCGGGGTCGTGGGGACGACGCTGTAGTCGTCGGACATGTTGGCGGCGGGCCAACCTAGTCCCGGGGTCTTGGGGACGACCCTATAATTGTCGGACTAGTCGGCGACGGGCCAACCTAGTCCCGGGGTCGTGGGGACGACCCTGTAGTCGTCGAACATGTCGGCGGCTGCCAACTTTGGCCTGTGGTCGTGGGGACGACCCTATAGTCGTCGGACCAGTCGGCGGCGGGCCAACCTAGTCCCGGGGTCGTGGGGACGACCATATAGTCGTCGGACATGTTGGCGGCGGGCCCACCTAGTCCCGGGGTCGTGAGGACGACCCTGTAGTCGTCGGACATGACGGTGGCGGGCCAATCTAGTCCCGGGGTCGTGGGGACGACCGTATAGTCATCGGACATGTCGGCGGCTGGCCAACCTAGTCGCGGGGTCGCGGGGACGATCCTATCGTCGTCGGACATGACGGTGGCGGGCCAATCCAGTCCCGGGGCCGTGGCGACGACCGTATAGTCGTCGGACATGACGGTGGCGGGGCAATCTAGCCCCGGGGTCGTGGGGACTACCCTATAGTCGTCGGACAAGACGGTAGCGGGCCAATCTAGTCCCGGGCCGTGGCGACGACCGTATAGTCGTCGGACATGTCGGCGGCTGGCTATCTTTGGCCCGTGGTCGTGGGGACGACCCTATAGTCGTAAGACATGCTGGTGGCGGGCCAATCTAGACCCGGGGTCGTGGGGACGACCCAATAGTCGTCGGACATGTCGGCGGCGGGCCAACCGTGGCCCGTGGTTGTGGGGACGACCCTATAGTCGTCGGACATGACGGTGGCGGGTCAATCTATTCCCGGGGTCGTGGGGACGACCCTATAGTCGTCGGACATGTCGGCGGCTGGCTATCTTTGGCCCGTGGTCGTGGGGACGACCCTATAGTCGTTGGACATGACGGTGGCGGGACAACGTAGGCCCAGGGTCGTAGGGACGACCCTATAGCCGTCGGAAAAGTCGGCGGCGGGCCAACCTAGTCCCGGGGTCGTGGGGACGACCCTATAGTCGTCGGGCAAGTCGGCGGCGGGCCAACCTAGTCCCGGGGTCGTGGGGACTACCCTATAGTCGTCGGACATGTCGGCGGCTGGCCAACTTTGGCCCGTGGTCGTGGGGACGACCCTGTAGTCGTCGGACATGACGGTGGCGGGCCAATCTATCCCCGGGGTCGTGGGGACGACACTATAGTCGTCGGAGATGATGGAGGCGGGCCAACGTAGGCCCAGGGTCGTAGGGACGACCCTATAGTCGTCGGAAAAGTCGGTGGCGAGCCAATCTAGTCCCGGGGTCGTGGGGACGATCCTATCGTCGTCGGACATGACGGTGGCGGGCCAATCTAGACCGGGGCCGTGGCGACGACCGTATAGTCGTCGGACATGACGGTGGCGGGGCAATCTAGCCCCGGGGTCGTGGGGACTACCCTATAGTCGTCGGACAAGTCGGTAGCGGGCCAATCTATTCCCGGGGTCGTGGGGACGACCCTATAGTCGTCGGACATGTCGGCGGCTGGCTATCTTTGGCCCGTGGTCGTGGGGACGACCCTATAGTCGTTGGACATGACGGTGGCGGGACAACGTAGGCCCAGGGTCGTAGGGACGACCCTATAGCCGTCGGAAAAGTCGGCGGCGGGCCAACCTAGTCCCGGGGTCGTGGGGACGACCCTATAGTCGTCGGACATGTCGGCGGCTGGCCAACCTAGTCCCGGGATCGTGGGGACGACCGTATAGTCGTCGGACTAGTCGGCGGCGGGCCAACCTAGTCCAGGGGTCGTGGGGGCGACACTATAGTCGTCGGACATGACGGTGGCGGGCCAATCTAGTCCCGGGGTCGTGGGGACGACCCTATAATCGTCGGACAAGTCGGCGGCGGGCCAACCTAGTCCCGGGGTCGTGGGGACGACGCTGAAGTCGTCGGACATGTTGGCGGCGGGCCAACCTAGTCCCGGGGTCGTGGGGACGACCCTATAATTGTCTGACTAGTCGGCGCCGGGCCAACCTAGTCCCGGGGTCGTGGGGACGACCCTGTAGTCGTCGAACATGTCGGCGGCTGCCAACTTTGGCCTGTGGTCGTGGGGACGACCCTATAGTCGTCGGACCAGTCGGCGGCGGGCCAACCTAGTCCCGGGGTCGTGGGGACGACCCTATAGTCGTCGGACATGTTGGCGGCGGGCCCACCTAGTCCCGGGGTCGTGAGGACGACCCTGTAGTCGTCGGACATGACGGTGGCGGGCCAATCTAGTCCCGGGGTCGTGGGGACGACCCTATAATCGTCGGACAAGTCGGCGGCGGGCCAACCTAGTCCCGGGGTCGTGGGGACGACGCTGTAGTCGTCGGACATGTTGGCGGCGGGCCAACCTAGTCCCGGGGTCTTGGGGACGACCCTATAATTGTCGGACTAGTCGGCGACGGGCCAACCTAGTCCCGGGGTCGTGGGGACGACCCTGTAGTCGTCGAACATGTCGGCGGCTGCCAACTTTGGCCTGTGGTCGTGGGAACGACCCTATAGTCGTCGGACCAGTCGGCGGCGGGCCAACCTAGTCCCGGGGTCGTGGGGACGACCATATAGTCGTCGGACATGTTGGCGGCGGGCCCACCTAGTCCCGGGGTCGTGGGGACGACCCTATAGTTGTCGGATATGATGGTGGCGAGCCAATCTAGTCGCGGGTTCGTGGGGAGGACCCTATAGTCGTCGGACATGTTGGCGGCGGGCCAACCTAGTCCCGGGGTCGTGGGGACGACCCTATAGTCGTCGGACATGATGGTGGCGGGCCAATCTAGTCCCGGGGCCGTGGCGACGACCGTATAGTCGTCGGACATGACGGTGGCGGGGCAATCTAGCCCCGGGGTCGTGGGGACGACCCAATAGTCGTCGGACATGTCGGCGGCGGGCCAACCGTGGCCCGTGGTTGTGGGGACGACCCTATAGTCGTCGGACATGACGGTGGCGGGTCAATCTATTCCCGGGGTCGTGGGGACGACCCTATAGTCGTCGGACATGTCGGCGGCTGGCCATCTTTGGCCCGTGGTCGTGGGGACGTCCCTATAGTCGTCGGACATGACGCTGGCGGGCCAATCTATTCCCGGGGTCGTGGGGATGACCCTATAGTCGTCGGACATGTCGGCGGCTGGCTATCTTTGGCCCGTGGTCGTGGGGACGACCCTATAGTCGTTGGACATGACGGTGGCGGGACAACGTAGGCCCAGGGTCGTAGGGACGACCCTATAGCCGTCGGAAAAGTCGGCGGCGGGCCAACCTAGTCCCGGGGTCGTGGGGACGACCCTATAGTCGTCGGGCAAGTCGGCGGCGGGCCAACCTAGTCCCGGGGTCGTGGGGACTACCCTATAGTCGTCGGACATGTCGGCGGCTGGCCAACTTTGGCCCGTGGTCGTGGGGACGACCCTGTAGTCGTCGGACATGACGGTAGAGGGCCAATCTATCCCCGGGGTCGTGGGGACGACCCTATAGTCGTCGGACATGATGGAGGCGGGCCAACGTAGGCCCAGGGTCGTAGGGACGACCCTATAGTCGTCGGAAAAGTCGGTGGCGAGCCAATCTAGTCCCGGGGTCGTGGGGACGACCGTATAGTCGTCGGACATGACGGCGGCGGGCCAACTTTGGCCCGTGGTCGTGGCGACGACCGTATAGTCGTCGGACATGTCGGCGGCTGGCCATCCTAGTCCCGGGGCCGTGGCGACGACCGTATAGTCGTCGGACATGTCGGCGGCTGGCCAACCTAGCCCCGGGGTCGTGGGGACGACCCTATAGTTGTCGGATATGATGGTGGCGAGCCAATCTAGTCGCGGGTTCGTGGGGAGGACCCTATAGTCGTCGGACATGTTGGCGGCGGGCCAACCTAGTCCCGGGGTCGTGGGGACGACCCTATAGTCGTCGGACATGATGGTGGCGGGCCAATCTAGTCACGGGGTCGTGGGGATGACCCTATTGTCGTCGGACATGTCGGCGGCGGGCCAACTTTGGCCCGTGGTCGTGGGGACGACCCTATAGTCGTCGGACATGACGGTGGCGGGCCAATTTAGTTCCGGGGTCGTGAGGACGACCCTATAGTCGTCGAACATGTCGGCGGCTGGCCAACTTTGGCCTGTGGTCGTGGGGACGACCCTATAGTCGTTGGACATGTCGGCGGCTGGCCAACCTAGTCCCGGGGTCGTGGGGACGACCCTATAGTCGTCGGACATGTCGGCGGCGGGCCAACGTACGCCCAGGGTCGTAGGGACGGACCTATAGTCGTCGGACATGACGGTGGCGGGCCAATCTAGTCCCGGGGTCGTGGGGACGACCCCATAGGCGTCGGACATGACGGTGGCGGGCCAATCTATCCCCGGGGTCGTGGGGACGACCTTATAGTCGTCGGACAAGTCGGCGGCGGGCCAACCTAGTCCCGGGGTTGTGGGGACGTCCCTATAGTCGTCGGACATGTCGGCGGCGGGCCAAACTAGTCCCGGGGTCGTGGGGACGACCCTATAGTCGTCGGACAAGTCGGCGGCGGGCCAACCTAGTCCCGGGGTCGTGGGGACGACCCTATAGTCGTCGGACATGTCGGCGGCTGGCCAACCTAGTCCCGGGGTGGTAGGGACGACCCTGTTGTCGTCGGAGAAGTCGGCGGCGGGCCAACCTAGTCCCGAGGTCGTGGGGACGACCCTATAGTCGTCGGACATGTCGGCGGCGGGCCAACCTAGTCCCGTGGTCGTGGGGACGACCCTATAGTCGTCGGACATGTCGGCGGCTGGCCAACTTTGTCCCGTGGTCGTCGGGACGATCCTATAGTCGTCGGATATGTCGGAGGCTGGACAGCCTAGTCCCGGGGTGGTAGGGACGACCCTATAGTCGTCGGACATGATGGTGGCGGGCCAATCTAGTCGCGGGGCCGTGGGGACGATCGTATTGTCGTCGGACATGCCGGCGGCTGGGCAATTTTGGCCCGTGGTCGTGGGGACGACCCTATAGTCGTCGGACATGACGGTGGCGGGCCAATCTAGTCCCGGGATCGTGGGGACGACCCTATAGTCGTCGAAAATGTCGGCGGCTGTCCAACTTAGGCCTGTGGTCGTGGGGACGACCCTATAGTCGTCGGACATGTCGGCGGCTATCCAACATTGGCCCGTGGTCTTGGGGACGACCCAATAGTCGTCGGAAATGTCGGCGGCGGGCGAACCTAGTCCCGGGGTCGTGGGGACTTCCCTATAGTCGTCGGACATGTCGGCGGCTGGCCAACTTTGGCCCGTGGTCATGGGGACGACCCTATAGTCGTCGGACAAGTCGGCGGCGGGCCAACCTAGTCCCGTGGTCGTCGGGACGATCCTATAGTCGTCGGATATGTCGGAGGCTGGCCAGCCTAGTCCCGGGGTGGTAGGGACGACCCTATGGTCGTCGGACATGATGGTGGCGGGCCAATCTAGTCGCGGGGCCGTGGGGACGACCCTATAGTCGTCGGACATGACGGTGGCGGACCAATCTAGTCCCGGGGTCGTGGCGACGACCGTATAGTCGTCGGACATGTCGGCGGCTGGCCATCCTAGTCCCGGGGTCGTGGGGACGACCCTATAGTCGTCGGACATGTCGGCGGCTGGCTATCTTTGGCCCGTGGTTGTGGGGACGACCCTATAGCCGTCGGACAAGTCGGCGGCGGGCCAACCTAGACCCGGGGTCGTGGGGACTACCCTATAGTCGTCGGACATGACGGTGGCGGGCCAATCTATTCCCGGGGTCGTGGGGACGATCCTATAGTCGTCGGACATGGCGGTGGCGGGCCAATCTAGTCCCAGGGCCGTGAGGACGACCCTATAGTCGTCGGACATGTTGGCGGCGGGCCAACGTAGGCCCGGGGTCGTGGGGACGACCCTATAGTCGTCGGACAAGTCGGCGGCGGGACATACTAGTCCCGGGGTCGTGGGGACGACCCTATAGTCGTCGGACATGTCGGCGGCTGGCCATCCTAGTCCCGGGATCGAGGGGACGACCCTATACTCGTCGGACACGACGGTGGCGGGCCAATCTAGTTCCGGGGTCGTGAGGACGACCCTATAGTCGTCGGACATGTCGGCGGCTGGCCAACATTGGCCCGTGGTCGTGGAGACGACCCTATTGTCGTCGGACATGACGGTGGCGGGCTAATCTAGTCCCGGGGTCGTGGGGACGACCCCATAGTCGTCGGACATGTCGGCGGCTGGCCATCCTAGTCCCGGGATCGAGGGGACGCCCCTATACTCGTCGGACACGACGGTGGCGGGCCAATCTAGTTCCGGGGTCGTGAGGACGACCCTATAGTCGTCGGACATGTCGGCGGCTGGCCAACATTGGCCCGTGGTCGTGGGGACGACCCTATTGTCGTCGGACATGACGGTGGCGGGCCAATCTAGCCCCGGGGTCGTGGGGACGACCCTACAGTCGTCGCACATGACGGTGGCGGGGCAATCTAGCCCGGGGGTCGTGGGGCCGACCCTGTAGACGTCGGACATGACGGTGGTTGGTCAATCTATACCCGGGGCCGTGGGGACGACCCTATAGTCGTCGGACATGACGGTGGCGGGCCAATCTATTACCGGGGTCGTCGGGACGACCCCATAGTCGTCGGACATGACGGTGGCGGGCCAATCTAGCCCCGGGGTCGTGGGGATGACCCTATAGTCGTCGGACATGTCGGCGGCTGGCCAACATAGTTCCGGGGTGGTAGGGACAACCCTATAGTCGTCGGACAAGTAGGCGGCGGGCCAACCTAGTCCCGGGGTCGTGGGGACGACCCTGTTGTCGTCGGACATGACGGTGGCGGGCCAATCTAGTCCCGGGGTCGTGGGGACGACCCTATAGTCGTCGGAAAAGTCGGCGGCGGGCCAACCTAGTCCCGGGGTCGTGGGGACGACCCTATAGTCGTCGGACATGTCGGCGGCTGGCCAACTTTGGCCTGTGGTCGTGGGGACGACCCTATAGTCGTCGAACATGTCGGCGGCTGGCCAACTTTGGCGTGTGGTCGTGGGGACGACCCTATAGTCGTCGGACATGACGGTGGCGGGCCAATCTAGTACCGGGGTGGTGGAGACGTTCCCATAGTCGTCGGACATGACGGTGGCGGGCCAATCTAGCCCCGGGGTCGTGGGGACGACCCTATAGTCGTCGGACATGTCGGCGGCTGGCCAACCTAGTCCCGGGATCGTGGGGACGACCCTATAGTCGTCGGACATGTCGGCGGCTGGCCATCCTAGTCCCGGGATCGAGGGGACGCCCCTATACTCGTCGGACACGACGGTGGCGGGCCAATCTAGTTCCGGGGTCGTGAGGACGACCCTATAGTCGTCGGACATGTCGGCGGCGGGCCAACATTGGCCCGTGGTCGTGGGGACGACCCTATTGTCGTCGGACATGACGGTGGCGGGCCAATCTATTACCGGGGTCGTGGGGACGACCCCATAGTCGTCGGACACGACGGTGGCGGGCCAATCTAGTTCCGGGGTCGTGAGGACGACGCTATAGTCGTCGGACATGTCGGCGGCTGGCCAACCTAGTTCCGGGGTGGTAGGGACAACCCTATAGTCGTCGGACATGACGGCGGCAGGCCAACCTAGTCCCGGGATCGTGGGGACGGCCCTATAGTCGTCGGACATGTCGGCGGCTGGCCATCCTAGTCCCGGGATCGAGGGGACGACCCTACACTCGTCGGACACGACGGTGGCGGGCCAATCTAGTTCCGGGGTCGTGAGGACGACCCTATAGTCGTCGGACATGTCGGCGGCTGGCCAACATTGGCCCGTGGTCGTGGGGACGACCCTATTGTCGTCGGACATGACGGTGGCGGGCTAATCTAGTCCCGGGGTCGTGGGGACGACCCCATAGTCGTCGGACATGTCGGCGGCTGGCCATCCTAGTCCCGGGATCGAGGGGACGCCCCTATACTCGTCGGACACGACGGTGGCGGGCCAATCTAGTTCCGGGGTCGTGAGGACGACCCTATAGTCGTCGGACATGTCGGCGGCTGGCCAACATTGGCCCGTGGTCGTGGGGACGACCCTATTGTCGTCGGACATGACGGTGGCGGGCCAATCTAGCCCCGGGGTCGTGGGGACGACCCTACAGTCGTCGCACATGACGGTGGCGGGGCAATCTAGACCGGGGGTCGTGGGGCCGACCCTGTAGACGTCGGACATGACGGTGGTTGGTCAATCTATACCCGGGGCCGTGGGGACGACCCTATAGTCGTCGGACATGACGGTGGCGGGCCAATCTATTACCGGGGTCGTCGGGACGACCCCATAGTCGTCGGACATGACGGTGGCGGGCCAATCTAGCCCCGGGGTCGTGGGGATGACCCTATAGTCGTCGGACATGTCGGCGGCTGGCCAACCTAGTTCCGGGGTGGTAGGGACAACCCTATAGTCGTCGGACAAGTAGGCGGCGGGCCAACCTAGTCCCGGGGTCGTGGGGACGACCCTATAGTCGTCGGACATGACGGTGGCATGCCAATCTAGCCCCGGGGTCGTGGGGACGACACTATAGTCGTCGGACATGTCGGCTGCTGGCCCAGTTTGGCCTGTGGTCGTGGGGACGACCCTGTTGTCGTCGGACATGACGGTGGCGGGCCAATCTAGTCCCGGGGTCGTGGGGACGACCCTATAGTCGTCGGAAAAGTCGGCGGCGGGCCAACCTAGTCCCGGGGTCGTGGGGACGACCCTATAGTCGTCGGACATGTCGGCGGCTGGCCAACTTTGGCCTGTGGTCGTGGGGACGACCCTAAAGTCGTCGAACATGTCGGCGGCTGGCCAACTTTGGCGTGTGGTCGTGGGGACGACCCTATAGTCGTCGGACATGACGGTGGCGGGCCAATCTAGTACCGGGGTGGTGGAGACGATCCCATAGTCGTCGGACATGACGGTGGCGGGCCAATCTAGCCCCGGGGTCGTGGGGACGACCCTATAGTCGTCGGACATGTCGGCGGCTGGCCAACCTAGTCCCGGGATCGTGGGGACGACCCTATAGTCGTCGGACATGTCGGCGGCTGGCCATCCTACTCCCGGGATCGAGGGGACGCCCCTATACTCGTCGGACACGACGGTGGCGGGCCAATCTAGTTCCGGGGTCGTGAGGACGACCCTATAGTCGTCGGACATGTCGGCGTCGGGCCAACATTGGCCCGTGGTCGTGGGGACGACCCTATTGTCGTCGGACATGACGGTGGCGGGCCAATCTAGTCCCGGGTTCGTGGGGACGACCCTATAGTCGTCGGACATGTCGGCGGCTGGCCAACTTTGGTCCGTGGTCTTGGGGACGACCCAATAGTCGTCGGATATGTCGGAGGCTTGCCAACCTAGTCCCTGGGTGGTAGGGACGACCCTAATGTCGTCGGACTAGTCGGCGGCGGGCCATCCTAGTCCCGGGGTCGTGGGGACGACCCAAAACTCGCCGGACATGACGGTGGCGGGCCAATCTAGTTCCGGGGTCGTGGGGACGACCCTACAGTCGTCGAACATGTCGGCGGCTGGCCAACTTTGGCCTGTGGTCGTGGGGACGACCCTATAGTCGTCGAACATGTCGGCGGCTGGCCAACTTTGGCCTGTGGCCGTGGGGACGACCCTATAGTCGTCGGACATGATGGTGGCGGGCCAATCTAGTCCCGGGGTCGTGGGGACGACCCTATAGTCGTCGGACATGTTGGCGGCGGGCCAACCTAGTCCCGGGGTCGTGGGGACGAACCTATAGTCGTCGGACATGTTGGCGGCGGGCCAACCTAGTCCCGGGGTCGTGGGGACGACCCTATAGTCGTCGGACATGCCGGCGGCTGGGCAACTTTGGTCCGTGGTCGTGGGGACGACCCTATAGTCGTCGGACATGTTGGCGGCGGGCCAACCTAGTCCCGGGGTCGTGGGGACGACCCTATAGTCGTCGGACATGACGGTGGCGGGCCAATCTAGTCCCGGGGTCGTGGGGACGACCCTGTAGTCGTCGGACATGACGGTGGCGGGCCAATCTAGTCCCGGGGTCGTGGGGACGACCCTATAGTCGTCGGACATGTCGGCGGCTGGCCAAATTTGGCCCGTAGTCGTGGGGACGACCCTATAGTCGTCGGATATGTCGGAGGCTGGCCAACCTAGTCCCGGGGTGGTAGGCACGACCCTATAGTCGTCGGTCAAGTCGGCGGCTGGCCAATCTATTTCCGGGGTCGTGGGGACGACCCTATAGTCGTCGAACATGTCGGCGGGTGGCCAACTTTGGCCTGTGGTCGTGGGGACGACCCTATAGTCGTCGGACAAGTCGGCGGCATGCCAATCTATTCCCGGGGCCGTCGGGACGACCCTATAGTCGTCGGACATGACGGTGGCGGGCCAATCTAGTACCGGGGTCGGGGAGACGACCCCATAGTCGTCGGACATGACGGTGGCGGGCCAATCTAGCCCCGGGGTCGTGGGGCCGACCCTGTAGACGTCGGACATGACGGTGGTTGGCCAATCTATACCCGGGGCCGTGGGGACGACCCTATAGTCGTCGGACATGACGGTGGCGGGCCAATCTATTACCGGGGTCGTGGGGACGACCCCATAGTCGTCGGACACGACGGTGGCGGGCCAATCTAGTTCCGGGGTCGTGAGGACGACGCTATAGTCGTCGGACATGTCGGCGGCTGGCCAACCTAGTTCCGGGGTGGTAGGGACGACCCTATAGTCGTCGGATATGATGGTGGCGGGCCAATCTAGTCCCGGGTTCGTGGGGACGACCCTATAGTCGTCGGACATGTCGGCGGCAGGCCAACATATTCCCGGGGTCGTGGGGACGACCCTGTAGTCGTCGGACATGACGGTGGCGGGCCAATCTAGTCCCGGGGTCGTGGGGACGACCCTATAGTCGTCGGACATGTCGGCGGCTGGCCAAATTTGGCCCGTAGTCGTGGGGACGACCCTATAGTCGTCGGATATGTCGGAGGCTGGCCAACCTAGTCCCGGGGTGGTAGGCACGACCCTATAGTCGTCGGTCAAGTCGGCGGCTGGCCAATCTATTTCCGGGGTCGTGGGGACGACCCTATAGTCGTCGAACATGTCGGCGGGTGGCCAACTTTGGCCTGTGGTCGTGGGGACGACCCTATAGTCGTCGGACAAGTCGGCGGCGGGCCAATCTATTCCCGGGGCCGTCGGGACGACCCTATAGTCGTCGGACATGACGGTGGCGGGCCAATCTAGTACCGGGGTCGTGGAGACGACCCCATAGTCGTCGGACATGACGGTGGCGGGCCAATCTAGCCCCGGGGTCGTGGGGCCGACCCTGTAGACGTCGGACATGACGGTGGTTGGCCAATCTATACCCGGGGCCGTGGGGACGACCCTATAGTCGTCGGACATGACGGTGGCGGGCCAATCTATTACCGGGGTCGTGGGGACGACCCCATAGTCGTCGGACACGACGGTGGCGGGCCAATCTAGTTCCGGGGTCGTGAGGACGACGCTATAGTCGTCGGACATGTCGGCGGCTGGCCAACCTAGTTCCGGGGTGGTAGGGACAACCCTATAGTCGTCGGACATGACGGCGGCTGGCCAACCTAGTCCCGGGATCGTGGGGACGGCCCTATAGTCGTCGGACATGTCGGCGGCTGGCCATCCTAGTCCCGGGATCGAGGGGACGACCCTATACTCGTCGGACACGACGGTGGCGGGCCAATCTAGTTCCGGGGTCGTGAGGACGACCCTATAGTCGTCGGACATGTCGGCGGCTGGCCAACATTGGCCCGTGGTCGTGGGGACGAACCTATTGTCGTCGGACATGACGGTGGCGGGCTAATCTAGTCCCGGGGTCGTGGGGACGACCCCATAGTCGTCGGACATGTCGGCGGCTGGCCATCCTAGTCCCGGGATCGAGGGGACGCCCCTATACTCGTCGGACACGACGGTGGCGGGCCAATCTAGTTCCGGGGTCGTGGGGACGACCCTATAGTCGTCGAACATGTCGGCGGGTGGCCAACTTTGGCCTGTGGTCGTGGGGACGACCCTATAGTCGTCGGACAAGTCGGCGGCGGGCCAATCTATTCCCGGGGCCGTCGGGACGACCCTATAGTCGTCGGACATGACGGTGGCGGGCCAATCTAGTACCGGGGTCGTGGAGACGACCCCATAGCCGTCGGACATGACGGTGGCGGGCCAATCTAGCCCCGGGGTCGTGGGGCCGACCCTGTAGACGTCGGACATGACGGTGGTTGGCCAATCTATACCCGGGGCCGTGGGGACGACCCTATAGTCGTCGGACATGACGGTGGCGGGCCAATCTAGCCCCGGGGTCGTGGGGACGACCCTATAGTCGTCGAACATGTCGGCGGGTGGCCAACTTTTGCCTGTGGTCGTGGGGACGACCCTATAGTCGTCGGACAAGTCGGCGGCGGGCCAATCTATTCCCGGGGCCGTCGGGACGACCCTATAGTCGTCGGACATGACGGTGGCGGGCCAATCTAGTACCGGGGTCGTGGAGACGACCCCATAGCGGTCGGACATGACGGTGGCGGGCCAATCTAGCCCCGGGGTCGTGGGGACGACCCTATAGTCGTCGAACATGTCGGCGGGTGGCCAACTTTGGCCTGTGGTCGTGGGGACGACCCTATAGTCGTCGGACAAGTCGGCGGCGGGCCAATCTATTCCCGGGGCCGTCGGGACGACCCTATAGTCGTCGGACATGACGGTGGCGGGCCAATCTAGTACCGGGGTCGTGGAGACGACCCCATAGCCGTCGGACATGACGGTGGCGGGCCAATCTAGCCCCGGGGTCGTGGGGCCGACCCTGTAGACGTCGGACATGACGGTGGTTGGCCAATCTATACCCGGGGCCGTGGGGACGACCCTATAGTCGTCGGACATGACGGTGGCGGGCCAATCTAGCCCCGGGGTCGTGGGGACGACCCTATAGTCGTCAGACATGCCGGCGGCTGGGCAACTTTGGTCCGTGGTCGTGGGGACGACCCTATAGTCGTGGGACAAGTCGGCGGCGGGCCAAACTAGTCCCGGGGTCGTGGGGACGACCCTATAGGCGTCGGACATGTCGGCGGCGGGCCAACGTACGCCCAGGGTCGTAGGGACGAACCTATAGTCGTCGGACATGACGGTGGCGGGCCAATCTAGTCCCGGGGTCGTGGGGACGACCCTACAGTCGTCGGACAAGTCGGCGGCGGGCCAACCTAGTCCCGGGGTCGTGGGAACGACCCTATAGTCGTCGGACATGTCGGCGGCTGGCCAACCTAGTCCCGGGTCGTGGGGACGACCCTATAGTCGTCGGATATGATGGTGGCGGGCCAATCTAGTCCCGGGATCGTGGGGACGACCCTATAGTCGTCGGACAAGTCGAAGGCGGGCCAACCTAGTCCCGGGGTCGTGGGGACGACCCTATAGTCGTCGGACAAGAAGAAGGCGGGCCAACCTAGTCCCGGGGTCGTGGGGACGACCCTATAGTCGTCGGACCAGTCGGCGGCGGGCCAACCTAGTCCCGGGGTCGTGGGGACGACCCTATAGTCGTCGGACATTTTGGCGGCGGGCCAACCTAGTCACGGGGTCGTGTGGACGGCCCTATAGTCGTCGGGCATGACGGTGGCGGGGCAATCTAGTCCGGGGGTCGTGGGGACGACCCCATAGGCGTCGGACATGATGGTGGCGGGCCAACCTAGTCCCGGGGTCGTGGGGACGACCCTATAGTCGTCGGACATGTCGGCGGCTGGCCAACCTAGTCCCGGGGTGGTAGGGACGACCCTATAGTCGCCGGACAATTCGAAGGCTGGCCAACCTAGTCCCGGGGTCGTGAGGACGACCCTGTAGTCGTCGGACATGACGGTGGCGGGCCAATCTAGTCCCAGGGCCGTGGGGACGACCCTATAGTCGTCGGACATGACGGCGGCGGGCCAATCTAGTACCGGGGTCGTGGGGACAACCCGATAGTCGTCGGACATGACGGTGGCGGGCCAATCTAGCCCCGGGGTCGTGGGGACGACCCTATAGTCGTCAGACATGCCGGCGGCTGGGCAACTTTGGTCCGTGGTCGTGGGGACGACCCTATAGTCGTGGGACAAGTCGGCGGCGGGCCAAACTAGTCCCGGGGTCGTGGGGACGACCCTATAGTCGTGGGACAAGTCGGCGGCGGGCCAAACTAGTCCCGGGGTCGTGGGGACGACCCTATAGTCGTCGGACAAGTCGAAGGCGGGCCAACCTAGTCCCGGGGTCGTGGGGACGACCCTATAGTCGTCGGACATTTTGGCGGCGGGCCAACCTAGTCACGGGGTCGTGGGGACGACCCTATAGTCGTCGGACAAGTCGGCGGCGGGCCAACCTAGTCCCGGGGTCGTGGGGACGACCCTACAGTCGTCGGACATGACGGTGTCGGAACAATCTAGTCCCGGGGTCGTGGGGACGACCCTATAATCGTCGGACATGTCGGCGGCGGGCCAACCTAGTCCCGGGGTCGTGGGGACGACCCTGTATTCGTCGGACATGACGGTGGCGGGCCAATCTAGTCCCAGGGCCGTGGGGGCGACCCTATAGTCGTCGGACAAGTCGGCGGCGGGCCAACCTAGTCCCGGGAGGTAGGGACGACCCTATAGTCGTCGGACAAGTCGAAGGCGGGCCAACCTAGTCCCGGGGTCGTGGGGACGACCCTACAGTCGTCGGACAAGTCGGCGGCGGGTCAACCTAGTCCCGGGGTCGTGGGAAGGACCCTATAGTCGTCGGACATGTCGGTGGCGGGCCAATCTAGCCCCGGGGTCGTGGGGACGACCCTATAGTCGTCGGACAAGTCGAAGGCGGGCCAACCTAGTCCCGGGGTCGTGGGAACGACCCTATAGTCGTCGGACATGTCGGCGACGGGCCAACCTAGTCCCGGGGTCGTGGGGACGACCCTGTAGTCGTCGAACATGTCGGCGGCTGCCAACTTTGGCCTGTGGTCGTGGGGACGACCCTATAGTCGTCGGACCAGTCGGCGGCGGGCCAACCTAGTCCCGGGGTCGTGGGGACGACCCTATAGTCGTCGGACATGTTGGCGGCGGGCCCACCTAGTCCCGGGGTCGTGAGGACGACCCTGTAGTCGTCGGTCATGACGGTGGCGGGCCAATCTAGTCCCAGGGCCGTGGGGGCGACCCTATAGTCGTCGGACAAGTCGGCGGCGGGCCAACCTAGTCCCGGGGTCGTGGGGACGACCCTATAGTCGTCGGACATGCCGGCGGCTGGGCAACTTTGGTCCGTGGTCGTGGGGACGACCCTATAGTCGTCGGACAAGTCGGCGGCGGGCCAACCTAGTCCCGGGAGGTAGGGACGACCCTATAGTCGTCGGACAAGTCGAAGGCGGGCCAACCTAGTCCCGGGGTCGTGGGGACGACCCTGTAGTCGTCGGACAAGTCGGCGGCGGGCCAACCTAGTCCCGGGGTCGTGGGGACGACCCTATAGTCGTCGGACATGCCGGCGGCTGGGCAACTTTGGTCCGTGGTCGTGGGGACGACCCTATAGTCGTGGGACAAGTCGGCGGCGGGCCAAACTAGTCCCGGGGTCGTGGGGACGACCCTGTAGACGTCGGACATGACGGTGGTTGGTCAATCTATACCCGGGGCCGTGGGGACGACCCTATAGTCGTCGGACATGACGGTGGCGGGCCAATCTATTACCGGGGTCGTCGGGACGACCCTATAGTCGTCGGATATGTCGGAGGCTGGCCAACCTAGTCCCGGGGTGGTAGGCACGACCCTATAGTCGTCGGTCAAGTCGGCGGCTGGCCAATCTATTTCCGGGGTCGTGGGGACGACCCTATAGTCGTCGAACATGTCGGCGGGTGGCCAACTTTGGCCTGTGGTCGTGGGGACGACCCTATAGTCGTCGGACAAGTCGGCGGCGGGCCAATCTATTCCCGGGGCCGTCGGGACGACCCTATAGTCGTCGGACATGACGGTGGCGGGCCAATCTAGTACCGGGGTCGTGGAGACGACCCCATAGCGGTCGGACATGACGGTGGCGGGCCAATCTAGCCCCGGGGTCGTGGGGACGACCCTATAGTCGTCGAACATGTCGGCGGGTGGCCAACTTTGGCCTGTGGTCGTGGGGACGACCCTATAGTCGTCGGACAAGTCGGCGGCGGGCCAATCTATTCCCGGGGCCGTCGGGACGACCCTATAGTCGTCGGACATGACGGTGGCGGGCCAATCTAGTACCGGGGTCGTGGAGACGACCCCATAGCCGTCGGACATGACGGTGGCGGGCCAATCTAGCCCCGGGGTCGTGGGGCCGACCCTGTAGACGTCGGACATGACGGTGGTTGGCCAATCTATACCCGGGGCCGTGGGGACGACCCTATAGTCGTCGGACATGACGGTGGCGGGCCAATCTAGCCCCGGGGTCGTGGGGACGACCCTATAGTCGTCAGACATGCCGGCGGCTGGGCAACTTTGGTCCGTGGTCGTGGGGACGACCCTATAGTCGTGGGACAAGTCGGCGGCGGGCCAAACTAGTCCCGGGGTCGTGGGGACGACCCTATAGGCGTCGGACATGTCGGCGGCGGGCCAACGTACGCCCAGGGTCGTAGGGACGAACCTATAGTCGTCGGACATGACGGTGGCGGGCCAATCTAGTCCCGGGGTCGTGGGGACGACCCTACAGTCGTCGGACAAGTCGGCGGCGGGCCAACCTAGTCCCGGGGTCGTGGGAACGACCCTATAGTCGTCGGACATGTCGGCGGCTGGCCAACCTAGTCCCGGGTCGTGGGGACGACCCTATAGTCGTCGGATATGATGGTGGCGGGCCAATCTAGTCCCGGGATCGTGGGGACGACCCTATAGTCGTCGGACAAGTCGAAGGCGGGCCAACCTAGTCCCGGGGTCGTGGGGACGACCCTATAGTCGTCGGACAAGAAGAAGGCGGGCCAACCTAGTCCCGGGGTCGTGGGGACGACCCTATAGTCGTCGGACCAGTCGGCGGCGGGCCAACCTAGTCCCGGGGTCGTGGGGACGACCCTATAGTCGTCGGACATTTTGGCGGCGGGCCAACCTAGTCACGGGGTCGTGTGGACGGCCCTATAGTCGTCGGGCATGACGGTGGCGGGGCAATCTAGTCCGGGGGTCGTGGGGACGACCCCATAGGCGTCGGACATGATGGTGGCGGGCCAACCTAGTCCCGGGGTCGTGGGGACGACCCTATAGTCGTCGGACATGTCGGCGGCTGGCCAACCTAGTCCCGGGGTGGTAGGGACGACCCTATAGTCGCCGGACAATTCGAAGGCTGGCCAACCTAGTCCCGGGGTCGTGAGGACGACCCTGTAGTCGTCGGACATGACGGTGGCGGGCCAATCTAGTCCCAGGGCCGTGGGGACGACCCTATAGTCGTCGGACATGACGGCGGCGGGCCAATCTAGTACCGGGGTCGTGGGGACAACCCGATAGTCGTCGGACATGACGGTGGCGGGCCAATCTAGCCCCGGGGTCGTGGGGACGACCCTATAGTCGTCAGACATGCCGGCGGCTGGGCAACTTTGGTCCGTGGTCGTGGGGACGACCCTATAGTCGTGGGACAAGTCGGCGGCGGGCCAAACTAGTCCCGGGGTCGTGGGGACGACCCTATAGTCGTGGGACAAGTCGGCGGCGGGCCAAACTAGTCCCGGGGTCGTGGGGACGACCCTATAGTCGTCGGACAAGTCGAAGGCGGGCCAACCTAGTCCCGGGGTCGTGGGGACGACCCTATAGTCGTCGGACATTTTGGCGGCGGGCCAACCTAGTCACGGGGTCGTGGGGACGACCCTATAGTCGTCGGACAAGTCGGCGGCGGGCCAACCTAGTCCCGGGGTCGTGGGGACGACCCTACAGTCGTCGGACATGACGGTGTCGGAACAATCTAGTCCCGGGGTCGTGGGGACGACCCTATAATCGTCGGACATGTCGGCGGCGGGCCAACCTAGTCCCGGGGTCGTGGGGACGACCCTGTATTCGTCGGACATGACGGTGGCGGGCCAATCTAGTCCCAGGGCCGTGGGGGCGACCCTATAGTCGTCGGACAAGTCGGCGGCGGGCCAACCTAGTCCCGGGAGGTAGGGACGACCCTATAGTCGTCGGACAAGTCGAAGGCGGGCCAACCTAGTCCCGGGGTCGTGGGGACGACCCTACAGTCGTCGGACAAGTCGGCGGCGGGTCAACCTAGTCCCGGGGTCGTGGGAAGGACCCTATAGTCGTCGGACATGTCGGTGGCGGGCCAATCTAGCCCCGGGGTCGTGGGGACGACCCTATAGTCGTCGGACAAGTCGAAGGCGGGCCAACCTAGTCCCGGGGTCGTGGGAACGACCCTATAGTCGTCGGACATGTCGGCGACGGGCCAACCTAGTCCCGGGGTCGTGGGGACGACCCTGTAGTCGTCGAACATGTCGGCGGCTGCCAACTTTGGCCTGTGGTCGTGGGGACGACCCTATAGTCGTCGGACCAGTCGGCGGCGGGCCAACCTAGTCCCGGGGTCGTGGGGACGACCCTATAGTCGTCGGACATGTTGGCGGCGGGCCCACCTAGTCCCGGGGTCGTGAGGACGACCCTGTAGTCGTCGGTCATGACGGTGGCGGGCCAATCTAGTCCCAGGGCCGTGGGGGCGACCCTATAGTCGTCGGACAAGTCGGCGGCGGGCCAACCTAGTCCCGGGGTCGTGGGGACGACCCTATAGTCGTCGGACATGCCGGCGGCTGGGCAACTTTGGTCCGTGGTCGTGGGGACGACCCTATAGTCGTCGGACAAGTCGGCGGCGGGCCAACCTAGTCCCGGGAGGTAGGGACGACCCTATAGTCGTCGGACAAGTCGAAGGCGGGCCAACCTAGTCCCGGGGTCGTGGGGACGACCCTATAGTCGTCGGACAAGTCGGCGGCGGGCCAACCTAGTCCCGGGGTCGTGGGGACGACCCTATAGTCGTCGGACATGCCGGCGGCTGGGCAACTTTGGTCCGTGGTCGTGGGGACGACCCTATAGTCGTGGGACAAGTCGGCGGCGGGCCAAACTAGTCCCGGGGTCGTGGGGACGACCCTATATTCGTCGGACAAGAAGAAGGCGGGCCAACCTAGTCCCGGGGTCGTGGGGACGACCCTATAGTCGTCGGACATTTTGGCGGCGGGCCAACCTAGTCACGGGGTCGTGTGGACGGCCCTATAGTCGTCGGACATGACGGTGGCGGGGCAATCTAGTCCGGGGGTCGTGGGGACGACCCCATAGGCGTCGGACATGACGGTGGCGGGCCAACCTAGTCCCGGGGTCGTGGGGACGACCCTACAGTCGTCGGACTAGTCGGCGGCGGGCCAACCTAGTCCCGGGGTCGTGGGAACGACCCTATAGTCGTCGGACAAGTCGAAGGAGGGCCAACCTAGTCCCGGGGTCGTGGGGACGACCCTATAGTCGTCGGACATGTCGGCGGCTGGCCAACCTAGTCCCGGGGTCGTGGGGACGACCCTATAGTCGTCGGATATGATGGTGGCGGGCCAATCTAGTCCGGGATCGTGGGGACGACCCTATAGTCGTCGGATATGATGGTGGCGGGCCAATCTAGTCCGGGATCGTGGGGACGACCCTATAGTCGTCGGACAAGTCGGCGGCGGGCCAACCAACTCCCGTGGTCGTGGGGACGACCGTATAATCGTCGGACATGTCGGCGGCGGGCCAAACTAGTCTCGGGGTCGTGGGGACGACCCTATAGTCGTCGCACAAGTCGGCGGCGGGCAAACCTAGTCCCGGGGTGGTAGGGACGACCTTATAGTCGTCGGACTAGTCGAAGGCGGGCCAACCTAGTCCCGGGTTCGTGGGAACGACCCTATAGTCGTCGGACATGTCGGCGGCTGGCCAACCTAGTCCCGGGGTCGTGGGGTCGACCCTATAGTCGTCGGATATGATGGTGGCGGGCCAATCTAGTCCGGGATCGTGGGGACGACCCTATAGTCGTCGGACAAGTCGGCGGCGGGCCAACCAACTCCCGTGGTCGTGGGGACGACCGTATAATCGTCGGACATGTCGGCGGCGGGCCAAACTAGTCTCGGGGTCGTGGGGACGACCCTATAGTCGTCGCACAAGTCGGCGGCGGGCAAACCTAGTCCCGGGGTGGTAGGGACGACCCTATAGTCGTCGACATGTCGAAGGCGGGCCAACCTAGTCCCGGGGTCGTGGGGACGACCCTACAGTCGTCGGACTAGTCGGCGGCGGGCCAACCTAGTCCCGGGGTCGTGGGAACGACCCTATAGTCGTCGGACATGTCGGCGGCTGGCCAACCTAGTCCCGGGGTCGTGGGGACGACCCTATAGTCGTCGGATATGATGGTGGCGGGCCAACCTAGTCCCGGGGTCGTGGGGACGACCCTATAGTCGTCGGACAAGTCGGCGGCGGGCCAACCTAGTCCCGGGAGGTAGGGACGACCCTATAGTCGTCGGACAAGTCGAAGGCGGGCCAACCTAGACCCGGGGTCGTGGGGACGACCCTATAGTCGTCGGACATGCCGGCGGCGGGCCAACCTAGTCCCGGGGTCGTGGGGACGACCCTATAGTCGTCGCACAAGTCGGCGGCGGGCAAACCTGGTCCCGGGGTCGTGGGGACGACCCTATAGTCGTCGGATATGATGGTGGCGGGCCAATCTAGTCCCGGGATCGTGGGGACGACCCTATAGTCGTCGGACAAGTCGGCGGCGGGCCAAACTAGTCTCGGGGTCGTGGGGACGACCCTATAGTCGTCGCACAAGTCGGCGGCGGGCAAACCTAGTCCCGGGGTGGTAGGGACGACCTTATAGTCGTCGGACTAGTCGAAGGCGGGCCAACCTAGTCCCGGGGTCGTGGGGACGACCCTATAGTCGTCGGACATGCCGGCGGCGGGCCAACCTAGTCCCGGGGTCGTGAGGACGACCCTATAGTCGTCGGACATGTCGGCGGCGGGCCAACATTGGCCCGTGGTCGTGGGGACGACCCTATTGTCGTCGGACATGACGGTGGCGGGCCAATCTAGTCCCGGGTTCGTGGGGACGACCCTATAGTCGTCGGACATGTCGGCGGCTGGCCAACTTTGGTCCGTGGTCTTGGGGACGACCCAATAGTCGTCGGATATGTCGGAGGCTTGCCAACCTAGTCCCTGGGTGGTAGGGACGACCCTAATGTCGTCGGACTAGTCGGCGGCGGGCCATCCTAGTCCCGGCGTCGTGGGGACGACCCAAAACTCGCCGGACATGACGGTGGCGGGCCAATCTAGTTCCGGGGTCGTGGGGACGACCCTACAGTCGTCGAACATGTCGGCGGCTGGCCAACTTTGGCCTGTGGTCGTGGGGACGACCCTATAGTCGTCGAACATGTCGGCGGCTGGCCAACTTTGGCCTGTGGTCGTGGGGACGACCCTATAGTCGTCGGACATGATGGTGGCGGGCCAATCTAGTCCCGGGGTCGTGGGGACGACCCTATAGTCGTCGGACATGTTGGCGGCGGGCCAACCTAGTCCCGGGGTCGTGGGGACGACCCTATAGTCGTCGGACATGTTGGCGGCGGGCCAACATAGTCCCGGGGTCGTGGGGACGACCCTATAGTCGTCGGACATGCCGGCGGCTGGGCAACTTTGGTCCGTGGTCGTGGGGACGACCCTATAGTCGACGGACATGTTGGCGGCGGGCCAACCTAGTCCCGGGGTCGTGGGGACGACCCTATAGTCGTCGGACTAGACGGTGGCGGGCCAATCTAGTCCCGGGGTCGTGGGGACGACCCTGTAGTCGTCGGACATGACGGTGGCGGGCCAATCTAGTCCCGGGGTCGTGGGGACGACCCTATAGTCGTCGGACATGTCGGCGGCTGGCCAAATTTGGCCCGTAGTCGTGGGGACGACCCTATAGTCGTCGGATATGTCGGAGGCTGGCCAACCTAGTCCCGGGGTGGTAGGCACGACCCTATAGTCGTCGGACATGACGGTGGCGGGCCAATCTATTACCGGGGTCGTGGAGACGACCCCATAGCGGTCGGACATGACGGTGGCGGGCCAATCTAGCCCCGGGGTCGTGGGGACGACCCTATAGTCGTCGAACATGTCGGCGGGTGGCCAACTTTGGCCTGTGGTCGTGGGGACGACCCTATAGTCGTCGGACAAGTCGGCGGCGGGCCAATCTATTCCCGGGGCCGTCGGGACGACCCTATAGTCGTCGGACATGACGGTGGCGGGCCAATCTAGTACCGGGGTCGTGGAGACGACCCCATAGCCGTCGGACATGACGGTGGCGGGCCAATCTAGCCCCGGGGTCGTGGGGCCGACCCTGTAGACGTCGGACATGACGGTGGTTGGCCAATCTATACCCGGGGCCGTGGGGACGACCCTATAGTCGTCGGACATGACGGTGGCGGGCCAATCTAGCCCCGGGGTCGTGGGGACGACCCTATAGTCGTCAGACATGCCGGCGGCTGGGCAACTTTGGTCCGTGGTCGTGGGGACGACCCTATAGTCGTGGGACAAGTCGGCGGCGGGCCAAACTAGTCCCGGGGTCGTGGGGACGACCCTATAGGCGTCGGACATGTCGGCGGCGGGCCAACGTACGCCCAGGGTCGTGGGGACGACCCTATAGTCGTCGGATATGATGGTGGCGGGCCAATCTAGTCCCGGGATCGTGGGGACGACCCTATAGTCGTCGGACAAGTCGAAGGCGGGCCAACCTAGTCCCGGGGTCGTGGGGACGACCCTATAGTCGTCGGACAAGAAGAAGGCGGGCCAACCTAGTCCCGGGGTCGTGGGGACGACCCTATAGTCGTCGGACCAGTCGGCGGCGGGCCAACCTAGTCCCGGGGTCGTGGGGACGACCCTATAGTCGTCGGACATTTTGGCGGCGGGCCAACCTAGTCACGGGGTCGTGAGGACGGCCCTATAGTCGTCGGGCATGACGGTGGCGGGGCAATCTAGTCCGGGGGTCGTGGGGACGACCCCATAGGCGTCGGACATGATGGTGGCGGGCCAACCTAGTCCCGGGGTCGTGGGAACGACCCTATAGTCGTCGGACATGTCGGCGGCTGGCCAACCTAGTCCCGGGGTGGTAGGGACGACCCTATAGTCGCCGGACAATTCGAAGGCTGGCCAACCTAGTCCCGGGGTCGTGAGGACGACCCTGTAGTCGTCGGACATGACGGTGGCGGGCCAATCTAGTCCCAGGGCCGTGGGGACGACCCTATAGTCGTCGGACATGACGGCGGCGGGCCAATCTAGTACCGGGGTCGTGGGGACAACCCGATAGTCGTCGGACATGACGGTGGCGGGCCAATCTAGCCCCGGGGTCGTGGGGACGACCCTATAGTCGTCAGACATGCCGGCGGCTGGGCAACTTTGGTCCGTGGTCGTGGGGACGACCCTATAGTCGTGGGACAAGTCGGCGGCGGGCCAAACTAGTCCCGGGGTCGTGGGGACGACCCTATAGTCGTGGGACAAGTCGGCGGCGGGCCAAACTAGTCCCGGGGTCGTGGGGACGACCCTATAGTCGTCGGACAAGTCGAAGGCGGGCCAACCTAGTCCCGGGGTCGTGGGGACGACCCTATAGTCGTCGGACATTTTGGCGGCGGGCCAACCTAGTCACGGGGTCGTGGGGACGACCCTATAGTCGTCGGACAAGTCGGCGGCGGGCCAACCTAGTCCCGGGGTCGTGGGGACGACCCTACAGTCGTCGGACATGACGGTGTCGGAACAATCTAGTCCCGGGGTCGTGGGGACGACCCTATAATCGTCGGACATGTCGGCGGCGGGCCAACCTAGTCCCGGGGTCGTGGGGACGACCCTGTATTCGTCGGACATGACGGTGGCGGGCCAATCTAGTCCCAGGGCCGTGGGGGCGACCCTATAGTCGTCGGACAAGTCGGCGGCGGGCCAACCTAGTCCCGGGAGGTAGGGACGACCCTATAGTCGTCGGACAAGTCGAAGGCGGGCCAACCTAGTCCCGGGGTCGTGGGGACGACCCTACAGTCGTCGGACAAGTCGGCGGCGGGTCAACCTAGTCCCGGGGTCGTGGGAAGGACCCTATAGTCGTCGGACATGTCGGTGGCGGGCCAATCTAGCCCCGGGGTCGTGGGGACGACCCTATAGTCGTCGGACAAGTCGAAGGCGGGCCAACCTAGTCCCGGGGTCGTGGGAACGACCCTATAGTCGTCGGACATGTCGGCGACGGGCCAACCTAGTCCCGGGGTCGTGGGGACGACCCTGTAGTCGTCGAACATGTCGGCGGCTGCCAACTTTGGCCTGTGGTCGTGGGGACGACCCTATAGTCGTCGGACCAGTCGGCGGCGGGCCAACCTAGTCCCGGGGTCGTGGGGACGACCCTATAGTCGTCGGACATGTTGGCGGCGGGCCCACCTAGTCCCGGGGTCGTGAGGACGACCCTGTAGTCGTCGGTCATGACGGTGGCGGGCCAATCTAGTCCCAGGGCCGTGGGGGCGACCCTATAGTCGTCGGACAAGTCGGCGGCGGGCCAACCTAGTCCCGGGGTCGTGGGGACGACCCTATAGTCGTCGGACATGCCGGCGGCTGGGCAACTTTGGTCCGTGGTCGTGGGGACGACCCTATAGTCGTCGGACAAGTCGGCGGCGGGCCAACCTAGTCCCGGGAGGTAGGGACGACCCTATAGTCGTCGGACAAGTCGAAGGCGGGCCAACCTAGTCCCGGGGTCGTGGGGACGACCCTATAGTCGTCGGACAAGTCGGCGGCGGGCCAACCTAGTCCCGGGGTCGTGGGGACGACCCTATAGTCGTCGGACATGCCGGCGGCTGGGCAACTTTGGTCCGTGGTCGTGGGGACGACCCTATAGTCGTGGGACAAGTCGGCGGCGGGCCAAACTAGTCCCGGGGTCGTGGGGACGACCCTATATTCGTCGGACAAGAAGAAGGCGGGCCAACCTAGTCCCGGGGTCGTGGGGACGACCCTATAGTCGTCGGACATTTTGGCGGCGGGCCAACCTAGTCACGGGGTCGTGTGGACGGCCCTATAGTCGTCGGACATGACGGTGGCGGGGCAATCTAGTCCGGGGGTCGTGGGGACGACCCCATAGGCGTCGGACATGACGGTGGCGGGCCAACCTAGTCCCGGGGTCGTGGGGACGACCCTACAGTCGTCGGACTAGTCGGCGGCGGGCCAACCTAGTCCCGGGGTCGTGGGAACGACCCTATAGTCGTCGGACAAGTCGAAGGAGGGCCAACCTAGTCCCGGGGTCGTGGGGACGACCCTATAGTCGTCGGACATGTCGGCGGCTGGCCAACCTAGTCCCGGGGTCGTGGGGACGACCCTATAGTCGTCGGATATGATGGTGGCGGGCCAATCTAGTCCGGGATCGTGGGGACGACCCTATAGTCGTCGGATATGATGGTGGCGGGCCAATCTAGTCCGGGATCGTGGGGACGACCCTATAGTCGTCGGACAAGTCGGCGGCGGGCCAACCAACTCCCGTGGTCGTGGGGACGACCGTATAATCGTCGGACATGTCGGCGGCGGGCCAAACTAGTCTCGGGGTCGTGGGGACGACCCTATAGTCGTCGCACAAGTCGGCGGCGGGCAAACCTAGTCCCGGGGTGGTAGGGACGACCTTATAGTCGTCGGACTAGTCGAAGGCGGGCCAACCTAGTCCCGGGTTCGTGGGAACGACCCTATAGTCGTCGGACATGTCGGCGGCTGGCCAACCTAGTCCCGGGGTCGTGGGGTCGACCCTATAGTCGTCGGATATGATGGTGGCGGGCCAATCTAGTCCGGGATCGTGGGGACGACCCTATAGTCGTCGGACAAGTCGGCGGCGGGCCAACCAACTCCCGTGGTCGTGGGGACGACCGTATAATCGTCGGACATGTCGGCGGCGGGCCAAACTAGTCTCGGGGTCGTGGGGACGACCCTATAGTCGTCGCACAAGTCGGCGGCGGGCAAACCTAGTCCCGGGGTGGTAGGGACGACCCTATAGTCGTCGACATGTCGAAGGCGGGCCAACCTAGTCCCGGGGTCGTGGGGACGACCCTACAGTCGTCGGACTAGTCGGCGGCGGGCCAACCTAGTCCCGGGGTCGTGGGAACGACCCTATAGTCGTCGGACATGTCGGCGGCTGGCCAACCTAGTCCCGGGGTCGTGGGGACGACCCTATAGTCGTCGGATATGATGGTGGCGGGCCAACCTAGTCCCGGGGTCGTGGGGACGACCCTATAGTCGTCGCACAAGTCGGCGGCGGGCAAACCTGGTCCCGGGGTCGTGGGGACGACCCTATAGTCGTCGGATATGATGGTGGCGGGCCAATCTAGTCCCGGGATCGTGGGGACGACCCTATAGTCGTCGGACAAGTCGGCGGCGGGCCAAACTAGTCTCGGGGTCGTGGGGACGACCCTATAGTCGTCGCACAAGTCGGCGGCGGGCAAACCTAGTCCCGGGGTGGTAGGGACGACCTTATAGTCGTCGGACTAGTCGAAGGCGGGCCAACCTAGTCCCGGGGTCGTGGGGACGACCCTATAGTCGTCGGACATGCCGGCGGCGGGCCAACCTAGTCCCGGGGTCGTGAGGACGACCCTATAGTCGTCGGACATGTCGGCGGCGGGCCAACATTGGCCCGTGGTCGTGGGGACGACCCTATTGTCGTCGGACATGACGGTGGCGGGCCAATCTAGTCCCGGGTTCGTGGGGACGACCCTATAGTCGTCGGACATGTCGGCGGCTGGCCAACTTTGGTCCGTGGTCTTGGGGACGACCCAATAGTCGTCGGATATGTCGGAGGCTTGCCAACCTAGTCCCTGGGTGGTAGGGACGACCCTAATGTCGTCGGACTAGTCGGCGGCGGGCCATCCTAGTCCCGGCGTCGTGGGGACGACCCAAAACTCGCCGGACATGACGGTGGCGGGCCAATCTAGTTCCGGGGTCGTGGGGACGACCCTACAGTCGTCGAACATGTCGGCGGCTGGCCAACTTTGGCCTGTGGTCGTGGGGACGACCCTATAGTCGTCGAACATGTCGGCGGCTGGCCAACTTTGGCCTGTGGTCGTGGGGACGACCCTATAGTCGTCGGACATGATGGTGGCGGGCCAATCTAGTCCCGGGGTCGTGGGGACGACCCTATAGTCGTCGGACATGTTGGCGGCGGGCCAACCTAGTCCCGGGGTCGTGGGGACGACCCTATAGTCGTCGGACATGTTGGCGGCGGGCCAACATAGTCCCGGGGTCGTGGGGACGACCCTATAGTCGTCGGACATGCCGGCGGCTGGGCAACTTTGGTCCGTGGTCGTGGGGACGACCCTATCGTCGACGGACATGTTGGCGGCGGGCCAACCTAGTCCCGGGGTCGTGGGGACGACCCTATAGTCGTCGGACATGACGGTGGCGGGCCAATCTAGTCCCGGGGTCGTGGGGACGACCCTGTAGTCGTCGGACATGACGGTGGCGGGCCAATCTAGTCCCGGGGTCGTGGGGACGACCCTATAGTCGTCGGACATGTCGGCGGCTGGCCAAATTTGGCCCGTAGTCGTGGGGACGACCCTATAGTCGTCGGATATGTCGGAGGCTGGCCAACCTAGTCCCGGGGTGGTAGGCACGACCCTATAGTCGTCGGACATGACGGTGGCGGGCCAATCTATTACCGGGGTCGTGGGGACGACCCTACAGTCGTCGAACATGTCGGCGGCTGGCCAACTTTGGCCTGTGGTCGTGGGGACGACCCTATAGTCGTCGAACATGTCGGCGGCTGGCCAACTTTGGCCTGTGGTCGTGGGGACGACCCTAAAGTCGTCGGACAAGTCGGCGGCGGGCCAATCTATTCCCGGGGCCGTCGGGACGACCCTATAGTCGTCGGACATGACGGTGGCGGGCCAATCTAGTACCGGGGTCGTGGAGACGACCCCATAGTCGTCGGACATGACGGTGGCGGGCCAATCTAGCCCCGGGGTCGTGGGGCCGACCCTGTAGACGTCGGAAATGACGGCGGCATGGCAAATTTGGCCCGTGGTCGTGGGGACGACCCTATAGTCGTCGGACAAGTCGGAGGCGGGGCAATCTAGTCCTGGGGTCGTGGGGACGACCCTGTAGTCGTCGGACATGACGGTGGTGGGCCAATCTCTTCCCGGGGCCGTGGGGACGACCCTATAGTCGTCGGACATGACGGCGGCGGGCCAATCTAGTACCGGGGTCGTGGGGACGACCCGATAGTCGTCGGACATGACGGTGGCGGGCCAATCTAGCCCCGGGGTCGTGGGGACGACCCTATAGTCGTCGGACAAGACGAAGGCGGGCCAACCTAGTCCCGGGGTCGTGGGGACGACCGTATAATCGTCGGACATGTCGGCGGCGGGCCAAACTAGTCTCGGGGTCGTGGGGACGACCCTATAGTCGTCGCACAAGTCGGCGGCGGGCAAACCTAGTCCCGGGGTGGTAGGGACGACCCTATAGTCGTCGGACATGTCGAAGGCGGGCCAACCTAGTCCCGGGGTCGTGGGGACGACCCTACAGTCGTCGGACTAGTCGGCGGCGGGCCAACCTAGTCCCGGGGTCGTGGGAACGACCCTATAGTCGTCGGACATGTCGGCGGCTGGCCAACCTAGTCCCGGGGTCGTGGGGACGACCCTATAGTCGTCGGATATGATGGTGGCGGGCCAACCTAGTCCCGGGGTCGTGGGGACGACCCTATAGTCGTCGGACAAGTCGGCGGCGGGCCAACCTAGTCCCGGGAGGTAGGGACGACCCTATAGTCGTCGGACAAGTCGAAGGCGGGCCAACCTAGACCCGGGGTCGTGGGGACGACCCTATAGTCGTCGGACATGCCGGCGGCGGGCCAACCTAGTCCCGGGGTCGTGGGGACGACCCTATAGTCGTCGCACAAGTCGGCGGCGGGCAAACCTGGTCCCGGGGTCGTGGGGACGACCCTATAGTCGTCGGATATGATGGTGGCGGGCCAATCTAGTCCCGGGATCGTGGGGACGACCCTATAGTCGTCGGACAAGTCGGCGGCGGGCCAAACTAGTCTCGGGGTCGTGGGGACGACCCTATAGTCGTCGCACAAGTCGGCGGCGGGCAAACCTAGTCCCGGGGTGGTAGGGACGACCTTATAGTCGTCGGACTAGTCGAAGGCGGGCCAACCTAGTCCCGGGGTCGTGGGGACGACCCTATAGTCGTCGGACATGCCGGCGGCGGGCCAACCTAGTCCCGGGGTCGTGGGGACGACCCTATAGTCGTCGCACAAGTCGGCGGCGGGCAAACCTAGTCCCGGGGTGGTAGGGACGACCTTATAGTCGTCGGACTAGTCGAAGGCGGGCCAACCTAGTCCCGGGGTCGTGGGGACGACCCTATAGTCGTCGGACATGCCGGCGGCGGGCCAACCTAGTCCCGGGGTCGTGGGGACGACCCTATAGTCGTCGCACAAGTCGGCGGCGGGCAAACCTAGCCCCGGGGTGGTAGGGACGACCTTATAGTCGTCGGACTAGTCGAAGGCGGGCCAACCTAGTCCCGGGGTCGTGGGGACGACCCTATAGTCGTCGGACATGCCGGCGGCGGGCCAACCTAGTCCCGGGGTCGTGGGGACGACCCTATAGACGTCGGACATTTTGGGGGCGGGCCAACCTAGTCCCGGGGTCGTGGGGACGACCCCATAGGCGTCGGACATGACGGTGGCGGGCCAATCTAGTCTCGGGGTCGTGGGCACGACCCTATAGTCGTCGGACATGACGGTGGCGGGCCAATCTAGTCCCGGGGTCGTGGGCACGACCCTATAGTCGTCGGACATGTCGGCTGCTGGCTATCTTTGGCCCGTGGTCGTGGGGACGACCCTATAGTCGTCGGACATGACGGTGGCGGGCCAATCTAGTCCCGAGGCCGTGGCGACGACCGTATAGTCGTCGGACATGTTGGCGGCGGGCCCACCTAGTCCCGGGGTCGTGGGGACGACCCTATAGTCGTCGGACATGATGGTGGCGGGACAACCTAGTCCCGGGGTGGTAGGCACGACCCTATAGTCGTCGGACATGTCGGCGGCTGGCCAACGTAGGCCCAGGGTCGTAGGGACGACCCTATAGTCGTCGGAAAAGTCGGCGGCGGCCAATCTAGTCCCGGGGTCGTGGGGACGACGCTACAGTCGTCGGACATGTTGGCGGCGGGCCAACGTAGTCCCGGGGTCGTGGGGACGACCCTATAATTGTCGGACAAGTCGGCGACGGGCCAACCTAGTCCCGGGGTCGTGGGGACGACCCTGTAGTCGTCGAACATGTCGGCGGCGGGCCAACCTAGTCCCGGGGTCGTGGGGACGACCCTATAGTCGTCGGACATGTTGGCGGCGGGCCCACCTAGTCCCGGGGTCGTGAGGACGTCCCTGTAGTCGTCGGACATGACGGTGGCGGGCCAATCTAGTCCCAGGGCCGTGGGGGCGACCCTATAGTCGTCGGACAAGTCGGCGGCGGGCCAACCTAGTCCCGGGGTCGTGGGGACGACCCTGTAGTCGTCGGACATGCCGCGGGCGGGGCAACTTTGGTCCGTGGTCGTGGGGACGATCCTATAGTCGTCGGACAAGTCGGCGGCGGGCCAACCTAGTCCCGGGAGGTAGGGACGACCCTATAGTCGTCGGACAAGTCGAAGGCGGGCCAACCTAGTCCCGGGGTCGTGGGGACGACCCTACAGTCGTCGGACAAGTCGGCGGCGGGCCAACCTAGTCCCGGGGTCGTGGGAACGACCCTATAGTCGTCGGACATGTCGGCGGCTGGCCAACCTAGTCCCGGGTCGTGGGGACGACCCTATAGTCGTCGGATATGATGGTGGCGGGCCAATCTAGTCCCGGGATCGTGGGGACGACCCTATAGTCGTCGGACAAGTCGAAGGCGGGCCAACCTAGTCCCGGGGTCGTGGGGACGACCCTATAGTCGTCGGACAAGAAGAAGGCGGGCCAACCTAGTCCCGGGGTCGTGGGGACGACCCTATAGTCGTCGGACCAGTCGGCGGCGGGCCAACCTAGTCCCGGGGTCGTGGGGACGACCCTATAGTCGTCGGACATTTTGGCGGCGGGCCAACCGAGTCACGGGGTCGTGTGGACGGCCCTATAGTCGTCGGACATGACGGTGGCGGGGCAATCTAGTCCGGGGGTCGTGGGGACGACCCCATAGGCGTCGGACATGATGGTGGCGGGCCATCCTAGTCCCGGGGTCGTGGGGACGACCCTATAGTCGTCGGACATGACGGTGGCGGGCCAATCTAGTCCCGGGGTCGTGGGGACGACCCTGTAGTCGTCGGACATGACGGTGGCGGGCCAATCTAGTCCCGGGGTCGTGGGGACGACCCTATAGTCGTCGGACATGTCGGCGGCTGGCCAAATTTGGCCCGTAGTCGTGGGGACGACCCTATAGTCGTCGGATATGTCGGAGGCTGGCCAACCTAATCCCGGGGTGGTAGGCACGACCCTATAGTCGTCGGACATGACGGTGGCGGGCCAATCTATTACCGGGGTCGTGGGGACGACCCTACAGTCGTCGAACATGTCGGCGGCTGGCCAACTTTGGCCTGTGGTCGTGGGGACGACCCTATAGTCGTCGAACATGTCGGCGGCTGGCCAACTTTGGCCTGTGGTCGTGGGGACGACCCTAAAGTCGTCGGACAAGTCGGCGGCGGGCCAATCTATTCCCGGGGCCGTCGGGACGACCCTATAGTCGTCGGACATGACGGTGGCGGGCCAATCTAGTACCGGGGTCGTGGAGACGACCCCATAGTCGTCGGACATGACGGTGGCGGGCCAATCTAGCCCCGGGGTCGTGGGGCCGACCCTGTAGACGTCGGAAATGACGGCGGCATGGCAAATTTGGCCCGTGGTCGTGGGGACGACCCTATAGTCGTCGGACAAGTCGGAGGCGGGGCAATCTAGTCCTGGGGTCGTGGGGACGACCCTGTAGTCGTCGGACATGACGGTGGTGGGCCAATCTCTTCCCGGGGCCGTGGGGACGACCCTATAGTCGTCGGACATGACGGCGGCGGGCCAATCTAGTACCGGGGTCGTGGGGACGACCCGATAGTCGTCGGACATGACGGTGGCGGGCCAATCTAGCCCCGGGGTCGTGGGGACGACCCTATAGTCGTCGGACAAGACGAAGGCGGGCCAACCTAGTCCCGGGGTCGTGGGGACGACCGTATAATCGTCGGACATGTCGGCGGCGGGCCAAACTAGTCTCGAGGTCGTGGGGACGACCCTATAGTCGTCGCACAAGTCGGCGGCGGGCAAACCTAGTCCCGGGGTGGTAGGGACGACCCTATAGTCGTCGGACATGTCGAAGGCGGGCCAACCTAGTCCCGGGGTCGTGGGGACGACCCTACAGTCGTCGGACTAGTCGGCGGCGGGCCAACCTAGTCCCGGGGTCGTGGGAACGACCCTATAGTCGTCGGACATGTCGGCGGCTGGCCAACCTAGTCCCGGGGTCGTGGGGACGACCCTATAGTCGTCGGATATGATGGTGGCGGGCCAACCTAGTCCCGGGGTCGTGGGGACGACCCTATAGTCGTCGGACAAGTCGGCGGCGGGCCAACCTAGTCCCGGGAGGTAGGGACGACCCTATAGTCGTCGGACAAGTCGAAGGCGGGCCAACCTAGACCCGGGGTCGTGGGGACGACCCTATAGTCGTCGGACATGCCGGCGGCGGGCCAACCTAGTCCCGGGGTCGTGGGGACGACCCTATAGTCGTCGCACAAGTCGGCGGCGGGCAAACCTGGTCCCGGGGTCGTGGGGACGACCCTATAGTCGTCGGATATGATGGTGGCGGGCCAATCTAGTCCCGGGATCGTGGGGACGACCCTATAGTCGTCGGACAAGTCGGCGGCGGGCCAAACTAGTCCCGGGGTCGTGGGCACGACCCTATAGTCGTCGGACATGTCGGCTGCTGGCTATCTTTGGCCCGTGGTCGTGGGGACGACCCTATAGTCGTCGGACATGACGGTGGCGGGCCAATCTAGTCCCGAGGCCGTGGCGACGACCGTATAGTCGTCGGACATGTTGGCGGCGGGCCCACCTAGTCCCGGGGTCGTGGGGACGACCCTATAGTCGTCGGACATGATGGTGGCGGGACAACCTAGTCCCGGGGTGGTAGGCACGACCCTATAGTCGTCGGACATGTCGGCGGCTGGCCAACGTAGGCCCAGGGTCGTAGGGACGACCCTATAGTCGTCGGAAAAGTCGGCGGCGGCCAATCTAGTCCCGGGGTCGTGGGGACGACGCTACAGTCGTCGGACATGTTGGCGGCGGGCCAACGTAGTCCCGGGGTCGTGGGGACGACCCTATAATTGTCGGACAAGTCGGCGACGGGCCAACCTAGTCCCGGGGTCGTGGGGACGACCCTGTAGTCGTCGAACATGTCGGCGGCGGGCCAACCTAGTCCCGGGGTCGTGGGGACGACCCTATAGTCGTCGGACATGTTGGCGGCGGGCCCACCTAGTCCCGGGGTCGTGAGGACGTCCCTGTAGTCGTCGGACATGACGGTGGCGGGCCAATCTAGTCCCAGGGCCGTGGGGGCGACCCTATAGTCGTCGGACAAGTCGGCGGCGGGCCAACCTAGTCCCGGGGTCGTGGGGACGACCCTGTAGTCGTCGGACATGCCGCGGGCGGGGCAACTTTGGTCCGTGGTCGTGGGGACGATCCTATAGTCGTCGGACAAGTCGGCGGCGGGCCAACCTAGTCCCGGGAGGTAGGGACGACCCTATAGTCGTCGGACAAGTCGAAGGCGGGCCAACCTAGTCCCGGGGTCGTGGGGACGACCCTACAGTCGTCGGACAAGTCGGCGGCGGGCCAACCTAGTCCCGGGGTCGTGGGAACGACCCTATAGTCGTCGGACATGTCGGCGGCTGGCCAACCTAGTCCCGGGTCGTGGGGACGACCCTATAGTCGTCGGATATGATGGTGGCGGGCCAATCTAGTCCCGGGATCGTGGGGACGACCCTATAGTCGTCGGACAAGTCGAAGGCGGGCCAACCTAGTCCCGGGGTCGTGGGGACGACCCTATAGTCGTCGGACAAGAAGAAGGCGGGCCAACCTAGTCCCGGGGTCGTGGGGACGACCCTATAGTCGTCGGACCAGTCGGCGGCGGGCCAACCTAGTCCCGGGGTCGTGGGGACGACCCTATAGTCGTCGGACATTTTGGCGGCGGGCCAACCTAGTCACGGGGTCGTGTGGACGGCCCTATAGTCGTCGGACATGACGGTGGCGGGGCAATCTAGTCCGGGGGTCGTGGGGACGACCCCATAGGCGTCGGACATGATGGTGGCGGGCCAACCTAGTCCCGGGGTCGTGGGGACGACCCTATAGTCGTCGGACATGTCGGCGGCTGGCCAACCTAGTCCCGGGGTGGTAGGGACGACCCTATAGTCGCCGGACAATTCGAAGGCTGGCCAACCTAGTCCCGGGGTCGTGAGGACGACCCTGTAGTCGTCGGACATGACGGTGGCGGGCCAATCTAGTCCCAGGGCCGTGGGGACGACCCTATAGTCGTCGGACATGACGGCGGCGGGCCAATCTAGTACCGGGGTCGTGGGGACGACCCGATAGTCGTCGGACATGACGGTGGCGGGCCAATCTAGCCCCGGGGTCGTGGGGACGACCCTATAGTCGTCAGACATGCCGGCGGCTGGGCAACTTTGGTCCGTGGTCGTGGGGACGACCCTATAGTCGTGGGACAAGTCGGCGGCGGGCCAAACTAGTCCCGGGGTCGTGGGGACGACCCTATAGTCGTGGGACAAGTCGGCGGCGGGCCAAACTAGTCCCGGGGTCGTGGGGACGACCCTATAGTCGTCGGACAAGTCGAAGGCGGGCCAACCTAGTCCCGGGGTCGTGGGGACGACCCTATAGTCGTCGGACATTTTGGCGGCGGGCCAACCTAGTCACGGGGTCGTGGGGACGACCCTATAGTCGTCGGACAAGTCGGCGGCGGGCCAACCTAGTCCCGGGGTCGTGGGGACGACCCTACAGTCGTCGGACATGACGGTGTCGGAACAATCTAGTCCCGGGGTCGTGGGGACGACCCTATAATCGTCGGACATGTCGGCGGCGGGCCAACCTAGTCCCGGGGTCGTGGGGACGACCCTGTATTCGTCGGACATGACGGTGGCGGGCCAATCTAGTCCCAGGGCCGTGGGGGCGACCCTATAGTCGTCGGACAAGTCGGCGGCGGGCCAACCTAGTCCCGGGAGGTAGGGACGACCCTATAGTCGTCGGACAAGTCGAAGGCGGGCCAACCTAGTCCCGGGGTCGTGGGGACGACCCTACAGTCGTCGGACAAGTCGGCGGCGGGTCAACCTAGTCCCGGGGTCGTGGGAACGACCCTATAGTCGTCGGACATGTCGGTGGCGGGCCAATCTAGCCCCGGGATCGTGGGGACGACCCTATAGTCGTCGGACAAGTCGGCGGCGGGCCAAACTAGTCTCGGGGTCGTGGGGACGACCCTATAGTCGTCGCACAAGTCGGCGGCGGGCAAACCTAGTCCCGGGGTGGTAGGGACGACCTTATAGTCGTCGGACTAGTCGAAGGCGGGCCAACCTAGTCCCGGGGTCGTGGGGACGACCCTATAGTCGTCGGACATGCCGGCGGCGGGCCAGCCTAGTCCCGGGGTCGTGGCGACGACCCTATAGTCGTCGCACAAGTCGGCGGCGGGCAAACCTAGTCCCGGGGTGGTAGGGACGACCTTATAGTCGTCGGACTAGTCGAAGGCGGGCCAACCTAGTCCCGGGGTCGTGGGGACGACCCTATAGTGGTCGGACATGCCGGCGGCGGGCCAACCTAGTCCCGGGGTCGTGGGGACGACCCTATAGTCGTCGCACAAGACGGCGGCGGGCAAACCTAGCCCCGGGGTGGTAGGGACGACCTTATAGTCGTCGGACTAGTCGAAGGCGGGCCAACCTAGTCCCGGGGTCGTGGGGACGACCCTATAGTCGTCGGACATGCCGGCGGCGGGCCAACCTAGTCCCGGGGTCGTGGGGACGACCCTATAGTCGTCGGACATTTTGGGGGCGGGCCAACCTAGTCCCGGGGTCGTGGGGACGGCCCTATAGTCGTCGGACATGACGGTGGCGGGGCAATCTAGTCCGGGGGTCGTGGGGACGACACCATAGGCGTCGGACATGACGGTGGCGGGCCAATCTAGTCTCGGGGTCGTGGGCACGACCCTATAGTCGTCGGACATGACGGTGGCGGGCCAATCTAGTCCCGGGGTCGTGGGGACGACCCTATAGTCGTCGGACATGTCGGCTGCTGGCTATCTTTGGCCCGTGGTCGTGGGGACGACCCTATAGTCGTCGGACATGACGGTGGCGGGCCAATCTAGTCCCGAGGCCGTGGCGACGACCGTATAGTCGTCGGACATGTCGGCGGCTGGCCATCCTAGTCCCGGGGTCGTGGGGACGACCCTATAGTCGTCGGACATGTCGGCGGCTGGCTATCTTTGGCCCGTGGTCGTGGGGACGAACCTATAGCCGTCGGACATGATGGTGGCGGGCCAACCTAGTCCCGGGGTGGTAGGCACGACCCTATAGTCGTCGGACATGTTGGCGGCGGGCCCACCTAGTCCCGGGGTCGTGAGGACGACCCTGTAGTCGTCGGACATGTTGGCGGCCGGCCAACCTAGTCCCGGGGTCGTGGGGACGACCCTATAATTGTCGGACAAGTCGGCGACGGGCCAACCTAGTCCCGAGGTCGTGGGACGGCCCTATAGTCGTCGGACATGTCGAAGGCGGGCCAACCTAGTCCCGGGGTCGTGGGGACGACCCTATAGTCGTCGGACATGACGGTGGCGGGCCAACCTAGTCCCAGGGTCGTGGGGACGACCCTATAGTCGTCGGACATGCTGGTGGCGGGCCAATCTAGACCCGGGGTCGTGGGGACGACCCAATAGTCGTCGGACATGTCGGCGGCGGGCCAACTTTGGCCCGTGGTCGTGGGGACGACCCTATAGTCGTCGGACATGACGGTGGCGGGACAATCTATCCCCGGGGTCGTGGGGACGACCCTATAGTCGCCGGACATGTCGGCGGCTGGCCAACCTAGTCCCGGGGTGGTAGGGACGACCGTATAGTCGTCGGACATGTCGGCGGCTGGCCAACCTAGCCCCGGGGTCGTGGGGACGACGCTATAGTTGTCGGATATGATGGTGGCGGGCCAATCTAGTCCGGGGTCGTGGGGACGACCCTATAGTCGTCGGACATGTCGGCGGCTGGCCAACCTAGTCCCGGGATCGTGGGGACGACCCTATAGTCGTCGGACATGTCGGCGGCTGGCCAACCTAGTCCCGGGGTGGTAGGGACGACCCTATAGTCGCCGGACAAGTCGAAGGCGGGCCAACCTAGTCCCGGGGTCGTGGGGACGACGCTATAATCGTCGGACATGTTGGCGGCGGGCCAACCTAGTCCCGGGGTCGTGGGGACGACCCTATAATTGTCGGACAAGTCGGCGGCTGGCCAACGTAGGCCCAGGGTCGTAGGGACGACCCTATAGTCGTCGGAAAAGTCGGCGGCGGCCAATCTAGTCCCGGGGTCGTGGGGACGACGCTACAGTCGTCGGACATGTTGGCGGCGGGCCAACGTAGTCCCGGGGTCGTGGGGACGACCCTATAATTGTCGGACAAGTCGGCGACGGGCCAACCTAGTCCCGGGGTCGTGGGGACGACCCTGTAGTCGTCGAACATGTCGGCGGCTGCCAACTTTGGCCTGTGGTCGTGGGGACGACCCTATAGTCGTCGGACCAGTCAGCGGCGGGCCAACCTAGTCCCGGGGTCGTGGGGACGACCCTATAGTCGTCGGACATGTTGGCGGCGGGCCCACCTAGTCCCGGGGTCGTGAGGACGACCCTGTAGTCGTCGGACATGACGGTGGCGGGCCAATCTAGTCCCAGGGCCGTGGGGGCGACCCTATAGTCGTCGGACAAGTCGGCGGCGGGCCAACCTAGTCCCGGGGTCGTGGGGACGACCCTGTAGTCGTCGGACATGCCGCGGGCGGGGCAACTTTGGTCCGTGGTCGTGGGGACGATCCTATAGTCGTCGGACAAGTCGGCGGCGGGCCAACCTAGTCCCGGGAGGTAGGGACGACCCTATAGTCGTCGGACAAGTCGAAGGCGGGCCAACCTAGTCCCGGGGTCGTGGGGACGACCCTACAGTCGTCGGACAAGTCGGCGGCGGGCCAACCTAGTCCCGGGGTCGTGGGAACGACCCTATAGTCGTCGGACATGTCGGCGGCTGGCCAACCTAGTCCCGGGTCGTGGGGACGACCCTATAGTCGTCGGATATGATGGTGGCGGGCCAATCTAGTCCCGGGATCGTGGGGACGACCCTACAGTCGTCGGACAAGTCGGCGGCGGGCCAACCTAGTCCCGGGGACGTGGGGACGACCCTATAGTCGTCGGACATGACGGTGGCGGGCCAATCTAGTCCCGGGGTCGTGGGGACGACCCTATAATCGTCGGACAAGTCGGCGGTGGGCCAACCTAGTCCCGGGAGGTAGGGACGACCCTATAGTCGTCGGACAAGTCGAAGGCGGGCCAACCTAGTCCCGGGGTCGTGGGGACGACCCTACAGTCGTCGGACAAGTCGGCGGCGGGCCAACCTAGTCCCGAGGTCGTGGGGACGACCCTATAGTCGTCGGACATGTCGGCGGCTGGCCAACATAGTCCCGGGGTCGAGGGGACGACTCTATAGTCGTCGGACATGTCGGCGGCGCGCCAACCTAGTCCCGGGGTGGTAGGGACGACCCTGTTGTCGTCGGCGAAGTCGGCGGCTGGCCAACATAGTCCCGCGGTCGAGGGGACGACCCTATAGTCGTCGGACATGTCGGCGGCTGGCCAACCTAGTCCCGGGGTCGTGGGGACGACCCTATAGTTGTCGGATATGATGGTGGCGAGCCAATCTAGTCCCGGGTTCGTGGGGAGGACCCTATAGTCGTCGGACATGTTGGCGGCGGGCCAACCTAGTCCCGGGGTCGTGGGGACGACCCTATAGTCGTCGGACATGATGGTGGCGGGCCAATCTAGTCCCGGGGTCGTGGGGATGACCCTATAGTCGTCGGACATGTCGGCGGCGGGCCAACTTTGGCCCGAGGTCGTGGGGACGACCCTATAGTCGTCGGACATGACGGTGGCGGGCCAATTTAGTTCCGGGGTCGTGAGGACGACCCTATAGTCGTCGAACATGTCGGCGGCTGGCCAACTTTGGCCTGTGGTCGTGGGGACGACCCTATAGTCGTCGGACATGTCGGCGGCTGGCCAACCTAGTCCCGGGGTCGTGGGGACGACCCTATAGGCGTCGGACATGTCGGCGGCGGGCCAACGTACGCCCAGGGTCGTAGGGACGAACCTATAGTCGTCGGACATGACGGTGGCGGGCCAATCTAGTCCCGGGGTCGTGGGGACGACCCTACAGTCGTCGGACAAGTCGGCGGCGGGCCAACCTAGTCCCGGGGTCGTGGGAACGACCCTATAGTCGTCGGACATGTCGGCGGCTGGCCAACCTAGTCCCGGGTCGTGGGGACGACCCTATAGTCGTCGGATATGATGGTGGCGGGCCAATCTAGTCCCGGGATCGTGGGGACGACCATACAGTCGTCGGACAAGACGGCGGCGGGCCAACCTAGTCCCGGGGACGTGGGGACGACCCTATAGTCGTCGGACATGACGGTGGCGGGCCAATCTAGTCCCGGGGTCGTGGGGACGACCCTACAGTCGTCGGACAAGTCGGCGGCGGGCCAACCTAGCCCCGGGGTCGTGGGGACGACCCTATAGACGTCGGATATGATGGTGGCGGGCCAATCTAGTCCCGGGATCGTGGGAACGACCCTATAGTCGTCGGACAAGTCGGCGGCGGGCCAACCTAGTCCCGGGAGGTAGGGACGACCCTATAGTCGTCGGACAAGTCGAAGGCGGGCCAACCTAGTCCCGGGGTCGTGGGGACGACCCTACAGTCGTCGGACAAGTCGGCGGCGGGCCAACCTAGTCCCGGGGTCGTGGGAACGACCCTATAGTCGTCGGACATGTCGGCGGCTGGCCAACCTAGTCCCGGGTCGTGGGGACGACCCTATAGTCGTCGGATATGATGGTGGCGGGCCAATCTAGTCCCGGGATCGTGGGAACGACCCTATAGTCGTCGGACAAGTCGGCGGCGGGCCAACCTAGTCCCGGGAGGTAGGGACGACCCTATAGTCGTCGGACAAGTCGAAGGCGGGCCAACCTAGTCCCGGGGTCGTGGGGACGACCCTACAGTCGTCGGACAAGTCGGCGGCGGGCCAACCTAGCCCCGGGGTCGTGGGGACGACCCTATAGACGTCGGACATGTTGGCGTCTGGCCAACCTAGTCCCGGTTTCGTGGGGACGACCCTATAGTCCTCGGACATGTCGGCGGCGGGCCAACGTAGGCCCAGGGTCGTACGGACGACCCTATAGTCGTCGGAAAATTCGGCGGCGGGCCATCCTAGTCCCGGGGTCGTGGGGACGACCCTTTAGTCGTCGGACATGTCGGCGGCTGGCCAATCTAGTCCCGGGGTCGTGGGGACGACCCTATTGTCGTCGGACATGTCGGCGGCGGGCGAACCTAGTCCCGGGGTCGTGGGGACTTCCCTATAGTCGTCGGACATGTCGGCGGCTGGCCAACTTTGGCCCGTGGTCATGGGGACGACCCTGTAGACGTCGGACATGACGGTGGCGGGCCAATCTATCCCCGGGGTCGTGGGGACGACCCTATAGTCGTCGGACACGATGAAGGCGGGCCAACGTAGGCCCAGGGTCGTAGGGACGACCCTATAGTCGTCGGAAAAGTCTGTGGCGGGCCAATCTCGTCCCGGGGTCGTGGGGACGACCCTATTGTCGTCGGACATGTCGGCGGCGGGCGAACCTAGTCCCGGGGTCGTGGGGACTTCCCTATAGTCGTCGGACATGACGGCGGCGGGCCAACTTTGGCCCGTGGTCGTGGGGACGACCCTATAGTCGTCGGACATGGCGGTGGCGGACCAATCTAGTCCCGGGGTCGTGGCGACGACCGTATAGTCGTCGGACATGACGGCGGCTGGCCATCCTAGTCCCGGGGTCGTGGGGACGACCCTATAGTCGTCGGACATGTCGGCGGCTGTCTATCTTTGGCCCGTGGTCGTGGGGACGACCCTATAGCCGTCGGACAAGTCGGCGGCGGGCCAACCTAGTCCCGGGGTTGTGGGGACGACCCTATAGTCGTCGGACATGATGGTGGCGGGCCAATCTAGACCCGGGGTCGTGGGGACGACCCAATAGTCGTCGGACATGTCGGCGGCTGGCCAACTTTGGCCCGTGGTCGTGGGGACGACCCTAAGGTCGTCGGACAAGTCGGCGGGGGCCAACGTAGGCCCAGGGTCGTAGGGACGACCCTATAGTCGTCGGAAAAGTCGGCGGCGGGCCAACCTAGTCCCGGGGTCGTGGGGACTACCCTATAGTCGTCGGACATGACGGTGGCGGGCCAATCTATTCCCGGGGTCGTGGGGACGACCCTATAGTCGTCGGATATGTCGGCGGCTGGCCAATCTAGTCCCGGGGTCGTGGGGACGACCCTATTGTCGTCGGACATGTCGGCGGCGGGCCAACATAGTCCCGGGGCCGTGGGGACGACCGTATAGTCGTCGGACATGTCGGCGGCTGGCCAACTTTGGCCCGTAGTCGTGGGGTCGATCCTATAGTCGTCGGACATGGCGGTGGCGGGCGAATCTAGTCCCAGGGCTGTGAGGACGACCCTATAGTCGTCGGACATGTTGGCGGCGGGCCAACGTAGGCCCGGGGTCGTGGGGACGACCCTATAGTCGTCGGACATGTCGGCGGCTGGCCAACCTAGTCCCGGGGTCGTGGGGACGACCCTATAGGCGTCGGACATGTCGGCGGCGGGCCAACGTACGCCCAGGGTCGTAGGGACGAACCTATAGTCGTCGGACATGACGGTGGCGGGCCAATCTAGTCCCGGGGTCGTGGGGACGACCCCATAGGCGTCGGACATGACGGTGGCGGGCCAATCTATCCCCGGGGTCGTGGGGACGACCTTATAGTCGTCGGACAAGTCGGCGGCGGGCCAACCTAGTCCCGGGGTTGTGGGGACGTCCCTATAGTCGTCGGACATGTCGGCGGCGGGCCAACCTAGTCCCGGGGTGGTAGGGACGACACTGTTGTCGTCGGAGAAGTCGGCGGCGGGCCAACCTAGTCCCGAGGTCGTGGGGACGACCCTATAGTCGTCGGACATGTCGGCGGCTGGCCAACCTAGTCCCGGGGTCGAGGGGACGACTCTATAGTCGTCGGACATGTCGGCGGCGCGCCAACCTAGTCCCGGGGTGGTAGGGACGACCCTGTTGTCGTCGGAGAAGTCGGCGGCAAGCCAACATAGTCCCGCGGTCGAGGGGACGACCCTATAGTCGTCGGACAAGTCGGTGGCGGGCCAATCTAGTCCCGGGGCCGTGGAGACGACCCTATAGTCGTCGGACAAGGCGGCGGCGGGCCAACCTAGTCCCGGGGTTGTGGGGACGACCCTATAGTCGTCGGGCATGATGGTGGCGGGCCAATCTAGACCCGGGGTCGTGGGGACGACCCAATAGTCGTCGGACATGTCGGCGGCTGGCCAACTTTGGCCCGTGGCCGTGGGGACGACCCTATGGTCATCGGACAAGTCGGCGGCAGGCCAACTTTGGCCCGTAGTCATGGGGACGATCCTATAGTCGTCGGACATGATGGTGGCGGGTCAATCTAGTCCCAGGGCCGTGGGGACGACCCTATAGTCGTCGGACATGACGGTGGCTGGCCAATCTAGTCCCGTGGTCGTGGGGACGACCCTATAGTCGTCGGATATGTCGGAGGCTGGCCAGCCTAGTCCCGGGGTGGTAGGGACGACCCTATAGTCGTCGGACATGATGGTGGCGGGCCAATCTAGTCGCGGGGCCGTGGGGACGACCGTATTGTCGTCGGACCTGCCGGCGGCTGGGCAATTTTGGCCCGTGGTCGTGGGGACGACCCTATTGTCGTCGGACAAGTCGGCGGCGGGCCAATCTAGTCCCGTGGTCGTGGGGACGACCCTATAGTCGTCGGACATGACGGTGGCGAGCCAATCTAGTCCCGGGGTCGTGGGGACGACCCTATAGTCGTCGGACATGCCGGCGGCTGGGCAATTTTGGCCCGTGGTCGTGGGGACGACCCTATTGTCGTCGGACAAGTCGGCGGTGGGCCAATCTAGTCCCGTGGTCGTGGGGACGACCCTATAGTCGTCGGACATGACGGTGGCGGGCCAATCTAGTCCCGGGGTCGTGGGGACGACCCTATAGTCGTCGAACATGTCGGCGGCTGGCCAACTTTGGCCCGTGGCCGTGGGGACGACCCTATGGTCATCGGACAAGTCGGCGGCAGGCCAACTTTGGCCCGTAGTCATGGGGACGATCCTATAGTCGTCGGACATGATGGTGGCGGGTCAATCTAGTCCCAGGGCCGTGGGGACGACCCTATAGTCGTCGGACATGACGGTGGCTGGCCAATCTAGTCCCGTGGTCGTGGGGACGACCCTATAGTCGTCGGATATGTCGGAGGCTGGCCAGCCTAGTCCCGGGGTGGTAGGGACGACCCTATAGTCGTCGGACATGATGGTGGCGGGCCAATCTAGTCGCGGGGCCGTGGGGACGACCGTATTGTCGTCGGACCTGCCGGCGGCTGGGCAATTTTGGCCCGTGGTCGTGGGGACGACCCTATTGTCGTCGGACAAGTCGGCGGCGGGCCAATCTAGTCCCGTGGTCGTGGGGACGACCCTATAGTCGTCGGACATGACGGTGGCGAGCCAATCTAGTCCCGGGGTCGTGGGGACGACCCTATAGTCGTCGGACATGCCGGCGGCTGGGCAATTTTGGCCCGTGGTCGTGGGGACGACCCTATTGTCGTCGGACAAGTCGGCGGTGGGCCAATCTAGTCCCGTGGTCGTGGGGACGACCCTATAGTCGTCGGACATGACGGTGGCGGGCCAATCTAGTCCCGGGGTCGTGGGGACGACCCTATAGTCGTCGAACATGTCGGCGGCTGGCCAACTTTGGCCTGTGGCCGTGGGGACGACACTATAGTCGTCGGATATGTCGGAGGCAGGCCAACCTAGTCCCGGCGTGGGATGGACGATCCTATAGTCGTCGGACAAGTCGGCGGCGGGCCATCCTAGTCCCGAGATCGAGGGGACGACCCTATACTCGTCGGACACGACGGTGGCGGGCCAATCTAGTTCCGGGGTCGTGAGGACGACCCTATAGTCGTCGAACATGTCGGCGGCTGGCCAACTTTGGCCTGTGGTCGTGGGGACGAACCTATAGTCGTCGGACATTTCGGCGGCGGGCCAACCTAGTCCCGGGGTTGTGGGGACGACCCTATAGTCGTCGGACATGATGGTGGCGGGCCAATCTAGACCCGGGGTCGTGGGGACGACCCAATAGTCGTCGGACATGTCGGCGGCTGGCCAACTTTGGCCCGTGGTCGTGGGGACGACCCTATGGTCATCGGACAAGTCGGCGGCTGGCCAACTTTGGCCCGTAGTCGTGGGGACGATCCTATAGTCGTCGGACATGTCGGCGGCTGGCCAACTTTGTCCCGTGGTCGTCGGGACGATCCTATAGTCGTCGGATATGTCGGAGGCTGGCCAGCCTAGTCCCGGGGTGGTAGGGACGACCCTATAGTCGTCGGACATGATGGTGGCGGGCCAATCTAGTCGCGGGGCCGTGGGGACGACCGTATTGTCGTCGGACATGCCGGCGGCTGGGCAATTTTGGCCCGTGGTCGTGGGGACGACCCTATTGTCGTCGGACAAGTCGGCGGCGGGCCAATCTAGTCCCGTGGTCGTGGGGACGACCCTATAGTCGTCGGACATGACGGTGGCGGGCCAATCTAGTCCCGGGGTCGTGGGGACGACCCTATAGTCGTCGAACATGTCGGCGGCTGTCCAATCTAGCCCCGGGGTCGTGGGGACGACCCTATAGTCGTCGCACATGACGGTGGCGGGGCAATCTAGCCCGGGGGTCGTGGGGCCGACCCTGTAGACGTCGGACATGACGGTGGTTGGCCAATCTATACCCGGGGCCGTGGGGACGACCCTATAGTCGTCGGACATGACGGTGGCGGGCCAATCTATTACCGGGGTCGTGGGGACGACCCCATAGTTGTCGGACATGACGGTGGCGGGCCGATCTAGCCCCGGGGTCGTGGGGACGACCCTATAGTCGTCAGACATGTCGGCGGCTGGCCAACCTAGTTCCGGGGTGGTAGGGACAACCCTATAGTCGTCGGACAAGTAGGCGGCGGGCCAACCTAGTCCCGGGGTCGTGGGGACGACCCTATAGTCGTCGGACATGACGGTGGCGGGCCAATCTAGCCCCGGGGTCGTGGGGACGACCCTATAGTCGTCGGACATGTCGGCGGCTGGCCAACTTTGGCCTGTGGTCGTGGGGACGACCCTATAGTCGTCAGACATGTCGGCGGCGGGCCAATCTATTCCCGGGGCCGTCGGGACGACCCTATAGTCGTCGGACATGACGGTGGCGGGCCAATCTAGTACCGGGGTCGTGGAGACGACCCCATAGTCGTCGGACATGACGGTGGCGGGCCAATCTAGCCCCGGGGTCGTGGGGACGACCCTATAGTCGTCGGACATGCCGGCGGCTGGCCAACCTAGTCCCGGGATCGTGGGGACGACCCTATAGTCGTCGGACATGTCGGCGGCTGGCCATCCTAGTCCCGGGGTCGTGGGGACGACCCTATAGTCGTGGAACATGTCGGCGGCTGGCCAACTTTGGCCTGTGGTCGTGGGGACGACCCTATAGTCGTCGGACAAGTCGGCGGCGGGCCAATCTATTCCCGGGGCCGTCGGGACGACCGTATAGTCGTCGGACATGACGGTGGCGGGCCAATCTAGTACCGGGGTGGTGGAGACGATCCCATAGTCGTCGGACATGACGGTGGCGGGCCAGTCTAGCCCCGGGGTCGTGGGGACGACCCTATAGTCGTCGGACATGTCGGCGGCTGGCCAACCTAGACCCGGGATCGTGGGGACGACCCTATAGTCGTCGGACATGTCGGCGGCTGGCCATCCTAGTCCCGGGATCGAGGGGACGCCCCTATACTCGTCGGACACGACGGTGGCGGGCCAATCTAGTTCCGGGGTCGTGAGGACGACCCTATAGTCGTCGGACATGTCGTCGGCGGGCCAACATTGGCCCGTGGTCGTGGGGACGACCCAATACTCGTCGGACATGACGGTGGCGGGCCAATCTATTTCCGGGGTCGTGGGGACGACCCTATAGTCGTCGAACATGTCGGCGGGTGGCCAACTTTGGCCTGTGGTCGTGGGGACGACCCTATAGTCGTCGGACAAGTCGGCGGCGGGCCAATCTATTCCCGGGGCCGTCGGGACGACCCTATAGTCGTCGGACATGTCGGTGGCGGGCCAATCTATTACCGGGGTCGTGGGGACGACCCCGTAGTCGTCGGACATGGCGGCTGGCCAACCTAGTTCCGGGGTGGTAGGGACAACCCTATAGTCGTCGGACATGACGGCGGCTGGCCAACTTAGTCCCGGGATCGTGGGGACGGCCCTATAGTCGTCGGACATGTCGGCGGCTGGCCATCCTAGTCCCGGGATCGTGAGGACGGCCCTATAGTCGTCGGACATATCGGCGGCTGGCCATCCTAGTCCCGGGATCGAGGGGACGCCCCTATACTCGTCGGACACGACGGTGGCGGGCCAATCTAGTTCCGGGGTCGTGAGGACGACCCTATAGTCGTCGGACATGTCGGCGGCTGGCCAACATTGGCCCGTGGTCGTGGGGACGACCCTATTGTCGTCGGACATGACGGTGGCGGTCTAATCTAGTCCCGGGTTCGTGGGGACGACCCTATAGTCGTCGGACATGTCGGCGGCTGGCCAACATTGGCCCGTGGTCTTGGGGACGACCCAATAGTCGTCGGATATGTCGGAGGCTTGCCAACCTAGACCCTGGGTGGTAGGGACGACCCTAATGTCGTCGGACAAGTCGGCGGCGGGCCATCCTAGTCCCGGGGTCGTGGGGACGACCCAATACTCGTCGGACATGACGGTGGCGGGCCAATCTAGTTCCGGGGTCGTGGGGACGACCCTATAGTCGTCGAACATGTCGGCGGCTGGCCAACTTTGGCCTGTGGCCGTGGGGACGACACTATAGTCGTCGGATATGTCGGAGGCAGGCCAACCTAGTCCCGGCGTGGGATGGACGATCCTATAGTCGTCGGACAAGTCGGCGGCGGGCCATCCTAGTCCCGAGATCGAGGGGACGACCCTATACTCGTCGGACACGACGGTGGCGGGCCAATCTAGTTCCGGGGTCGTGAGGACGACCCTATAGTCGTCGAACATGTCGGCGGCTGGCCAACTTTGGCCTGTGGTCGTGGGGACGAACCTATAGTCGTCGGACATTTCGGCGGCGGGCCAACCTAGTCCCGGGGTTGTGGGGACGACCCTATAGTCGTCGGACATGATGGTGGCGGGCCAATCTAGACCCGGGGTCGTGGGGACGACCCAATAGTCGTCGGACATGTCGGCGGCTGGCCAACTTTGGCCCGTGGTCGTGGGGACGACCCTATGGTCATCGGACAAGTCGGCGGCTGGCCAACTTTGGCCCGTAGTCGTGGGGACGATCCTATAGTCGTCGGACATGTCGGCGGCTGGCCAACTTTGTCCCGTGGTCGTCGGGACGATCCTATAGTCGTCGGATATGTCGGAGGCTGGCCAGCCTAGTCCCGGGGTGGTAGGGACGACCCTATAGTCGTCGGACATGATGGTGGCGGGCCAATCTAGTCGCGGGGCCGTGGGGACGACCGTATTGTCGTCGGACATGCCGGCGGCTGGGCAATTTTGGCCCGTGGTCGTGGGGACGACCCTATTGTCGTCGGACAAGTCGGCGGCGGGCCAATCTAGTCCCGTGGTCGTGGGGACGACCCTATAGTCGTCGGACATGACGGTGGCGGGCCAATCTAGTCCCGGGGTCGTGGGGACGACCCTATAGTCGTCGAACATGTCGGCGGCTGTCCAATCTAGCCCCGGGGTCGTGGGGACGACCCTATAGTCGTCGCACATGACGGTGGCGGGGCAATCTAGCCCGGGGGTCGTGGGGCCGACCCTGTAGACGTCGGACATGACGGTGGTTGGCCAATCTATACCCGGGGCCGTGGGGACGACCCTATAGTCGTCGGACATGACGGTGGCGGGCCAATCTATTACCGGGGTCGTGGGGACGACCCCATAGTTGTCGGACATGACGGTGGCGGGCCGATCTAGCCCCGGGGTCGTGGGGACGACCCTATAGTCGTCAGACATGTCGGCGGCTGGCCAACCTAGTTCCGGGGTGGTAGGGACAACCCTATAGTCGTCGGACAAGTAGGCGGCGGGCCAACCTAGTCCCGGGGTCGTGGGGACGACCCTATAGTCGTCGGACATGACGGTGGCGGGCCAATCTAGCCCCGGGGTCGTGGGGACGACCCTATAGTCGTCGGACATGTCGGCGGCTGGCCAACTTTGGCCTGTGGTCGTGGGGACGACCCTATAGTCGTCGGACATGTCGGCGGCGGGCCAATCTATTCCCGGGGCCGTCGGGACGACCCTATAGTCGTCGGACATGACGGTGGCGGGCCAATCTAGTACCGGGGTCGTGGAGACGACCCCATAGTCGTCGGACATGACGGTGGCGGGCCAATCTAGCCCCGGGGTCGTGGGGACGACCCTATAGTCGTCGGACATGCCGGCGGCTGGCCAACCTAGTCCCGGGATCGTGGGGACGACCCTATAGTCGTCGGACATGTCGGCGGCTGGCCATCCTAGTCCCGGGGTCGTGGGGACGACCCTATAGTCGTGGAACATGTCGGCGGCTGGCCAACTTTGGCCTGTGGTCGTGGGGACGACCCTATAGTCGTCGGACAAGTCGGCGGCGGGCCAATCTATTCCCGGGGCCGTCGGGACGACCGTATAGTCGTCGGACATGACGGTGGCGGGCCAATCTAGTACCGGGGTGGTGGAGACGATCCCATAGTCGTCGGACATGACGGTGGCGGGCCAGTCTAGCCCCGGGGTCGTGGGGACGACCCTATAGTCGTCGGACATGTCGGCGGCTGGCCAACCTAGACCCGGGATCGTGGGGACGACCCTATAGTCGTCGGACATGTCGGCGGCTGGCCATCCTAGTCCCGGGATCGAGGGGACGCCCCTATACTCGTCGGACACGACGGTGGCGGGCCAATCTAGTTCCGGGGTCGTGAGGACGACCCTATAGTCGTCGGACATGTCGTCGGCGGGCCAACATTGGCCCGTGGTCGTGGGGACGACCCAATACTCGTCGGACATGACGGTGGCGGGCCAATCTATTTCCGGGGTCGTGGGGACGACCCTATAGTCGTCGAACATGTCGGCGGGTGGCCAACTTTGGCCTGTGGTCGTGGGGACGACCCTATAGTCGTCGGACAAGTCGGCGGCGGGCCAATCTATTCCCGGGGCCGTCGGGACGACCCTATAGTCGTCGGACATGTCGGTGGCGGGCCAATCTATTACCGGGGTCGTGGGGACGACCCCGTAGTCGTCGGACATGGCGGCTGGCCAACCTAGTTCCGGGGTGGTAGGGACAACCCTATAGTCGTCGGACATGACGGCGGCTGGCCAACTTAGTCCCGGGATCGTGGGGACGGCCCTATAGTCGTCGGACATGTCGGCGGCTGGCCATCCTAGTCCCGGGATCGTGAGGACGGCCCTATAGTCGTCGGACATATCGGCGGCTGGCCATCCTAGTCCCGGGATCGAGGGGACGCCCCTATACTCGTCGGACACGACGGTGGCGGGCCAATCTAGTTCCGGGGTCGTGAGGACGACCCTATAGTCGTCGGACATGTCGGCGGCTGGCCAACATTGGCCCGTGGTCGTGGGGACGACCCTATTGTCGTCGGACATGACGGTGGCGGTCTAATCTAGTCCCGGGTTCGTGGGGACGACCCTATAGTCGTCGGACATGTCGGCGGCTGGCCAACTTTGGTCCGTGGTCTTGGGGACGACCCAATAGTCGTCGGATATGTCGGAGGCTTGCCAACCTAGTCCCTGGGTGGTAGGGACAACCCTAATGTCGTCGGACAAGTCGGCGGCGGGCCATCCTAGTCCCGGGGTCGTGGGGACGACCCAAAACTCGTCTGACATGACGGTGGCGGGCCAATCTAGTTCCGGGGTCGTGGGGACGACCCTACAGTCGTCGAACATGTCGGCGGCTGGCCAACTTTGGCCTGTGGTCGTGGGGACGACACTATAGTCGTCGGATATGTCGGAGGCTGGCCAACCAAGTCCCGGCGTGGGATGGACGATCCTATTGTCGTCGGACAAGTCGGCGGCGGGCCATCCTAGTCCCGGGGTCGTGGGGACGACCCTATAGTCGTCGGACATGACGGTGGCGGGCCAATCTAGCCCCGGGGTCGTGGGGACGACCCTATAGTCGTCGCACATGACGGTGGCGGGGCAATCTAGTCCCGGGGTCGTGGGGACGACCCTATAGTCGTCGGACATGTCGGCGGCGGGCCAATCTATTCCCGGGGCCGTCGGGACGACCCTATAGTCGTCGGACATGACGGTGGCGGGCCAATCTAGTCCCGCGGTCGTGGGGACGACCCTATAGTCGTCGGACATGTCGGCGGCTGGCCAACTTTGGCCCGTGGTCGTGGGGACGACCCTATAGTCGTCGGACATGTCGGCGGCTGGCCAACTTTGGCCTGTGGTCGTGGGGACGACCCTATAGTCGTCGGACATGTCGGCGGTGGGCCAATCTATTCCCGGGGCCGTCGGGACGACCCTATAATCGTCGGACATGACGGTGGCGGGCCAATCTAGTCCCGGGGTCGTGGGGACGACCCTATAGTCGTCGGACATGTCGGCGGCTGGCCAACTTTGGCCCGTGGTCGTGGGGACGACCCACTAGTCGTCGGATATGTCGGAAGCTTGCCAACTTAGTCCCTGGGTGGTAGGGACGACCCTATAGTCGTCGGACAAGTCGGCGGCGGGCCAACCTAGTCCCGTTGTCGTGGGGACGACCCTATAGTCGTCGGACATGTCGGCGGCTGGCCAACTTTGGCCCGTGGTCGTCGGGACGATCCTATAGTCGTCGGACATGACGGTGGCGGGCCAATCTAGTCCCGGGGTCGTGGGGACGACTCTATAATCGTCGGACATGACGGCGGCTGGCCAACCTAGTCCCGGGGTCGTGGGGACGACCCTATAGTCATCGGACATGACGGTGGCGGGCCAATCTAGTCCCGGAGTCGTGGGGACGACCCTATAGTCGTCGGACATGCCGGCGGCTGGGCAACTTTGGCCCGTGGTCGTGGGGACGATCATATAGTCGTCGGACAAGTCGGCGGCGGGCCAACCTAGTCCCGGGGTCGTGGGGACGACCCTATAGTCGTGGGACATGTCGGCGGCGGGCCAACGTACGCCCAGGGTCGTAGGGACGACCCTATAGTCGTCGGACATGACGGTGGCGGGCCAATCTAGTCCCGGGGTCGTGGGGACGACCCTATAGTCGTCGGACATGTCGGAGGCTTGCCAACTTAGTCCCTGGGTGGTAGGGACGACCCTATAGTCGTCGGACAAGTCGGCGGCGGGCCAACCTAGTCCCGTTGTCGTGGGGACGACCCTATAGTCGTCGGACATGTCGGCGGCTGGCCAACCTAGTCCCGGGGTCGTGGGGACGACCCTATAGTCGTCGCACATGACGGGGGCGGGGCAATCTAGTCCCGGGGTCGTGGGGACGACCCTATAGTCGTCGGACATGTCGGCGGCGGGCCAATCTATTCCCGGGGCCGTCGGGACGACCCTATAGTCGTCGGACATGACGGTGGCGGGCCAATCTAGTCCCGGGGTCGTGGGGACGACCCTATAGTCGTCGGACATGTCGGCGGCTGGCCATCCTAGTCCCGGGATCGAGGGGACGCCCCTATACTCGTCGGACACGACGGTGGCGGGCCAATCTAGTTCCGGGGTCGTGAGGACGACCCTATAGTCGTCGGACATGTCGTCGGCGGGCCAACATTGGCCCGTGGTCGTGGGGACGACCCAATACTCGTCGGACATGACGGTGGCGGGCCAATCTATTTCCGGGGTCGTGGGAACGACCCTATAGTCGTCGAACATGTCGGCGGGTGGCCAACTTTGGCCTGTGGTCGTGGGGACGACCCTATAGTCGTCGGACAAGTCGGCGGCGGGCCAATCTATTCCCGGGGCCGTCGGGACGACCCTATAGTCGTCGGACATGACGGTGGCGGGCCAATCTAGTACCGGGGTCGTGGAGACGACCCCATAGTCGTCGGTCATGACAGTGGCGGGCCAATCTAGCCCCGGGGTCGTGGGGCCGACCCTGTAGACGTCGGACATGACGGTGGTTGGCCAATCTATACCCGGGGCCGTGGGGACGACCCTATAGTCGTCGGACATGACGGTGGCGGGCCAATCTATTACCGGGGTCGTGGGGACGACCCCATAGTCGTCGGACATGGCGGCTGGCCAACCTAGTTCCGGGGTGGTAGGGACAACCCTATAGTCGTCGGACATGACGGCGGCTGCCCAACCTAGTCCCGGGATCGTGGGGACGGCCCTATAGTCGTCGGACATGTCGGCGGCTGGCCATCCTAGTCCCGGGATCGTGGGGACGGCCCTATAGTCGTCGGACATAACGGCGGCTGGCCATCCTAGTCCCGGGATCGAGGGGACGACCCTATACTCGTCGGACACGACGGTGGCGGGCCAATCTAGTTCCGGGGTCGTGAGGACGACCCTATAGTCGTCGGACATGTCGGCGGCTGGCCAACATAGGCCCGTGGTCGTGGGGACGACCCTATTGTCGTCGGACATGACGGTGGCGGGCTAATCTAGTCCCGGGTTCGTGGGGACGACCCTATAGTCGTCGGACATGTCGGCGGCTGGCCAACTTTGGTCCGTGGTCTTGGGGACGACCCAATAGTCGTCGGATATGTCGGAGGCTTGCCAACCTAGTCCCTGGGTGGTAGGGACAACCCTAATGTCGTCGGACAAGTCGGCGGCGGGCCATCCTAGTCCCGGGGTCGTGGGGACGACCCAAAACTCGTCTGACATGACGGTGGCGGGCCAATCTAGCCCCGGGGCCGTCGGGACGACCCTATAGTCGTCGGACATGACGGTGGCGGGCCAATCTAGTCCCGGGGTCGAGGGGACGACCCTATAGTCGTCGGACATGTCGGCGGCTGGCCAACTTTGGCCCGTGGTCGTGGGGACGACCCACTAGTCGTCGGATATGTCGGAGGCTTGCCAACTTAGTCCCTGGGTGGTAGGGACGACCCTATAGTCGTCGGACAAGTCGGCGGCGGGCCAACTTTGGCCCGTGGTCGTGGGGACGACCCACTAGTCGTCGGATATGTCGGAGGCTTGCCAACTTAGTCCCTGGGTGGTAGGGACGACCCTATAGTCGTCGGACAAGTCGGCGGCGGGCCAACCTAGTCCCGTTGTCGTGGGGACGACCCTATAGTCGTCGGACATGTCGGCGGCTGGCCAACTTTGGCCAGTGGTCGTCGGGACGATCCTATAGTCGTCGGACATGACGGTGGCGGGCCAATCTATCCCCGGGGTCGTGGGGACGACCTTATAGTCGTCGGACAAGTCGGCGGCGGGCCAACCTAGTCCCGGGGTTGTGGGGACGTCCCTATAGTCGTCGGACATGTCGGCGGCGGGCCAACCTAGTCCCGGGGTCGTGGGGACGACCCTATAGTCGTCGGACAAGTCGGCGGCGGGCCAACCTAGTCCCGGGGTTGTGGGGACGTCCCTATAGTCGTCGGACATGTCGGCGGCGGGCCAACGTACGCCCAGGGTCGTAGGGACGAACCTATAGTCGTCGGACATGACGGTGGCGGGCCAATCTAGTCCCGGGGTCGTGGGGACGACCCTATAGTCGTCGGAAAAGTCGGCGGCGGGCCAACCTAGTCCCGGGGTCGTGGGGACGACCCTATAGTCGTCGGACATGTCGGCGGCTGACCAACATTGGCCCGTGGTCTTGGGGACGACCCAATAGTCGTCGGATATGTCGGAGGCTTGCCAACCTAGACCCTGGGTGGTAGGGACGACCCTAATGTCGTCGGACAAGTCGGCGGCGGGCCATCCTAGTCCCGGGGTCGTGGGGACGACCCAATACTCGTCGGACATGACGGTGGCGGGCCAATCTAGTTCCGGGGTCGTGGGCACGACCCTATAGTCGTCGAACATGTCGGCGGCTGGCCAACTTTGGCCTGTGGTCGTGGGGACGACACTATAGTCGTCGGATATGTCGGAGGCTGGCCAACCTAGTCCCGGCGTGGGATGGACGATCCTATAGTCGTCGGACAAGTCGGCGGAGGGCCATCCTAGTCCCGAGATCGAGGGGACGCCCCTATACTCGTCGGACACGACGGTGGCGGGCCAATCTAGTTCCGGGGTCGTGAGGACGACCCTATAGTCGTCGGACAAGTCGGCGGCGGGCCAACTTTGGCCCGTGGTCGTGGGGACGACCCACTAGTCGTCGGATATGTCGGAGGCTTGCCAACTTAGTCCCTGGGTGGTAGGGACGACCCTATAGTCGTCGGACATGTCGGCGGCGGGCCAACGTACGCCCAGGGTCGTAGGGACGAACCTATAGTCGTCGGACATGACGGTGGCGGGCCAATCTAGTCCCGGGGTCGTGGGGACGACCCTATAGTCGTCGGAAAAGTCGGCGGCGGGCCAACCTAGTCCCGGGGTCGTGGGTACGACCCTATAGTCGTCGGACATGTCGGCGGCTGGCCAACATTGGCCCGTGGTCGTGGGGACGGCCCTATTGTCGTCGGACATGTCGGCGGCTGGGCAATTTTGGCCCGTGGTCGTGGGGACGACCCTATTGTCGTCGGACAAGTCGGCGGCGGGCCAATCTAGTCCAGGGGTCGTGGGGACGACCCTATAGTCGTCGGACATGACGGTGGCGGGCCAATCTAGTCCCGGGGTCGTGGGGACGACCCTATTGTCGTCGGACAAGTCGGCGGCGGGCCAATCTAGTCCCGTGGTCGTGGGGACGACCCTATAGTCGTCGGACATGACGGTGGCTGGCCAATCTAGTCCCGTGGTCGTGGGGATGACCCTATAGTCGTCGGACATGGTGGTGGCGGGCCAATCTAGTCCCGGGGTCTTGGGTACGACCCTGTAGTCGTCGGACATGTCGGCGGTAGGCCAACATATTCCCGGGGTCGTGGGGACGACCCTGTAGTCGTCGGACATGACGGTGGCGGGCCAATCTAGTCGCGGGGCCGTGGGGACGACCGTATAGTCGTCGGACATGCCGGCGGCTGGGCAATTTTGGCCCGTGGTCGTGGGGACGACCCTATTGTCGTCGGACATGTCGGCGGCTGGGCAATTTTGGCCCGTGGTCGTGGGGACGACCCTATTGTCGTCGGACAAGTCGGCGGCGGGCCAATCTAGTCCAGGGGTCGTGGGGACGACCCTATAGTCGTCGGACATGTCGGCGGCTGGCCAACCTAGACCCGGGATCGTGGGGACGACCCTATAGTCGTCGGACATGTCGGCGGCTGGCCATCCTAGTCCCGGGATCGAGGGGACGCCCCTATACTCGTCGGACACGACGGTGGCGGGCCAATCTAGTTCCGGGGTCGTGAGGACGACCCTATAGTCGTCGGACATGTCGTCGGCGGGCCAACATTGGCCCGTGGTCGTGGGGACGACCCAATACTCGTCGGACATGACGGTGGCGGGCCAATCTATTTCCGGGGTCGTGGGGACGACCCTATAGTCGTCGAACATGTCGGCGGGTGGCCAACTTTGGCCTGTGGTCGTGGGGACGACCCTATAGTCGTCGGACAAGTCGGCGGCGGGCCAATCTATTCCCGGGGCCGTCGGGACGACCCTATAGTCGTCGGACATGTCGGTGGCGGGCCAATCTATTACCGGGGTCGTGGGGACGACCCCGTAGTCGTCGGACATGGCGGCTGGCCAACCTAGTTCCGGGGTGGTAGGGACAACCCTATAGTCGTCGGACATGACGGCGGCTGGCCAACTTAGTCCCGGGATCGTGGGGACGGCCCTATAGTCGTCGGACATGTCGGCGGCTGGCCATCCTAGTCCCGGGATCGTGAGGACGGCCCTATAGTCGTCGGACATATCGGCGGCTGGCCATCCTAGTCCCGGGATCGAGGGGACGCCCCTATACTCGTCGGACACGACGGTGGCGGGCCAATCTAGTTCCGGGGTCGTGAGGACGACCCTATAGTCGTCGGACATGTCGGCGGCTGGCCAACATTGGCCCGTGGTCGTGGGGACGACCCTATTGTCGTCGGACATGACGGTGGCGGTCTAATCTAGTCCCGGGTTCGTGGGGACGACCCTATAGTCGTCGGACATGTCGGCGGCTGGCCAACTTTGGTCCGTGGTCTTGGGGACGACCCAATAGTCGTCGGATATGTCGGAGGCTTGCCAACCTAGTCCCTGGGTGGTAGGGACAACCCTAATGTCGTCGGACAAGTCGGCGGCGGGCCATCCTAGTCCCGGGGTCGTGGGGACGACCCAAAACTCGTCTGACATGACGGTGGCGGGCCAATCTAGTTCCGGGGTCGTGGGGACGACCCTACAGTCGTCGAACATGTCGGCGGCTGGCCAACTTTGGCCTGTGGTCGTGGGGACGACACTATAGTCGTCGGATATGTCGGCGGCGGGCCAACGTACGCCCAGGGTCGTAGGGACGAACCTATAGTCGTCGGACATGACGGTGGCGGGCCAATCTAGTCCCGGGGTCGTGGGGACGACCCTATAGTCGTCGGAAAAGTCGGCGGCGGGCCAACGTACGCCCAGGGTCGTAGGGACGAACCTATAGTCGTCGGACATGACGGTGGCGGGCCAATCTAGTCCCGGGGTCGTGGGGACGACCCTATAGTCGTCGGAAAAGTCGGCGGCGGGCCAACCTAGTCCCGGGGTCGTGGGGACGACCCTATAGTCGTCGGACATGTCGGCGGCTGGCCAACATTGGCCCGTGGTCTTGGGGACGACCCAATAGTCGTCGGATATGTCGGAGGCTGGCCAACCTAGTCCCGGCGTGGAATGGACGATCCTATAGTCGTCGGACAAGTCGGCGGAGGGCCATCCTAGTCCCGAGATCGAGGGGACGTCCCTATACTCGTCGGACACGACGGTGGCGGGCCAATCTAGTTCCGGGGTCGTGAGGACGACCCTATAGTCGTCGAACATGTCGGCGGCTGGCCAACTTTGGCCTGTGGTCGTGGGGACGACCCTATAGTCGTCGGACATGTCGGCGGCTGGCCAACCTAGTCCCGGGGTCGTGGGGACGACCCTATAGTCGTCGGATATGATGGTGGCGGGCCAATCTAGTCCCGGGTTCGTGGGGAGGACCCTATAGTCGTCGGACATGATGGTGGCGGGCCATTCTAGTCCCGGGGTCGTGGGTACGACCCTATAGTCGTCGGACATGTCGGCGGCTGGCCAACATTGGCCCGTGGTCGTGGGGACGGCCCTATTGTCGTCGGACATGTCGGCGGCTGGGCAATTTTGGCCCGTGGTCGTGGGGACGACCCTATTGTCGTCGGACAAGTCGGCGGCGGGCCAATCTAGTCCAGGGGTCGTGGGGACGACCCTATAGTCGTCGGACATGACGGTGGCGGGCCAATCTAGTCCCGGGGTCGTGGGGACGACCCTATAGTCGTCGGACATGTCGGCGGCTGGCCAACTTTGGCCCGTGGTCGTGGGGACGACCCACTAGTCGTCGGATATGTCGGAGGCTTGCCAACTTAGTCCCTGGGTGGTAGGGACGACCCTATAGTCGTCGGACAAGTCGGCGGCGGGCCAACCTAGTCCCGTTGTCGTGGGGACGACCCTATAGTCGTCGGACATGTCGGCGGCTGGCCAACTTTGGCCCGTGGTCGTCGGGACGATCCTATAGTCGTCGGACATGACGGTGGCGGGCCAATCTAGTCCCGGGGTCGTGGGGACGACCCCATAGTCGTCGGACATGACGGTGGCGGGCCAATCTAGCCCCGGGGTCGTGGGGACGACCCTATAGTCGTCAGACATGTCGGCGGCTGGCCAACCTAGTTCCGGGGTGGTAGGGACAACCCTATAGTCGTCGGACAAGTAGGCGGCGGGCCAATCTATTCCCGGGGCCGTCGGGACGACCCTATAGTCGTCGGACATGACGGTGGCGGGCCAATCTAGTCCCGGGGTCGTGGGGACGACCCTATAGTCGTCGGACATGTCGGCGGCGGGCCAATCTATTCCCGGGGCCGTCGGGACGACCCTATAGTCGTCGGACATGACGGTGGCGGGCCAATCTAGTCCCGGGGTCGTGGGGACGACCCTATAGTCGTCGGACATGTCGGCGGCTGGCCAACTTTGGCCCGTGGTCGTGGGGACGACCCTATAGTCGTCGGACATGTCGGCGGCTGGCCAACTTTGGCCTGTGGTCGTGGGGACGACCCTATAGTCGTCGGACATGTCGGCGGCGGGCCAATCTATTCCCGGGGCCGTCGGGACGACCCTATAGTCGTCGGACATGACGGTGGCGGGCCAATCTAGTCCCGGGGTCGTGGGGACGACCCTATAGTCGTCGGACATGTCGGCGGCTGGCCAACTTTGGCCCGTGGTCGTGGGGACGACCCACTAGTCGTCGGATATGTCGGAGGCTTGCCAACTTAGTCCCTGGGTGGTAGGGACGACCCTATAGTCGTCGGACAAGTCGGCGGCGGGCCAACCTAGTCCCGTTGTCGTGGGGACGACCCTATAGTCGTCGGACATGTCGGCGGCTGGCCAACTTTGGCCCGTGGTCGTCGGGACGATCCTATAGTCGTCGGACATGACGGTGGCGGGCCAATCTAGTCCCGGGGTCGTGGGGACGACTCTATAATCGTCGGACATGACGGCGGCTGGCCAACCTAGTCCCGGGGTCGTGGGGACGACCCTATAGTCATCGGACATGACGGTGGCGGGCCAATCTAGTCCCGGAGTCGTGGGGACGACCCTATAGTCGTCGGACATGCCGGCGGCTGGGCAACTTTGGCCCGTGGTCGTGGGGACGATCATATAGTCGTCGGACAAGTCGGCGGCGGGCCAACCTAGTCCCGGGGTCGTGGGGACGACCCTATAGTCGTGGGACATGTCGGCGGCGGGCCAACGTACGCCCAGGGTCGTAGGGACGACCCTATAGTCGTCGGACATGACGGTGGCGGGCCAATCTAGTCCCGGGGTCGTGGGGACGACCCTATAGTCGTCGGACATGTCGGCGGCTGGCCAACTTTGGCCCGTGGTCGTGGGGACGACCCACTAGTCGTCGGATATGTCGGAGGCTTGCCAACTTAGTCCCTGGGTGGTAGGGACGACCCTATAGTCGTCGGACAAGTCGGCGGCGGGCCAACCTAGTCCCGTTGTCGTGGGGACGACCCTATAGTCGTCGGACATGTCGGCGGCTGGCCAACTTTGGCCCGTGGTCGTCGGGACGATCCTATAGTCGTCGGACATGACGGTGGCGGGCCAATCTAGTCCCGGGGTCGTGGGGACGACTCTATAATCGTCGGACATGACGGCGGCTGGCCAACCTAGTCCCGGGGTCGTGGGGACGACCCTATAGTCATCGGACATGACGGTGGCGGGCCAATCTAGTCCCGGAGTCGTGGGGACGACCCTATAGTCGTCGGACATGCCGGCGGCTGGGCAACTTTGGCCCGTGGTCGTGGGGACGATCATATAGTCGTCGGACAAGTCGGCGGCGGGCCAACCTAGTCCCGGGGTCGTGGGGACGACCCTATAGTCGTGGGACATGTCGGCGGCGGGCCAACGTACGCCCAGGGTCGTAGGGACGAACCTATAGTCGTCGGACATGACGGTGGCGGGCCAATCTAGTCCCGGGGTCGTGGGGACGACCCCATAGGCGTCGGACATGACGGTGGCGGGCCAATCTATCCCCGGGGTCGTGGGGACGACCTTATAGTCGTCGGACAAGTCGGCGGCGGGCCAACCTAGTCCCGGGGTTGTGGGGACGTCCCTATAGTCGTCGGACATGTCGGCGGCGGGCCAACCTAGTCCCGGGGTCGTGGGGACGACCCTATAGTCGTCGGACAAGTCGGCGGCGGGCCAACCTAGTCCCGGGGTTGTGGGGACGTCCCTATAGTCGTCGGACATGTCGGCGGCGGGCCAACGTACGCCCAGGGTCGTAGGGACGAACCTATAGTCGTCGGACATGACGGTGGCGGGCCAATCTAGTCCCGGGGTCGTGGGGACGACCCTATAGTCGTCGGACATGTCGGCGGCTGGGAAACTTTGGCCCGTGGTCGTGTGGACGACCCTATAGTCGTCGGACAAGTCGGCGGCGGGCCAATCTAGTCCCGGGGTCGTGGGGACGACCCTATAGTCGTGGAACATGTCGGCGGATGGCCAACTTTGGCCTGTGGACGTGGGGACGACCCTATAGTCGTCGGATATGTCGGAGGCTGGCCAACCTAGTCCCGGGGTGGTAGGGACGACCCTATAGTCGTCGGACATGATGGTGGCGGACCAACCTAGTCCCGGGGTCGTGGGGACGACCCTATTGTCGTCGGACATGACGGTGGCGGGCCAATCTAGTCCCGGGGTCGTGGGGACGACCCTATAGTCGTCGGACATGTCGGCGGCTGGCCAACTTTGGCCCGTGGTCGTGGGGACGACCCAATAGTCGTCGGATATGTCGGAGGCTTGCCAACCTAGTCCCTGGGTGGTAGGGACGACTCTATAGTCGTCGGACAAGTCGGCGGCGGGCCAACCTAGTCCCGTTGTCGTGGGGACGACCCTATAGTCGTCGGACATGTCGGCGGCTGGCCAACTTTGGCCCGTGGTCGTCGGGACGATCCTATAGTCGTCGGACATGACGGTGGCGGGCCAATCTAGTCCCGGGGTCGTGGGGACGACCCTATAATCGTCGGACATGACGGCGGCTGGCCAACCTAGTCCCGGGGTCGTGGGGACGACCCTATAGTCGTCGGACATGTTGGCGGCGGGCCAACCTAGTCCCGGGGTCGTGGGGACGACCCTATAGTCGTCGGACATGACGGTGGCGGGCCAATCTAGCCCCGGGGTCGTGGGGCCGACCCTGTAGACGTCGGACATGACGGTGGTTGGCCAATCTATACCCGGGGCCGTGGGGACGACCCTATAGTCGTCGGACATGACGGTGGCGGGCCAATCTATTACCGGGGTCGTGGGGACGACCCCATAGTCGTCGGACATGGCGGCTGGCCAACCTAGTTCCGGGGTGGTAGGGACAACCCTATAGTCGTCGGACATGACGGCGGCTGGCCAACCTAGTCCCGGGATCGTGGGGACGGCCCTATAGTCGTCGGACATGTCGGCGGCTGGCCATCCTAGTCCCGGGATCGTGGGGACGGCCCTATAGTCGTCGGACATATCGGCGGCTGGCCATCCTAGTCCCGGGATCGAGGGGACGCCCCTATACTCGTCGGACACGACGGTGGCGGGCCAATCTAGTTCCGGGGTCGTGAGGACGACCCTATAGTCGTCGGACATGTCGGCGGCTGGCCAACATTGGCCCGTGGTCGTGGGGACGACCCTATTGTCGTCGGACATGACGGTGGCGGGCTAATCTAGTCCCGGGTTCGTGGGGACGACCCTATAGTCGTCGGACATGTCGGCGGCTGGCCAACTTTGGTCCGTGGTCTTGGGGACGACCCAATAGTCGTCGGATATGTCGGAGGCTTGCCAACCTAGTCCCTGGGTGGTAGGGACAACCCTAATGTCGTCGGACAAGTCGGCGGCGGGCCATCCTAGTCCCGGGGTCGTGGGGACGACCCAAAACTCGTCTGACATGACGGTGGCGGGCCAATCTAGTTCCGGGGTCGTGGGGACGACCCTACAGTCGTCGAACATGTCGGCGGCTGGCCAACTTTGGCCTGTGGTCGTGGGGACGACACTATAGTCGTCGGATATGTCGGCGGCGGGCCAACGTACGCCCAGGGTCGTAGGGACGAACCTATAGTCGTCGGACATGACGGTGGCGGGCCAATCTAGTCCCGGGGTCGTGGGGACGACCCTATAGTCGTCGGAAAAGTCGGCGGCGGGCCAACGTACGCCCAGGGTCGTAGGGACGAACCTATAGTCGTCGGACATGACGGTGGCGGGCCAATCTAGTCCCGGGGTCGTGGGGACGACCCTATAGTCGTCGGAAAAGTCGGCGGCGGGCCAACCTAGTCCCGGGGTCGTGGGGACGACCCTATAGTCGTCGGACATGTCGGCGGCTGGCCAACATTGGCCCGTGGTCTTGGGGACGACCCAATAGTCGTCGGATATGTCGGAGGCTGGCCAACCTAGTCCCGGCGTGGAATGGACGATCCTATAGTCGTCGGACAAGTCGGCGGAGGGCCATCCTAGTCCCGAGATCGAGGGGACGCCCCTATACTCGTCGGACACGACGGTGGCGGGCCAATCTAGTTCCGGGGTCGTGAGGACGACCCTATAGTCGTCGAACATGTCGGCGGCTGGCCAACTTTGGCCTGTGGTCGTGGGGACGACCCTATAGTCGTCGGACATGTCGGCGGCTGGCCAACCTAGTCCCGGGGTCGTGGGGACGACCCTATAGTCGTCGGATATGATGGTGGCGGGCCAATCTAGTCCCGGGTTCGTGGGGAGGACCCTATAGTCGTCGGACATGATGGTGGCGGGCCATTCTAGTCCCGGGGTCGTGGGTACGACCCTATAGTCGTCGGACATGTCGGCGGCTGGCCAACATTGGCCCGTGGTCGTGGGGACGGCCCTATTGTCGTCGGACATGTCGGCGGCTGGGCAATTTTGGCCCGTGGTCGTGGGGACGACCCTATTGTCGTCGGACAAGTCGGCGGCGGGCCAATCTAGTCCAGGGGTCGTGGGGACGACCCTATAGTCGTCGGACATGACGGTGGCGGGCCAATCTAGTCCCGGGGTCGTGGGGACGACCCTATAGTCGTCGGACATGTCGGCGGCTGGCCAACTTTGGCCCGTGGTCGTGGGGACGACCCACTAGTCGTCGGATATGTCGGAGGCTTGCCAACTTAGTCCCTGGGTGGTAGGGACGACCCTATAGTCGTCGGACAAGTCGGCGGCGGGCCAACCTAGTCCCGTTGTCGTGGGGACGACCCTATAGTCGTCGGACATGTCGGCGGCTGGCCAACTTTGGCCCGTGGTCGTCGGGACGATCCTATAGTCGTCGGACATGACGGTGGCGGGCCAATCTAGTCCCGGGGTCGTGGGGACGACCCCATAGTCGTCGGACATGACGGTGGCGGGCCAATCTAGCCCCGGGGTCGTGGGGACGACCCTATAGTCGTCAGACATGTCGGCGGCTGGCCAACCTAGTTCCGGGGTGGTAGGGACAACCCTATAGTCGTCGGACAAGTAGGCGGCGGGCCAATCTATTCCCGGGGCCGTCGGGACGACCCTATAGTCGTCGGACATGACGGTGGCGGGCCAATCTAGTCCCGGGGTCGTGGGGACGACCCTATAGTCGTCGGACATGTCGGCGGCGGGCCAATCTATTCCCGGGGCCGTCGGGACGACCCTATAGTCGTCGGACATGACGGTGGCGGGCCAATCTAGTCCCGGGGTCGTGGGGACGACCCTATAGTCGTCGGACATGTCGGCGGCTGGCCAACTTTGGCCCGTGGTCGTGGGGACGACCCTATAGTCGTCGGACATGTCGGCGGCTGGCCAACTTTGGCCTGTGGTCGTGGGGACGACCCTATAGTCGTCGGACATGTCGGCGGCGGGCCAATCTATTCCCGGGGCCGTCGGGACGACCCTATAGTCGTCGGACATGACGGTGGCGGGCCAATCTAGTCCCGGGGTCGTGGGGACGACCCTATAGTCGTCGGACATGTCGGCGGCTGGCCAACTTTGGCCCGTGGTCGTGGGGACGACCCACTAGTCGTCGGATATGTCGGAGGCTTGCCAACTTAGTCCCTGGGTGGTAGGGACGACCCTATAGTCGTCGGACAAGTCGGCGGCGGGCCAACCTAGTCCCGTTGTCGTGGGGACGACCCTATAGTCGTCGGACATGTCGGCGGCTGGCCAACTTTGGCCCGTGGTCGTCGGGACGATCCTATAGTCGTCGGACATGACGGTGGCGGGCCAATCTAGTCCCGGGGTCGTGGGGACGACTCTATAATCGTCGGACATGACGGCGGCTGGCCAACCTAGTCCCGGGGTCGTGGGGACGACCCTATAGTCATCGGACATGACGGTGGCGGGCCAATCTAGTCCCGGAGTCGTGGGGACGACCCTATAGTCGTCGGACATGCCGGCGGCTGGGCAACTTTGGCCCGTGGTCGTGGGGACGATCATATAGTCGTCGGACAAGTCGGCGGCGGGCCAACCTAGTCCCGGGGTCGTGGGGACGACCCTATAGTCGTGGGACATGTCGGCGGCGGGCCAACGTACGCCCAGGGTCGTAGGGACGACCCTATAGTCGTCGGACATGACGGTGGCGGGCCAATCTAGTCCCGGAGTCGTGGGGACGACCCTATAGTCGTCGGACATGTCGGCGGCTGGCCAACTTTGGCCCGTGGTCGTGGGGACGACCCACTAGTCGTCGGATATGTCGGAGGCTTGCCAACTTAGTCCCTGGGTGGTAGGGACGACCCTATAGTCGTCGGACAAGTCGGCGGCGGGCCAACCTAGTCCCGTTGTCGTGGGGACGACCCTATAGTCGTCGGACATGTCGGCGGCTGGCCAACTTTGGCCCGTGGTCGTCGGGACGATCCTATAGTCGTCGGACATGACGGTGGCGGGCCAATCTAGTCCCGGGGTCGTGGGGACGACTCTATAATCGTCGGACATGACGGCGGCTGGCCAACCTAGTCCCGGGGTCGTGGGGACGACCCTATAGTCATCGGACATGACGGTGGCGGGCCAATCTAGTCCCGGAGTCGTGGGGACGACCCTATAGTCGTCGGACATGCCGGCGGCTGGGCAACTTTGGCCCGTGGTCGTGGGGACGATCATATAGTCGTCGGACAAGTCGGCGGCGGGCCAACCTAGTCCCGGGGTCGTGGGGACGACCCTATAGTCGTGGGACATGTCGGCGGCGGGCCAACGTACGCCCAGGGTCGTAGGGACGAACCTATAGTCGTCGGACATGACGGTGGCGGGCCAATCTAGTCCCGGGGTCGTGGGGACGACCCCATAGGCGTCGGACATGACGGTGGCGGGCCAATCTATCCCCGGGGTCGTGGGGACGACCTTATAGTCGTCGGACAAGTCGGCGGCGGGCCAACCTAGTCCCGGGGTTGTGGGGACGTCCCTATAGTCGTCGGACATGTCGGCGGCGGGCCAACCTAGTCCCGGGGTCGTGGGGACGACCCTATAGTCGTCGGACAAGTCGGCGGCGGGCCAACCTAGTCCCGGGGTTGTGGGGACGTCCCTATAGTCGTCGGACATGTCGGCGGCGGGCCAACGTACGCCCAGGGTCGTAGGGACGAACCTATAGTCGTCGGACATGACGGTGGCGGGCCAATCTAGTCCCGGGGTCGTGGGGACGACCCTATAGTCGTCGGACATGTCGGCGGCTGGCCAACTTTGGCCCGTGGTCGTGGGGACGACCCAATAGTCGTCGGATATGTCGGAGGCTTGCCAACCTAGTCCCTGGGTGGTAGGGACGACTCTATAGTCGTCGGACAAGTCGGCGGCGGGCCAACCTAGTCCCGTTGTCGTGGGGACGACCCTATAGTCGTCGGACATGTCGGCGGCTGGCCAACTTTGGCCCGTGGTCGTCGGGACGATCCTATAGTCGTCGGACATGACGGTGGCGGGCCAATCTAGTCCCGGGGTCGTGGGGACGACCCTATAATCGTCGGACATGACGGCGGCTGGCCAACCTAGTCCCGGGGTCGTGGGGACGACCCTATAGTCATCGGACATGACGGTGGCGGGCCAATCTAGTCCCGGAGTCGTGGGGACGACCCTATAGTCGTCGGACATGCCGGCGGCTGGGCAACTTTGGCCCGTGGTCGTGGGGACGATCATATAGTCGTCGGACAAGTCGGCGGCGGGCCAACCTAGTCCCGGGGTCGTGGGGACGACCCTATAGTCGTGGGACATGTCGGCGGCGGGCCAACGTACGCCCAGGTTCGTAGGGACGAACCTATAGTCGTCGGACATGACGGTGGCGGGCCAATCTAGTCCCGGGGTCGTGGGGACGACCCCATAGGCGTCGGACATGACGGTGGTGGGCCAATCTATCCCCGGGGTCGTGGGGACGACCTTATAGTCGTCGGACAAGTCGGCGGCGGGCCAACCTAGTCCCGGGGTTGTGGGGACGTCCCTATAGTCGTCGGACATGTCGGCGGCGGGCCAACCTAGTCCCGGGGTCGTGGGGACGACCCTATAGTCGTCGGACAAGTCGGCGGCGGGCCAACCTAGTCCCGGGGTTGTGGGGACGTCCCTATAGTCGTCGGACATGTCGGCGGCGGGCCAACGTACGCCCAGGGTCGTAGGGACGAACCTATAGTCGCCGGACATGACGGTGGCGGGCCAATCTAGTCCCGGGGCCGTGGGGACGACCTTATAGTCGTCGGACATGTTGGCAGCGGGCCAACGTAGGCCCAGGGTCGTGGGGACGACCCTATAGTCGTCGGACATGCCGGCGGCGGGCCAACGTAGGCACAGGGTCGTGGGGACGACCCTATAATCGTCGGACATGTCGGCGGCTGGCCAGCATTGGCCCGTGGTCTTGCGGACGACCCAATAGTCGTCGGATATGTCGGAGGCTGGCCAGCCTGGTCCCGGGGTGGTAGGGACGACCCTATAGTCGTCGGACATGACGGTGGCGGGCCAATCTAGAACCGGGGTCGTGGGGACGACCCTATAGTCGTCGAACATGTCGGCGGCTGTCCAACTTAGGCCTGTGGTCGTGGGGACGACCCTATAGTCGTCGGACATGTCGGCGGCTGGCCAGCATTGGCCCGTGGTCTTGGGGACGACCCAATAGTCGTCGGATATGTCGGAGGCTGGCCAGCCTAGTCCCGGGGTGGTAGGGACGACCCTATAGTCGTCGGACATGATGGTGGCGGGCCAATCTAGTCGCGGGACCGTGGGGACGACCGTATTGTCGTCGGACATGCCGGCGGCTGGGCAATTTTGGCCCGTGGTCGTGGGGACGACCCTATTGTCGTCGGACAAGTCGGCGGCGGGCCAATCTAGTCCCGTGGTCGTGGGGACGACCCTATAGTCGTCGGACATGACGGTGGCGGGCCAATCTAGTCCCGGGGTCGTGGGGACGACCCTATAGTCGTCGGAAAAGTCGGCGGCGGGCCAACCTAGTCCCGGGGTCGTGGGGACGACCCTATAGTCGTCGGACATGTCGGCGGCTGGCCAACATTGGCCCGTGGTCTTGGGGACGACCCAATAGTCGTCGGATATGTCGGAGGCTTGCCAACCTAGACCCTGGGTGGTAGGGACGACCCTAATGTCGTCGGACAAGTCGGCGGCGGGCCATCCTAGTCCCGGGGTCGTGGGGACGACCCAATACTCGTCGGACATGACGGTGGCGGGCCAATCTAGTTCCGGGGTCGTGGGCACGACCCTATAGTCGTCGAACATGTCGGCGGCTGGCCAACTTTGGCCTGTGGTCGTGGGGACGACACTATAGTCGTCGGATATGTCAGAGGCTGGCCAACCTAGTCCCGGCGTGGGATGGACGATCCTATAGTCGTCGGACAAGTCGGCGGAGGGCCATCCTAGTCCCGAGATCGAGGGGACGCCCCTATACTCGTCGGACACGACGGTGGCGGGCCAATCTAGTTCCGGGGTCGTGAGGACGACCCTATAGTCGTCGAACATGTCGGCGGCTGGCCAACTTTGGCCTGTGGTCGTGGGGACGACCTTTATAGTCGTCGGACATGTCGGCGGCTGGCCAACCTAGTCCCGGGGTGTGGGGACGACCCTATAGTCGTCGGACATGACGGTGGCGGGCCAATCTAGAACCGGGGTCGTGGGGACGACCCTATAGTCGTCGAACATGTCGGCGGCTGTCCAACTTAGGCCTGTGGTCGTGGGGACGACCCTATAGTCGTCGGACATGTCGGCGGCTGGCCAGCATTGGCCCGTGGTCTTGGGGACGACCCAATAGTCGTCGGATATGTCGGAGGCTGGCCAGCCTAGTCCCGGGGTGGTAGGGACGACCCTATAGTCGTCGGACATGATGGTGGCGGGCCAATCTAGTCGCGGGACCGTGGGGACGACCGTATTGTCGTCGGACATGCCGGCGGCTGGGCAATTTTGGCCCGTGGTCGTGGGGACGACCCTATTGTCGTCGGACAAGTCGGCGGCGGGCCAATCTAGTCCCGTGGTCGTGGGGACGACCCTATAGTCGTCGGACATGACGGTGGCGGGCCAATCTAGTCCCGGGGTCGTGGGGACGACCCAATACTCGTCGGACATGACGGTGGCGGGCCAATCTAGTTCCGGGGTCGTGGGCACGACCCTATAGTCGTCGAACATGTCGGCGGCTGGCCAACATTGGCCCGTGGTCGTGGGGACGGCCCTATTGTCGTCGGACATGTCGGCGGCTGGGCAATTTTGGCCCGTGGTCGTGGGGACGACCCTATTGTCGTCGGACAAGTCGGCGGCGGGCCAATCTAGTCCAGGGGTCGTGGGGACGACCCTATAGTCGTCGGACATGACGGTGGCGGGCCAATCTAGTCCCGGGGTCGTGGGGACGACCCTATTGTCGTCGAACAAGTCGGCGGCGGGCCAATCTAGTCCCGTGGTCGTGGGGACGACCCTATAGTCGTCGGACATGACGGTGGCTGGCCAATCTAGTCCCGTGGTCGTGGGGACGACCCTATAGTCGTCGGACATGGTGGTGGCGGGCCAATCTAGTCCCGGGGTCTTGGGTACGACCCTGTAGTCGTCGGACATGTCGGCGGCAGGCCAACATATTCCCGGGGTCGTGGGGACGACCCTGTAGTCGTCGGACATGACGGTGGCGGGCCAATCTAGTCGCGGGGCCGTGGGGACGACCGTATAGTCGTCGGACATGCCGGCGGCTGGGCAATTTTGGCCCGTGGTCGTGGGGACGACCCTATTGTCGTCGGATATGTCGGCGGCTGGACAATTTTGGCCCGTGGTCGTGGGGACGACCCTATTGTCGTCGGACAAGTCGGCGGCGGGCCAATCTAGTCCAGGGGTCGTGGGGACGACCCTATAGTCGTCGGATATGATGGTGGCGGGCCAATCTAGTCCCGGGTTCGTGGGGAGGACCCTATAGTCGTCGGACATGTTGGCGGCGGGCCAAACTAGTCCCGGGGTCGTGGGGACGACCCTATAGTCGTCGGACATGATGGTGGCGGGCCAATCTAGTCCCGGGGTCGTGGGGACGACCCTATAGTCGTCGGACATGTCGGCAGCGGGCCAACTTTGGCCCGTGGTCGTGGGGACGGCCCTATAGTCGTCGGACATGACGGTGGCGGGCCAATTTAGTTCCGGGGTCGTGAGGACGACCCTATAGTCGTCGAACATGTCGGCGGCTGGCCAACTTTGGCCGGTGGTCGTGGGGACGACCCTATAGTCGTCGGACATGTCGGCGGCTGGCCAACCTAGTCCCGGGGTCGTGGGGACGACCCTATAGTCGTCGGACATGTCGGCGGCGGGCCAACGTACGCCCAGGGTCGTGGGGACGACCCTATAGTCGTCGGACATGACGGTGGCGGGCCAATCTAATCCCGGGGTCGTGGGGACGACCTTATAGTCGTCAGATATGATGGTGGCGGGCCAATCTAGTCCCGGGTTCGTGGGGACGACCCTATAGTCGTCGGACATGTTGGCGGCGGGCCAACCTAGTCCCGGGGTCGTGGGGACGACCCTATAGTCGTCGGACATGACGGTGGCGGGCCAATTTAGTTCCGGGGTCGTGAGGACGACCCTATAGTCGTCGAACATGTCGGCGGCTGGCCAACTTTGGCCGGTGGTCGTGGGGACGACGCTATAGTCGTCGGACCAGTCGTCGGCGGCCAACCTAGTCCCGGGGTCGTGGGGACGACCCTATAGTCGTCGGAAATGACGGTGGCGGGCCAACCTAGTCCCGGGGTCGTGGGGACGACCCTATTGTCGTCGGACATGACGGTGGCGGGCCAATCTAGTCCCGGGGTCGTGGGGACGACCCTATAGTCGTCGGACATGTCGGCGGCTGGCCAAATTTGGCCCGTAGTCGTGGGGACGACCCTATAGTCGTCGGATATGTCGGAGGCTGGCCAACCTAGTCCCGGGGTGGTAGGCACGACCCTATAGTCGTCGGTCAAGTCGGCGGCTGGCCAACCTGGTCCCGGGGTCATGGGGACCACCCTATAGTCGCCGGACATGTCGGCGGCTGCCTAACCTAGTCCCGGGGTCGTGGGGACGACCCTATAGTCGTCGGACATGGTGGTGGCGGGCCAATCTAGTCCCGGGGTCTTGGGTACGACCCTGTAGTCGTCGGACATGTCGGCGGCAGGCCAACATATTCCCGGGGTCGTGGGGACGACCCTGTAGTCGTCGGACATGACGGTGGCGGGCCAATCTATTCCCGGGGCCGTGGGGACGACCCTATAGTCGTCGGACATGTCGGCGGCTGGCCAACCTAGTTCCGGGGTGGTAGGGACAACCCTATAGTCGTCGGACAAGTAGGCGGCGGGCCAACCTAGTCCCGGGGTCGTGGGGACGACCCTATAGTCGTCGGACATGACGGTGGCGGGCCAATCTAGCCCCGGGATCGTGGGGACGACCCTATAGTCGTCGGACATGTCGGCGGCTGGCCAACATTGGCCTGTGGTCGTGGGGACGACCCTGTTGTCGTCGGACATGACGGTGGCGGGCCAATCTAGCCCCGGGGTCGTGGGGACGACCCTATAGTCGTCGGACATGTCGGCGGCTGGCCAACCTAGTCCCGGTTTCGTGGGGACGACCCTATAGTCGTCGGACATGTCGGCGGCGGGCCAACGTACGCCTAAGGTCGTGGGGACGACCCTATAGTCGTCGGACATGTCGGCGGCTAGCCAACCTAGTCCCGGGGTCGTGGGGACGACCCTATAGTCGTCGAACATGTCGGCGGCGGGCCAACCTAGTCCCGGGGTTGTGGGGACGTCCCTATAGTCGTCGGACATGTCGGCGGCGGGCCAACCTAGTCCCGGGGTCGTGGGGACGACCCTATAATCGTCGGACAAGTCGGCGGCGGGCCAACCTAGTCCCGTTGTCGTGGGGACGACCCTATAGTCGTCGGACATGTCGGCGGCTGGCCAACTTTGGCCCGTGGTCGTCGGGACGATCCTATAGTCGTCGGACATGACGGGGGCGGGCCAATCTAGTCCCGGGGTCGTGGGGACGACCCTATAATCGTCGGACATGACGGCGGCTGGCCAACCTAGTCCCGGGGTCGTGGGGACGACCCTATAGTCATCGGACATGACGGTGGCGGGCCAATCTAGTCCCGGAGTCGTGGGGACGACCCTATAGTCGTCGGACATGCCGGCGGCTGGGCAACTTTGGCCCGTGGTCGTGGGGACGATCATATAGTCGTCGGACAAGTCGGCGGCGGGCCAACCTAGTCCCGGGGTCGTGGGGACGACCCTATAGTCGTCGGACATGTCGGCGGCGGGCCAACGTACGCCTAAGGTCGTGGGGACGACCCTATAGTCGTCGGACAAGTCGGCGGCGGGCCAACCTAGTCCCGTTGTCGTGGGGACGACCCTATAGTCGTCGGACAAGTCGGCGGCGGGCCAACCTAGTCCCGGGGTTGTGGGGACGTCCCTATAGCCGTCGGACATGTCGGCGGCGGGCCAACCTAGTCCCGGGGTCGTGGGGACGACCCTATAGTCGTCGGACAAGTCGGCGGCGGGCCAACCTAGTCCCGGGGTTGTGGGGACGTCCCTATAGTCGTCGGACATGTCGGCGGCGGGCCAACGTACGCCCAGGGTCGTAGGGACGAACCTATAGTCGTCGGACATGACGGTGGCGGGCCAATCTAGTCCCGGGGCCGTGGGGACGACCCTATAGTCGTCGGACATGTTGGCAGCGGGCCAACGTAGGCCCAGGGTCGTGGGGACGACCCTATAGTCGTCGGACATGCCGGCGGCGGGCCAACGTAGGCACAGGGTCGTGGGGACGACCCTATAATCGTCGGACATGACGGTGGCGGGCCAATCTAGTCCCGGGGCCGTGGGGACGACCCTATAGTCGTCGGACATGTTGGCAGCGGGCCAACGTAGGCCCAGGGTCGTGGGGACGACCCTATAGTCGTCGGACAAGTCGGCGGCGGGCCAACCCAGTCCCGGGGTCGTGGGGACGACCCTATAGTCGTCGGACTAGTCGGCGGGGGGCCAACCTAGTCCCGGGGTCGTGGGGACGACCATATAGTCGTCGGACATGACGGTGACGGGCCAATCTAGTCCCGGCGTCGTGGGTACGGCCCTATACTCGTCGGACATGACGGTGGCGGGCCAATCTAGTTCCGGGGACGTGGGGACGACCCTATAGTCGTCGAACATGTCGGCGGCTGGCCAACTTTGGCCCGTGGTCGTGGGGACGACCCAATAGTCGTCGGATATGTCGGAGGCTTGCCAACCTAGTCCCTGGGTGGTAGGGACGACCCTATAGTCGTCGGACATGATGGTGGCGGACCAATCTAGTCGCGAGGCCGTGGGGACGACCGTATAGTCGTCGGACATGCCGGCGGCTGGGCAATTTTGGCCCGTGGTCGTGGGGACGACCCTATTGTCGTCGGACATGACGGTGGCGGCCCAATCTAGTCCCGGGGCCGTGGGGACGACCCTATAGTCGTCGGACAAGTCGGCGGCGGGCCAACCCAGTCCCGGGGTCGTGGGGACGACCCTATAGTCGTCGGACTAGTCGGCGGGGGGCCAACCTAGTCCCGGGGTCGTGGGGACGACCATATAGTCGTCGGACATGACGGTGACGGGCCAATCTAGTCCCGGCGTCGTGGGTACGGCCCTATACTCGTCGGACATGACGGTGGCGGGCCAATCTAGTTCCGGGGACGTGGGGACGACCCTATAGTCGTCGAACATGTCGGCGGCTGGCCAACTTTGGCCCGTGGTCGTGGGGACGACCCAATAGTCGTCGGATATGTCGGAGGCTTGCCAACCTAGTCCCTGGGTGGTAGGGACGACCCTATAGTCGTCGGACATGATGGTGGCGGACCAATCTAGTCGCGAGGCCGTGGGGACGACCGTATAGTCGTCGGACATGCCGGCGGCTGGGCAATTTTGGCCCGTGGTCGTGGGGACGACCCTATTGTCGTCGGACATGACGGTGGCGGCCCAATCTAGTCCCGGGGCCGTGGGGACGACCCTATAGTCGTCGGACATGTTGGCAGCGGGCCAACGTAGGCCCAGGGTCGTGGGGACGACCCTATAGTCGTCGGACATGACGGTGGCGGGCCAATCTAGTCCCGGGGTCGTGGGGACGACCCTATAGTCGTCGGAAAAGTCGGCGGCGGGCCAACCTAGTCCCAGGGTCGTGGGGAAGACCCTATAGTCGTCGGACATGTCGGCGGCTGGCCAAATTTGGCCCGTAGTCGTGGGGACGATCCTATTGTCGTCGGACATGACGGTGGCGGCCCAATCTAGTCCCGGGGCCGTGGGGACGACCCTATAGTCGTCGGACATGTTGGCAGCGGGCCAACGTAGGCCCAGGGTCGTGGGGACGACCCTATAGACGTCGGACATGACGGTGGCGGGCCAACCTAGTCCCGGGGTCGTGGGGACGACCCTATTGTCGTCAGACATGACAGTGGCGGGCTAATCTAGTCCCAGGGCCGTGGGGACGACCCTATAGTCGTCGAACATGTCGGCGGCTGGCCAACTTTGGCCTGTGGTCGTGGGGACGACACTATAGTCGTCGGACATGATGGTGGCGGGCCAATCTAGTCCCGGGGATGTGGGGACGACCCTATAGTCGTCGGACATGTCGGCGGCGGGCCAACTTTGGCCCGTGGTCGTGGGGACGACCCTATAGTCGTCGGACATGACGGTGGCGGCCCAATCTAGTCCCGGGGTCGTGGGGACGACCCTATAGTCGTCGGAAAAGTCGGCGGCGGGCCAACCTAGTCCCGGGGTCGTGGGGACGACCCTATAGTCGTCGGACATATCGGCGGCTGGCCAACTTTGGCCCGTGGTCGTGGGGTCGACACTATAGTCGTCGGACATGATGGTGGCGTGCCAATCTAGTCCCGGGGTCGTGGGGGCGACCCTATAGTCGTCGGACATGTCGGCGGCTGGGCAACTTTGGCCCGTGGTCGTGGGGACGGCCCCTTAAGTCGTCGGACAAGTCGGCTGCGGGCCAACCTAGTCCCGGGGTCGTGGAGACGACCCTATAGTCGTCGGACATGACGGTGGCGGGCCAACCTAGTCCCGGGGTCGTGGGGACGACCCTATTGTCGTCGGACATGACGGTGGCGGGCCAATCTAGTCCCGGGGTCGTGGGGACGACCCTATAGTCGTCGGACATGTCGGCGGCTGGGAAACTTTGGCCCGTGGTCGTGGGGACGACCCTATAGTCGTCGGACAAGTCGGCGGCGGGCCAATCTAGTCCCGGGGTCGTGGGGACGACCCTATAGTCGTGGAACATGTCGGCGGATGGCCAACTTTGGCCTGTGGACGTGGGGACGACCCTATAGTCGTCGGATATGTCGGAGGCTGGCCAACCTAGTCCCGGGGTGGTAGGGACGACCCTATAGTCGTCGGACATGATGGTGGCGGACCAACCTAGTCCCGGGGTCGTGGGGACGACCCTATTGTCGTCGGACATGACGGTGGCGGGCCAATCTAGTCCCGGGGTCGTGGGGACGACCCTATAGTCGTCGGACATGTCGGCGGCTGGCCAACTTTGGCCCGTGGTCGTGGGGACGACCCAATAGTCGTCGGATATGTCGGAGGCTTGCCAACCTGGTCCCTGGGTGGTAGGGACGACTCTATAGTCGTCGGACAAGTCGGCGGCGGGCCAACCTAGTCCCGTTGTCGTGGGGACGACCCTATAGTCGTCGGACATGTCGGCGGCTGGCCAACTTTGGCCCGTGGTCGTCGGGACGATCCTATAGTCGTCGGACATGACGGTGGCGGGCCAATCTAGTCCCGGGGTCGTGGGGACGACCCTATAATCGTCGGACATGTCGGCGGCAGGCCAACATATTCCCGGGGTCGTGGGGACGACCCTGTAGTCGTCGGACATGACGGTGGCGGGCCAATCTATTCCCGGGGCCGTGGGGACGACCCTATAGTCGTCGGACATGTCGGCGGCTGGCCAACCTAGTTCCGGGGTGGTAGGGACAACCCTATAGTCGTCGGACAAGTAGGCGGCGGGCCAACCTAGTCCCGGGGTCGTGGGGACGACCCTATAGTCGTCGGACATGTTGGCAGCGGGCCAACGTAGGCCCAGGGTCGTGGGGACGACCCTATAGTCGTCGGACATGCCGGCGGCGGGCCAACGTAGGCACAGGGTCGTGGGGACGACCCTATAATCGTCGGACATGACGGTGGCGGGCCAATCTAGTCCCGGGGCCGTGGGGACGACCCTATAGTCGTCGGACATGTTGGCAGCGGGCCAACGTAGGCCCAGGGTCGTGGGGACGACCCTATAGTCGTCGGACAAGTCGGCGGCGGGCCAACCCAGTCCCGGGGTCGTGGGGACGACCCTATAGTCGTCGGACTAGTCGGCGGGGGGCCAACCTAGTCCCGGGGTCGTGGGGACGACCATATAGTCGTCGGACATGACGGTGACGGGCCAATCTAGTCCCGGCGTCGTGGGTACGGCCCTATACTCGTCGGACATGACGGTGGCGGGCCAATCTAGTTCCGGGGACGTGGGGACGACCCTATAGTCGTCGAACATGTCGGCGGCTGGCCAACTTTGGCCCGTGGTCGTGGGGACGACCCAATAGTCGTCGGATATGTCGGAGGCTTGCCAACCTAGTCCCTGGGTGGTAGGGACGACCCTATAGTCGTCGGACATGATGGTGGCGGACCAATCTAGTCGCGAGGCCGTGGGGACGACCGTATAGTCGTCGGACATGCCGGCGGCTGGGCAATTTTGGCCCGTGGTCGTGGGGACGACCCTATTGTCGTCGGACATGACGGTGGCGGCCCAATCTAGTCCCGGGGCCGTGGGGACGACCCTATAGTCGTCGGACATGTTGGCAGCGGGCCAACGTAGGCCCAGGGTCGTGGGGACGACCCTATAGTCGTCGGACATGACGGTGGCGGGCCAATCTAGTCCCGGGGTCGTGGGGACGACCCTATAGTCGTCGGAAAAGTCGGCGGCGGGCCAACCTAGTCCCAGGGTCGTGGGGAAGACCCTATAGTCGTCGGACATGTCGGCGGCTGGCCAAATTTGGCCCGTAGTCGTGGGGACGATCCTATTGTCGTCGGACATGACGGTGGCGGCCCAATCTAGTCCCGGGGCCGTGGGGACGACCCTATAGTCGTCGGACATGTTGGCAGCGGGCCAACGTAGGCCCAGGGTCGTGGGGACGACCCTATAGACGTCGGACATGACGGTGGCGGGCCAACCTAGTCCCGGGGTCGTGGGGACGACCCTATTGTCGTCAGACATGACAGTGGCGGGCTAATCTAGTCCCAGGGCCGTGGGGACGACCCTATAGTCGTCGAACATGTCGGCGGCTGGCCAACTTTGGCCTGTGGTCGTGGGGACGACACTATAGTCGTCGGACATGATGGTGGCGGGCCAATCTAGTCCCGGGGATGTGGGGACGACCCTATAGTCGTCGGACATGTCGGCGGCGGGCCAACTTTGGCCCGTGGTCGTGGGGACGACCCTATAGTCGTCGGACATGACGGTGGCGGCCCAATCTAGTCCCGGGGTCGTGGGGACGACCCTATAGTCGTCGGAAAAGTCGGCGGCGGGCCAACCTAGTCCCGGGGTCGTGGGGACGACCCTATAGTCGTCGGACATATCGGCGGCTGGCCAACTTTGGCCCGTGGTCGTGGGGTCGACACTATAGTCGTCGGACATGATGGTGGCGTGCCAATCTAGTCCCGGGGTCGTGGGGGCGACCCTATAGTCGTCGGACATGTCGGCGGCTGGGCAACTTTGGCCCGTGGTCGTGGGGACGGCCCCTTAAGTCGTCGGACAAGTCGGCTGCGGGCCAACCTAGTCCCGGGGTCGTGGAGACGACCCTATAGTCGTCGGACATGACGGTGGCGGGCCAACCTAGTCCCGGGGTCGTGGGGACGACCCTATTGTCGTCGGACATGACGGTGGCGGGCCAATCTAGTCCCGGGGTCGTGGGGACGACCCTATAGTCGTCGGACATGTCGGCGGCTGGGAAACTTTGGCCCGTGGTCGTGGGGACGACCCTATAGTCGTCGGACAAGTCGGCGGCGGGCCAATCTAGTCCCGGGGTCGTGGGGACGACCCTATAGTCGTGGAACATGTCGGCGGATGGCCAACTTTGGCCTGTGGACGTGGGGACGACCCTATAGTCGTCGGATATGTCGGAGGCTGGCCAACCTAGTCCCGGGGTGGTAGGGACGACCCTATAGTCGTCGGACATGATGGTGGCGGACCAACCTAGTCCCGGGGTCGTGGGGACGACCCTATTGTCGTCGGACATGACGGTGGCGGGCCAATCTAGTCCCGGGGTCGTGGGGACGACCCTATAGTCGTCGGACATGTCGGCGGCTGGCCAACTTTGGCCCGTGGTCGTGGGGACGACCCAATAGTCGTCGGATATGTCGGAGGCTTGCCAACCTGGTCCCTGGGTGGTAGGGACGACTCTATAGTCGTCGGACAAGTCGGCGGCGGGCCAACCTAGTCCCGTTGTCGTGGGGACGACCCTATAGTCGTCGGACATGTCGGCGGCTGGCCAACTTTGGCCCGTGGTCGTCGGGACGATCCTATAGTCGTCGGACATGACGGTGGCGGGCCAATCTAGTCCCGGGGTCGTGGGGACGACCCTATAATCGTCGGACATGTCGGCGGCAGGCCAACATATTCCCGGGGTCGTGGGGACGACCCTGTAGTCGTCGGACATGACGGTGGCGGGCCAATCTATTCCCGGGGCCGTGGGGACGACCCTATAGTCGTCGGACATGTCGGCGGCTGGCCAACCTAGTTCCGGGGTGGTAGGGACAACCCTATAGTCGTCGGACAAGTAGGCGGCGGGCCAACCTAGTCCCGGGGTCGTGGGGACGACCCTATAGTCGTCGGACATGACGGTGGCGGGCCAATCTAGCCCCGGGATCGTGGGGACGACCCTATAGTCGTCGGACATGTCGGCGGCTGGCCAACATTGGCCTGTGGTCGTGGGGACGACCCTGTTGTCGTCGGACATGACGGTGGCGGGCCAATCTAGCCCCGGGGTCGTGGGGACGAACCTATAGTCGTCGGACATGTCGGCGGCTGGCCAACCTAGTCCCGGGATCGTGGGGACGACCCTATAGTCGTCGGACATGTCGGCGGCTGGCCATCCTAGTCCCGGGATCGAGGGGACGCCCCTATACTCGTCGGACACGACGGTGGCGGGCCAATCTAGTTCCGGGGTCGTGAGGACGACCCTATAGTCGTCGGACATGTCGGCGGCGGGCCAACATTGGCCCGTGGTCGTGGGGACGACCCTATTGTCGTCGGACATGACGGTGGCGGGCCAATCTAGTCCCGGGTTCGTGGGGACGACCCTATAGTCGTCGGACATGTCGGCGGCTGCCCAACTTTGGTCCGTGGTCTTGGGGGACGACCCAATAGTCGTCGGATATGTCGGAGGCTTGCCAACCTAGTCCCTGGGTGGTAGGGACGACCCTAATGTCGTCGGACAAGTCGGCGGCGGGCCATCCTAGTCCCGGGGTCGTGGGGACGACCCAAAACTCGCCGGACATGACGGTGGCGGGCCAATCTAGTTCCGGGGTCGTGGGGTCGACCCTACAGTCGTCGAACATGTCGGCGGCTGGCCAACTTTGGCCTGTGGTCGTGGGGACGACCCTATAGTCGTCGAACATGTCGGCGGCTGGCCAACTTTGGCCTGTGGCCGTGGGGACGACCCTATAGTCGTCGGACATGATGGCGGCGGGCCAATCTAGTCCCGGGGTCGTGGGGACGACCCTATAGTCGTCGGACAAGTCGGCGGCGGGCCAACCTAGTCCCGTGGTCGTGGGGACGACCCTATAGTCGTCGGGCATGACGGTGGCGGGCCAATCTAGTCCCGGGGTCGTGGGGACGACCCTATAGTCGTCGAACATGTCGGCGGCTGGCCAACTTTGGCCTGTGGTCGTGGGGACGACCCTATGGTCGTCGGACATGTCGGCGGCTAGCCAACCTAGTCCCGGGGTCGTGGGGACGACCCTATAGTCGTCGGATATGATGGTGGCGGGCCAACATAGTCCCGGGTTCGTGGGGACGACCCTATAGTCGTCGGACATGTTGGCGGCGGGCCAACCTAGTCCCGGGGTTGTGGGAACGACCCTATAGTCGTCGGACATGTCGGCGGCTGGCCAACTTTGGCCCGTGGTCGTGGGGACGACCCAATAGTCGTCGGATATGTCGGAGGCTTGCCAACCTAGTCCCTGGGTGGTAGGGACGACCCTATAGTCGTCGGACAAGTCGGCGGCGGGCAATCCTAGTCCCGGGGTCGTGGGGACGACCCTATAGTCGTCGGACATGTCGGCGGCTGGGAAACTTTGGCCCGTGGTCGTGGGTCGACGCTATAGTCGTCGGACCAGTCGGCGGCGGGCCAACCTAGTCCCGGGGTCGTGGGGACGACCCTATAGTCGTCGGACATGACGGTGGCAGGCCAACCTAGTCCCGGGGTCGTGGGGACGACCCTATTGTCGTCGGACATGACGGTGGCGGGCCAATCTAGTCCCGGGGTCGTGGGGACGACCCTATAGTCGTCGGACATGTCGGCGGCTGGGAAACTTTGGCCCGTGGTCGTGGGGACGACCCTATAGTCGTCGGACAAGTCGGCGGCGGGCCAATCTAGTCCCGGGGTCGTGGGGACGACCCTATAGTCGTGGAACATGTCGGCGGATGGCCAACTTTGGCCTGTGGACGTGGGGACGACCCTATAGTCGTCGGATATGTCGGAGGCTGGCCAACCTAGTCCCGGGGTGGTAGGGACGACCCTATAGTCGTCGGACATGATGGTGGCGGACCAACCTAGTCCCGGGGTCGTGGGGACGACCCTATTGTCGTCGGACATGACGGTGGCGGGCCAATCTAGTCCCGGGGTCGTGGGGACGACCCTATAGTCGTCGGACATGTCGGCGGCTGGCCAACTTTGGCCCGTGGTCGTGGGGACGACCCAATAGTCGTCGGATATGTCGGAGGCTTGCCAACCTGGTCCCTGGGTGGTAGGGACGACTCTATAGTCGTCGGACAAGTCGGCGGCGGGCCAACCTAGTCCCGTTGTCGTGGGGACGACCCTATAGTCGTCGGACATGTCGGCGGCTGGCCAACTTTGGCCCGTGGTCGTCGGGACGATCCTATAGTCGTCGGACATGACGGTGGCGGGCCAATCTAGTCCCGGGGTCGTGGGGACGACCCTATAATCGTCGGACATGACGGCGGCTGGCCAACCTAGTCCCGGGGTCGTGGGGACGACCCTATAGTCATCGGACATGACGGTGGCGGGCCAATCTAGTCCCGGAGTCGTGGGGACGACCCTATAGTCGTCGGACATGCCGGCGGCTGGGCAACTTTGGCCCGTGGTCGTGGGGACGATCATATAGTCGTCGGACAAGTCGGCGGCGGGCCAACCTAGTCCCGGGGTCGTGGGGACGACCCTATAGTCGTGGGACATGTCGGCGGCGGGCCAACGTACGCCCAGGGTCGTAGGGACGAACCTATAGTCGTCGGACATGACGGTGGCGGGCCAATCTAGTCCCGGGGTCGTGGGGACGACCCCATAGGCGTCGGACATGACGGTGGCGGGCCAATCTATCCCCGGGGTCGTGGGGACGACCTTATAGTCGTCGGACAAGTCGGCGGCGGGCCAACCTAGTCCCGGGGTTGTGGGGACGTCCCTATAGTCGTCGGACACGTCGGCGGCGGGCCAACCTAGTCCCGGGGTCGTGGGGACGACCCTATAGTCGTCGGACAAGTCGGCGGCGGGCCAACCTAGTCCCGGGGTTGTGGGGACGTCCCTATAGTCGTCGGACATGTCGGCGGCGGGCCAACGTACGCCCAGGGTCGTAGGGACGAACCTATAGTCGTCGGACATGACGGTGGCGGGCCAATCTTCCCCGGGGCCGTGGGGACGACCTTATAGTCGTCGGACATGTTGGCAGCGGGCCAACGTAGGCCCAGGGTCGTGGGGACGACCCTATAGTCGTCGGACATGCCGGCGGCGGGCCAACGTAGGCACAGGGTCGTGGGGACGACCCTATAATCGTCGGACATGACGGTGGCGGGCCAATCTAGTCCCGGGGCCGTGGGGACGACCCTATAGTCGTCGGACATGTTGGCAGCGGGCCAACGTAGGCCCGGGGTCGTGGGGACGACCCTGTAGACGTCGGACATGACGGTGGTGGGCCAATCTATACCCGGGGCCGTGGGGACGACCCTATAGTCGTCGGACATGACCGTCGCGGGCCAATCTAGTCCCGGGGTGGTGGGGACGATCCTATAGTCGTCGGACATGTCGGCGGCTGGGAAACTTTGGCCCGTGGTCGTGGGGACGACCCTATAGTCGTCGGACAAGTCGGCGGCGGGCCAATCTAGACCCGGGGTCGTGGGGACGACCCTATAGTCGTGGAACATGTCGGCGGATGGCCAACTTTGGCCTGTGGACGTGGGGACGACCCTATAGTCGTCGGATATGTCGGAGGCTGGCCAACCTAGTCCCGGGGTGGTAGGGACGACCCTATAGTCGTCGGACATGATGGTGGCGGACCAATCTAGTCGCGGGGCCGTGGGGACGACCGTATAGTCGTCGGACATGCCGGCGGCTGGGCAATTTTGGCCCGTGGTCGTGGGGACGACCCTCTAGTCGTCGGACTTGTCGGCGGCGGGCCAACCTAGTCCCGGGGTCGTGGGGACGACCATATAGTCGTCGGACATGACGGTGACGGGCCAATCTAGTCCCGGCGTCGTGGGTACGGCCCTATACTCGTCGGACATGACGGTGGCGGGCCAATCTAGTCCCGGGGTCGTGGGGACGACCCTATAGTCGTCGGACATGTCGGCGGCTGGCCAACTTTGGCCTGTGGTCGTGGGGACGTCGCTATAGTCGTCGGACCAGTCGGCGGCGGGCCAACCTAGTCCCGGGGTCGTGGGGACGACCCTATAGTCGTCGGACATGACGGTGGCGGGCCAATCTAGTCCCGGGGTCGTGGGGACGACCCTATAGTCGTCGGACAAGACGGCGGCGGGCCAATCTAGTTTCGGGGTCGTGGGGACGACCCTATAGTCGTGGAACATGTCGGCGGATGGCCAACTTTGGCCTGTGGATGTGGGGACGACCCTATAGTCGTCGGACATGACGGCGGCGGGCCAATCTAGTTCCGGGGTCGTGGGGACGACCCTATAGTCGTGGAACATGTCGGCGGATGGCCAACTTTGGCCTGTGGACGTGGGGACGACCCTATAGTCGTCGGATATGTCGGAGGCTGGCCAACCTAGTCCCGGGGTGGTAGGGACGACCCTATAGTCGTCGGACATGATGGTGGCGGACCAATCTAATTGCGGGGCCGTGGGGACGACCGTATAGTCGTCGGACATGCCGGCGGCTTGGCAATTTTGGCCCGTGGTCGTGGGGACGACCCTATTGTCATCGGACAAGTCGGCGGCGGGCCAATCTAGTCCCGTGGTCGTGGGGACGACCCTATAGTCGTCGGGCATGACTGTGGCGGGCCAATCTAGTCCCGGGGTCGTGGGGACGACCCTATAGTCGTCGAACATGTCGGCGGCTGGCCAACTTTGGCCTGTGGTCGTGGGGACGACCCTATAGTCGTCGGACATGTCGGCGGCTAGCCAACCTAGTCCCGGGGTCGTGGGGACGACCCTATAGTCGTCGAACATGTCGGCGGCGGGCCAACCTAGTCCCGGGGTTGTGGGGACGTCCCTATAGTCGTCGGACATGTCGGCGGCGGGCCAACCTAGTCCCGGGGTCGTGGGGACGACCCTATAATCGTCGGACAAGTCGGCGGCGGGCCAACCTAGTCCCGTTGTCGTGGGGACGACCCTATAGTCGTCGGACATGTCGGCGGCTGGCCAACTTTGGCCCGTGGTCGTCGGGACGATCCTATAGTCGTCGGACATGACGGGGGCGGGCCAATCTAGTCCCGGGGTCGTGGGGACGACCCTATAATCGTCGGACATGACGGCGGCTGGCCAACCTAATCCCGGGGTCGTGGGGACGACCCTATAGTCATCGGACATGACGGTGGCGGGCCAATCTAGTCCCGGAGTCGTGGGGACGACCCTATAGTCGTCGGACATGCCGGCGGCTGGGCAACTTTGGCCCGTGGTCGTGGGGACGATCAAATAGTCGTCGGACAAGTCGGCGGCGGGCCAACCTAGTCCCGGGGTCGTGGGGACGACCCTATAGTCGTCGGACATGTCGGCGGCGGGCCAACGTACGCCTAAGGTCGTGGGGACGACCCTATAGTCGTCGGACAAGTCGGCGGCGGGCCAACCTAGTCCCGTTGTCGTGGGGACGACCCTATAGTCGTCGGACAAGTCGGCGGCGGGCCAACCTAGTCCCGGGGTTGTGGGGACGTCCCTATAGCCGTCGGACATGTCGGCGGCGGGCCAACCTAGTCCCGGGGTCGTGGGGACGACCCTATAGTCGTCGGACAAGTCGGCGGCGGGCCAACCTAGTCCCGGGGTTGTGGGGACGTCCCTATAGTCGTCGGACATGTCGGCGGCGGGCCAACGTACGCCCAGGGTCGTAGGGACGAACCTATAGTCGTCGGACATGACGGTGGCGGGCCAATCTAGTCCCGGGGCCGTGGGGACGACCCTATAGTCGTCGGACATGTTGGCAGCGGGCCAACGTAGGCCCAGGGTCGTGGGGACGACCCTATAGTCGTCGGACATGCCGGCGGCGGGCCAACGTAGGCACAGGGTCGTGGGGACGACCCTATAATCGTCGGACATGACGGTGGCGGGCCAATCTAGTCCCGGGGCCGTGGGGACGACCCTATAGTCGTCGGACATGTTGGCAGCGGGCCAACGTAGGCCCAGGGTCGTGGGGACGACCCTATAGTCGTCGGACAAGTCGGCGGCGGGCCAACCCAGTCCCGGGGTCGTGGGGACGACCCTATAGTCGTCGGACTAGTCGGCGGGGGGCCAACTTTGGCCCGTGGTCGTGGGGACGACCCAATAGTCGTCGGATATGTCGGAGGCTTGCCAACCTAGTCCCTGGGTGGTAGGGACGACCCTATAGTCGTCGGACATGATGGTGGCGGACCAATCTAGTCGCGAGGCCGTGGGGACGACCGTATAGTCGTCGGACATGCCGGCGGCTGGGCAATTTTGGCCCGTGGTCGTGGGGACGACCCTATTGTCGTCGGACATGACGGTGGCGGCCCAATCTAGTCCCGGGGCCGTGGGGACGACCCTATAGTCGTCGGACATGTTGGCAGCGGGCCAACGTAGGCCCAGGGTCGTGGGGACGACCCTATAGACGTCGGACATGACGGTGGCGGGCCAACCTAGTCCCGGGGTCGTGGGGACGACCCTATTGTCGTCAGACATGACGGTGGCGGGCCAATCTAGTCCCGGGGTCGTGGGGACGACCCTATAGTCGTCGGACATGTCGGCGGCTGGCCAACATTGGCCCGTGGTCGTGGGGACGGCCCAATAGTCGTCGGATATGTCGGAGGCTTGCCAACCTAGTCCCTGGGTGGTAGGGACGACCCTATGGTCGTCGGACAAGTCGGCGGCGGGCAATCCTAGTCCCGGGGTCGTGGGGACGACCCAATACTCGTCGGACATGACGGTGGCGGGCCAATCTAGTTCCGGGGTCGTGGGGACGACCCTATAGTCGTCGAACATGTCGGCGGTTGGCCAACTTTGGCCTGTGGTCGTGGGGACGACGCTATAGTCGTCGGACCAGTCGGCGGCGGGCCAACCTAGTCCCGGGGTCGTGGGGAAGACCCTATAGTCGTCGGACATGTCGGCGGCTGGCCAACTTTGGCCTGTGGTCGTGGGGACGACACTATAGTCGTCGGACATGATGGTGGCGGGCCAATCTAGTCCCGGGGTTGTGGGGACGACCCTATAGTCGTCGGACATGTCGGCGGCGGGCCAACTTTGGCCCGTGGTCGTGGGGACGACCCTATAGTCGTCGGACATGACGGTGGCGGCCCAATCTAGTCCCGGGGTCGTGGGGACGACCCTATAGTCGTCGGAAAAGTCGGCGGCGGGCCAACCTAGTCCCGGGGTCGTGGGGACGACCCTATAGTCGTCGGACATGTCGGCGGCTGGCCAACTTTGGCCCGTGGTCGTGGGGTCGACACTATAGTCGTCGGACATGATGGTGGCGTGCCAATCTAGTCCCGGGGTCGTGGGGGCGACCCTATAGTCGTCGGACATGTCGGCGGCTGGGCAACTTTGGCCCGTGGTCGTGGGGACGGCCCCTTAAGTCGTCGGACAAGTCGGCTGCGGGCCAACCTAGTCCCGGGGTCGTGGAGACGACCCTATAGTCGTCGGACATGACGATGGCGGGGCAATCTACTCCTGGGGTCGTGGGGACGACCCCATAGTCGCCGGACAAGTCGGCGGCGGGCCAACATAGTCACGGGGTCGTGGGGACGACCCTATAGTCGTCGGATATGTCGGCGGCGGGCCAACCTAGTCCCGGGGTCGTGGGGACGACCGTATATTCGTCGGACATGTCGGCGGCGGGCCAACGTACGCCCAGGGTCGTAGGGACGAACCTATAGTCGTCGGACATGACGGTGGCGGGCCAATCTAGTCCCGGGGTCGTGGGGACGACCCCATAGGCGTCGGACATGACGGTGGCGGGCCAATCTATCCCCGGGGTCGTGGGGACGACCTTATAGTCGTCGGACAAGTCGGCGGCGGGCCAACCTAGTCCCGGGGTTGTGGGGACGTCCCTATAGTCGTCGGACACGTCGGCGGCGGGCCAACCTAGTCCCGGGGTCGTGGGGACGACCCTATAGTCGTCGGACAAGTCGGCGGCGGGCCAACCTAGTCCCGGGGTTGTGGGGACGTCCCTATAGTCGTCGGACATGTCGGCGGCGGGCCAACGTACGCCCAGGGTCGTAGGGACGAACCTATAGTCGTCGGACATGACGGTGGCGGGCCAATCTTCCCCGGGGCCGTGGGGACGACCTTATAGTCGTCGGACATGTTGGCAGCGGGCCAACGTAGGCCCAGGGTCGTGGGGACGACCCTATAGTCGTCGGACATGCCGGCGGCGGGCCAACGTAGGCACAGGGTCGTGGGGACGACCCTATAATCGTCGGACATGACGGTGGCGGGCCAATCTAGTCCCGGGGCCGTGGGGACGACCCTATAGTCGTTGGACATGTTGGCAGCGGGCCAACGTAGGCCCGGGGTCGTGGGGACGACCCTGTAGACGTCGGACATGACGGTGGTGGGCCAATCTATACCCGGGGCCGTGGGGACGACCCTATAGTCGTCGGACATGACCGTCGCGGGCCAATCTAGTCCCGGGGTGGTGGGGACGATCCTATAGTCGTCGGACATGTCGGCGGCTGGGAAACTTTGGCCCGTGGTCGTGGGGACGACCCTATAGTCGTCGGACAAGTCGGCGGCGGGCCAATCTAGACCCGGGGTCGTGGGGACGACCCTATAGTCGTGGAACACGTCGGCGGATGGCCAACTTTGGCCTGTGGACGTGGGGACGACCCTATAGTCGTCGGATATGTCGGAGGCTGGCCAACCTAGTCCCGGGGTGGTAGGGACGACCCTATAGTCGTCGGACATGATGGTGGCGGACCAATCTAGTCGCGGGGCCGTGGGGACGACCGTATAGTCGTCGGACATGCCGGCGGCTGGGCAATTTTGGCCCGTGGTCGTGGGGACGACCCTCTAGTCGTCGGACTTGTCGGCGGCGGGCCAACCTAGTCCCGGGGTCGTGGGGACGACCATATAGTCGTCGGACATGACGGTGACGGGCCAATCTAGTCCCGGCGTCGTGGGTACGGCCCTATACTCGTCGGACATGACGGTGGCGGGCCAATCTAGTCCCGGGGTCGTGGGGACGACCCTATAGTCGTCGGACATGTCGGCGGCTGGCCAACTTTGGCCTGTGGTCGTGGGGACGTCGCTATAGTCGTCGGACCAGTCGGCGGCGGGCCAACCTAGTCCCGGGGTCGTGGGGACGACCCTATAGTCGTCGGACATGACGGTGGCGGGCCAATCTAGTCCCGGGGTCGTGGGGACGACCCTATAGTCGTCGGACAAGACGGCGGCGGGCCAATCTAGTTTCGGGGTCGTGGGGACGACCCTATAGTCGTGGAACATGTCGGCGGATGGCCAACTTTGGCCTGTGGATGTGGGGACGACCCTATAGTCGTCGGACATGACGGCGGCGGGCCAATCTAGTTCCGGGGTCGTGGGGACGACCCTATAGTCGTGGAACATGTCGGCGGATGGCCAACTTTGGCCTGTGGACGTGGGGACGACCCTATAGTCGTCGGATATGTCGGAGGCTGGCCAACCTAGTCCCGGGGTGGTAGGGACGACCCTATAGTCGTCGGACATGATGGTGGCGGACCAATCTAGTTGCGGGGCCGTGGGGACGACCGTATAGTCGTCGGACATGCCGGCGGCTTGGCAATTTTGGCCCGTGGTCGTGGGGACGACCCTATTGTCATCGGACAAGTCGGCGGCGGGCCAATCTAGTCCCGTGGTCGTGGGGACGACCCTATAGTCGTCGGGCATGACTGTGGCGGGCCAATCTAGTCCCGGGGTCGTGGGGACGACCCTATAGTCGTCGAACATGTCGGCGGCTGGCCAACTTTGGCCTGTGGTCGTGGGGACGACCCTATAGTCGTCGGACATGTCGGCGGCTAGCCAACCTAGTCCCGGGGTCGTGGGGACGACCCTATAGTCGTCGGATATGATGGTGGCGGGCCAACCTAGTCCCGGGTTCGTGGGGACGACCCTATAGTCGTCGGACATGTTGGCGGCGGGCCAACCTAGTCCCGTGGTTGTGGGAACGACCCTATAGTCGTCGGACATGTCGGCGGCTGGCCAACTTTGGCCCGTGGTCGTGGGGACGACCCAATAGTCGTCGGATATGTCGGAGGCTTGCCAACCTAGTCCCTGGGTGATAGGGACGACCCTATAGTCGTCGGACAAGTCGGCGGCGGGCAATCCTAGTCCCGGGGTCGTGGGGACGACCCAATACTCGTCGGACATGACGGTGGCGGGCCAATCTAGTTCCGGGGTCGTGGGGACGACCCTATAGACGTCGAACATGTCGGCGGCGGGCCAACCTAGTCCCGGGGTTGTGGGGACGTCCCTATAGTCGTCGGACATGTCGGCGGCGGGCCAACCTAGTCCCGGGGTCGTGGGGACGACCCTATAATCGTCGGACAAGTCGGCGGCGGGCCAACCTAGTCCCGTTGTCGTGGGGACGACCCTATAGTCGTCGGACATGTCGGCGGCTGGCCAACTTTGGCCCGTGGTCGTCGGGACGATCCTATAGTCGTCGGACATGACGGGGGCGGGCCAATCTAGTCCCGGGGTCGTGGGGACGACCCTATAATCGTCGGACATGACGGCGGCTGGCCAACCTAGTCCCGGGGTCGTGGGGACGACCCTATAGTCATCGGACATGACGGTGGCGGGCCAATCTAGTCCCGGAGTCGTGGGGACGACCCTATAGTCGTCGGACATGCCGGCGGCTGGGCAACTTTGGCCCGTGGTCGTGGGGACGATCATATAGTCGTCGGACAAGTCGGCGGCGGGCCAACCTAGTCCCGGGGTCGTGGGGACGACCCTATAGTCGTCGGACAAGTCGGCGCCGGGCCATCCTAGTCCCGGGGTCGTGGGGATGACCCTATTGTCGTCGGACATGTCGGCGGCTGGCCAAATTTGGCCCGTGGTCGTGGGGACCACCCTATAGTCGTTGGACATGTCGGCGGCTGGCCAACTTTGGCCCGTGGTCGTGGGGACGACCCTATAGTCGTCGGATATGATGATGGCGGGCCAATCTTGCCCGGGGGTCGTGGGGACGACCCTATAGTCGTCGGACATATCGGCAGCTGGCCAACCTAGTCCCGGGGTGGTAGAGACGACCCTATAGTCGTCGGACAAGTCGGCGGCGGGCCAACCTACTCCCGGGGTCGTGGGGACGACCCTATAGTCGTCGGACAAGTCGGCGGCGGGCCTTACTAGTCCCGGGGTCGTGGGGACGACCCTATAGTCGTCGGACATGTCGGCGACTGGCCAACCTAGTCCCGTGGTCGTGGGGACGACCCTATAGTCGTCGGACATGATGGTGGTGGGCCAATCTAGTCCCAGGGCCGTGGGGACGACCCTATAGTCGTCGGACATGTCGGCGGCGGGCCAACGTAGGGCCGGGGTCGTGGGGACGACCCTATAGTCGTCGGACAAGTCGGCGGCGGGCCTTACTAGTCCCGGGGTCGTGGGGACGACCCTATAGTCGTCACACAGGTCGGCGGCTGGCCAACTTTGGCCCGTGGTCGTGCGGACGACCCTATAGTCGTCGGACATGTCGGCGACTGGCCAACCTAGTCCCGGGTTCGTGGGGACGACCCTATAGTCGTCGGACATGACGGCGGAGGGCCAATGTATGCCCGGGGTCGTGGGGACGACCCTATAGTCGTCGGATATGTCGGCGGCTGGCCAACTTTGGCCCGTGGTCGTGGGGACGACCCTATAGTCGTCGGACATGTCGGCGGCGGGCCAATGTATGCCCGGGGTCGTGGGGACGACCCTATAGTCGTCGGACATGATGGTGGCGCCCCAATCTAGTCCCGGGGTCGTGGGGACGACCCTATAGTCGTCGGACATGTCGGCGGCCGGGCAACTTTGGCCCGTGGTCGTGGGGACGGCCCTATAGTCGTCGGACAAGTCGGCTGCGGGCCAACCTAGTCCCGGGGTCGTGGAGACGACCCTATAGTCGTCGGACTTGACGATGGCGGGGCAATCTACTCCTGGGGTCGTGGGGACGACCCCATAGTCGCCGGACAAGTCGGCGGCGGGCCAACATAGTCACGGGGTCGTGGGGACGACCCTATAGTCGTCGGATATGTCGGCGGCGGGCCAACCTAGTCCCGGGGTCGTGGGGACGACCCTATAGTCGTCGGACATGTCGGCGGCAGGCCAACATTGGCCCGTGGTCGTGGGGACGACACTATAGTCTTCGGACATGATGGTGGCGGGCCAATCTAGTCCCGGGGTCGTGGGGGCGACCCTATAGTCGTCGGACATGTCGGCGGCTGGGCAACTTTGGCCCGTGGTCGTGGGGACGACCCTATAGTCGTAGGACATGTCGACGGCTTGCCAACCTAGTCCCGGGGTCGCGGGGACGACCCTATAGTCGTCGGACATGTCGGCGGCTGAGAAGCTTTGGCCCGTGGTCGTGGGGAGGACCCTATAGTCGTCGGACATGTCGGCGGCTGGCAAACTTTGGCCCGTAGTCGCGGGGACGATCCTATAGTCGTCGGACATGACGGTGGCGGGCCAATCTACTCCCGGGGTCGTGGGGACGACCCTATAGTCGTCGGACATGATGGTGGCGCCCCAATCTAGTCCCGGGGTCGTGGGGACGACCCTATAGTCGTCGGACATGTCGGCGGCTGGCCAACTTTGGCCCGTGGTCGTGGGGACGACACTATAGTCGTCGGACATGATGGTGGCGTGCCAATCTAGTCCCGGGGTCGTGGGGGCGACCCTATAGTCGTCGGACATGTCGGCGGCTGGGCAACTTTGGCCCGTGGTCGTGGGGACGGCCCTATAGTCGTCGGACAAGTCGGCTGCGGGCCAACCTAGTCCCGGGGTCGTGGAGACGACCCTATAGTCGTCAGACAAGTCGGCGGAAGGCCAACATATTCCCAGGGTCGTGGAGACGACCCTATAGTCGTCGGACATGACGATGGCGGGGCAATCTACTCCTGGGGTCGTGGGGACGACCCCATAGTCGCCGGACAAGTCGGCGGCGGGCCAACATAGTCACGGGGTCGTGGGGACGACCCTATAGTCGTCGGATATGTCGGCGGCGGGCCAACCTAGTCCCGGGGTCGTGGGGACGACCCTATAGTCGTCGGACATGTCGGCGGCTGGGCAACTTTGGCCCGTGGTCGTGGGGACGACCCTATAGTCGTCGGATATGTCGGCGGCTGGCCAACCTAGTACCGGGGTGGTAGGCACGACCCTATAGTCGTCGAACATGTCGGCGGCTGGCCAACTTTGGCCCGTGGTCGTTGGGACGACCCTATAGTCGTCGGACATGTCGGCGACTGGCCAACCTAGTCCCGGGTTCGTGGGGACGACCCTATAGTCGTCGGACAAGTCGGCGGCGGGCCTTACTAGTCCCGGGGTCGTGGGGACGACCCTATAGTCGTCGGACATGTCGGCGACTGGCCAACCTAGTCCCGGGTTCGTGGGGACGACCCTATAGTCGTCGGACATGTCGGCGGCGGGCCAATGTATGCCCGTAGTCGTGGGGACGACCCTATAGTCTTCACACATGTCGGCGGCTGGCCAACTTTGGCCCGTGGTCGTTGGGACGACCCTATAGTCGTCGGACATGTCGGCGGCTGGCCAACTTTGGCCCGTGGTCGTGAGGACGACACTATAGTCGTCGGACATGATGGTGGCGTGCCAATCTAGTCCCGGGGTCGTGGGGGCGACCCTATAGTCGTCGGACATGTCGGCGGCTGGGCTACTTTGGCCCGTGGTCGTGGGGACGACCCTATAGTCGTAGGACATGTCGACGGCTTGCCAACCTAGCCCCGGGGTCGCGGGGACGACCCTATAGTCGTCGGACATGTCGGCGGCTGGGAAGCTTTGGCCCGTGGTCGTGGGGAGGACCCTATAGTCGTCGGACATGTCGGCGGCTGGCAAACTTTGGCCCGTAGTCGCGGGGACGATCCTATAGTCGTCGGACATGACGGTGGCGGGCCAATCATCTCCCGGGGTCGTGGGGACGACCCTATAGTCGTCGGACATGATGGTGGCGCCCCAATCTAGTCCCGGGGTCGTGGGGACGACCCTATAGTCGTCGGACATGTCGGCGGCTGGCCAACTTTGGCCCGTGGTCGTGGGGACGACACTATAGTCGCCGGACATGATGGCGGCGTGCCAATCTAGTCCCGGGGTCGTGGGGGCGACCCTATAGTCGTCGGACATGTCGGCGGCTGGGCAACTTTGGCCCGTGGTCGTGGGGACGGCCCTATAGTCGTCGGACAAGTCGGCTGCGGGCCAACCTAGTCCCGGGGTCGTGGAGACGACCCTATAGTCGTCAGACAAGTCGGCGGAAGGCCAACATATTCCCGGGGTCGTGGAGACGACCCTATAGTCGTCGGACATGACGATGGCGGGGCAATCTACTCCTGGGGTCGTGGGGACGACCCCATAGTCGCCGGACAAGTCGGCGGCGGGCCAACATAGTCACGGGGTCGTGGGGACGACCCTATAGTCGTCGGATATGTCGGCGGCGGGCCAACCTAGTCCCGGGGTCGTGGGGACGACCCTATAGTCGTCGGACTTGTCGGCGGCTGGGCAACTTTGGCCCGTGGTCGTGGGGACGACCCTATAGTCGTCGGACAAGTCGGCGGCGGGCCAACCTAGTCCCGGGGTCGTGGGGACGACCCTATAGTCGTCGGACAAGTCGGCGGCGGGCCTTACTAGTCCCGGGGTCGTAGGGACGACCCTATAGTCGTCGGACATGTCGGCGACTGGCCAACCTAGTCCCGGGTTCGTGAGGACGACCCTATAGTCGTCGGACATGTCGGCGGCGGGCCAATGTATGCCCGTTGTCGTGGGGACGACCCTATAGTCTTCACACATGTCGGCGGCTGGCCAACTTTGGCCCGTGGTCGTGGGGACGACCCTATAGTCGTCGGACATATCGGCGGCGGGCCAATGTATGCCCGGAGTCGTGGGGACGACCCTATAGTCGTCGGACATGATGGTGGCGCCCCAATCTAGTCCCGGGGTCGTGGGGACGACCCTATAGTCGTCGGATATGTCGGCGGCTGGCCAACCTAGTACCGGGGTGGTAGGCACGACCCTATAGTCGTCGAACATGTCGGCGGCTGGCCAACTTTGGCCCGTGGTCGTTGGGACGACCCTATAGTCGTCGGACATGTCGGCGACTGGCCAACCTAGTCCCGGGGTCGTGGGGGCGACCCTATAGTCGTCGGACATGTCGGCGGCTGGGCTACTTTGGCCCGTGGTCGTGGGGACGACCCTATAGTCGTAGGACATGTCGACGGCTTGCCAACCTAGTCCCGGGGTCGCGGGGACGACCCTATAGTCGTCGGACATGTCGGCGGCTGGGAAGCTTTGGCCCGTGGTCGTGGGGAGGACCCTATAGTCGTCGGACATGTCGGCGGCTGGCAAACTTTGGCCCGTAGTCGCGGGGACGATCCTATAGTCGTCGGACATGACGGTGGCGGGCCAATCTACTCCCGGGGTCGTGGGGACGACCCTATAGTCGTCGGACATGATGGTGGCGCCCCAATCTAGTCCCGGGGTCGTGGGGACGACCCTATAGTCGTCGGACATGTCGGCGGCTGGCCAACTTTGGCCCGTGGTCGTTGGGACGACACTATAGTCGTCGGACATGATGGTGGCGGGCCAATCTAGTCCCGGGGTCGTGGGGGCGACCCTATAGTCGTCGGACATGTCGGCGGCTGGGCAACTTTGGCCCGTGGTCGTGGGGACGGCCCTATAGTCGTCGGACAAGTCGGCTGCGGGCCAACCTAGTCCCGGGGTCGTGGAGACGACCCTATAGTCGTCAGACAAGTCGGCGGAAGGCCAACATATTCCCGGGGTCGTGGAGACGACCCTATAGTCGTCGGACATGTCGGCGGCTGGGCAACTTTGGCCCGTGGTCGTGGGGACGACCCTATAGTCGTCGGACAAGTCGGCGGCGGGCCAACCTAGTCCCGGGGTCGTGGGGACGACCCTATAGTCGTCGGACATGTCGGCGGCTGGCCAATCTAGTCCCGGGGTCGTGGGGACGACCCTATAGTCGTCGGATATGTCGGCGGCTGGCCAACCTAGTACCGGGGTGGTAGGCACGACCCTATAGTCGTCGAACATGTCGGCGGCTGGCCAACTTTGGCCCGTGGTCGTTGGGACGACCCTATAGTCGTCGGACATGTCGGCGACTGGCCAACCTAGTCCCGGGTTCGTGGGGACGACCCTATAGTCGTCGGACATGTCGGCGGCGGGCCAATGTATGCCCGGGGTCGTGGGGACGACTCTGTAGTCGTCGGACAAGTCGGTGGCGGGCCAATCTAGTCCCGTGGTCGTGGGGACGACCCTATAGTCGTCGGACATGATGGTGGTCGGCCAATCTAGTCCCAGGGCCGTGGGGACGACCCTATAGTCGTCGGACATGTCGGCGGCGGGCCAACGTAGGGCCGGGGTCGTGGGGACGACCCTATAGTCGTCGGACAAGTCGGCGGCGGGCCTTACTAGTCCCGGGGTCGTGGGGACGACCCTATAGTCGTCGGACATGTCGGCGACTGGCCAACCTAGTCCCGGGTTCGTGGGGACGACCCTATAGTCGTCGGATATGTCGGCGGCGGGCCAATGTATGCCCGTAGTCGTGGGGACGACCCTATAGTCGTCACACATGTCGGCGGCTGGCCAACTTTGGCCCGTGGTCGTGGGGACGACCCTATAGTCGTCGGACATGTCGGCGACTGGCCAACCTAGTCCCGGGTTCGTGGGGACGACCCTATAGTCGTCGGACATGACGGCGGAGGGCCAATGTATGCCCGGGGTCGTGGGGACGACCCTATAGTCGTCGGACATGTCGGCGGCTGGCCAACTTTGGCCCGTGGTCGTGGGGACGACCCTATAGTCGTCGGACATGTCGGCGGCGGGCCAATGTATGCCCGGGGTCGTGGGGACGACCCTATAGTCGTCGGACATGATGGTGGCGCCCCAATCTAGTCCCGGGGTCGTGGGGACGACCCTATAGTCGTCGGACATGTCGGCGGCTGGCCAACTTTGGCCCGTGGTCGTGGGGACGACACTATAGTCGTCGGACATGATGGTGGCGTGCCAATCTAGTCCCGGGGTCGTGGGGGCGACCCTATAGTCGTCGGACATGTCTGCGGCTGGGCAACTTTGGCCCGTGGTCGTGGGGACGGCCCTATAGTCGTCGGACAAGTCGGCTGCGGGCCAACCTAGTCCCGGGGTCGTGGAGACGACCCTATAGTCGTCGGACATGACGATGGCGGGGCAATCTACTCCTGGGGTCGTGGGGACGACCCCATAGTCGCCGGACAAGTCGGCGGCGGGCCAACATAGTCACGGGGTCGTGGGGACGACCCTATAGTCGTCGGATATGTCGGCGGCGGGCCAACCTAGTCCCGGGGTCGTGGGGACGACCCTATAGTCGTCGGACATGTCGGCGGCTGGCCAACATTGGCCCGTGGTCGTGGGGACGACACTATAGTCGCCGGACATGATGGCGGCGTGCCAATCTAGTCCCGGGGTCGTGGGGGCGACCCTATAGTCGTCGGACATGTCGGCGGCTGGGCAACTTTGGCCCGTGGTCGTGGGGACGGCCCTATAGTCGTCGGACAAGTCGGCTGCGGGCCAACCTAGTCCCGGGGTCGTGGAGACGACCCTATAGTCGTCAGACAAGTCGGCGGAAGGCCAACATATTCCCGGGGTCGTGGAGACGACCCTATAGTCGTCGGACATGACGATGGCGGGGCAATCTACTCCTGGGGTCGTGGGGACGACCCCATAGTCGCCGGACAAGTCGGCGGCGGGCCAACATAGTCACGGGGTCGTGGGGACGACCCTATAGTCGTCGGATATGTCGGCGGCGGGCCAACCTAGTCCCGGGGTCGTGGGGACGACCCTATAGTCGTCGGACTTGTCGGCGGCTGGGCAACTTTGGCCCGTGGTCGTGGGGACGACCCTATAGTCGTCGGACAAGTCGGCGGCGGGCCAACCTAGTCCCGGGGTCGTGGGGACGACCCTATAGTCGTCGGACAAGTCGGCGGCGGGCCTTACTAGTCCCGGGGTCGTAGGGACGACCCTATAGTCGTCGGACATGTCGGCGACTGGCCAACCTAGTCCCGGGTTCGTGAGGACGACCCTATAGTCGTCGGACATGTCGGCGGCGGGCCAATGTATGCCCGTTGTCGTGGGGACGACCCTATAGTCTTCACACATGTCGGCGGCTGGCCAACTTTGGCCCGTGGTCGTGGGGACGACCCTATAGTCGTCGGACATGTCGGCGACTGGCCAACGTAGTCCCGGGTTCGTGGGGACGACCCTATAGTCGTCGGACATGTCGGCGGCGGGCCAATTTATGCCCGGGGTCGTGGGGACGACCCTATAGTCGTCGGACATGTCGGCGGCTGGCCAACTTTGGCCCGTGGTCGTGGGGACGACCCTATAGTCGTCGGACATATCGGCGGCGGGCCAATGTATGCCCGGAGTCGTGGGGACGACCCTATAGTCGTCGGACATGATGGTGGCGCCCCAATCTAGTCCCGGGGTCGTGGGGACGACCCTATAGTCGTCGGATATGTCGGCGGCTGGCCAACCTAGTACCGGGGTGGTAGGCACGACCCTATAGTCGTCGAACATGTCGGCGGCTGGCCAACTTTGGCCCGTGGTCGTTGGGACGACCCTATAGTCGTCGGACATGTCGGCGACTGGCCAACCTAGTCCCGGGGTCGTGGGGGCGACCCTATAGTCGTCGGACATGTCGGCGGCTGGGCTACTTTGGCCCGTGGTCGTGGGGACGACCCTATAGTCGTAGGACATGTCGACGGCTTGCCAACCTAGTCCCGGGGTCGCGGGGACGACCCTATAGTCGTCGGACATGTCGGCGGCTGGGAAGCTTTGGCCCGTGGTCGTGGGGAGGACCCTATAGTCGTCGGACATGTCGGCGGCTGGCAAACTTTGGCCCGTAGTCGCGGGGACGATCCTATAGTCGTCGGACATGACGGTGGCGGGCCAATCTACTCCCGGGGTCGTGGGGACGACCCTATAGTCGTCGGACATGATGGTGGCGCCCCAATCTAGTCCCGGGGTCGTGGGGACGACCCTATAGTCGTCGGACATGTCGGCGGCTGGCCAACTTTGGCCCGTGGTCGTTGGGACGACACTATAGTCGTCGGACATGATGGTGGCGGGCCAATCTAGTCCCGGGGTCGTGGGGGCGACCCTATAGTCGTCGGACATGTCGGCGGCTGGGCAACTTTGGCCCGTGGTCGTGGGGACGGCCCTATAGTCGTCGGACAAGTCGGCTGCGGGCCAACCTAGTCCCGGGGTCGTGGAGACGACCCTATAGTCGTCAGACAAGTCGGCGGAAGGCCAACATATTCCCGGGGTCGTGGAGACGACCCTATAGTCGTCGGACATGTCGGCGGCTGGGCAACTTTGGCCCGTGGTCGTGGGGACGACCCTATAGTCGTCGGACAAGTCGGCGGCGGGCCAACCTAGTCCCGGGGTCGTGGGGACGACCCTATAGTCGTCGGACATGTCGGCGGCTGGCCAATCTAGTCCCGGGGTCGTGGGGACGACCCTATAGTCGTCGGATATGTCGGCGGCTGGCCAACCTAGTACCGGGGTGGTAGGCACGACCCTATAGTCGTCGAACATGTCGGCGGCTGGCCAACTTTGGCCCGTGGTCGTTGGGACGACCCTATAGTCGTCGGACATGTCGGCGACTGGCCAACCTAGTCCCGGGTTCGTGGGGACGACCCTATAGTCGTCGGACATGTCGGCGGCGGGCCAATGTATGCCCGGGGTCGTGGGGACGACTCTGTAGTCGTCGGACAAGTCGGTGGCGGGCCAATCTAGTCCCGTGGTCGTGGGGACGACCCTATAGTCGTCGGACATGATGGTGGTCGGCCAATCTAGTCCCAGGGCCGTGGGGACGACCCTATAGTCGTCGGACATGTCGGCGGCGGGCCAACGTAGGGCCGGGGTCGTGGGGACGACCCTATAGTCGTCGGACAAGTCGGCGGCGGGCCTTACTAGTCCCGGGGTCGTGGGGACGACCCTATAGTCGTCGGACATGTCGGCGACTGGCCAACCTAGTCCCGGGTTCGTGGGGACGACCCTATAGTCGTCGGATATGTCGGCGGCGGGCCAATGTATGCCCGTAGTCGTGGGGACGACCCTATAGTCGTCACACATGTCGGCGGCTGGCCAACTTTGGCCCGTGGTCGTGGGGACGACCCTATAGTCGTCGGACATGTCGGCGACTGGCCAACCTAGTCCCGGGTTCGTGGGGACGACCCTATAGTCGTCGGACATGACGGCGGAGGGCCAATGTATGCCCGGGGTCGTGGGGACGACCCTATAGTCGTCGGACATGTCGGCGGCTGGCCAACTTTGGCCCGTGGTCGTGGGGACGACCCTATAGTCGTCGGACATGTCGGCGGCGGGCCAATGTATGCCCGGGGTCGTGGGGACGACCCTATAGTCGTCGGACATGATGGTGGCGCCCCAATCTAGTCCCGGGGTCGTGGGGACGACCCTATAGTCGTCGGACATGTCGGCGGCTGGCCAACTTTGGCCCGTGGTCGTGGGGACGACACTATAGTCGTCGGACATGATGGTGGCGTGCCAATCTAGTCCCGGGGTCGTGGGGGCGACCCTATAGTCGTCGGACATGTCTGCGGCTGGGCAACTTTGGCCCGTGGTCGTGGGGACGGCCCTATAGTCGTCGGACAAGTCGGCTGCGGGCCAACCTAGTCCCGGGGTCGTGGAGACGACCCTATAGTCGTCGGACATGACGATGGCGGGGCAATCTACTCCTGGGGTCGTGGGGACGACCCCATAGTCGCCGGACAAGTCGGCGGCGGGCCAACATAGTCACGGGGTCGTGGGGACGACCCTATAGTCGTCGGATATGTCGGCGGCGGGCCAACCTAGTCCCGGGGTCGTGGGGACGACCCTATAGTCGTCGGACATGTCGGCGGCTGGCCAACATTGGCCCGTGGTCGTGGGGACGACACTATAGTCGTCGGACATGATGGTGGCGGGCCAATCTAGTCCCGGGGTCGTGGGGGCGACCCTATAGTCGTCGGACATGTCGGCGGCTGGGCAACTTTGGCCCGTGGTCGTGGGGACGACCCTATAGTCGTAGGACATGTCGACGGCTTGCCAACCTAGTCCCGGGGTCGCGGGGACGACCCTATAGTCGTCGGACATGTCGGCGGCTGGGAAGCTTTGGCCCGTGGTCGTGGGGAGGACCCTATAGTCGTCGGACATGTCGGCGGCTGGCAAACTTGGGCCCGTAGTCGCGGGGACGATCCTATAGTCGTCGGACATGACGGTGGCGGGCCAATCTACTCCCGGGGTCGTGGGGACGACCCTATAGTCGTCGGACATGACGATGGCGGGGCAATCTACTCCTGGGGTCGGTGGGACGACCCCATAGTCGCCGGACAAGTCGGCGGCGGGCCAACATAGTCACGGGGTCGTGGGGACGACCCTATAGTCGTCGGACATGTCGGCGGCTGGCCAACTTTGGCCCGTGGTCGTGGGGACGACACTATAGTCGTCGGACATGATGGTGGCGTGCCAATCTAGTCCCGGGGTCGTGGGGGCGACCCTATAGTCGTCGGACATGTCGGCGGCTGGGCAACTTTGGCCCGTGGTCGTGGGGACGGCCCTATAGTCGTCGGACAAGTCGGCTGCGGGCCAACCTAGTCCCGGGGTCGTGGAGACGACCCTATAGTCGTCAGACAAGTCGGCGGAAGGCCAACATATTCCCGGGGTCGTGGAGACGACCCTATAGTCGTCGGACATGACGATGGCGGGGCAATCTACTCCTGGGGTCGGTGGGACGACCCCATAGTCGCCGGACAAGTCGGCGGCGGGCCAACATAGTCACGGGGTCGTGGGGACGACCCTATAGTCGTCGGATATGTCGGCGGCGGGCCAACCTAGTCCCGGATTCGTGGGGACGACCCTATAGTCGTCGGACATGTCGGCGGCTGGGCAACTTTGGCCCGGATTCGTGGGGACGACCCTATAGTCGTCGGACATGTCGGCGGCTGGGCAACTTTGGCCCGTGGTCGTGGGGACGACCCTATAGTCGTCGGACAAGTCGGCGGCGGGCCAACCTAGTCCCGGGGTCGTGGGGACGACCCTATAGTCGCCGGACATGTCGGCGGCTGGCCAATCTAGTCCCGGGGTCGTGGGGACGACCCTATAGTCGTCGGACATGATGGTGGTGGGCCAATCTAGTTCCAGGGCCGTGGGGACGACCCTATAGTCGTCGGACATGTCGGCGGCGGGCCAACGTAGGGCCGGGGTCGTGGGGACAACCCTATAGTCGTCGGACAAGTCGGCGGCGGGCCTTACTAGTCCCGGGGTCGTGGGGACGACCCTATAGTCGTCGGACATGTCGGCGACTGGCCAACCTAGTCCCGGGTTCGTGGGGACGACCCTATAGTCGTCGGACATGTCGGCGGCGGGCCAATGTATGCCCGTAGTCGTGGGGACGACCCTATAGTCTTCACACATGTCGGCGGCTGGCCAACTTTGGCCCGTGGTCGTGGGGACGACCCTATAGTCGTCGGACATGTCGGCGGCGAGCCAATGTATGCCCGGGGTCGTGGGGACGACCCTATAGTCGTCGCACATGATGGTGGCGCCCCAATCTAGTCCCGGGGTCGTGGGGACGACCCTATAGTCGTCGGACATGTCGGCGGCGGGCCAACCTAGTCCCGGGGTCGTGGGGACGACCCTATAGTCGTCGGACATGTCGGCGGCGGGCCAATGTATGCCCGGGGTCGTGGGGACGACCCTATAGTCGTCGGACAAGTCGGTGGCGGGCCAATCTAGTCCCGTGGTCGTGGGGACGACCCTATAGTCGTCGGACATGTCGGCGGCTGGGAAGCTTTGGCCCGTGGTCGTGGGGAGGACCCTATAGTCGTCGGACATGTCGGCGGCTGGCAAACTTGGGCCCGTAGTCGCGGGGACGATCCTATAGTCGTCGGACATGACGGTGGCGGGCCAATCTACTCCCGGGGTCGTGGGGACGACCCTATAGTCGTCGGATATGTCGGCGGCGGGCCAACCTAGTCCCGGGGTCGTGGGGACGACCCTATAGTCGTCGGACATGTCGGCGGCTGGGCAACTTTGGCCCGTGGTCGTGGGGACGACCCTATAGTCGTCGGACAAGTCGGCGGCGGGCCAACCTAGTCCCGGGGTCGTGGGGACGACCCTATAGTCGTCGGACATGTCGGCGGCTGGCCAATCTAGTCCCGGGGTCGTGGGGACGACCCTATAGTCGTCGGATATGTCGGCGGCTGGCCAACCTAGTACCGGGGTGGTAGGCACGACCCTATAGTCGTCGAACATGTCGGCGGCTGGCCAACTTTGGCCCGTGGTCGTTGGGACGACCCTATAGTCGTCGGACATGTCGGCGACTGGCCAACCTAGTCCCGGGTTCGTGGGGACGACCCTATAGTCGTCGGACATGTCGGCGGCGGGCCAATGTATGCCCGGGGTCGTGGGGACGACCCTATAGTCGTCGGACAAGTCGGTGGCGGGCCAATCTAGTCCCGTGGTCGTGGGGACGACCCTATAGTCGTCGGACATGATGGTGGTGGGCCAATCTAGTCCCAGGGCCGTGGGGACGACCCTATAGTCGTCGGACATGTCGGCGGCGGGCCAACGTAGGGCCGGGGTCGTGGGGACGACCCTATAGTCGTCGGACAAGTCGGCGGCGGGCCTTACTAGTCCCGGGGTCGTGGGGACGACCCTATAGTCGTCGGACATGTCGGCGACTGGCCAACCTAGTCCCGTGGTCGTGGGGACGACCCTATAGTCGTCGGACATGATGGTGGTGGGCCAATCTAGTCCCAGGGCCGTGGGGACGACCCTATAGTCGTCGGACATGTCGGCGGCGGGCCAACGTAGGGCCGGGGTCGTGGGGACGACCCTATAGTCGTCGGACAAGTCGGCGGCGGGCCTTACTAGTCCCGGGGTCGTGGGGACGACCCTATAGTCGTCACACAGGTCGGCGGCTGGCCAACTTTGGCCCGTGGTCGTGCGGACGACCCTATAGTCGTCGGACATGTCGGCGACTGGCCAACCTAGTCCCGGGTTCGTGGGGACGACCCTATAGTCGTCGGACATGACGGCGGAGGGCCAATGTATGCCCGGGGTCGTGGGGACGACCCTATAGTCGTCGGATATGTCGGCGGCTGGCCAACTTTGGCCCGTGGTCGTGGGGACGACCCTATAGTCGTCGGACATGTCGGCGGCGGGCCAATGTATGCCCGGGGTCGTGGGGACGACCCTATAGTCGTCGGACATGATGGTGGCGCCCCAATCTAGTCCCGGGGTCGTGGGGACGACCCTATAGTCGTCGGACATGTCGGCGGCCGGGCAACTTTGGCCCGTGGTCGTGGGGACGGCCCTATAGTCGTCGGACAAGTCGGCTGCGGGCCAACCTAGTCCCGGGGTCGTGGAGACGACCCTATAGTCGTCGGACTTGACGATGGCGGGGCAATCTACTCCTGGGGTCGTGGGGACGACCCCATAGTCGCCGGACAAGTCGGCGGCGGGCCAACATAGTCACGGGGTCGTGGGGACGACCCTATAGTCGTCGGATATGTCGGCGGCGGGCCAACCTAGTCCCGGGGTCGTGGGGACGACCCTATAGTCGTCGGACATGTCGGCGGCAGGCCAACATTGGCCCGTGGTCGTGGGGACGACACTATAGTCTTCGGACATGATGGTGGCGGGCCAATCTAGTCCCGGGGTCGTGGGGGCGACCCTATAGTCGTCGGACATGTCGGCGGCTGGGCAACTTTGGCCCGTGGTCGTGGGGACGACCCTATAGTCGTAGGACATGTCGACGGCTTGCCAACCTAGTCCCGGGGTCGCGGGGACGACCCTATAGTCGTCGGACATGTCGGCGGCTGAGAAGCTTTGGCCCGTGGTCGTGGGGAGGACCCTATAGTCGTCGGACATGTCGGCGGCTGGCAAACTTTGGCCCGTAGTCGCGGGGACGATCCTATAGTCGTCGGACATGACGGTGGCGGGCCAATCTACTCCCGGGGTCGTGGGGACGACCCTATAGTCGTCGGACATGATGGTGGCGCCCCAATCTAGTCCCGGGGTCGTGGGGACGACCCTATAGTCGTCGGACATGTCGGCGGCTGGCCAACTTTGGCCCGTGGTCGTGGGGACGACACTATAGTCGTCGGACATGATGGTGGCGTGCCAATCTAGTCCCGGGGTCGTGGGGGCGACCCTATAGTCGTCGGACATGTCGGCGGCTGGGCAACTTTGGCCCGTGGTCGTGGGGACGGCCCTATAGTCGTCGGACAAGTCGGCTGCGGGCCAACCTAGTCCCGGGGTCGTGGAGACGACCCTATAGTCGTCAGACAAGTCGGCGGAAGGCCAACATATTCCCAGGGTCGTGGAGACGACCCTATAGTCGTCGGACATGACGATGGCGGGGCAATCTACTCCTGGGGTCGTGGGGACGACCCCATAGTCGCCGGACAAGTCGGCGGCGGGCCAACATAGTCACGGGGTCGTGGGGACGACCCTATAGTCGTCGGATATGTCGGCGGCGGGCCAACCTAGTCCCGGGGTCGTGGGGACGACCCTATAGTCGTCGGACATGTCGGCGGCTGGGCAACTTTGGCCCGTGGTCGTGGGGACGACCCTATAGTCGTCGGATATGTCGGCGGCTGGCCAACCTAGTACCGGGGTGGTAGGCACGACCCTATAGTCGTCGAACATGTCGGCGGCTGGCCAACTTTGGCCCGTGGTCGTTGGGACGACCCTATAGTCGTCGGACATGTCGGCGACTGGCCAACCTAGTCCCGGGTTCGTGGGGACGACCCTATAGTCGTCGGACAAGTCGGCGGCGGGCCTTACTAGTCCCGGGGTCGTGGGGACGACCCTATAGTCGTCGGACATGTCGGCGACTGGCCAACCTAGTCCCGGGTTCGTGGGGACGACCCTATAGTCGTCGGACATGTCGGCGGCGGGCCAATGTATGCCCGTAGTCGTGGGGACGACCCTATAGTCTTCACACATGTCGGCGGCTGGCCAACTTTGGCCCGTGGTCGTTGGGACGACCCTATAGTCGTCGGACATGTCGGCGGCTGGCCAACTTTGGCCCGTGGTCGTGAGGACGACACTATAGTCGTCGGACATGATGGTGGCGTGCCAATCTAGTCCCGGGGTCGTGGGGGCGACCCTATAGTCGTCGGACATGTCGGCGGCTGGGCTACTTTGGCCCGTGGTCGTGGGGACGACCCTATAGTCGTAGGACATGTCGACGGCTTGCCAACCTAGCCCCGGGGTCGCGGGGACGACCCTATAGTCGTCGGACATGTCGGCGGCTGGGAAGCTTTGGCCCGTGGTCGTGGGGAGGACCCTATAGTCGTCGGACATGTCGGCGGCTGGCAAACTTTGGCCCGTAGTCGCGGGGACGATCCTATAGTCGTCGGACATGACGGTGGCGGGCCAATCATCTCCCGGGGTCGTGGGGACGACCCTATAGTCGTCGGACATGATGGTGGCGCCCCAATCTAGTCCCGGGGTCGTGGGGACGACCCTATAGTCGTCGGACATGTCGGCGGCTGGCCAACTTTGGCCCGTGGTCGTGGGGACGACACTATAGTCGCCGGACATGATGGCGGCGTGCCAATCTAGTCCCGGGGTCGTGGGGGCGACCCTATAGTCGTCGGACATGTCGGCGGCTGGGCAACTTTGGCCCGTGGTCGTGGGGACGGCCCTATAGTCGTCGGACAAGTCGGCTGCGGGCCAACCTAGTCCCGGGGTCGTGGAGACGACCCTATAGTCGTCAGACAAGTCGGCGGAAGGCCAACATATTCCCGGGGTCGTGGAGACGACCCTATAGTCGTCGGACATGACGATGGCGGGGCAATCTACTCCTGGGGTCGTGGGGACGACCCCATAGTCGCCGGACAAGTCGGCGGCGGGCCAACATAGTCACGGGGTCGTGGGGACGACCCTATAGTCGTCGGATATGTCGGCGGCGGGCCAACCTAGTCCCGGGGTCGTGGGGACGACCCTATAGTCGTCGGACTTGTCGGCGGCTGGGCAACTTTGGCCCGTGGTCGTGGGGACGACCCTATAGTCGTCGGACAAGTCGGCGGCGGGCCAACCTAGTCCCGGGGTCGTGGGGACGACCCTATAGTCGTCGGACAAGTCGGCGGCGGGCCTTACTAGTCCCGGGGTCGTAGGGACGACCCTATAGTCGTCGGACATGTCGGCGACTGGCCAACCTAGTCCCGGGTTCGTGAGGACGACCCTATAGTCGTCGGACATGTCGGCGGCGGGCCAATGTATGCCCGTTGTCGTGGGGACGACCCTATAGTCTTCACACATGTCGGCGGCTGGCCAACTTTGGCCCGTGGTCGTGGGGACGACCCTATAGTCGTCGGACATGTCGGCGACTGGCCAACGTAGTCCCGGGTTCGTGGGGACGACCCTATAGTCGTCGGACATGTCGGCGGCGGGCCAATTTATGCCCGGGGTCGTGGGGACGACCCTATAGTCGTCGGACATGTCGGCGGCTGGCCAACTTTGGCCCGTGGTCGTGGGGACGACCCTATAGTCGTCGGACATATCGGCGGCGGGCCAATGTATGCCCGGAGTCGTGGGGACGACCCTATAGTCGTCGGACATGATGGTGGCGCCCCAATCTAGTCCCGGGGTCGTGGGGACGACCCTATAGTCGTCGGACATGATGGTGGCGCCCCAATCTAGCCCCGGGGTCGTGGGGACGACCCTATAGTCGTCGGACATGTCGGCGGCTGGCCAACTTTGGCCCGTGGTCGTGGGGACGACACTATAGTCGTCGGACATGATGGTGGCGTGCCAATCTAGTCCCGGGGTCGTGGGGGCGACCCTATAGTCGTCGGACATGTCGGCGGCTGGGCTACTTTGGCCCGTGGTCGTGGGGACGACCCTATAGTCGTAGGACATGTCGACGGCTTGCCAACCTAGTCCCGGGGTCGCGGGGACGACCCTATAGTCGTCGGACATGTCGGCGGCTGGGAAGCTTTGGCCCGTGGTCGTGGGGAGGACCCTATAGTCGTCGGACATGTCGGCGGCTGGCAAACTTTGGCCCGTAGTCGCGGGGACGATCCTATAGTCGTCGGACATGACGGTGGCGGGCCAATCTACTCCCGGGGTCGTGGGGACGACCCTATAGTCGTCGGACATGATGGTGGCGCCCCAATCTAGTCCCGGGGTCGTGGGGACGACCCTATAGTCGTCGGACATGTCGGCGGCTGGCCAACTTTGGCCCGTGGTCGTTGGGACGACACTATAGTCGTCGGACATGATGGTGGCGGGCCAATCTAGTCCCGGGGTCGTGGGGGCGACCCTATAGTCGTCGGACATGTCGGCGGCTGGGCAACTTTGGCCCGTGGTCGTGGGGACGGCCCTATAGTCGTCGGACAAGTCGGCTGCGGGCCAACCTAGTCCCGGGGTCGTGGAGACGACCCTATAGTCGTCAGACAAGTCGGCGGAAGGCCAACATATTCCCGGGGTCGTGGAGACGACCCTATAGTCGTCGGACATGTCGGCGGCTGGGCAACTTTGGCCCGTGGTCGTGGGGACGACCCTATAGTCGTCGGACAAGTCGGCGGCGGGCCAACCTAGTCCCGGGGTCGTGGGGACGACCCTATAGTCGTCGGACATGTCGGCGGCTGGCCAATCTAGTCCCGGGGTCGTGGGGACGACCCTATAGTCGTCGGATATGTCGGCGGCTGGCCAACCTAGTACCGGGGTGGTAGGCACGACCCTATAGTCGTCGAACATGTCGGCGGCTGGCCAACTTTGGCCCGTGGTCGTTGGGACGACCCTATAGTCGTCGGACATGTCGGCGACTGGCCAACCTAGTCCCGGGTTCGTGGGGACGACCCTATAGTCGTCGGACATGTCGGCGGCGGGCCAATGTATGCCCGGGGTCGTGGGGACGACTCTGTAGTCGTCGGACAAGTCGGTGGCGGGCCAATCTAGTCCCGTGGTCGTGGGGACGACCCTATAGTCGTCGGACATGATGGTGGTCGGCCAATCTAGTCCCAGGGCCGTGGGGACGACCCTATAGTCGTCGGACATGTCGGCGGCGGGCCAACGTAGGGCCGGGGTCGTGGGGACGACCCTATAGTCGTCGGACAAGTCGGCGGCGGGCCTTACTAGTCCCGGGGTCGTGGGGACGACCCTATAGTCGTCGGACATGTCGGCGACTGGCCAACCTAGTCCCGGGTTCGTGGGGACGACCCTATAGTCGTCGGATATGTCGGCGGCGGGCCAATGTATGCCCGTAGTCGTGGGGACGACCCTATAGTCGTCACACATGTCGGCGGCTGGCCAACTTTGGCCCGTGGTCGTGGGGACGACCCTATAGTCGTCGGACATGTCGGCGACTGGCCAACCTAGTCCCGGGTTCGTGGGGACGACCCTATAGTCGTCGGACATGACGGCGGAGGGCCAATGTATGCCCGGGGTCGTGGGGACGACCCTATAGTCGTCGGACATGTCGGCGGCTGGCCAACTTTGGCCCGTGGTCGTGGGGACGACCCTATAGTCGTCGGACATGTCGGCGGCGGGCCAATGTATGCCCGGGGTCGTGGGGACGACCCTATAGTCGTCGGACATGATGGTGGCGCCCCAATCTAGTCCCGGGGTCGTGGGGACGACCCTATAGTCGTCGGACATGTCGGCGGCTGGCCAACTTTGGCCCGTGGTCGTGGGGACGACACTATAGTCGTCGGACGTGATGGTGGCGTGCCAATCTAGTCCCGGGGTCGTGGGGGCGACCCTATAGTCGTCGGACATGTCTGCGGCTGGGCAACTTTGGCCCGTGGTCGTGGGGACGGCCCTATAGTCGTCGGACAAGTCGGCAGCGGGCCAACCTAGTCCCGGGGTCGTGGAGACGACCCTATAGTCGTCGGACATGACGATGGCGGGGCAATCTACTCCTGGGGTCGTGGGGACGACCCCATAGTCGCCGGACAAGTCGGCGGCGGGCCAACATAGTCACGGGGTCGTGGGGACGACCCTATAGTCGTCGGATATGTCGGCGGCGGGCCAACCTAGTCCCGGGGTCGTGGGGACGACCCTATAGTCGTCGGACATGTCGGCGGCTGGCCAACATTGGCCCGTGGTCGTGGGGACGACACTATAGTCGTCGGACATGATGGTGGCGGGCCAATCTAGTCCCGGGGTCGTGGGGGCGACCCTATAGTCGTCGGACATGTCGGCGGCTGGGCAACTTTGGCCCGTGGTCGTGGGGACGACCCTATAGTCGTAGGACATGTCGACGGCTTGCCAACCTAGTCCCGGGGTCGCGGGGACGACCCTATAGTCGTCGGACATGTCGGCGGCTGGGAAGCTTTGGCCCGTGGTCGTGGGGAGGACCCTATAGTCGTCGGACATGTCGGCGGCTGGCAAACTTGGGCCCGTAGTCGCGGGGACGATCCTATAGTCGTCGGACATGACGGTGGCGGGCCAATCTACTCCCGGGGTCGTGGGGACGACCCTATAGTCGTCGGACATGATAGTGGCGCCCCAATCTAGTCCCGGGGTCGTGGGGACGACCCTATAGTCGTCGGACATGTCGGCGGCTGGCCAACTTTGGCCCGTGGTCGTGGGGACGACACTATAGTCGTCGGACATGATGGTGGCGTGCCAATCTAGTCCCGGGGTCGTGGGGGCGACCCTATAGTCGTCGGACATGTCGGCGGCTGGGCAACTTTGGCCCGTGGTCGTGGGGACGGCCCTATAGTCGTCGGACAAGTCGGCTGCGGGCCAACCTAGTCCCGGGGTCGTGGAGACGACCCTATAGTCGTCAGACAAGTCGGCGGAAGGCCAACATATTCCCGGGGTCGTGGAGACGACCCTATAGTCGTCGGACATGACGATGGCGGGGCAATCTACTCCTGGGGTCGGTGGGACGACCCCATAGTCGCCGGACAAGTCGGCGGCGGGCCAACATAGTCACGGGGTCGTGGGGACGACCCTATAGTCGTCGGATATGTCGGCGGCGGGCCAACCTAGTCCCGGAGTCGTGGGGACGACCCTATAGTCGTCGGACATGTCGGCGGCTGGGCAACTTTGGCCCGTGGTCGTGGGGACGACCCTATAGTCGTCGGACAAGTCGGCGGCGGGCCAACCTAGTCCCGGGGTCGTGGGGACGACCCTATAGTCGCCGGACATGTCGGCGGCTGGCCAATCTAGTCCCGGGGTCGTGGGGACGACCCTATAGTCGTCGGACATGATGGTGGTGGGCCAATCTAGTTCCAGGGCCGTGGGGACGACCCTATAGTCGTCGGACATGTCGGCGGCGGGCCAACGTAGGGCCGGGGTCGTGGGGACAACCCTATAGTCGTCGGACAAGTCGGCGGCGGGCCTTACTAGTCCCGGGTTCGTGGGGACGACCCTATAGTCGTCGGACATGTCGGCGGCGGGCCAATGTATGCCCGTAGTCGTGGGGACGACCCTATAGTCTTCACACATGTCGGCGGCTGGCCAACTTTGGCCCGTGGTCGTGGGGACGACCCTATAGTCGTCGGACATGTCGGCGGCTGGCCAACTTTGGCCCGTGGTCGTGGGGACGACCCTATAGTCGTCGGACATGTCGGCGGCGAGCCAATGTATGCCCGGGGTCGTGGGGACGACCCTATAGTCGTCGCACATGATGGTGGCGCCCCAATCTAGTCCCGGGGTCGTGGGGACGACCCTATAGTCGTCGGACATGTCGGCGGCTGGCCAACTTTGGCCCGTGGTCGTGGGGACGACACTATAGTCGTCGGACATGATGGTGGCGTGCCAATCTAGTCCCGGGGTCGTGGGGGCGACCCTATAGTCGTCGGACATGTCGGCGGCTGGGCAACTTTGGCCCGTGGTCGTGGGGACGGCCCTATAGTCGTCGGACAAGTCGGCTGCGGGCCAACCTAGTCCCGGGGCCGTGGAGACGACCCTATAGTCGTCGGACATGACGATGGCGGGGCAATCTACTCCTGGGGTCGTGGGGACGACCCCATAGTCGCCGGACAAGTCGGCGGCGGGCCAACATAGTCACGGGGTCGTGGGGACGACGCTATAGTCGTCGGATATGTCGGCGGCGGGCCAACCTAGTCCCGGGGTCGTGGGGACGACCCTATAGTCGTCGGACATGACGGTGGCGGGCCAATCTAGTCCCGGGTTCTTGGGTACGACTCTGTAGTCGTCGGACAGGTCGTCGGCAGGCCAACATAGTCCCGGGGTCGTGGGGACGACCCTGTAGTCGTCGGACATGACGGTGGCGGGCCAATCTAGTCCCGGGGCCGTGGGGACGACCGTATAGTCGTCGGATATGTCGGCGGCTGGCCCACCTAGCCCCGGTGTCGTCTGTACGACCGTATAGTCGTCGGACATGTCGACGGCTGGCCAACCTAGTCCCGGGGTGGTAGGCACGACCCTATAGTCGTCGGACAAGTCGGCGCCGGGCCATCCTAGTCCCGGGGTCGTGGGGATGACCCTATTGTCGTCGGACATGTCGGCGGCTGGCCAAATTTGGCCCGTGGTCGTGGGGACCACCCTATAGTCGTTGGACATGTCGGCGGCTGGCCAACTTTGGCCCGTGGTCGTGGGGACGACCCTATAGTCGTCGGATATGATGATGGCGGGCCAATCTTGCCCGGGGGTCGTGGGGACGACCCTATAGTCGTCGGACATATCGGCAGCTGGCCAACCTAGTCCCGGGGTGGTAGGGACGACCCTATAGTCGTCGGACAAGTCGGCGGCGGGCCAACCTACTCCCGGGGTCGTGGGGACGACCCTATAGTCGTCGGACAAGTCGGCGGCGGGCCTTACTAGTCCCGGGGTCGTGGGGACGACCCTATAGTCGTCGGACATGTCGGCGACTGGCCAACCTAGTCCCGTGGTCGTGGGGACGACCCTATAGTCGTCGGACATGATGGTGGTGGGCCAATCTAGTCCCAGGGCCGTGGGGACGACCCTATAGTCGTCGGACATGTCGGCGGCGGGCCAACGTAGGGCCGGGGTCGTGGGGACGACCCTATAGTCGTCGGACAAGTCGGCGGCGGGCCTTACTAGTCCCGGGGTCGTGGGGACGACCCTATAGTCGTCACACAGGTCGGCGGCTGGCCAACTTTGGCCCGTGGTCGTGCGGACGACCCTATAGTCGTCGGACATGTCGGCGACTGGCCAACCTAGTCCCGGGTTCGTGGGGACGACCCTATAGTCGTCGGACATGACGGCGGAGGGCCAATGTATGCCCGGGGTCGTGGGGACGACCCTATAGTCGTCGGATATGTCGGCGGCTGGCCAACTTTGGCCCGTGGTCGTGGGGACGACCCTATAGTCGTCGGACATGTCGGCGGCGGGCCAATGTATGCCCGGGGTCGTGGGGACGACCCTATAGTCGTCGGACATGATGGTGGCGCCCCAATCTAGTCCCGGGGTCGTGGGGACGACCCTATAGTCGTCGGACATGTCGGCGGCCGGGCAACTTTGGCCCGTGGTCGTGGGGACGGCCCTATAGTCGTCGGACAAGTCGGCTGCGGGCCAACCTAGTCCCGGGGTCGTGGAGACGACCCTATAGTCGTCGGACTTGACGATGGCGGGGCAATCTACTCCTGGGGTCGTGGGGACGACCCCATAGTCGCCGGACAAGTCGGCGGCGGGCCAACATAGTCACGGGGTCGTGGGGACGACCCTATAGTCGTCGGATATGTCGGCGGCGGGCCAACCTAGTCCCGGGGTCGTGGGGACGACCCTATAGTCGTCGGACATGTCGGCGGCAGGCCAACATTGGCCCGTGGTCGTGGGGACGACACTATAGTCTTCGGACATGATGGTGGCGGGCCAATCTAGTCCCGGGGTCGTGGGGGCGACCCTATAGTCGTCGGACATGTCGGCGGCTGGGCAACTTTGGCCCGTGGTCGTGGGGACGACCCTATAGTCGTAGGACATGTCGACGGCTTGCCAACCTAGTCCCGGGGTCGCGGGGACGACCCTATAGTCGTCGGACATGTCGGCGGCTGAGAAGCTTTGGCCCGTGGTCGTGGGGAGGACCCTATAGTCGTCGGACATGTCGGCGGCTTGCAAACTTTGGCCCGTAGTCGCGGGGACGATCCTATAGTCGTCGGACATGACGGTGGCGGGCCAATCTACTCCCGGGGTCGTGGGGACGACCCTATAGTCGTCGGACATGATGGTGGCGCCCCAATCTAGTCCCGGGGTCGTGGGGACGACCCTATAGTCGTCGGACATGTCGGCGGCTGGCCAACTTTGGCCCGTGGTCGTGGGGACGACACTATAGTCGTCGGACATGATGGTGGCGTGCCAATCTAGTCCCGGGGTCGTGGGGGCGACCCTATAGTCGTCGGACATGTCGGCGGCTGGGCAACTTTGGCCCGTGGTCGTGGGGACGGCCCTATAGTCGTCGGACAAGTCGGCTGCGGGCCAACCTAGTCCCGGGGTCGTGGAGACGACCCTATAGTCGTCAGACAAGTCGGCGGAAGGCCAACATATTCCCAGGGTCGTGGAGACGACCCTATAGTCGTCGGACATGACGATGGCGGGGCAATCTACTCCTGGGGTCGTGGGGACGACCCCATAGTCGCCGGACAAGTCGGCGGCGGGCCAACATAGTCACGGGGTCGTGGGGACGACCCTATAGTCGTCGGATATGTCGGCGGCGGGCCAACCTAGTCCCGGGGTCGTGGGGACGACCCTATAGTCGTCGGACATGTCGGCGGCTGGGCAACTTTGGCCCGTGGTCGTGGGGACGACCCTATAGTCGTCGGATATGTCGGCGGCTGGCCAACCTAGTACCGGGGTGGTAGGCACGACCCTATAGTCGTCGAACATGTCGGCGGCTGGCCAACTTTGGCCCGTGGTCGTTGGGACGACCCTATAGTCGTCGAACATGTCGGCGGCTGGCCAACTTTGGCCTGTGGTCGTGGGGACGACCCTATAGGCGTCGGACATGATGTTGGCGCCCCAATCTAGTCCCGGGGTCTTGGGGACGACCCTATAGTCGTCGGACATGTCGGCGACTGGCCAACCTAGTCCCGGGTTCGTGGGGACGACCCTATAGTCGTCGGACAAGTCGGCGGCGGGCCTTACTAGTCCCGGGGTCGTGGGGACGACCCTATAGTCGTCGGACATGTCGGCGACTGGCCAACCTAGTCCCGGGTTCGTGGGGACGACCCTATAGTCGTCGGACATGTCGGCGGCGGGCCAATGTATGCCCGTAGTCGTGGGGACGACCCTATAGTCTTCACACATGTCGGCGGCTGGCCAACTTTGGCCCGTGGTCGTTGGGACGACCCTATAGTCGTCGGACATGTCGGCGGCTGGCCAACTTTGGCCCGTGGTCGTGAGGACGACACTATAGTCGTCGGACATGATGGTGGCGTGCCAATCTAGTCCCGGGGTCGTGGGGGCGACCCTATAGTCGTCGGACATGTCGGCGGCTGGGCTACTTTGGCCCGTGGTCGTGGGGACGACCCTATAGTCGTAGGACATGTCGACGGCTTGCCAACCTAGCCCCGGGGTCGCGGGGACGACCCTATAGTCGTCGGACATGTCGGCGGCTGGGAAGCTTTGGCCCGTGGTCGTGGGGAGGACCCTATAGTCGTCGGACATGTCGGCGGCTGGCAAACTTTGGCCCGTAGTCGCGGGGACGATCCTATAGTCGTCGGACATGACGGTGGCGGGCCAATCATCTCCCGGGGTCGTGGGGACGACCCTATAGTCGTCGGACATGATGGTGGCGCCCCAATCTAGTCCCGGGGTCGTGGGGACGACCCTATAGTCGTCGGACATGTCGGCGGCTGGCCAACTTTGGCCCGTGGTCGTGGGGACGACACTATAGTCGCCGGACATGATGGCGGCGTGCCAATCTAGTCCCGGGGTCGTGGGGGCGACCCTATAGTCGTCGGACATGTCGGCGGCTGGGCAACTTTGGCCCGTGGTCGTGGGGACGGCCCTATAGTCGTCGGACAAGTCGGCTGCGGGCCAACCTAGTCCCGGGGTCGTGGAGACGACCCTATAGTCGTCAGACAAGTCGGCGGAAGGCCAACATATTCCCGGGGTCGTGGAGACGACCCTATAGTCGTCGGACATGACGATGGCGGGGCAATCTACTCCTGGGGTCGGTGGGACGACCCCATAGTCGCCGGACAAGTCGGCGGCGGGCCAACATAGTCACGGGGTCGTGGGGACGACCCTATAGTCGTCGGATATGTCGGCGGCGGGCCAACCTAGTCCCGGAGTCGTGGGGACGACCCTATAGTCGTCGGACATGTCGGCGGCTGGGCAACTTTGGCCCGTGGTCGTGGGGACGACCCTATAGTCGTCGGACAAGTCGGCGGCGGGCCAACCTAGTCCCGGGGTCGTGGGGACGACCCTATAGTCGCCGGACATGTCGGCGGCTGGCCAATCTAGTCCCGGGGTCGTGGGGACGACCCTATAGTCGTCGGACATGATGGTGGTGGGCCAATCTAGTTCCAGGGCCGTGGGGACGACCCTATAGTCGTCGGACATGTCGGCGGCGGGCCAACGTAGGGCCGGGGTCGTGGGGACAACCCTATAGTCGTCGGACAAGTCGGCGGCGGGCCTTACTAGTCCCGGGTTCGTGGGGACGACCCTATAGTCGTCGGACATGTCGGCGGCGGGCCAATGTATGCCCGTAGTCGTGGGGACGACCCTATAGTCTTCACACATGTCGGCGGCTGGCCAACTTTGGCCCGTGGTCGTGGGGACGACCCTATAGTCGTCGGACATGTCGGCGGCTGGCCAACTTTGGCCCGTGGTCGTGGGGACGACCCTATAGTCGTCGGACATGTCGGCGGCGAGCCAATGTATGCCCGGGGTCGTGGGGACGACCCTATAGTCGTCGCACATGATGGTGGCGCCCCAATCTAGTCCCGGGGTCGTGGGGACGACCCTATAGTCGTCGGACATGTCGGCGGCTGGCCAACTTTGGCCCGTGGTCGTGGGGACGACACTATAGTCGTCGGACATGATGGTGGCGTGCCAATCTAGTCCCGGGGTCGTGGGGGCGACCCTATAGTCGTCGGACATGTCGGCGGCTGGGCAACTTTGGCCCGTGGTCGTGGGGACGGCCCTATAGTCGTCGGACAAGTCGGCTGCGGGCCAACCTAGTCCCGGGGCCGTGGAGACGACCCTATAGTCGTCGGACATGACGATGGCGGGGCAATCTACTCCTGGGGTCGTGGGGACGACCCCATAGTCGCCGGACAAGTCGGCGGCGGGCCAACATAGTCACGGGGTCGTGGGGACGACGCTATAGTCGTCGGATATGTCGGCGGCGGGCCAACCTAGTCCCGGGGTCGTGGGGACGACCCTATAGTCGTCGGACATGACGGTGGCGGGCCAATCTAGTCCCGGGTTCTTGGGTACGACTCTGTAGTCGTCGGACAGGTCGTCGGCAGGCCAACATAGTCCCGGGGTCGTGGGGACGACCCTGTAGTCGTCGGACATGACGGTGGCGGGCCAATCTAGTCCCGGGGCCGTGGGGACGACCGTATAGTCGTCGGATATGTCGGCGGCTGGCCCACCTAGCCCCGGTGTCGTCTGTACGACCGTATAGTCGTCGGACATGTCGACGGCTGGCCAACCTAGTCCCGGGGTGGTAGGCACGACCCTATAGTCGTCGGACAAGTCGGCGCCGGGCCATCCTAGTCCCGGGGTCGTGGGGATGACCCTATTGTCGTCGGACATGTCGGCGGCTGGCCAAATTTGGCCCGTGGTCGTGGGGACCACCCTATAGTCGTTGGACATGTCGGCGGCTGGCCAACTTTGGCCCGTGGTCGTGGGGACGACCCTATAGTCGTCGGATATGATGATGGCGGGCCAATCTTGCCCGGGGGTCGTGGGGACGACCCTATAGTCGTCGGACATATCGGCAGCTGGCCAACCTAGTCCCGGGGTGGTAGGGACGACCCTATAGTCGTCGGACAAGTCGGCGGCGGGCCAACCTACTCCCGGGGTCGTGGGGACGACCCTATAGTCGTCGGACAAGTCGGCGGCGGGCCTTACTAGTCCCGGGGTCGTGGGGACGACCCTATAGTCGTCGGACATGTCGGCGACTGGCCAACCTAGTCCCGTGGTCGTGGGGACGACCCTATAGTCGTCGGACATGATGGTGGTGGGCCAATCTAGTCCCAGGGCCGTGGGGACGACCCTATAGTCGTCGGACATGTCGGCGGCGGGCCAACGTAGGGCCGGGGTCGTGGGGACGACCCTATAGTCGTCGGACAAGTCGGCGGCGGGCCTTACTAGTCCCGGGGTCGTGGGGACGACCCTATAGTCGTCACACAGGTCGGCGGCTGGCCAACTTTGGCCCGTGGTCGTGCGGACGACCCTATAGTCGTCGGACATGTCGGCGACTGGCCAACCTAGTCCCGGGTTCGTGGGGACGACCCTATAGTCGTCGGACATGACGGCGGAGGGCCAATGTATGCCCGGGGTCGTGGGGACGACCCTATAGTCGTCGGATATGTCGGCGGCTGGCCAACTTTGGCCCGTGGTCGTGGGGACGACCCTATAGTCGTCGGACATGTCGGCGGCGGGCCAATGTATGCCCGGGGTCGTGGGGACGACCCTATAGTCGTCGGACATGATGGTGGCGCCCCAATCTAGTCCCGGGGTCGTGGGGACGACCCTATAGTCGTCGGACATGTCGGCGGCCGGGCAACTTTGGCCCGTGGTCGTGGGGACGGCCCTATAGTCGTCGGACAAGTCGGCTGCGGGCCAACCTAGTCCCGGGGTCGTGGAGACGACCCTATAGTCGTCGGACTTGACGATGGCGGGGCAATCTACTCCTGGGGTCGTGGGGACGACCCCATAGTCGCCGGACAAGTCGGCGGCGGGCCAACATAGTCACGGGGTCGTGGGGACGACCCTATAGTCGTCGGATATGTCGGCGGCGGGCCAACCTAGTCCCGGGGTCGTGGGGACGACCCTATAGTCGTCGGACATGTCGGCGGCAGGCCAACATTGGCCCGTGGTCGTGGGGACGACACTATAGTCTTCGGACATGATGGTGGCGGGCCAATCTAGTCCCGGGGTCGTGGGGGCGACCCTATAGTCGTCGGACATGTCGGCGGCTGGGCAACTTTGGCCCGTGGTCGTGGGGACGACCCTATAGTCGTAGGACATGTCGACGGCTTGCCAACCTAGTCCCGGGGTCGCGGGGACGACCCTATAGTCGTCGGACATGTCGGCGGCTGAGAAGCTTTGGCCCGTGGTCGTGGGGAGGACCCTATAGTCGTCGGACATGTCGGCGGCTTGCAAACTTTGGCCCGTAGTCGCGGGGACGATCCTATAGTCGTCGGACATGACGGTGGCGGGCCAATCTACTCCCGGGGTCGTGGGGACGACCCTATAGTCGTCGGACATGATGGTGGCGCCCCAATCTAGTCCCGGGGTCGTGGGGACGACCCTATAGTCGTCGGACATGTCGGCGGCTGGCCAACTTTGGCCCGTGGTCGTGGGGACGACACTATAGTCGTCGGACATGATGGTGGCGTGCCAATCTAGTCCCGGGGTCGTGGGGGCGACCCTATAGTCGTCGGACATGTCGGCGGCTGGGCAACTTTGGCCCGTGGTCGTGGGGACGGCCCTATAGTCGTCGGACAAGTCGGCTGCGGGCCAACCTAGTCCCGGGGTCGTGGAGACGACCCTATAGTCGTCAGACAAGTCGGCGGAAGGCCAACATATTCCCAGGGTCGTGGAGACGACCCTATAGTCGTCGGACATGACGATGGCGGGGCAATCTACTCCTGGGGTCGTGGGGACGACCCCATAGTCGCCGGACAAGTCGGCGGCGGGCCAACATAGTCACGGGGTCGTGGGGACGACCCTATAGTCGTCGGATATGTCGGCGGCGGGCCAACCTAGTCCCGGGGTCGTGGGGACGACCCTATAGTCGTCGGACATGTCGGCGGCTGGGCAACTTTGGCCCGTGGTCGTGGGGACGACCCTATAGTCGTCGGATATGTCGGCGGCTGGCCAACCTAGTACCGGGGTGGTAGGCACGACCCTATAGTCGTCGAACATGTCGGCGGCTGGCCAACTTTGGCCCGTGGTCGTTGGGACGACCCTATAGTCGTCGAACATGTCGGCGGCTGGCCAACTTTGGCCTGTGGTCGTGGGGACGACCCTATAGGCGTCGGACATGATGTTGGCGCCCCAATCTAGTCCCGGGGTCTTGGGGACGACCCTATAGTCGTCGGACATGTCGGCGACTGGCCAACCTAGTCCCGGGTTCGTGGGGACGACCCTATAGTCGTCGGACAAGTCGGCGGCGGGCCTTACTAGTCCCGGGGTCGTGGGGACGACCCTATAGTCGTCGGACATGTCGGCGACTGGCCAACCTAGTCCCGGGTTCGTGGGGACGACCCTATAGTCGTCGGACATGTCGGCGGCGGGCCAATGTATGCCCGTAGTCGTGGGGACGACCCTATAGTCTTCACACATGTCGGCGGCTGGCCAACTTTGGCCCGTGGTCGTTGGGACGACCCTATAGTCGTCGGACATGTCGGCGGCTGGCCAACTTTGGCCCGTGGTCGTGAGGACGACACTATAGTCGTCGGACATGATGGTGGCGTGCCAATCTAGTCCCGGGGTCGTGGGGGCGACCCTATAGTCGTCGGACATGTCGGCGGCTGGGCTACTTTGGCCCGTGGTCGTGGGGACGACCCTATAGTCGTAGGACATGTCGACGGCTTGCCAACCTAGCCCCGGGGTCGCGGGGACGACCCTATAGTCGTCGGACATGTCGGCGGCTGGGAAGCTTTGGCCCGTGGTCGTGGGGAGGACCCTATAGTCGTCGGACATGTCGGCGGCTGGCAAACTTTGGCCCGTAGTCGCGGGGACGATCCTATAGTCGTCGGACATGACGGTGGCGGGCCAATCATCTCCCGGGGTCGTGGGGACGACCCTATAGTCGTCGGACATGATGGTGGCGCCCCAATCTAGTCCCGGGGTCGTGGGGACGACCCTATAGTCGTCGGACATGTCGGCGGCTGGCCAACTTTGGCCCGTGGTCGTGGGGACGACACTATAGTCGCCGGACATGATGGCGGCGTGCCAATCTAGTCCCGGGGTCGTGGGGGCGACCCTATAGTCGTCGGACATGTCGGCGGCTGGGCAACTTTGGCCCGTGGTCGTGGGGACGGCCCTATAGTCGTCGGACAAGTCGGCTGCGGGCCAACCTAGTCCCGGGGTCGTGGAGACGACCCTATAGTCGTCAGACAAGTCGGCGGAAGGCCAACATATTCCCGGGGTCGTGGAGACGACCCTATAGTCGTCGGACATGACGATGGCGGGGCAATCTACTCCTGGGGTCGTGGGGACGACCCCATAGTCGCCGGACAAGTCGGCGGCGGGCCAACATAGTCACGGGGTCGTGGGGACGACCCTATAGTCGTCGGATATGTCGGCGGCGGGCCAACCTAGTCCCGGGGTCGTGGGGACGACCCTATAGTCGTCGGACTTGTCGGCGGCTGGGCAACTTTGGCCCGTGGTCGTGGGGACGACCCTATAGTCGTCGGACAAGTCGGCGGCGGGCCAACCTAGTCCCGGGGTCGTGGGGACGACCCTATAGTCGTCGGACAAGTCGGCGGCGGGCCTTACTAGTCCCGGGGTCGTAGGGACGACCCTATAGTCGTCGGACATGTCGGCGACTGGCCAACCTAGTCCCGGGTTCGTGAGGACGACCCTATAGTCGTCGGACATGTCGGCGGCGGGCCAATGTATGCCCGTTGTCGTGGGGACGACCCTATAGTCTTCACACATGTCGGCGGCTGGCCAACTTTGGCCCGTGGTCGTGGGGACGACCCTATAGTCGTCGGACATGTCGGCGACTGGCCAACGTAGTCCCGGGTTCGTGGGGACGACCCTATAGTCGTCGGACATGTCGGCGGCGGGCCAATTTATGCCCGGGGTCGTGGGGACGACCCTATAGTCGTCGGACATGTCGGCGGCTGGCCAACTTTGGCCCGTGGTCGTGGGGACGACCCTATAGTCGTCGGACATATCGGCGGCGGGCCAATGTATGCCCGGAGTCGTGGGGACGACCCTATAGTCGTCGGACATGATGGTGGCGCCCCAATCTAGTCCCGGGGTCGTGGGGACGACCCTATAGTCGTCGGATATGTCGGCGGCTGGCCAACCTAGTACCGGGGTGGTAGGCACGACCCTATAGTCGTCGAACATGTCGGCGGCTGGCCAACTTTGGCCCGTGGTCGTTGGGACGACCCTATAGTCGTCGGACATGTCGGCGACTGGCCAACCTAGTCCCGGGGTCGTGGGGGCGACCCTATAGTCGTCGGACATGTCGGCGGCTGGGCTACTTTGGCCCGTGGTCGTGGGGACGACCCTATAGTCGTAGGACATGTCGACGGCTTGCCAACCTAGTCCCGGGGTCGCGGGGACGACCCTATAGTCGTCGGACATGTCGGCGGCTGGGAAGCTTTGGCCCGTGGTCGTGGGGAGGACCCTATAGTCGTCGGACATGTCGGCGGCTGGCAAACTTTGGCCCGTAGTCGCGGGGACGATCCTATAGTCGTCGGACATGACGGTGGCGGGCCAATCTACTCCCGGGGTCGTGGGGACGACCCTATAGTCGTCGGACATGATGGTGGCGCCCCAATCTAGTCCCGGGGTCGTGGGGACGACCCTATAGTCGTCGGACATGTCGGCGGCTGGCCAACTTTGGCCCGTGGTCGTTGGGACGACACTATAGTCGTCGGACATGATGGTGGCGGGCCAATCTAGTCCCGGGGTCGTGGGGGCGACCCTATAGTCGTCGGACATGTCGGCGGCTGGGCAACTTTGGCCCGTGGTCGTGGGGACGGCCCTATAGTCGTCGGACAAGTCGGCTGCGGGCCAACCTAGTCCCGGGGTCGTGGAGACGACCCTATAGTCGTCAGACAAGTCGGCGGAAGGCCAACATATTCCCGGGGTCGTGGAGACGACCCTATAGTCGTCGGACATGTCGGCGGCTGGGCAACTTTGGCCCGTGGTCGTGGGGACGACCCTATAGTCGTCGGACAAGTCGGCGGCGGGCCAACCTAGTCCCGGGGTCGTGGGGACGACCCTATAGTCGTCGGACATGTCGGCGGCTGGCCAATCTAGTCCCGGGGTCGTGGGGACGACCCTATAGTCGTCGGATATGTCGGCGGCTGGCCAACCTAGTACCGGGGTGGTAGGCACGACCCTATAGTCGTCGAACATGTCGGCGGCTGGCCAACTTTGGCCCGTGGTCGTTGGGACGACCCTATAGTCGTCGGACATGTCGGCGACTGGCCAACCTAGTCCCGGGTTCGTGGGGACGACCCTATAGTCGTCGGACATGTCGGCGGCGGGCCAATGTATGCCCGGGGTCGTGGGGACGACTCTGTAGTCGTCGGACAAGTCGGTGGCGGGCCAATCTAGTCCCGTGGTCGTGGGGACGACCCTATAGTCGTCGGACATGATGGTGGTCGGCCAATCTAGTCCCAGGGCCGTGGGGACGACCCTATAGTCGTCGGACATGTCGGCGGTGGGCCAACGTAGGGCCGGGGTCGTGGGGACGACCCTATAGTCGTCGGACAAGTCGGCGGCGGGCCTTACTAGTCCCGGGGTCGTGGGGACGACCCTATAGTCGTCGGACATGTCGGCGACTGGCCAAGCTAGTCCCGGGTTCGTGGGGACGACCCTATAGTCGTCGGATATGTCGGCGGCGGGCCAATGTATGCCCGTAGTCGTGGGGACGACCCTATAGTCGTCACACATGTCGGCGGCTGGCCAACTTTGGCCCGTGGTCGTGGGGACGACCCTATAGTCGTCGGACATGTCGGCGACTGGCCAACCTAGTCCCGGGTTCGTGGGGACGACCCTATAGTCGTCGGACATGACGGCGGAGGGCCAATGTATGCCCGGGGTCGTGGGGACGACCCTATAGTCGTCGGACATGTCGGCGGCTGGCCAACTTTGGCCCGTGGTCGTGGGGACGACCCTATAGTCGTCGGACATGTCGGCGGCGGGCCAATGTATGCCCGGGGTCGTGGGGACGACCCTATAGTCGTCGGACATGATGGTGGCGCCCCAATCTAGTCCCGGGGTCGTGGGGACGACCCTATAGTCGTCGGACATGTCGGCGGCTGGCCAACTTTGGCCCGTGGTCGTGGGGACGACACTATAGTCGTCGGACATGATGGTGGCGTGCCAATCTAGCCCCGGGGTCGTGGGGGCGACCCTATAGTCGTCGGACATGTCTGCGGCTGGGCAACTTTGGCCCGTGGTCGTGGGGACGGCCCTATAGTCGTCGGACAAGTCGGCTGCGGGCCAACCTAGTCCCGGGGTCGTGGAGACGACCCTATAGTCGTCGGACATGACGATGGCGGGGCAATCTACTCCTGGGGTCGTGGGGACGACCCCATAGTCGCCGGACAAGTCGGCGGCGGGCCAACATAGTCACGGGGTCGTGGGGACGACCCTATAGTCGTCGGATATGTCGGCGGCGGGCCAACCTAGTCCCGGGGTCGTGGGGACGACCCTATAGTCGTCGGACATGTCGGCGGCTGGCCAACATTGGCCCGTGGTCGTGGGGACGACACTATAGTCGTCGGACATGATGGTGGCGGGCCAATCTAGTCCCGGGGTCGTGGGGGCGACCCTATAGTCGTCGGACATGTCGGCGGCTGGGCAACTTTGGCCCGTGGTCGTGGGGACGACCCTATAGTCGTAGGACATGTCGACGGCTTGCCAACCTAGTCCCGGGGTCGCGGGGACGACCCTATAGTCGTCGGACATGTCGGCGGCTGGGAAGCTTTGGCCCGTGGTCGTGGGGAGGACCCTATAGTCGTCGGACATGTCGGCGGCTGGCAAACTTGGGCCCGTAGTCGCGGGGACGATCCTATAGTCGTCGGACATGACGGTGGCGGGCCAATCTACTCCCGGGGTCGTGGGGACGACCCTATAGTCGTCGGACATGATAGTGGCGCCCCAATCTAGTCCCGGGGTCGTGGGGACGACCCTATAGTCGTCGGACATGTCGGCGGCTGGCCAACTTTGGCCCGTGGTCGTGGGGACGACACTATAGTCGTCGGACATGATGGTGGCGTGCCAATCTAGTCCCGGGGTTGTGGGGGCGACCCTATAGTCGTCGGACATGATGGTGGCGCCCCAATCTAGTCCCGGGGTCGTGGGGACGACCCTATAGTCGTCGGACATGTCGGCGGCTGGCCAACTTTGGCCCGTGGTCGTTGGGACGACACTATAGTCGTCGGACATGATGGTGGCGGGCCAATCTAGTCCCGGGGTCGTGGGGGCGACCCTATAGTCGTCGGACATGTCGGCGGCTGGGCAACTTTGGCCCGTGGTCGTGGGGACGGCCCTATAGTCGTCGGACAAGTCGGCTGCGGGCCAACCTAGTCCCGGGGTCGTGGAGACGACCCTATAGTCGTCAGACAAGTCGGCGGAAGGCCAACATATTCCCGGGGTCGTGGAGACGACCCTATAGTCGTCGGACATGTCGGCGGCTGGGCAACTTTGGCCCGTGGTCGTGGGGACGACCCTATAGTCGTCGGACAAGTCGGCGGCGGGCCAACCTAGTCCCGGGGTCGTGGGGACGACCCTATAGTCGTCGGACATGTCGGCGGCTGGCCAATCTAGTCCCGGGGTCGTGGGGACGACCCTATAGTCGTCGGATATGTCGGCGGCTGGCCAACCTAGTACCGGGGTGGTAGGCACGACCCTATAGTCGTCGAACATGTCGGCGGCTGGCCAACTTTGGCCCGTGGTCGTTGGGACGACCCTATAGTCGTCGGACATGTCGGCGACTGGCCAACCTAGTCCCGGGTTCGTGGGGACGACCCTATAGTCGTCGGACATGTCGGCGGCGGGCCAATGTATGCCCGGGGTCGTGGGGACGACTCTGTAGTCGTCGGACAAGTCGGTGGCGGGCCAATCTAGTCCCGTGGTCGTGGGGACGACCCTATAGTCGTCGGACATGATGGTGGTCGGCCAATCTAGTCCCAGGGCCGTGGGGACGACCCTATAGTCGTCGGACATGTCGGCGGTGGGCCAACGTAGGGCCGGGGTCGTGGGGACGACCCTATAGTCGTCGGACAAGTCGGCGGCGGGCCTTACTAGTCCCGGGGTCGTGGGGACGACCCTATAGTCGTCGGACATGTCGGCGACTGGCCAAGCTAGTCCCGGGTTCGTGGGGACGACCCTATAGTCGTCGGATATGTCGGCGGCGGGCCAATGTATGCCCGTAGTCGTGGGGACGACCCTATAGTCGTCACACATGTCGGCGGCTGGCCAACTTTGGCCCGTGGTCGTGGGGACGACCCTATAGTCGTCGGACATGTCGGCGACTGGCCAACCTAGTCCCGGGTTCGTGGGGACGACCCTATAGTCGTCGGACATGACGGCGGAGGGCCAATGTATGCCCGGGGTCGTGGGGACGACCCTATAGTCGTCGGACATGTCGGCGGCTGGCCAACTTTGGCCCGTGGTCGTGGGGACGACCCTATAGTCGTCGGACATGTCGGCGGCGGGCCAATGTATGCCCGGGGTCGTGGGGACGACCCTATAGTCGTCGGACATGATGGTGGCGCCCCAATCTAGTCCCGGGGTCGTGGGGACGACCCTATAGTCGTCGGACATGTCGGCGGCTGGCCAACTTTGGCCCGTGGTCGTGGGGACGACACTATAGTCGTCGGACATGATGGTGGCGTGCCAATCTAGCCCCGGGGTCGTGGGGGCGACCCTATAGTCGTCGGACATGTCTGCGGCTGGGCAACTTTGGCCCGTGGTCGTGGGGACGGCCCTATAGTCGTCGGACAAGTCGGCTGCGGGCCAACCTAGTCCCGGGGTCGTGGAGACGACCCTATAGTCGTCGGACATGACGATGGCGGGGCAATCTACTCCTGGGGTCGTGGGGACGACCCCATAGTCGCCGGACAAGTCGGCGGCGGGCCAACATAGTCACGGGGTCGTGGGGACGACCCTATAGTCGTCGGATATGTCGGCGGCGGGCCAACCTAGTCCCGGGGTCGTGGGGACGACCCTATAGTCGTCGGACATGTCGGCGGCTGGCCAACATTGGCCCGTGGTCGTGGGGACGACACTATAGTCGTCGGACATGATGGTGGCGGGCCAATCTAGTCCCGGGGTCGTGGGGGCGACCCTATAGTCGTCGGACATGTCGGCGGCTGGGCAACTTTGGCCCGTGGTCGTGGGGACGACCCTATAGTCGTAGGACATGTCGACGGCTTGCCAACCTAGTCCCGGGGTCGCGGGGACGACCCTATAGTCGTCGGACATGTCGGCGGCTGGGAAGCTTTGGCCCGTGGTCGTGGGGAGGACCCTATAGTCGTCGGACATGTCGGCGGCTGGCAAACTTGGGCCCGTAGTCGCGGGGACGATCCTATAGTCGTCGGACATGACGGTGGCGGGCCAATCTACTCCCGGGGTCGTGGGGACGACCCTATAGTCGTCGGACATGATAGTGGCGCCCCAATCTAGTCCCGGGGTCGTGGGGACGACCCTATAGTCGTCGGACATGTCGGCGGCTGGCCAACTTTGGCCCGTGGTCGTGGGGACGACACTATAGTCGTCGGACATGATGGTGGCGTGCCAATCTAGTCCCGGGGTTGTGGGGGCGACCCTATAGTCGTCGGACATGTCGGCGGCTGGGCAACTTTGGCCCGTGGTCGTGGGGACGGCCCTATAGTCGTCGGACAAGTCGGCTGCGGGCCAACCTAGTCCCGGGGTCGTGGAGACGACCCTATAGTCGTCAGACAAGTCGGCGGAAGGCCAACATATTCCCGGGGTCGTGGAGACGACCCTATAGTCGTCGGACATGACGATGGCGGGGCAATCTACTCCTGGGGTCGGTGGGACGACCCCATAGTCGCCGGACAAGTCGGCGGCGGGCCAACATAGTCACGGGGTCGTGGGGACGACCCTATAGTCGTCGGATATGTCGGCGGCGGGCCAACCTAGTCCCGGAGTCGTGGGGACGACCCTATAGTCGTCGGACATGTCGGCGGCTGGGCAACTTTGGCCCGTGGTCGTGGGGACGACCCTATAGTCGTCGGACAAGTCGGCGGCGGGCCAACCTAGTCCCGGGGTCGTGGGGACGACCCTATAGTCGCCGGACATGTCGGCGGCTGGCCAATCTAGTCCCGGGGTCGTGGGGACGACCCTATAGTCGTCGGACATGATGGTGGTGGGCCAATCTAGTTCCAGGGCCGTGGGGACGAGCCTATAGTCGTCGGACATGTCGGCGGCGGGCCAACGTAGGGCCGGGGTCGTGGGGACAACCCTATAGTCGTCGGACAAGTCGGCGGCGGGCCTTACTAGTCCCGGGGTCGTGGGGACGACCCTATAGTCGTCGGACATGTCGGCGACTGGCCAACCTAGTCCCGGGTTCGTGGGGACGACCCTATAGTCGTCGGACATGTCGGCGGCGGGCCAATGTATGCCCGTAGTCGTGGGGACGACCCTATAGTCTTCACACATGTCGGCGGCTGGCCAACTTTGGCCCGTGGTCGTGGGGACGACCCTATAGTCGTCGGACATGCCGGCGGCTGGCCAACTTTGGCCCGTGGTCGTGGGGACGACCCTATAGTCGTCGGACATGTCGGCGGCGAGCCAATGTATGCCCGGGGTCGTGGGGACGACCCTATAGTCGTCGCACATGATGGTGGCGCCCCAATCTAGTCCCGGGGTCGTGGGGACGACCCTATAGTCGTCGGACATGTCGGCGGCTGGCCAACTTTGGCCCGTGGTCGTGGGGACGACACTATAGTCGTCGGACATGATGGTGGCGTGCCAATCTAGTCCCGGGGTCGTGGGGGCGACCCTATAGTCGTCGGACATGTCGGCGGCTGGGCAACTTTGGCCCGTGGTCGTGGGGACGGCCCTATAGTCGTCGGACAAGTCGGCTGCGGGCCAACCTAGTCCCGGGGCCGTGGAGACGACCCTATAGTCGTCGGACATGACGATGGCGGGGCAATCTACTCCTGGGGTCGTGGGGACGACCCCATAGTCGCCGGACAAGTCGGCGGCGGGCCAACATAGTCACGGGGTCGTGGGGACGACGCTATAGTCGTCGGATATGTCGGCGGCGGGCCAACCTAGTCCCGGGGTCGTGGGGACGACCCTATAGTCGTCGGACATGACGGTGGCGGGCCAATCTAGTCCCGGGTTCTTGGGTACGACTCTGTAGTCGTCGGACAGGTCGTCGGCAGGCCAACATAGTCCCGGGGTCGTGGGGACGACCCTGTAGTCGTCGGACATGACGGTGGCGGGCCAATCTAGTCCCGGGGCCGTGGGGACGACCGTATAGTCGTCGGATATGTCGGCGGCTGGCCCACCTAGCCCCGGTGTCGTCTGTACGACCGTATAGTCGTCGGACATGTCGACGGCTGGCCAACCTAGTCCCGGGGTGGTAGGCACGACCCTATAGTCGTCGGACAAGTCGGCGCCGGGCCATCCTAGTCCCGGGGTCGTGGGGATGACCCTATTGTCGTCGGACATGTCGGCGGCTGGCCAAATTTGGCCCGTGGTCGTGGGGACCACCCTATAGTCGTTGGACATGTCGGCGGCTGGCCAACTTTGGCCCGTGGTCGTGGGGACGACCCTATAGTCGTCGGATATGATGATGGCGGGCCAATCTTGCCCGGGGGTCGTGGGGACGACCCTATAGTCGTCGGACATATCGGCAGCTGGCCAACCTAGTCCCGGGGTGGTAGGGACGACCCTATAGTCGTCGGACAAGTCGGCGGCGGGCCAACCTACTCCCGGGGTCGTGGGGACGACCCTATAGTCGTCGGACATGTCGCCGGCTGGCCAATCTAGTCCCGGGGTCGTGGGGACGACCCTCTAGTCGTCGGATATGTCGGCGGTTGGCCAACCTAGTACCGGGGTTGTAGGCACGACCCTATAGTCGTCGAACATGTCGGCGGCTGGCCAACTTTGGCCTGTGGTCGTGGGGACGACCCTATAGTCGTCGGACCAGTCGGCGGCGGGCCAACCTAGTCCCGGGGTCGTGCGGACGACCCTATAGTCGTCGGACCAGTCGGCGGCGGGCCAACCTAGTCCCGGGGGCGTGGGGACGACCCTATGGTCGTCGGACATGTCGGCGGCTGGCCAACCTAGTCCCGGGGTCGTAGGGACGACCCTATAGACGTCGGATATGTCGGCGGCGGGCCAATCTAGTCCCGGGGTCGTGGGGACGACCATATAGTCGTCGGACAAGTCGGCGGAGGGCCAACCTAGTCCCGGGGTCGTGGGGACGACCCTATAGTCGTCGGAAAAATCGGTGGCTGGCCAACCTATTCCCGGGGTGGTAGGGACGACACTATAGTCGTCGGACAAGTCGGCGGCGGGCCAACCTAGTCCCGGGGTGGTGGAGACGACCCTATAGTCGTCGGACCTGTCGGCGGCTGGGCAGCTTTGGCCCGTGGTCGTGGGGACGACCCTATAGTCGTCGGATAAGTCGGCGGCGGGCCAACCTAGTCCCAGGATCGTGGGGACGACCCTATAGTCGTCGGACAAGTCGACGGCGGGCCATACTAGTCCCGGGGTCGTGGGGACGACCCTATAGTCGTCGGAAAAATCGGCGGCTGGCCAACCTAGTCCCGGGGTGGTAGGGACGACACTATAGTCGTCGGACAAGTCGGCGGCGGGCCAACCTAGTCCCGGGGTGGTGGGGACGACCCTATAGTCGTCGGACATGTCGGCGGCTGGCCAACATTGGCCCGTGGTCGTGGGGACGACACTATAGTCGTCGGACATGATGGTGGCGGGCCAATCTAGTCCCGGGGTCGTGGGGACGACACTATAGTCGTCGGATATGTCGGCGGCGGGCCAACCTAGTCCCGGGGTCGTGGGGACGACCCTATAGTCGTCGGACATGTCGGCGGCTGGCCAACATTGGCCCGTGGTCGTGGGGACGACACTATAGTCGTCGGACATGATGGTGGCGGTCCAATCTAGTCCCGGGGTCGTGGGGGCGACCCTATAGTCGTCGGACATGTCGGCGGCTGGGCAACTTTGGCCCGTGGTCGTGGGGACGACCCTATAGTCGTCGGACATGATGGTGGCGCCCCAATCTAGTCCCGGGGTCGTGTGGACGACCCTATAGTCGTCGGACATGTCGGCGGCGGGGCAACGTAGGCCCTGGGTCGTGGGGACGACCCTATAGTCGTCGGACAAGTCGGCGGCGGGCTATCTAGTCCCGGGGTCGTGGGGACGACCCTATAGTCGTCGGAAAAATCGGCGGCTGGCCAACCTAGTCCCGGGGTGGTAGGGACGACACTATAGTCGTCGGACAAGTCGGCGGCGGGCCAACCTAGTCCCGGGGTGGTGGGGACGACCCTATAGTCGTCGGACATGTCGGCGGCTGGGCAACTTTGGCCCGTGGTCGTGGGGACGACCCTATAGTCGTCGGATATGTCGGCGGCGGGCCAACCTAGTCCCGGGGTCGTGGGGACGATCCTATAGTCGTCGGATATGTCGGTGGCTGGCCAACTTTGGCCCGTGGTCGTGGGGACGACCCTATATTCGTCGGACAAGTCGGTGGCGGGCCAATCTAGTCCCGTGGTCGTGGGGACGACCCTATAGTCGTCGGACATGATGGTGGTGGGCCAATCTAGTCCCAGGGCCGTGGGGACGACCCTATAGTCGTCGGACATGTCGGCGGCGGGCCAACGTAGGGCCGGGGTCGTGGGGACGACCCTATAGTCGTCGGACAAGTCGGCGGCGGGCCTTACTAGTCCCGGGGTCGTGGGGACGACCCTATAGTCGTCACACATGTCGGCGGCTGGCCAACTTTGGCCCGTGGTCGTGGGGACGACCCTATAGTCGTCGGACATGTCGGCGACTGGCCAACCTAGTCCCGGGTTCGTGGGGACGACCCTATAGTCGTCGGACATGTCGGCGGCGGGCCAATGTATGCCCGGGGTCGTGGGGACGACCCTATAGTCGTCGGACATGATGGTGGCGCCCCAATCTAGTCCCGGGGTCGTGGGGACGACCCTATAGTCGTCGCACATGTCGGCGGCTGGCCAACTTTGGCCCGTGGTCGTGGGGACGACACTATAGTCGTCGGACATGATGGTGGCGTGCCAATCTAGTCCCGGGGTCGTGGGGGCGACCCTATAGTCGTCGGACATGTCGGCGGCTGGGCAACTTTGGCCCGTGGTCGTGGGGACGGCCCTATAGTCGTCGGACAAGTCGGCTGCGGGCCAACCTAGTCCCGGGGTCGTGGAGACGACCCTATAGTCGTCGGACATGACGATGGCGGGGCAATCTACTCCTGGGGTCGTGGGGACGACCCCATAGTCGCCGGACAAGTCGGCGGCGGGCCAACATAGTCACGGGGTCGTGGGGACGACCCTATAGTCGTCGGATATGTCGGCGGCGGGCCAACCTAGTCCCGGGGTCCTGGGGACGACCCTATAGTCGTCGGACATGTCGGCTGCTGGCCAACATTGGCCCGTGGTCGTGGGGACGACACTATAGTCGTCGGACATGATGGTGGCGGTCCAATCTATTCCCGGGGTCGTGGGGGCGACCCTATAGTCGTCGGACATGTCGGCGGCTGGGCAACTTTGGCCCGTGGTCGTGGGGACGACCCTATAGTCGTAGGACATGTCGGCGGCTGGGCAACTTTGGCCCGTGGTCGTGGGGACGGCCCTATAGTCGTCGGACAAGTCGGCTGCGGGCCAACCTAGTCCCGGAGTCGTGGAGACGACCCTATAGTCGTCAGACAAGTCGGCGGAAGGCCAACATATTCCCGGGGTCGTGGAGACGACCCTATAGTCGTCGGACATGACGATGGCGGGGCAATCTACCCCTGGGGTCGTGGGGACGACCCCATAGTCGCCGGACAAGTCGGCGGCGGGCCAACATAGTCACGGGGTCGTGGGGACGACCCTATAGTCGTCGGATATGTCGGCGGCGGGCCAACCTAGTCCCGGGGTCGTAGGGACGACCCTATAGTCGTCGGACATGTCGGCGGCTGGGCAACTTTGGCCCGTGGTCGTGGGGACGACCCTATAGTCGTCGGACAAGTCGGCGACGGGCCAACCTAGTCCCGGGGTCGTGGGGACGACCCTATAGTCGTCGGACATGTCGGCGGCTGGCCAATCTAGTCCCGGGGTCGTGGGGACGACCCTATAGTCGTCGGATATGTCGGCGGCTGGCCAACCTAGTACCGGGGTGGTAGGCACGACCCTATAGTCGTCGAACATGTCGGCGGCTGGCCAACTTTGGCCCGTGGTCGTTGGGACGACCCTATAGTCGTCGGACATGTCGGCGACTGGCCAACCTAGTCCCGGGTTCGTGGGGACGACCCTATAGTCGTCGGACATGTCGGCGGCGGGCCAATGTATGCCCGGCGTCGTGGGGACGACCCTATAGTCGTCGGACAAGTCGGTGGCGGGCCAATCTAGTCCCGTGGTCGTGGGGACGACCCTATAGTCGTCGGACATGATGGTGGTGGGCCAATCTAGTCCCAGGGCCGTGGGGACGACCCTATAGTCGTCGGACATGTCGGCGGCGGGCCAACGTAGGGCCGGGGTCGTGGGGACGACCCTATAGTCGTCGGACAAGTCGGCGGCGGGCCTTACTAGTCCCGGGGTCGTGGGGACGACCCTATAGTCGTCGGACATGTCGGCGACTGGCCAACCTAGTCCCGGGTTCTTGGGGACGACCCTATAGTCGTCGGACATGTCGGCGGCGGGCCAATGTATGCCCGTAGTCGTGGGGACGACCCTATAGTCGTCACACAGGTCGGCGGCTGGCCAACTTTGGCCCGTGGTCGTGCGGACGACCCTATAGTCGTCGGACATGTCGGCGACTGGCCAACCTAGTCCCGGGTTCGTGGGGACGACCCTATAGTCGTCGGACATGACGGCGGAGGGCCAATGTATGCCCGGGGTCGTGGGGACGACCCTATAGTCGTCGGATATGTCGGCGGCTGGCCAACTTTGGCCCGTGGTCGTGGGGACGACCCTATAGTCGTCGGACATGTCGGCGGCGGGCCAATGTATGCCCGGGGTCGTGGGGACGACCCTATAGTCGTCGGACATGATGGTGGCGCCCCAATCTAGTCCCGGGGTCGTGGGGACGACCCTATAGTCGTCGGACATGTCGGCGGCCGGGCAACTTTGGCCCGTGGTCGTGGGGACGGCCCTATAGTCGTCGGACAAGTCGGCTGCGGGCCAACCTAGTCCCGGGGTCGTGGAGACGACCCTATAGTCGTCGGACTTGACGATGGCGGGGCAATCTACTCCTGGGGTCGTGGGGACGACCCCATAGTCGCCGGACAAGTCGGCGGCGGGCCAACATAGTCACGGGGTCGTGGGGACGACCCTATAGTCGTCGGATATGTCGGCGGCGGGCCAACCTAGTCCCGGGGTCGTGGGGACGACCCTATAGTCGTCGGACATGTCGGCGGCAGGCCAACATTGGCCCGTGGTCGTGGGGACGACACTATAGTCTTCGGACATGATGGTGGCGGCCCAATCTAGTCCCGGGGTCGTGGGGGCGACCCTATAGTCGTCGGACATGTCGGCGGCTGGGCAACTTTGGCCCGTGGTCGTGGGGACGACCCTATAGTCGTAGGACATGTCGACGGCTTGCCAACCTAGTCCCGGGGTCGCGGGGACGACCCTATAGTCGTCGGACATGTCGGCGGCTGAGAAGCTTTGGCCCGTGGTCGTGGGGAGGACCCTATAGTCGTCGGACATGTCGGCGGCTGGCAAACTTTGGCCCGTAGTCGCGGGGACGATCCTATAGTCGTCGGACATGACGGTGGCGGGCCAATCTACTCCCGGGGTCGTGGGGACGACCCTATAGTCGTCGGACATGATGGTGGCGCCCCAATCTAGTCCCGGGGTCGTGGGGACGACCCTATAGTCGTCGGACATGTCGGCGGCTGGCCAACTTTGGCCCGTGGTCGTGGGGACGACACTATAGTCGTCGGACATGATGGTGGCGTGCCAATCTAGTCCCGGGGTCGTGGGGGCGACCCTATAGTCGTCGGACATGTCGGCGGCTGGGCAACTTTGGCCCGTGGTCGTGGGGACGGCCCTATAGTCGTCGGACAAGTCGGCTGCGGGCCAACCTAGTCCCGGGGTCGTGGAGACGACCCTATAGTCGTCAGACAAGTCGGCGGAAGGCCAACATATTCCCGGGGTCGTGGAGACGACCCTATAGTCGTCGGACATGACGATGGCGGGGCAATCTACTCCTGGGGTCGTGGGGACGACCCCATAGTCGCCGGACAAGTCGGCGGCGGGCCAACATAGTCACGGGGTCGTGGGGACGACCCTATAGTCGTCGGATATGTCGGCGGCGGGCCAACCTAGTCCCGGGGTCGTGGGGACGACCCTATAGTCGTCGGACATGACGATGGCGGGGCAATCTACTCCTGGGGTCGTGGGGACGACCCCATAGTCGCCGGACAAGTCGGCGGCGGGCCAACATAGTCACGGGGTCGTGGGGACGACCCTATAGTCGTCGGATATGTCGGCGGCGGGCCAACCTAGTCCCGGGGTCGTGGGGACGACCCTATAGTCGTCGGACATGTCGGCGGCTGGGCAACTTTGGCCCGTGGTCGTGGGGACGACCCTATAGTCGTCGGATATGTCGGCGGCTGGCCAACCTAGTACCGGGGTGGTAGGCACGACCCTATAGTCGTCGAACATGTCGGCGGCTGGCCAACTTTGGCCCGTGGTCGTTGGGACGACCCTATAGTCGTCGGACATGTCGGCGACTGGCCAACCTAGTCCCGGGTTCGTGGGGACGACCCTATAGTCGTCGGACATGTCGGCGGCTGGGCAACTTTGGCCCGTGGTCGTGGGGACGACCCTATAGTCGTCGGATATGTCGGCGGCTGGCCAACCTAGTACCGGGGTGGTAGGCACGACCCTATAGTCGTCGAACATGTCGGCGGCTGGCCAACTTTGGCCCGTGGTCGTTGGGACGACCCTATAGTCGTCGGACATGTCGGCGGCTGGGCAACTTTGGCCCGTGGTCGTGGGGACGACCCTATAGTCGTCGGATATGTCGGCGGCGGGCCAACCTAGTCCCGGGGTCGTGGGGACGACCCTATAGTCGTCGGACATGTCGGCGGCAGGCCAACATTGGCCCGTGGTCGTGGGGACGACACTATAGTCTTCGGACATGATGGTGGCGGCCCAATCTAGTCCCGGGGTCGTGGGGGCGACCCTATAGTCGTCGGACATGTCGGCGGCTGGGCAACTTTGGCCCGTGGTCGTGGGGACGACCCTATAGTCGTAGGACATGTCGACGGCTTGCCAACCTAGTCCCGGGGTCGCGGGGACGACCCTATAGTCGTCGGACATGTCGGCGGCTGAGAAGCTTTGGCCCGTGGTCGTGGGGAGGACCCTATAGTCGTCGGACATGTCGGCGGCTGGCAAACTTTGGCCCGTAGTCGCGGGGACGATCCTATAGTCGTCGGACATGACGGTGGCGGGCCAATCTACTCCCGGGGTCGTGGGGACGACCCTATAGTCGTCGGACATGATGGTGGCGCCCCAATCTAGTCCCGGGGTCGTGGGGACGACCCTATAGTCGTCGGACATGTCGGCGGCTGGCCAACTTTGGCCCGTGGTCGTGGGGACGACACTATAGTCGTCGGACATGATGGTGGCGTGCCAATCTAGTCCCGGGGTCGTGGGGGCGACCCTATAGTCGTCGGACATGTCGGCGGCTGGGCAACTTTGGCCCGTGGTCGTGGGGACGGCCCTATAGTCGTCGGACAAGTCGGCTGCGGGCCAACCTAGTCCCGGGGTCGTGGAGACGACCCTATAGTCGTCAGACAAGTCGGCGGAAGGCCAACATATTCCCGGGGTCGTGGAGACGACCCTATAGTCGTCGGACATGACGATGGCGGGGCAATCTACTCCTGGGGTCGTGGGGACGACCCCATAGTCGCCGGACAAGTCGGCGGCGGGCCAACATAGTCACGGGGTCGTGGGGACGACCCTATAGTCGTCGGATATGTCGGCGGCGGGCCAACCTAGTCCCGGGGTCGTGGGGACGACCCTATAGTCGTCGGACATGTCGGCGGCTGGGCAACTTTGGCCCGTGGTCGTGGGGACGACCCTATAGTCGTCGGATATGTCGGCGGCTGGCCAACCTAGTACCGGGGTGGTAGGCACGACCCTATAGTCGTCGAACATGTCGGCGGCTGGCCAACTTTGGCCCGTGGTCGTTGGGACGACCCTATAGTCGTCGGACATGTCGGCGACTGGCCAACCTAGTCCCGGGTTCGTGGGGACGACCCTATAGTCGTCGGACAAGTCGGCGGCGGGCCTTACTAGTCCCGGGGTCGTGGGGACGACCCTATAGTCGTCGGACATGTCGGCGACTGGCCAACCTAGTCCCGGGTTCGTGGGGACGACCCTATAGTCGTCGGACATGTCGGCGGCGGGCCAATGTATGCCCGTAGTCGTGGGGACGACCCTATAGTCTTCACACATGTCGGCGGCTGGCCAACTTTGGCCCGTGGTCGTGGGGACGACCCTATAGTCGTCGGACATGTCGGCGGCTGGCCAACCTAGTACCGGGGTGGTAGGCACGACCCTATAGTCGTCGAACATGTCGGCGGCTGGCCAACTTTGGCCCGTGGTCGTTGGGACGACCCTATAGTCGTCGGACATGTCGGCGGCTGGCAAACTTTGGCCCGTAGTCGCGGGGACGATCCTATAGTCGTCGGACATGACGGTGGCGGGCCAATCATCTCCCGGGGTCGTGGGGACGACCCTATAGTCGTCGGACATGATGGTGGCGCCCCAATCTAGTCCCGGGGTCGTGGGGACGACCCTATAGTCGTCGGACATGTCGGCGGCTGGCCAACTTTGGCCCGTGGTCGTGGGGACGACACTATAGTCGTCGGACATGATGGTGGCGTGCCAATCTAGTCCCGGGGTCGTGGGGGCGACCCTATAGTCGTCGGACATGTCGGCGGCTGGGCAACTTTGGCCCGTGGTCGTGGGGGACGGCCCTATAGTCGTCGGACAAGTCGGCTGCGGGCCAACCTAGTCCCGGGGTCGTGGAGACGACCCTATAGTCGTCAGACAAGTCGGCGGAAGGCCAACATATTCCCGGGGTCGTGGAGACGACCCTATAGTCGTCGGACATGACGATGGCGGGGCAATCTACTCCTGGGGTCGTGGGGACGACCCCATAGTCGCCGGACAAGTCGGCGGCGGGCCAACATAGTCACGGGGTCGTGGGGACGACCCTATAGTCGTCGGATATGTCGGCGGCGGGCCAACCTAGTCCCGGGGTCGTGGGGACGACCCTATAGTCGTCGGACTTGTCGGCGGCTGGGCAACTTTGGCCCGTGGTCGTGGGGACGACCCTATAGTCGTCGGACAAGTCGGCGGCGGGCCAACCTAGTCCCGGGGTCGTGGAGACGACCCTATAGTCGTCGGACATGACGATGGCGGGGCAATCTACTCCTGGGGTCGTGGGGACGACCCCATAGTCGCCGGACAAGTCGGCGGCGGGCCAACATAGTCACGGGGTCGTGGGGACGACCCTATAGTCGTCGGATATGTCGGCGGCGGGCCAACCTAGTCCCGGGGTCCTGGGGACGACCCTATAGTCGTCGGACATGTCGGCTGCTGGCCAACATTGGCCCGTGGTCGTGGGGACGACACTATAGTCGTCGGACATGATGGTGGCGGTCCAATCTATTCCCGGGGTCGTGGGGGCGACCCTATAGTCGTCGGACATGTCGGCGGCTGGGCAACTTTGGCCCGTGGTCGTGGGGACGACCCTATAGTCGTAGGACATGTCGGCGGCTGGGCAACTTTGGCCCGTGGTCGTGGGGACGGCCCTATAGTCGTCGGACAAGTCGGCTGCGGGCCAACCTAGTCCCGGAGTCGTGGAGACGACCCTATAGTCGTCAGACAAGTCGGCGGAAGGCCAACATATTCCCGGGGTCGTGGAGACGACCCTATAGTCGTCGGACATGACGATGGCGGGGCAATCTACCCCTGGGGTCGTGGGGACGACCCCATAGTCGCCGGACAAGTCGGCGGCGGGCCAACATAGTCACGGGGTCGTGGGGACGACCCTATAGTCGTCGGATATGTCGGCGGCGGGCCAACCTAGTCCCGGGGTCGTGGGGACGACCCTATAGTCGTCGGACATGTCGGCGGCTGGGCAACTTTGGCCCGTGGTCGTGGGGACGACCCTATAGTCGTCGGACAAGTCGGCGGCGGGCCAACCTAGTCCCGGGGTCGTGGGGACGACCCTATAGTCGTCGGACATGTCGGCGGCTGGCCAATCTAGTCCCGGGGTCGTGGGGACGACCCTATAGTCGTCGGATATGTCGGCGGCTGGCCAACCTAGTACCGGGGTGGTAGGCACGACCCTATAGTCGTCGAACATGTCGGCGGCTGGCCAACTTTGGCCCGTGGTCGTTGGGACGACCCTATAGTCGTCGGACATGTCGGCGACTGGCCAACCTAGTCCCGGGTTCGTGGGGACGACCCTATAGTCGTCGGACATGTCGGCGGCGGGCCAATGTATGCCCGGCGTCGTGGGGACGACCCTATAGTCGTCGGACAAGTCGGTGGCGGGCCAATCTAGTCCCGTGGTCGTGGGGACGACCCTATAGTCGTCGGACATGATGGTGGTGGGCCAATCTAGTCCCAGGGCCGTGGGGACGACCCTATAGTCGTCGGACATGTCGGCGGCGGGCCAACGTAGGGCCGGGGTCGTGGGGACGACCCTATAGTCGTCGGACAAGTCGGCGGCGGGCCTTACTAGTCCCGGGGTCGTGGGGACGACCCTATAGTCGTCGGACATGTCGGCGACTGGCCAACCTAGTCCCGGGTTCTTGGGGACGACCCTATAGTCGTCGGACATGTCGGCGGCGGGCCAATGTATGCCCGTAGTCGTGGGGACGACCCTATAGTCGTCACACAGGTCGGCGGCTGGCCAACTTTGGCCCGTGGTCGTGCGGACGACCCTATAGTCGTCGGACATGTCGGCGACTGGCCAACCTAGTCCCGGGTTCGTGGGGACGACCCTATAGTCGTCGGACATGACGGCGGAGGGCCAATGTATGCCCGGGGTCGTGGGGACGACCCTATAGTCGTCGGATATGTCGGCGGCTGGCCAACTTTGGCCCGTGGTCGTGGGGACGACCCTATAGTCGTCGGACATGTCGGCGGCGGGCCAATGTATGCCCGGGGTCGTGGGGACGACCCTATAGTCGTCGGACATGATGGTGGCGCCCCAATCTAGTCCCGGGGTCGTGGGGACGACCCTATAGTCGTCGGACATGTCGGCGGCCGGGCAACTTTGGCCCGTGGTCGTGGGGACGGCCCTATAGTCGTCGGACAAGTCGGCTGCGGGCCAACCTAGTCCCGGGGTCGTGGAGACGACCCTATAGTCGTCGGACTTGACGATGGCGGGGCAATCTACTCCTGGGGTCGTGGGGACGACCCCATAGTCGCCGGACAAGTCGGCGGCGGGCCAACATAGTCACGGGGTCGTGGGGACGACCCTATAGTCGTCGGATATGTCGGCGGCGGGCCAACCTAGTCCCGGGGTCGTGGGGACGACCCTATAGTCGTCGGACATGTCGGCGGCAGGCCAACATTGGCCCGTGGTCGTGGGGACGACACTATAGTCTTCGGACATGATGGTGGCGGGCCAATCTAGTCCCGGGGTCGTGGGGGCGACCCTATAGTCGTCGGACATGTCGGCGGCTGGGCAACTTTGGCCCGTGGTCGTGGGGACGACCCTATAGTCGTAGGACATGTCGACGGCTTGCCAACCTAGTCCCGGGGTCGCGGGGACGACCCTATAGTCGTCGGACATGTCGGCGGCTGAGAAGCTTTGGCCCGTGGTCGTGGGGAGGACCCTATAGTCGTCGGACATGTCGGCGGCTGGCAAACTTTGGCCCGTAGTCGCGGGGACGATCCTATAGTCGTCGGACATGACGGTGGCGGGCCAATCTACTCCCGGGGTCGTGGGGACGACCCTATAGTCGTCGGACATGATGGTGGCGCCCCAATCTAGTCCCGGGGTCGTGGGGACGACCCTATAGTCGTCGGACATGTCGGCGGCTGGCCAACTTTGGCCCGTGGTCGTGGGGACGACACTATAGTCGTCGGACATGATGGTGGCGTGCCAATCTAGTCCCGGGGTCGTGGGGGCGACCCTATAGTCGTCGGACATGTCGGCGGCTGGGCAACTTTGGCCCGTGGTCGTGGGGACGGCCCTATAGTCGTCGGACAAGTCGGCTGCGGGCCAACCTAGTCCCGGGGTCGTGGAGACGACCCTATAGTCGTCAGACAAGTCGGCGGAAGGCCAACATATTCCCGGGGTCGTGGAGACGACCCTATAGTCGTCGGACATGACGATGGCGGGGCAATCTACTCCTGGGGTCGTGGGGACGACCCCATAGTCGCCGGACAAGTCGGCGGCGGGCCAACATAGTCACGGGGTCGTGGGGACGACCCTATAGTCGTCGGATATGTCGGCGGCGGGCCAACCTAGTCCCGGGGTCGTGGGGACGACCCTATAGTCGTCGGACATGTCGGCGGCTGGGCAACTTTGGCCCGTGGTCGTGGGGACGACCCTATAGTCGTCGGATATGTCGGCGGCTGGCCAACCTAGTACCGGGGTGGTAGGCACGACCCTATAGTCGTCGAACATGTCGGCGGCTGGCCAACTTTGGCCCGTGGTCGTTGGGACGACCCTATAGTCGTCGGACATGTCGGCGACTGGCCAACCTAGTCCCGGGTTCGTGGGGACGACCCTATAGTCGTCGGACAAGTCGGCGGCGGGCCTTACTAGTCCCGGGGTCGTGGGGACGACCCTATAGTCGTCGGACATGTCGGCGACTGGCCAACCTAGTCCCGGGTTCGTGGGGACGACCCTATAGTCGTCGGACATGTCGGCGGCGGGCCAATGTATGCCCGTAGTCGTGGGGACGACCCTATAGTCTTCACACATGTCGGCGGCTGGCCAACTTTGGCCCGTGGTCGTGGGGACGACCCTATAGTCGTCGGACATGTCGGCGGCTGGCCAACCTAGTACCGGGGTGGTAGGCACGACCCTATAGTCGTCGAACATGTCGGCGGCTGGCCAACTTTGGCCCGTGGTCGTTGGGACGACCCTATAGTCGTCGGACATGTCGGCGGCTGGCCAACTTTGGCCCGTGGTCGTGAGGACGACACTATAGTCGTCGGACATGATGGTGGCGTGCCAATCTAGTCCCGGGGTCGTGGGGGCGACCCTATAGTCGTCGGACATGTCGGCGGCTGGGCTACTTTGGCCCGTGGTCGTGGGGACGACCCTATAGTCGTAGGACATGTCGACGGCTTGCCAACCTAGCCCCGGGGTCGCGGGGACGACCCTATAGTCGTCGGACATGTCGGCGGCTGGGAAGCTTTGGCCCGTGGTCGTGGGGAGGACCCTATAGTCGTCGGACATGTCGGCGGCTGGCAAACTTTGGCCCGTAGTCGCGGGGACGATCCTATAGTCGTCGGACATGACGGTGGCGGGCCAATCATCTCCCGGGGTCGTGGGGACGACCCTATAGTCGTCGGACATGATGGTGGCGCCCCAATCTAGTCCCGGGGTCGTGGGGACGACCCTATAGTCGTCGGACATGTCGGCGGCTGGCCAACTTTGGCCCGTGGTCGTGGGGACGACACTATAGTCGTCAGACATGATGGTGGCGTGCCAATCTAGTCCCGGGGTCGTGGGGGCGACCCTATAGTCGTCGGACATGTCGGCGGCTGGGCAACTTTGGCCCGTGGTCGTGGGGACGGCCCTATAGTCGTCGGACAAGTCGGCTGCGGGCCAACCTAGTCCCGGGGTCGTGGAGACGACCCTATAGTCGTCAGACAAGTCGGCGGAAGGCCAACATATTCCCGGGGTCGTGGAGACGACCCTATAGTCGTCGGACATGACGATGGCGGGGCAATCTACTCCTGGGGTCGTGGGGACGACGCCATAGTCGCCGGACAAGTCGGCGGCGGGCCAACATAGTCACGGGGTCGTGGGGACGACCCTATAGTCGTCGGATATGTCGGCGGCGGGCCAACCTAGTCCCGGGGTCGTGGGGACGACCCTATAGTCGTCGGACTTGTCGGCGGCTGGGCAACTTTGGCCCGTGGTCGTGGGGACGACCCTATAGTCGTCGGACAAGTCGGCGGCGGGCCAACCTAGTCCCGGGGTCGTGGGGACGACCCTATAGTCGTCGGACATGTCGGCGGCTGGCCAACCTAGTCCCGGGTTCGTGGGGACGACCCTATAGTCGTCGGACATGTCGGCGGCTGGCCAACCTAGTCCCGGGTTCGTGGGGACGACCCTATAGTCGTCGAACAAGTCGGCGGCTGGCCAACCTAGTCCCGGGGTCGTGGGGACGACCCTATAGTCGTCGGACAAGTCGGCGGCTGGCCAACCTAGTCCCGGGTTCGTGGGGACGACCCTATAGTCGTCGGACATGTCGGCGGCTGGCCAACCTAGTCCCGGGTTCGTGGGGACGACCCTATAGTCGTCGGACTAGCCGGCGGCGGGCCAACGTAGGCCCAGGGTCGTACGGACGACACTATAGTCGTCGGACATGACGGTGGAGGGCCAATCTAGTCCCGGGGTCGTGGGGACGACCCAATAGTCGCCGGACATGTCGGCGGCTGGCTATCCTTGGCCCGTGGTCGTGGGGACGACCGTATAGTCGCCGGACATGTCGGCGGCTGGCCAGCATTGTCCCGGGGTCGTGGGGACGATCCAATAGTCGCCGGACATGTCGGCGGCTGGCTATCCTTGGCCCGTGGTCGTGGGGACGACCGAATAGTCGTCGGACATGTCGGTGGCTGGCCAGCTTTGTCCCGGGGTCGTGGGGACGACCCTATAGTCGTCGGACAAGTCGGCGGCGAGGCAACCTAGTCCCGCGGTCGTGGGGACGACCCTATAGTCGTCGGACATGTCGGCATCGGCCAGCTTTGCCCCGGGGTCGTGGGGACGAACCTATAGTCGTCGGACATGCCGGCAGCTGGCCAACTTTGGCCCGGGGTAGTGGGGACGACCCTATAGTCATCGGATATATCGGCATCTTGCCAACCTAGTCCCGGGATCGTGGGGACGAACCTATAGTCGTCGGACATGTCGGCGGCGTGGCAACGTAGGCACAGGGTCGTGGGGACGACCCTATAGTCGTCGGACATGCCGGCGGCTGGCCAACCTAGTCCCGGGGTCGTGGGGACGACCCTATAGTCGTCGGACAAGTCGGCGGCGAGGCAACCTAGTCCCGCGGTCGTGGGGACGACCCTATAGCCGTCGGACGTGTCGGCGGCTGGGCAACTTTGGCCCCTGGTCGTGGGGATAACCGTATAGTCGTCGGACATGTCGGCAGCTGGCCAACTATGACCCGGGCCCGTGGGGATGACCCTATAGTCGTTGGACATGTTGGCGGCGGGCCAATCTAGTCCCGTGTTCGTGGGGACTACCCCATAGTCGTTGGACATGTCGGCGCCGGGCCAACCTAGTACCGGGGTCGTGGGGACCACCCTATAATCGTCGGACAAGTCGGCGGCGAGGCAACCTAGTCCGGCGGTCGTGGGGACGACCCTATAGCCGTCGGACGTGTCGGCGGCTGGGCAACTTTGGCCCCTGGTCTTGGGGACAACCGTATTGTCGTCGGACATGTCGGCGGCGGGCCAACTTTGGCCCGTGGTCGTGGGGACGACCCTATAGTCGTCGGACATGTCGGCGGCTGGCCAACCTAGTCCCGGGGTGGTGGGGACGACCCTATAGTCGTCGGACAAGTCGGCGGCGAGGCAACCTAGTCCGGCGGTCGTGGGGACGACCCTATAGCCGTCGGACGTGTCGGCGGCTGGGCAACATTGGCCCCTGGTCGTGGGGACAACCGTATAGTCGTCGGACATGTCGGCGGCGGGCCAACGTAGGCACAGGGGCGTGGGGACGACCCTATAATCGTCGGACATGCCGGCGGCTGGCCAACTTTGGCCCGGGGTAGTGGGGACGACCCTATAGTCATCGGATATGTCGGCTTCTTGCCAACCTAGTCCCGGGATCGTGGGGACGAACCTATAGTCGTCGGACATGTCGGCGGCGTGGCAACGTAGGCACAGGGTCGTGGGGACGACCCTATAATCGTCGGACATGACGGTGGAGGGCCAATCTAGTCCCGGGGTCGTGGGGACGATCCAATAGTCGCCGGACATGTCGGCGGCTGGCTATCCTTGGCCCGTGGTCGTGGGGACGACCGAATAGTCGTCGGACATGTCGGCGGCTGGCCAGCTTTGTCCCGGGTTCGTGGGGACGACCCTATAGTCGTCGGACATGTCGGCGGCTGGCCAACTTTGGCCCAGGGTCGTACGGACGACCCTATAGACGTCGGACATGACGGTGGAGGGCCAATCTAGTCCCGGGGTCGTGGGGACGACCCAATAGTCGCCGGACATGTCGGCGGCTGGCTATCCTTGGCCCGTGGTCGTGGGGACGACAGTATAGTCGTCGGACATGTCGGCGGCTAGCCAGCTTTGTCCCGCGGTCGTGGGGACGACCCTATAGTCGTCGGACATGCCGGCGGCTGGCCAACTTTGGCCCGGGGTAGTGGGGACGACCCTATAGTCATCGGATATGTCGGCTTCTTGCCAACCTAGTCCCGGGATCGTGGGGACGAATCTATAGTCGTCGGACATGTCGGCGGCGTGGCAACGTAGGCACAGGGTCGTGGGGACGACCCTATAGTCGTCGGACATGACGGTGGAGGGCCAATCTAGTCCCGGGGTCGTGGGGACGATCCAATAGTCGCCGGACATGTCGGCGGCTGGCTATCCTTGGCCCGTGGTCGTGGGGACGACCGAATAGTCGTCGGACATGTCGGCGGCTGGCCAGCTTTGTCCCGGGGTCGTGGGGACGACCCTATAGTCGTCGGACAAGTCGGCGGCGAGGCAACCTAGTCCCGCGGTCGTGGGGACGACCCTATAGTCGTCGGACATGTCGGCGGCTGGCCAGCGTTGCCCCGGGGTCGTGGGGACGAACCTATAGTCGTCGGACATGCCGGCGGCTGGCCAACTTTGGCCCGGGGTAGTGGGGACGACCCTATAGTCATCGGATATATCGGCTTCTTGCCAACCTAGTCCCGGAATCGTGGGGACGAACCTATAGTCGTCGGACATGTCGGCGGCGTGGCAACGTAGGCACAGGGTCGTGGGGACGACCCTATAGTCGTCGGACATGCCGGCGGCTGTCCAACCTAGTCCCGGGGTCGTGGGGACGACCCTATAGTCGTCGGACAAGTCGGCGGCGAGGCAACCTAGTCCCGCGGTCGTGGGGACGACCCTATAGCCGTCGGACGTGTCGGCGGCTGGGCAACTTTGGCCCCTGGTCGTGGGGATAACCGTATAGTCGTCGGACATGTCGGCAGCTGGCCAACTATGACCCGGGCCCGTGGGGATGACCCTATAGTCGTTGGACATGTTGGCGGCGGGCCAATCTAGTCCCGTGTTCGTGGGGACTACCCTATAGTCGTTGGACATGTCGGCGCCGGGCCAACCTAGTACCGGGGTCGTGGGGACCACCCTATAATCGTCGGACAAGTCGGCGGCGAGGCAACCTAGTCCGGCGGTCGTGGGGACGATCCTATAGCCGTCGGACGTGTCGGCGGCTGGGCAACTTTGGCCCCTGGTCGTGGGGACAACCGTATAGTCGTCGGACATGTCGGCGGCGGGCCAACGTAGGCACAGGGTCGTGGGGACGACCCTATAATCGTCGGACATGACGGTGGCGGGCCAATCTAGTCCCGGGGCCGTGGGGACGACCCTATAGTCGTCGGACATGTCGGCGGCTGGCCAACCTAGTCCCGGGTTCGTGGGGACGACCCTATAGTCGTCGGACATGTCGACGGCTGGCCAACTTTGGCCCGTGGTCGTGGGGACGACCCTATAGTCGTCGGACATGTCGGCGGCTGGCCAACCTAGTCCCGGGGTGGTGGGGACGACCCTATAGTCGTCGGACAAGTCGGCGGCGAGGCAACCTAGTCCGGCGGTCGTGGGGACGACCCTATAGCCGTCGGACGTGTCGGCGGCTGGGCAACTTTGGCCCCTGGTCGTGGGGACAACCGTATAGTCGTCGGACATGTCGGCGGCGGGCCAACGTAGGCACAGGGTCGTGGGGACGACCCTATAATCGTCGGACATGCCGGCGGCTGGCCAACTTTGGCCCGGGGTAGTGGGGACGACCCTATAGTCATCGGATATGTCGGCTTCTTGCCAACCTAGTCCCGGGATCGTGGGGACGAACCTATAGTCGTCGGACATGTCGGCGGCGTGGCAACGTAGGCACAGGGTCGTGGGGACGACCCTATAATCGTCGGACATGACGGTGGAGGGCCAATCTAGTCCCGGGGTCGTGGGGACGATCCAATAGTCGCCGGACATGTCGGCGGCTGGCTATCCTTGGCCCGTGGTCGTGGGGACGACCGAATAGTCGTCGGACATGTCGGCGGCTGGCCAGCTTTGTCCCGGGTTCGTGGGGACGACCCTATAGTCGTCGGACATGTCGGCGGCTGGCCAACTATGGCCCAGGGTCGTACGGACGACCCTATAGACGTCGGACATGACGGTGGAGGGCCAATCTAGTCCCGGGGTCGTGGGGACGACCCTATAGTCGTCGGACAAGTCGGCGGCGAGGCAACCTAGTCCCGCGGTCGTGGGGACGACCCTATAGTCGTCGGACATGTCGGCGGCTGGCCAGCTTTGCCCCGGGGTCGTGGGGACGAACCTATAGTCGTCGGACATGCCGGCGGCTGGCCAACTTTGGCCCGGGGTAGTGGGGACGACCCTATAGTCATCGGATATATCGGCTTCTTGCCAACCTAGTCCCGGAATCGTGGGGACGAACCTATAGTCGTCGGACATGTCGGCGGCGTGGCAACGTAGGCACAGGGTCGTGGGGACGACCCTATAGTCGTCGGACATGCCGGCGGCTGGCCAACCTAGTCCCGGGGTCGTGGGGACGACCCTATAGTCGTCGGACAAGTCGGCGGCGAGGCAACCTAGTCCCGCGGTCGTGGGGACGACCCTATAGCCGTCGGACGTGTCGGCGGCTGGGCAACTTTGGCCCCTGGTCGTGGGGATAACCGTATAGTCGTCGGACATGTCGGCAGCTGGCCAACTATGACCCGGGCCCGTGGGGATGACCCTATAGTCGTTGGACATGTTGGCGGCGGGCCAATCTAGTCCCGTGTTCGTGGGGACTACCCTATAGTCGTTGGACATGTCGGCGCCGGGCCAACCTAGTACCGGGGTCGTGGGGACCACCCTATAATCGTCGGACAAGTCGGCGGCGAGGCAACCTAGTCCGGCGGTCGTGGGGACGACCCTATAGCCGTCGGACGTGTCGGCGGCTGGGCAACTTTGGCCCCTGGTCGTGGGGACAACCGTATAGTCGTCGGACATGTCGGCGGCGGGCCAACGTAGGCACAGGGTCGTGGGGACGACCCTATAATCGTCGGACATGACGGTGGCGGGCCAATCTAGTCCCGGGGCCGTGGGGACGACCCTATAGTCGTCGGACATGTCGGCGGCTGGCCAACCTAGTCCCGGGTTCGTGGGGACGACCCTATAGTCGTCGGACATGTCGACGGCTGGCCAACTTTGGCCCGTGGTCGTGGGGACGACCCTATAGTCGTCGGACATGTCGGCGGCTGGCCAACCTAGTCCCGGGGTGGTGGGGACGACCCTATAGTCGTCGGACAAGTCGGCGGCGAGGCAACCTAGTCCGGCGGTCGTGGGGACGACCCTATAGCCGTCGGACGTGTCGGCGGTTGGGCAACTTTGGCCCCTGGTCGTGGGGACAACCGTATAGTCGTCGGACATGTCGGCGGCGGGCCAACGTAGGCACAGGGTCGTGGGGACGACCCTATAATCGTCGGACATGACGGTGGCGGGCCAATCTAGACCCGGGGCCGTGGGGACGACCCTATAGTCGTCGGACAAGTCGGCGGCTGGCCAACCTAGTCCCGGGGTCGCGGGGACGACCCTATAGTCGTCGGACATGTCGACGGCTGGCCAACTTTGGCCCGTCGTCGTGGGGACGACCCTATAGTCGTCGGACATGACGGTGGCGGGCCAATCTAGTCCCGGGGCCGTGGGGACGACCGTATAGTCGTCGGACATGTCGGCGGCTGGCCAACCTAGTCCCGGGGTGGTAGGCACGACCCTATAGTCGTCGGACATGTCGGCGGCTGGCCAACCTAGTCCGGGGTTCGTGGAGAAGACCCTATAATCGCCGGACATGTCGGCGGCTGGGCAACTTTGGCCCGTGGTCGTGGGGACGACCGTATAGTCGTCGGACATGTCGGCGGCTGGCCAGCTTTGTCCCGCGGTCGTGGGGACGACCCTATAGTCGTCGGACATGCCGGCGGCTGGCCAACTTTGGCCCGGGGTAGTGGGGACGACCCTATAGTCATCGGATATGTCGGCTTCTTGCCAACCTAGACCCGGGATCGTGGGGACGAACCTATAGTCGTCGGACATGTCGGCGGCGTGGCAACGTAGGCACAGGGTCGTGGGGACGACCCTATAATCGTCGGACATGACGGTGGAGGGCCAATCTAGTCCCGGGGTCGTGGGGACGATCCAATAGTCGCCGGACATGTCGGCGGCTGGCTATCCTTGGCCCGTGGTCGTGGGGACGACCGAATAGTCGTCGGACATGTCGGCGGCTGGCCAGCTTTGTCCCGGGTTCGTGGGGACGATCCTATAGTCGTCGGACATGTCGGCGGCTGGCCAACTTTGGCCCGTGATCGTGGGGACGACCCTATAGTCGTCGGACATGACGGTGGCGGGCCAATCTAGTCCCGGGGCCGTGGGGACGACCGTATAGTCGTCGGACATGTCGGCGGCTGGCCATCCTAGTTCCGGGGTCGTGGGGACGACCCTATAGTCGTCGGACAAGTCGGCGGCGGGCCAACCTAGTCCCGGGGTCGTGGGGACGACCCTATAGACGTCGGACATGTCGGCGGCGGGCCAATCTAGTCCCGGGGCCGTGGGGACGACCCTGTAGTCGTGGGACAAGTCGTCGACGGGCCAACGTAGTTCCGGGGTCGTGGGGACGACCCTATAGTCGTCGGACATGTCGGCGGCTGGCCAACCTAGTCCCGGGTTCGTGGGGACGACCCTATAGTCGTCGGACAAGTCGGCGGCTGGCCATCCTAGTCCCGGGGTCGTGGGGACGACCCTATAGTCGTCGGACATGTCGGCGGCTGGCCAACTTTGGCCCGTGATCGTGGGGACGACCCTATAGTCGTCGGACATGACGGTGGCGGGCCAATCTAGTCCCGGGGCCGTGGGGACGACCGTATAGTCGTCGGACATGTCGGCGGCTGGCCAACCTAGTTCCGGGGTCGTGGGGACGACCCTATAGTCGTCGGACAAGTCGGCGGCGGGCCAACCTAGTACCGGGGTCGTGGGGACCACCCTATAATCGTCGGACATGTCGGCGGTTGGCCAACATAGTCCCGGGGAGGTAGGGACGACCCTATAGTCGTCGGACAAGTCGGCGGCGGGCCAACCTAGTCCCGGCGTCGTGGAGACGACACTATAGTCGTCGGACATGTCGGCGCCTGGCCAACATAGTCCCGGGGTGGTAGGGACGACCCTATAGTCGTCGGACATGTCGGCGGCGGGCCAACGTAGGCCCAGGGTCGTACGGACGACCATATAGTCGTCGGACATGTCGGCGGCTGGCCAACCTAGCCCCGGGGTCGTGGGGACGACTCTATAGTCGTCGGACAAGTCGCCGACGGGCCAACCTAGTACCGGGGTCGTGGGGACGATCCTGTAGTCGTAAGACATGACGGTGGCGGGCCAATCTAGTCCCGGGGTCGTGGAGACGACCATATAGTCGTCGGACATGTCGGCGGCTGGCCAACCTAGCCCCGGGGTCGTGGGGACGACTCTATAGTCGTCGGACATGTTGGCGGCGGGCCAATCTAGTCCCGTGTTCGTGGGGACTACCCTATAGTCGTTGGACATGTCGGCGCCGGGCCAAGCTAGTACCGGGGTCGTGGGGACCACCCTATAATCGTCGGACATGTCGGCGGTTGGCCAACATAGTCCCGGGGAGGTAGGGACGACCCTATAGTCGTCGGACAAGTCGGCGGCGGGCCAACCTAGTCCCGGGGTCGTGGAGACGACACTATAGTCGTCGGACATGTCGGCGGCTGGACAACTTTGGCCCGTGGTCGTTGGGACGACCCTATAGTCGTCGGACATGTCGGCGCCTGGCCAACATAGTCCCGGGGTGGTAGGGACGACCCTATAGTCGTCGGACATGTCGGCGGCGGGCCAACGTAGGCCCAGGGTCGTAGGGACGACCATATAGTCGTCGGACATGTCGGCGGCTGGCCAACCTAGTCCGGGGTTCGTGGAGAAGAACCTATAATCGTCGGACATGTCGGCGGCTGGGCAACTTTGGCCCGTGGTCGTGGGGATGATCCTATAGTCGTCGGACATGTCGGCGGCTGGCCAACCTAGTCCCGGGGTCGTGGGGACGACCCTGTAGTCGTAGGACATGACGGTGGCGGGCCAATCTAGTCCCGGGGTCGTGGGGACGACCGTATAGACGTCGAACATGTCGGCGGCGGGCCAATCTAGTCCCGGGGCCGTGGGGACGACCCTGTAGTCGTCGGACAACTCGTCGACGGGCCAACCTAGTACCGGGGTCGTGGGGACGACCCTGTAGTCGTCGGACAATTCGTCGACGGGCCAACGTAGTTCCGGGGTCGTGGAGACGATCCTGTAGTCGTAGGACATGACGGTGGCGGGCCAATCTAGTCCCGGGGTCGTGGGGACGACCCTATAGTCGTCGGACATGTCGGTGGCTGGCCAACCTAGCCCCGGGGTCGTGGGGACGACCCTATAGTCGTCGGACAAGTCGGCGGCGGGCCAACCTAGTAGCGGGGTCGTTGGGACAACCCTGTAGTCGTCGGACAAGTCGCCGACGGGCTAACCTAGTACCGGGGTCGTGGGGACGATCCTGAAGTCGTAGGACATGACGGTGGCGGGCCAATCTAGTCCCGGGGTCGTGGGGACGACTCTATAGTCGTCGGACAAGTCGCCGACGGGCCAACCTAGTACCGGGGTCGTGGGGACGATCCTGTAGTCGTAGGACATGACGGTGGCGGGCCAATCTAGTCCCGGGGTCGTGGGGACGACCCTATAGTCGTCGGACATGTCGGTGGCTGGCCAACCTAGCCCCGGGGTCGTGGGGACGACCCTATAGTCGTCGGACAAGTCGGCGGCGGGCCAACCTAGTAGCGGGGTCGTTGGGACAACCCTGTAGTCGTCGGACAAGTCGCCGACGGGCTAACCTAGTACCGGGGTCGTGGGGACGATCCTGTAGTCGTAGGACATGACGGTGGCGGGCCAATCTAGTCCCGGGGTCGTGGGGACGACCCTATAGACGTCGGACATGTCGGCGGCGGGCCAATCTAGTCCCGTCTTCGTGGGGACGACCCTATAGTCGTTGGACATGTTGGCGGCGGGCCTACGTTGGCCCAGGGTCGTGGGGACGACCCTATAGTCGTCGGACAAGTCGGCGGCGGGACAACCTAATCCCGGGGCCGTGGGGACGACCCTATAGTCGTCGGACATGTCGGTGGCTGGCCAACCTAGCCCCGGGGTCGTGGGGACGACCCTATAGTCGTCGGACAAGTCGGCGGCGGGCCAACCTAGTAGCGGGGTCGTTGGGACAACCCTGTAGTCGTCGGACAAGTCGCCGACGGGCTAACCTAGTACCGGGGTCGTGGGGACGATCCTGTAGTCGTAGGACATGACGGTGGCGGGCCAATCTAGTCCCGGGGTCGTGGGGACGACCCTATAGTCGTCGGACATGTCGGCGGCGGGCCAACGTAGGCCCAGGGTCGTAGGGACGACCATATAGTCGTCAGACATGACGGTGGCGGGCCAATCTAGTCCCGGGTCGTGGGGACGACCCTATAGTCGTCGGACATGTCGGCGGCTGGCCAACCTAGCCCCGGGGTCGTGGGGACGACTCTATAGTCGTCGGACAAGTCGCCGACGGGCCAACCTAGTACCGGGGTCGTGGGGACGATCCTGTAGTCGTAGGACATGACGGTGGCGGGCCAATCTAGTCCCGGGGTCGTGGGGACGACCCTATAGTCGTCGGACATGTCGGTGGCTGGCCAACCTAGCCCCGGGGTCGTGGGGACGACCCTATAGTCGTCAGACAAGTCGGCGGCGGGCCAACCTAGTAGCGGGGTCGTTGGGACAACCCTGTAGTCGTCGGACAAGTCGCCGACGGGCTAACCTAGTACCGGGGTCGTGGGGACGATCCTGTAGTCGTAGGACATGACGGTGGCGGGCCAATCTAGTCCCGGGGTCGTGGGGACGACCCTATAGACGTCGGACATGTCGGCGGCGGGCCAATCTAGTCCCGTCTTCGTGGGGACGACCCTATAGTCGTTGGACATGTTGGCGGCGGGCCTACGTTGGCCCAGGGTCGTGGGGACGACCCTATAGTCGTCGGACAAGTCGGCGGCGGGACAACCTAATCCCGGGGCCGTGGGGACGACCCTATAGTCGTCGGACATGTCGGCAGCTGGGCAACGTAGGCCCAGGGTAGTCGGGGCGACCCTACAGTCGTCGAACATGACGGTGGCGGGCTAATCTAGTTCCGGGGTCGTGAAGACGACCCTATAGTCGTCGGACAATTCGTCGACGGGCCAACGTAGTTCCGGGGTCGTGGAGACGACCCTATAGTCGTCAGACATGACGGTGGCGGGCCAATCTAGTCCCGGGTCGTGGGGACGACCCTATAGTCGTCGGACATGTCGGCGGCTGGCCAACTTTGGCCCGTGGTCGTGGGGACGACCCTATAGTCGTAGGACATGACGGTGGCGGGCCAATCTAGTCCCGGGGCCGTGGGGACGACCCTATAGTCGTCGGACATGTCGGCGGCTGGCCAACCTAGCCCCGGGGTCGTGGGGACGACTCTATAGTCGTCGGACAAGTCGCCGACGGGCCAACCTAGTACCGGGGCCGTGGGGACGATCCTGTAGTCGTAGGACATGACGGTGGCTGGCCAACCTAGTCCCGGGGTCGTGGGGACGACCCTGTAGTCGTAGGACATGACGGTGGCGGGCCAATCTAGTCCCGGGGCCGTGGGGACGACCCTGTAGTCGTCGGACAACTCGTCGACGGGCCAACCTAGTACCGGGGTCGTGGGGACGACCCTGTAGTCGTCGGACAATTCGTCGACGGGCCAACGTAGTTCCGGGGTCGTGGAGACGACCCTATAGTCGTCAGACATGACGGTGGCGGGCCAATCTAGTCCCGGGTCGTGGGGACGACCCTATAGTCGGCGGACATGTCGGCGGCTGGCCAACTTTGGCCCGTGGTCGTGGGGACGACCCTATAGTCGTAGGACATGACGGTGGCGGGCCAATCTAGTCCCGGGGCCGTGGGGACGACCCTATAGTCGTCGGACATGTCGGCGGCTGGCCAACCTAGCCCCGGGGTCGTGGGGACGACTCTATAGTCGTCCGACAAGTCGCCGACGGGCCAACCTAGTACCGGGGTCGTGGGGACGATCCTGTAGTCGTAGGACATGACGGTGGCGGGCCAATCTAGTCCCGGGGTCGTGGGGACGACCCTATAGTCGTCGGACATGTCGGTGGCTGGCCAACCTAGCCCCGGGGTCGTGGGGACGACCCTATAGTCGTCGGACAAGTCGGCGGCGGGCCAACCTAGTAGCGGGGTCGTTGGGACAACCCTGTAGTCGTCGGACAAGTCGCCGACGGGCTAACCTAGTACCGGGGTCGTGGGGACGATCCTGTAGTCGTAGGACATGACGGTGGCGGGCCAATCTAGTCCCGGGGTCGTGGGGACGACCCTATAGACGTCGGACATGTCGGCGGCGGGCCAATCTAGTCCCGTCTTCGTGGGGACGACCCTATAGTCGTTGGACATGTTGGCGGCGGGCCTACGTTGGCCAGGGTCGTGGGGACGACCCTATAGTCGTCGGACAAGTCGGCGGCGGGACAACCTAATCCCGGGGCCGTGGGGACGACCCTATAGTCGTCGGACATGTCGGCAGCTGGGCAACGTAGGCCCAGGGTAGTCGGGGCGACCCTACAGTCGTCGAACATGACGGTGGCGGGCTAATCTAGTTCCGGGGTCGTGAAGACGACCCTATAGTCGTCGGACAAGTCGGCGGCGGGCCAACCTAGTCCCGGGGAAGTGGGGACGACCCTATAGTCGTCGGCCATGTCGGCGGCTAGCCAACCTAGTCCCGGGTTCGTGGGGATGACCCTATAGTCGTTGGACATGTTGGCGGCGGGCCAATCTAGTCCCGTGTTCGTGGGGACTACCCTATAGTCGTTGGACATGTCGGCGCCGGGCCAACCTAGTACCGGGGTCGTGGGGACGACCCTATAATCGTCGGACATGTCGGCGGTTGGCCAACATTGTCCCGGGGAGGTAGGGACGACCCTATAGTCGTCGGACAAGTCGGCGGCGGGCCAACCTAGTCCCGGGGTCGTGGAGACGACACTATAGTCGTCGGACATGTCGGCGGCTGGACAACTTTGGCCCGTGGTCGTTGGGACGACCCTATAGTCGTCGGACATGTCGGCGGATGGGCAACTTTGGCCCGTGGTCGTGGGGACGACTCTATAGTCGTCGGACAAGTCGCCGACGGGCCAACCTAGTACCGGGGTCGTGGGGACGATCCTGTAGTCGTAGGACATGACGGTGGCGGGCCAATCTAGTCCCGGGGTCGTGGGGACGATCCAATAGTCGCCGGACATGTCGGCGGCTGGCTATCCTTGGCCCGTGGTCGTGGGGACGACCGAATAGTCGTCGGACATGTCGGCGGCTGGCCAGCTTTGTCCCGGGGTCGTGGGGACGACCCTATAGTCGTCGGACAAGTCGGCGGCGAGGCAACCTAGTCCCGCGGTCGTGGGGACGACCCTATAGTCGTCGGACATGTCGGCGGCTGGCCAGCTTTGCCCCGGGGTCGTGGGGACGAACCTATAGTCGTCGGACATGCCGGCGGCTGGCCAACTTTGGCCCGGGGTAGTGGGGACGACCCTATAGTCATCGGATATATCGGCTTCTTGCCAACCTAGTCCCGGAATCGTGGGGACGAACCTATAGTCGTCGGACATGTCGGCGGCGTGGCAACGTAGGCACAGGGTCGTGGGGACTACCCTATAGTCGTTGGACATGTCGGCGCCGGGCCAAGCTAGTACCGGGGTCGTGGGGACCACCCTATAATCGTCGGACATGTCGGCGGTTGGCCAACATAGTCCCGGGGAGGTAGGGACGACCCTATAGTCGTCGGACAAGTCGGCGGCGGGCCAACCTAGTCCCGGGGTCGTGGAGACGACACTATAGTCGTCGGACATGTCGGCGGCTGGACAACTTTGGCCCGTGGTCGTTGGGACGACCCTATAGTCGTCGGACATGTCGGCGCCTGGCCAACATAGTCCCGGGGTGGTAGGGACGACCCTATAGTCGTCGGACATGTCGGCGGCGGGCCAACGTAGGCCCAGGGTCGTAGGGACGACCATATAGTCGTCGGACATGTCGGCGGCTGGCCAACCTAGTCCGGGGTTCGTGGAGAAGAACCTATAATCGTCGGACATGTCGGCGGCTGGGCAACTTTGGCCCGTGGTCGTGGGGATGATCCTATAGTCGTCGGACATGTCGGCGGCTGGCCAACCTAGTCCCGGGGTCGTGGGGACGACCCTGTAGTCGTAGGACATGACGGTGGCGGGCCAATCTAGTCCCGGGGTCGTGGGGACGACCGTATAGACGTCGAACATGTCGGCGGCGGGCCAATCTAGTCCCGGGGCCGTGGGGACGACCCTGTAGTCGTCGGACAACTCGTCGACGGGCCAACCTAGTACCGGGGTCGTGGGGACGACCCTGTAGTCGTCGGACAATTCGTCGACGGGCCAACGTAGTTCCGGGGTCGTGGAGACGACCCTATAGTCGTCAGACATGACGGTGGCGGGCCAATCTAGTCCCGGGTCGTGGGGACGACCCTATAGTCGTCGGACATGTCGGCGGCTGGCCAACCTAGCCCCGGGGTCGTGGGGACGACTCTATAGTCGTCGGACAAGTCGCCGACGGGCCAACCTAGTACCGGGGTCGTGGGGACGATCCTGTAGTCGTAGGACATGACGGTGGCGGGCCAATCTAGTCCCGGGGTCGTGGGGACGACCCTATAGTCGTCGGACATGTCGGTGGCTGGCCAACCTAGCCCCGGGGTCGTGGGGACGACCCTATAGTCGTCGGACAAGTCGGCGGCGGGCCAACCTAGTAGCGGGGTCGTTGGGACAACCCTGTAGTCGTCGGACAAGTCGCCGACGGGCTAACCTAGTACCGGGGTCGTGGGGACGATCCTGTAGTCGTAGGACATGACGGTGGCGGGCCAATCTAGTCCCGGGGTCGTGGGGACGACCCTATAGACGTCGGACATGTCGGCGGCGGGCCAATCTAGTCCCGTCTTCGTGGGGACGACCCTATAGTCGTTGGACATGTTGGCGGCGGGCCTACGTTGGCCCAGGGTCGTGGGGACGACCCTATAGTCGTCGGACAAGTCGGCGGCGGGACAACCTAATCCCGGGGCCGTGGGGACGACCCTATAGTCGTCGGACATGTCGGCAGCTGGGCAACGTAGGCCCAGGGTAGTCGGGGCGACCCTACAGTCGTCGAACATGACGGTGGCGGGCTAATCTAGTTCCGGGGTCGTGAAGACGACCCTATAGTCGTCGGACAATTCGTCGACGGGCCAACGTAGTTCCGGGGTCGTGGAGACGACCCTATAGTCGTCAGACATGACGGTGGCGGGCCAATCTAGTCCCGGGTCGTGGGGACGACCCTATAGTCGTCGGACATGTCGGCGGCTGGCCAACTTTGGCCCGTGGTCGTGGGGACGACCCTATAGTCGTAGGACATGACGGTGGCGGGCCAATCTAGTCCCGGGGCCGTGGGGACGACCCTATAGTCGTCGGACATGTCGGCGGCTGGCCAACCTAGCCCCGGGGTCGTGGGGACGACTCTATAGTCGTCGGACAAGTCGCCGACGGGCCAACCTAGTACCGGTACCGTGGGGACGATCCTGTAGTCGTAGGACATGACGGTGGCTGGCCAACCTAGTCCCGGGGTCGTGGGGACGACCCTGTAGTCGTAGGACATGACGGTGGCGGGCCAATCTAGTCCCGGGGCCGTGGGGACGACCCTGTAGTCGTCGGACAACTCGTCGACGGGCCAACCTAGTACCGGGGTCGTGGGGACGACCCTGTAGTCGTCGGACAATTCGTCGACGGGCCAACGTAGTTCCGGGGTCGTGGAGACGACCCTATAGTCGTCAGACATGACGGTGGCTGGCCATCCTAGTCCCGGGGTCGTGGGGACGACCCTATAGTCGTCGGACATGTCGGCGGCTGGCCAACTTTGGCCCGTGATCGTGGGGACGACCCTATAGTCGTCGGACATGACGGTGGCGGGCCAATCTAGTCCCGGGGCCGTGGGGACGACCCTATAGTCGTCGGCCATGTCGGCGGCTAGCCAACCTAGTCCCGGGTTCGTGGGGATGACCCTATAGTCGTTGGACATGTTGGCGGCGGGCCAATCTAGTCCCGTGTTCGTGGGGACTACCCTATAGTCGTTGGACATGTCGGCGCCGGGCCAACCTAGTACCGGGGTCGTGGGGACGACCCTATAATCGTCGGACATGTCGGCGGTTGGCCAACATTGTCCCGGGGAGGTAGGGACGACCCTATAGTCGTCGGACAAGTCGGCGGCGGGCCAACCTAGTCCCGTGGTCGTGGGGACGACCGAATAGTCGTCGGACATGTCGGCGGCTGGCCAGCTTTGTCCCGGGTTCGTGGGGACGATCCTATAGTCGTCGGACATGTCGGCGGCTGGCCAACTTTGGCCCGTGATCGTGGGGACGACCCTATAGTCGTCGGACATGACGGTGGCGGGCCAATCTAGTCCCGGGGCCGTGGGGACGACCGTATAGTCGTCGGACATGTCGGCGGCTGGCCATCCTAGTTCCGGGGTCGTGGGGACGACCCTATAGTCGTCGGACAAGTCGGCGGCGGGCCAACCTAGTCCCGGGGTGGTAGGGACGACCCTATAGTCGTCGGACATGTCGGCGCCTGGCCAACCTAGTCCCGGAGTCGTGGGGACGACCCTGTAGTCGTAGGACATGACGGTGGCGGGCCAATCTAGTCCCGGGGTCGTGGGGACGACCCTATAGACGTCGGACATGTCGGCGGCGGGCCAATCTAGTCCCGGGGCCGTGGGGACGACCCTGTAGTCGTGGGACAAGTCGTCAACGGGCCAACGTAGTTCCGGGGTCGTGGGGACGACCCTATAGTCGTCGGACATGTCGGCGGCTGGCCAACCTAGTCCCGGGTTCGTGGGGACGACCCTATAGTCGTCGGACAAGTCGGCGGCTGGCCATCCTAGTCCCGGGGTCGTGGGGACGACCCTATAGTCGTCGGACATGTCGGCGGCTGGCCAACTTTGGCCCGTGATCGTGGGGACGACCCTATAGTCGTCGGACATGACGGTGGCGGGCCAATCTAGTCCCGGGGCCGTGGGGACGACCGTATAGTCGTCGGACATGTCGGCGGCAGGACAACTTTGGCCCGTGGTCGTTGGGACGACCCTATAGTCGTCGGACATGTCGGCGCCTGGCCAACATAGTCCCGGGGTGGTAGGGACGACCCTATAGTCGTCGGACAAGTCGGCGGCGGGCCAACCTAGTACCGGGGTCGTGGGGACCACCCTATAATCGTCGGACATGTCGGCGGTTGGCCAACATAGTCCCGGGGAGGTAGGGACGACCCTATAGTCGTCGGACAAGTCGGCGGCGGGCCAACCTAGTCCCGGCGTCGTGGAGACGACACTATAGTCGTCGGACATGTCGGCGGCAGGACAACTTTGGCCCGTGGTCGTTGGGACGACCCTATAGTCGTCGGACATGTCGGCGCCTGGCCAACATAGTCCCGGGGTGGTAGGGACGACCCTATAGTCGTCGGACATGTCGGCGGCGGGCCAACGTAGGCCCAGGGTCGTACGGACGACCATATAGTCGTCGGACATGTCGGCGGCTGGCCAACCTAGCCCCGGGGTCGTGGGGACGACTCTATAGTCGTCGGACAAGTCGCCGACGGGCCAACCTAGTACCGGGGTCGTGGGGACGATCCTGTAGTCGTAAGACATGACGGTGGCGGGCCAATCTAGTCCCGGGGTCGTGGGGACGACCCTATAGACGTCGGACATGTCGGCGGCGGGCCAATCTAGTCCCGGGGCTGTGGGGACGACCCTGTAGTCGTCGGACAACTCGTCGACGGGCCAACCTAGTCCCGGGGTCGTGGAGACGACCATATAGTCGTCGGACATGTCGGCGGCTGGCCAACCTAGACCCGGGGTCGTGGGGACGACTCTATAGTCGTCGGACATGTTGGCGGCGGGCCAATCTAGTCCCGTGTTCGTGGGGACTACCCTATAGTCGTTGGACATGTCGGCGCCGGGCCAAGCTAGTACCGGGGTCGTGGGGACCACCCTATAATCGTCGGACATGTCGGCGGTTGGCCAACATAGTCCCGGGGAGGTAGGGACGACCCTATAGTCGTCGGACAAGTCGGCGGCGGGCCAACCTAGTCCCGGGGTCGTGGAGACGACACTATAGTCGTCGGACATGTCGGCGGCTGGACAACTTTGGCCCGTGGTCGTTGGGACGACCCTATAGTCGTCGGACATGTCGGCGCCTGGCCAACATAGTCCCGGGGTGGTAGGGACGACCCTATAGTCGTCGGACATGTCGGCGGCGGGCCAACGTAGGCCCAGGGTCGTAGGGACGACCATATAGTCGTCGGACATGTCGGCGGCTGGCCAACCTAGTCCGGGGTTCGTGGAGAAGAACCTATAATCGTCGGACATGTCGGCGGCTGGGCAACTTTGGCCCGTGGTCGTGGGGATGATCCTATAGTCGTCGGACATGTCGGCGGCTGGCCAACCTAGTCCCGGGGTCGTGGGGACGACCCTGTAGTCGTAGGACATGACGGTGGCGGGCCAATCTAGTCCCGGGGTCGTGGGGACGACCGTATAGACGTCGAACATGTCGGCGGCGGGCCAATCTAGTCCCGGGGCCGTGGGGACGACCCTGTAGTCGTCGGACAACTCGTCGACGGGCCAACCTAGTACCGGGGTCGTGGGGACGACCCTGTAGTCGTCGGACAATTCGTCGACGGGCCAACATAGTTCCGGGGTCGTGGAGACGATCCTGTAGTCGTAGGACATGACGGTGGCGGGCCAATCTAGTCCCGGGGTCGTGGGGACGACCCTATAGTCGTCGGACATGTCGGTGGCTGGCCAACCTAGCCCCGGGGTCGTGGGGACGACCCTATAGTCGTCGGACAAGTCGGCGGCGGGCCAACCTAGTAGCGGGGTCGTTGGGACAACCCTGTAGTCGTCGGACAAGTCGCCGACGGGCTAACCTAGTACCGGGGTCGTGGGGACGATCCTGTAGTCGTAGGACATGACGGTGGCGGGCCAATCTAGTCCCGGGGTCGTGGGGACGACCCTATAGACGTCGGACATGTCGGCGGCGGGCCAATCTAGTCCCGTCTTCGTGGGGACGACCCTATAGTCGTTGGACATGTTGGCGGCGGGCCTACGTTGGCCCAGGGTCGTGGGGACGACCTATAGTCGTCGGACAAGTCGGCGGCGGGACAACCTAATCCCGGGGCCGTGGGGACGACCCTATAGTCGTCGGACATGTCGGTGGCTGGCCAACCTAGCCCCGGGGTCGTGGGGACGACCCTATAGTCGTCGGACAAGTCGGCGGCGGGCCAACCTAGTAGCGGGGTCGTTGGGACAACCCTGTAGTCGTCGGACAAGTCGCCGACGGGCTAACCTAGTACCGGGGTCGTGGGGACGATCCTGTAGTCGTAGGACATGACGGTGGCGGGCCAATCTAGTCCCGGGGTCGTGGGGACGACCCTATAGTCGTCGGACATGTCGGCGGCGGGCCAACGTAGGCCCAGGGTCGTAGGGACGACCATATAGTCGTCAGACATGACGGTGGCGGGCCAATCTAGTCCCGGGTCGTGGGGACGACCCTATAGTCGTCGGACATGTCGGCGGCTGGCCAACCTAGCCCCGGGGTCGTGGGGACGACTCTATAGTCGTCGGACAAGTCGCCGACGGGCCAACCTAGTACCGGGGTCGTGGGGACGATCCTGTAGTCGTAGGACATGACGGTGGCGGGCCAATCTAGTCCCGGGGTCGTGGGGACGACCCTATAGTCGTCGGACATGTCGGTGGCTGGCCAACCTAGCCCCGGGGTCGTGGGGACGACCCTATAGTCGTCGGACAAGTCGGCGGCGGGCCAACCTAGTAGCGGGGTCGTTGGGACAACCCTGTAGTCGTCGGACAAGTCGCCGACGGGCTAACCTAGTACCGGGGTCGTGGGGACGATCCTGTAGTCGTAGGACATGACGGTGGCGGGCCAATCTAGTCCCGGGGTCGTGGGGACGACCCTATAGACGTCGGACATGTCGGCGGCGGGCCAATCTAGTCCCGTCTTCGTGGGGACGACCCTATAGTCGTTGGACATGTTGGCGGCGGGCCTACGTTGGCCCAGGGTCGTGGGGACGACCCTATAGTCGTCGGACAAGTCGGCGGCGGGACAACCTAATCCCGGGGCCGTGGGGACGACCCTATAGTCGTCGGACATGTCGGCAGCTGGGCAACGTAGGCCCAGGGTAGTCGGGGCGACCCTACAGTCGTCGAACATGACGGTGGCGGGCTAATCTAGTTCCGGGGTCGTGAAGACGACCCTATAGTCGTCGGACAATTCGTCGACGGGCCAACGTAGTTCCGGGGTCGTGGAGACGACCCTATAGTCGTCAGACATGACGGTGGCGGGCCAATCTAGTCCCGGGTCGTGGGGACGACCCTATAGTCGTCGGACATGTCGGCGGCTGGCCAACTTTGGCCCGTGGTCGTGGGGACGACCCTATAGTCGTAGGACATGACGGTGGCGGGCCAATCTAGTCCCGGGGCCGTGGGGACGACCCTATAGTCGTCGGACATGTCGGCGGCTGGCCAACCTAGCCCCGGGGTCGTGGGGACGACTCTATAGTCGTCGGACAAGTCGCCGACGGGCCAACCTAGTACCGGGGCCGTGGGGACGATCCTGTAGTCGTAGGACATGACGGTGGCTGGCCAACCTAGTCCCGGGGTCGTGGGGACGACCCTGTAGTCGTAGGACATGACGGTGGCGGGCCAATCTAGTCCCGGGGCCGTGGGGACGACCCTGTAGTCGTCGGACAACTCGTCGACGGGCCAACCTAGTACCGGGGTCGTGGGGACGACCCTGTAGTCGTCGGACAATTCGTCGACGGGCCAACGTAGTTCCGGGGTCGTGGAGACGACCCTATAGTCGTCAGACATGACGGTGGCGGGCCAATCTAGTCCCGGGTCGTGGGGACGACCCTATAGTCGTCGGACATGTCGGCGGCTGGCCAACTTTGGCCCGTGGTCGTGGGGACGACCCTATAGTCGTAGGACATGACGGTGGCGGGCCAATCTAGTCCCGGGGCCGTGGGGACGACCCTATAGTCGTCGGACATGTCGGCGGCTGGCCAACCTAGCCCCGGGGTCGTGGGGACGACTCTATAGTCGTCCGACAAGTCGCCGACGGGCCAACCTAGTACCGGGGTCGTGGGGACGATCCTGTAGTCGTAGGACATGACGGTGGCGGGCCAATCTAGTCCCGGGGTCGTGGGGACGACCCTATAGTCGTCGGACATGTCGGTGGCTGGCCAACCTAGCCCCGGGGTCGTGGGGACGACCCTATAGTCGTCGGACAAGTCGGCGGCGGGCCAACCTAGTAGCGGGGTCGTTGGGACAACCCTGTAGTCGTCGGACAAGTCGCCGACGGGCTAACCTAGTACCGGGGTCGTGGGGACGATCCTGTAGTCGTAGGACATGACGGTGGCGGGCCAATCTAGTCCCGGGGTCGTGGGGACGACCCTATAGTCGTTGGACATGTTGGCGGCGGGCCTACGTTGGCCCAGGGTCGTGGGGACGACCCTATAGTCGTCGGACAAGTCGGCGGCGGGACAACCTAATCCCGGGGCCGTGGGGACGACCCTATAGTCGTCGGACATGTCGGCAGCTGGGCAACGTAGGCCCAGGGTAGTCGGGGCGACCCTACAGTCGTCGAACATGACGGTGGCGGGCTAATCTAGTTCCGGGGTCGTGAAGACGACCCTATAGTCGTCGGACAAGTCGGCGGCGGGCCAACCTAGTCCCGGGGAAGTGGGGACGACCCTATAGTCGTCGGCCATGTCGGCGGCTAGCCAACCTAGTCCCGGGTTCGTGGGGATGACCCTATAGTCGTTGGACATGTTGGCGGCGGGCCAATCTAGTCCCGTGTTCGTGGGGACTACCCTATAGTCGTTGGACATGTCGGCGCCGGGCCAACCTAGTACCGGGGTCGTGGGGACGACCCTATAATCGTCGGACATGTCGGCGGTTGGCCAACATTGTCCCGGGGAGGTAGGGACGACCCTATAGTCGTCGGACAAGTCGGCGGCGGGCCAACCTAGTCCCGGGGTCGTGGAGACGACACTATAGTCGTCGGACATGTCGGCGGCTGGACAACTTTGGCCCGTGGTCGTTGGGACGACCCTATAGTCGTCGGACATGTCGGTGGCTGGCCAACCTAGCCCCGGGGTCGTGGGGACGACCCTATAGTCGTCGGACAAGTCGGCGGCGGGCCAACCTAGTAGCGGGGTCGTTGGGACGATCCTGTAGTCGTAGGACATGACGGTGGCGGGCCAATCTAGTCCCGGGGTCGTGGGGACGACCCTATAGACGTCGGACATGTCGGCGGCGGGCCAATCTAGTCCCGTCTTCGTGGGGACGACCCTATAGTCGTCGGACATGTCGGTGGCTGGCCAACCTAGCCCCGTGGTCGTGGGGACTACCCTATAGTCGTCGGACAAGTCGGCGGCGGGCCAACCTAGTAGCGGGGTCGTTGGGACAACCCTGTAGTCGTAGGACATGACGGTGGCTGGCCAACCTAGTCCCGGGGTCGTGGGGACGACCCTGTAGTCGTAGGACATGACGGTGGCGGGCCAATCTAGTCCCGGGGCCGTGGGGACGACCCTGTAGTCGTCGGACAACTCGTCGACGGGCCAACCTAGTACCGGGGTCGTGGGGACGACCCTGTAGTCGTCGGACAATTCGTCGACGGGCCAACGTAGTTCCGGGGTCGTGGAGACGACCCTATAGTCGTCAGACATGACGGTGGCGGGCCAATCTAGTCCCGGGTCGTGGGGACGACCCTATAGTCGTCGGACATGTCGGCGGCTGGCCAACTTTGGCCCGTGGTCGTGGGGACGACCCTATAGTCGTAGGACATGACGGTGGCGGGCCAATCTAGTCCCGGGGCCGTGGGGACGACCCTATAGTCGTCGGACATGTCGGCGGCTGGCCAACCTAGCCCCGGGGTCGTGGGGACGACTCTATAGTCGTCCGACAAGTCGCCGACGGGCCAACCTAGTACCGGGGTCGTGGGGACGATCCTGTAGTCGTAGGACATGACGGTGGCGGGCCAATCTAGTCCCGGGGTCGTGGGGACGACCCTATAGTCGTCGGACATGTCGGTCGCTGGCCAACCTAGCCCCGGGGTCGTGGGGACGACCCTATAGTCGTCGGACAAGTCGGCGGCGGGCCAACCTAGTAGCGGGGTCGTTGGGACAACCCTGTAGTCGTCGGACAAGTCGCCGACGGGCTAACCTAGTACCGGGGTCGTGGGGACGATCCTGTAGTCGTAGGACATGACGGTGGCGGGCCAATCTAGTCCCGGGGTCGTGGGGACGACCCTATAGACGTCGGACATGTCGGCGGCGGGCCAATCTAGTCCCGTCTTCGTGGGGACGACCCTATAGTCGTTGGACATGTTGGCGGCGGGCCTACGTTGGCCCAGGGTCGTGGGGACGACCCTATAGTCGTCGGACAAGTCGGCGGCGGGACAACCTAATCCCGGGGCCGTGGGGACGACCCTATAGTCGTCGGACATGTCGGCAGCTGGGCAACGTAGGCCCAGGGTAGTCGGGGCGACCCTACAGTCGTCGAACATGACGGTGGCGGGCTAATCTAGTTCCGGGGTCGTGAAGACGACCCTATAGTCGTCGGACAAGTCGGCGGCGGGCCAACCTAGTCCCGGGGAAGTGGGGACGACCCTATAGTCGTCGGCCATGTCGGCGGCTAGCCAACCTAGTCCCGGGTTCGTGGGGATGACCCTATAGTCGTTGGACATGTTGGCGGCGGGCCAATCTAGTCCCGTGTTCGTGGGGACTACCCTATAGTCGTTGGACATGTCGGCGCCGGGCCAACCTAGTACCGGGGTCGTGGGGACGACCCTATAATCGTCGGACATGTCGGCGGTTGGCCAACATTGTCCCGGGGAGGTAGGGACGACCCTATAGTCGTCGGACAAGTCGGCGGCGGGCCAACCTAGTCCCGGGGTCGTGGAGACGACACTATAGTCGTCGGACATGTCGGCGGTTGGCCAACATTGTCCCGGGGAGGTAGGGACGACCCTATAGTCGTCGGACAAGTCGGCGGCGGGCCAACCTAGTCCCGGGGTCGTGGAGACGACACTATAGTCGTCGGACATGTCGGCGGCGGGCCAACCTAGTAGCGGGGTCGTTGGGACGATCCTGTAGTCGTAGGACATGACGGTGGCGGGCCAATCTAGTCCCGGGGTCGTGGGGACGACCCTATAGACGTCGGACATGTCGGCGGCGGGCCAATCTAGTCCCGTCTTCGTGGGGACGACCCTATAGTCGTCGGACATGTCGGTGGCTGGCCAACCTAGCCCCGGGGTCGTGGGGACGACCCTATAGTCGTCGGACAAGTCGGCGGCGGGCCAACCTAGTAGCGGGGTCGTTGGGACAACCCTGTAGTCGTCGGACAAGTCGCCGACGGGCTAACCTAGTACCGGGGTCGTGGGGACGATCCTGTAGTCGTAGGACATGACGGTGGCGGGCCAACCTAGTAGCGGGGTCGTTGGGACAACCCTGTAGTCGTCGGACAAGTCGCCGACGGGCTAACCTAGTACCGGGGTCGTGGGGACGATCCTGTAGTCGTAGGACATGACGGTGGCGGGCCAATCTAGTCCCGGGGTCGTGGGGACGACCCTATAGACGTCGGACATGTCGGCGGCGGGCCAATCTAGTCCCGTCTTCGTGGGGACGACCCTATAGTCGTTGGACATGTTGGCGGCGGGCCTACGTTGGCCCAGGGTCGTGGGGACGACCCTATAGTCGTCGGACAAGTCGGCGGCGGGACAACCTAATCCCGGGGCCGTGGGGACGACCCTATAGTCGTCGGACATGTCGGTGGCTGGCCAACCTAGCCCCGGGGTCGTGGGGACGACCCTATAGTCGTCGGACAAGTCGGCGGCGGGCCAACCTAGTAGCGGGGTCGTTGGGACAACCCTGTAGTCGTCGGACAAGTCGCCGACGGGCTAACCTAGTACCGGGGTCGTGGGGACGATCCTGTAGTCGTAGGACATGACGGTGGCGGGCCAATCTAGTCCCGGGGTCGTGGGGACGACCCTATAGTCGTCGGACATGTCGGCGGCGGGCCAACGTAGGCCCAGGGTCGTAGGGACGACCATATAGTCGTCAGACATGACGGTGGCGGGCCAATCTAGTCCCGGGTCGTGGGGACGACCCTATAGTCGTCGGACATGTCGGCGGCTGGCCAACCTAGCCCCGGGGTCGTGGGGACGACTCTATAGTCGTCGGACAAGTCGCCGACGGGCCAACCTAGTACCGGGGTCGTGGGGACGATCCTGTAGTCGTAGGACATGACGGTGGCGGGCCAATCTAGTCCCGGGGTCGTGGGGACGACCCTATAGTCGTCGGACATGTCGGTGGCTGGCCAACCTAGCCCCGGGGTCGTGGGGACGACCCTATAGTCGTCGGACAAGTCGGCGGCGGGCCAACCTAGTAGCGGGGTCGTTGGGACAACCCTGTAGTCGTCGGACAAGTCGCCGACGGGCTAACCTAGTACCGGGGTCGTGGGGACGATCCTGTAGTCGTAGGACATGACGGTGGCGGGCCAATCTAGTCCCGGGGTCGTGGGGACGACCCTATAGACGTCGGACAGGTCGGCGGCGGGCCAATCTAGTCCCGTCTTCGTGGGGACGACCCTATAGTCGTTGGACATGTTGGCGGCGGGCCTACGTTGGCCCAGGGTCGTGGGGACGACCCTATAGTCGTCGGACAAGTCGGCGGCGGGACAACCTAATCCCGGGGCCGTGGGGACGACCCTATAGTCGTCGGACATGTCGGCAGCTGGGCAACGTAGGCCCAGGGTAGTCGGGGCGACCCTACAGTCGTCGAACATGACGGTGGCGGGCTAATCTAGTTCCGGGGTCGTGAAGACGACCCTATAGTCGTCGGACAATTCGTCGACGGGCCAACGTAGTTCCGGGGTCGTGGAGACGACCCTATAGTCGTCAGACATGACGGTGGCGGGCCAATCTAGTCCCGGGTCGTGGGGACGACCCTATAGTCGTCGGACATGTCGGCGGCTGGCCAACTTTGGCCCGTGGTCGTGGGGACGACCCTATAGTCGTAGGACATGACGGTGGCGGGCCAATCTAGTCCCGGGGCCGTGGGGACGACCCTATAGTCGTCGGACATGTCGGCGGCTGGCCAACCTAGCCCCGGGGTCGTGGGGACGACTCTATAGTCGTCGGACAAGTCGCCGACGGGCCAACCTAGTACCGGGGCCGTGGGGACGATCCTGTAGTCGTAGGACATGACGGTGGCTGGCCAACCTAGTCCCGGGGTCGTGGGGACGACCCTGTAGTCGTAGGACATGACGGTGGCGGGCCAATCTAGTCCCGGGGCCGTGGGGACGACCCTGTAGTCGTCGGACAACTCGTCGACGGGCCAACCTAGTACCGGGGTCGTGGGGACGACCCTGTAGTCGTCGGACAATTCGTCGACGGGCCAACGTAGTTCCGGGGTCGTGGAGACGACCCTATAGTCGTCAGACATGACGGTGGCGGGCCAATCTAGTCCCGGGTCGTGGGGACGACCCTATAGTCGTCGGACATGTCGGCGGCTGGCCAACTTTGGCCCGTGGTCGTGGGGACGACCCTATAGTCGTAGGACATGACGGTGGCGGGCCAATCTAGTCCCGGGGCCGTGGGGACGACCCTATAGTCGTCGGACATGTCGGCGGCTGGCCAACCTAGCCCCGGGGTCGTGGGGACGACTCTATAGTCGTCCGACAAGTCGCCGACGGGCCAACCTAGTACCGGGGTCGTGGGGACGATCCTGTAGTCGTAGGACATGACGGTGGCGGGCCAATCTAGTCCCGGGGTCGTGGGGACGACCCTATAGTCGTCGGACATGTCGGTGGCTGGCCAACCTAGCCCCGGGGTCGTGGGGACGACCCTATAGTCGTCGGACAAGTCGGCGGCGGGCCAACCTAGTAGCGGGGTCGTTGGGACAACCCTGTAGTCGTCGGACAAGTCGCCGACGGGCTAACCTAGTACCGGGGTCGTGGGGACGATCCTGTAGTCGTAGGACATGACGGTGGCGGGCCAATCTAGTCCCGGGGTCGTGGGGACGACCCTATAGACGTCGGACATGTCGGCGGCGGGCCAATCTAGTCCCGTCTTCGTGGGGACGACCCTATAGTCGTTGGACATGTTGGCGGCGGGCCTACGTTGGCCCAGGGTCGTGGGGACGACCCTATAGTCGTCGGACAAGTCGGCGGCGGGACAACCTAATCCCGGGGCCGTGGGGACGACCCTATAGTCGTCGGACATGTCGGCAGCTGGGCAACGTAGGCCCAGGGTAGTCGGGGCGACCCTACAGTCGTCGAACATGACGGTGGCGGGCTAATCTAGTTCCGGGGTCGTGAAGACGACCCTATAGTCGTCGGACAAGTCGGCGGCGGGCCAACCTAGTCCCGGGGAAGTGGGGACGACCCTATAGTCGTCGGCCATGTCGGCGGCTAGCCAACCTAGTCCCGGGTTCGTGGGGATGACCCTATAGTCGTTGGACATGTTGGCGGCGGGCCAATCTAGTCCCGTGTTCGTGGGGACTACCCTATAGTCGTTGGACATGTCGGCGCCGGGCCAACCTAGTACCGGGGTCGTGGGGACGACCCTATAATCGTCGGACATGTCGGCGGTTGGCCAACATTGTCCCGGGGAGGTAGGGACGACCCTATAGTCGTCGGACAAGTCGGCGGCGGGCCAACCTAGTCCCGGGGTCGTGGAGACGACACTATAGTCGTCGGACATGTCGGCGGCTGGACAACTTTGGCCCGTGGTCGTTGGGACGACCCTATAGTCGTCGGACATGTCGGCGGATGGGCAACTTTGGCCCGTGGTCGTGGGGACGACTCTATAGTCGTCGGACAAGTCGCCGACGGGCCAACCTAGTACCGGGGTCGTGGGGACGATCCTGTAGTCGTAGGACATGACGGTGGCGGGCCAATCTAGTCCCGGGGTCGTGGGGACGATCCAATAGTCGCCGGACATGTCGGCGGCTGGCTATCCTTGGCCCGTGGTCGTGGGGACGACCGAATAGTCGTCGGACATGTCGGCGGCTGGCCAGCTTTGTCCCGGGGTCGTGGGGACGACCCTATAGTCGTCGGACAAGTCGGCGGCGAGGCAACCTAGTCCCGCGGTCGTGGGGACGACCCTATAGTCGTCGGACATGTCGGCGGCTGGCCAGCTTTGCCCCGGGGTCGTGGGGACGAACCTATAGTCGTCGGACATGCCGGCGGCTGGCCAACTTTGGCCCGGGGTAGTGGGGACGACCCTATAGTCATCGGATATATCGGCTTCTTGCCAACCTAGTCCCGGAATCGTGGGGACGAACCTATAGTCGTCGGACATGTCGGCGGCGTGGCAACGTAGGCACAGGGTCGTGGGGACGACCCTATAGTCGTCGGACATGCCGGCGGCTGGCCAACCTAGTCCCGGGGTCGTGGGGACGACCCTATAGTCGTCGGACAAGTCGGCGGCGAGGCAACCTAGTCCCGCGGTCGTGGGGACGACCCTATAGCCGTCGGACGTGTCGGCGGCTGGGCAACTTTGGCCCCTGGTCGTGGGGATAACCGTATAGTCGTCGGACAAGTCGGCAGCTGGCCAACTATGACCCGGGCCCGTGGGGATGACCCTATAGTCGTTGGACATGTTGGCGGCGGGCCAATCTAGTCCCGTGTTCGTGGGGACTACCCTATAGTCGTTGGACATGTCGGCGCCGGGCCAACCTAGTACCGGGGTCGTGGGGACCACCCTATAATCGTCGGACAAGTCGGCGGCGAGGCAACCTAGTCCGGCGGTCGTGGGGACGACCCTATAGCCGTCGGACGTGTCGGCGGCTGGGCAACTTTGGCCCCTGGTCGTGGGGACAACCGTATAGTCGTCGGACATGTCGGCGGCGGGCCAACGTAGGCACAGGGTCGTGGGGACGACCCTATAATCGTCGGACATGACGGTGGCGGGCCAATCTAGTCCCGGGGCCGTGGGGACGACCCTATAGTCGTCGGACATGTCGGCGGCTGGCCAACCTAGTCCCGGGTTCGTGGGGACGACCCTATAGTCGTCGGACATGTCGACGGCTGGCCAACTTTGGCCCGTGGTCGTGGGGACGACCCTATAGTCGTCGGACATGTCGGCGGCTGGCCAACCTAGTCCCGGGGTGGTGGGGACGACCCTATAGTCGTCGGACAAGTCGGCGGCGAGGCAACCTAGTCCGGCGGTCGTGGGGACGACCCTATAGCCGTCGGACGTGTCGGCGGCTGGGCAACTTTGGCCCCTGGTCGTGGGGACAACCGTATAGTCGTCGGACATGTCGGCGGCGGGCCAACGTAGGCACAGGGTCGTGGGGACGACCCTATAATCGTCGGACATGACGGTGGCGGGCCAATCTAGTCCCGGGGCCGTGGGGACGACCCTATAGTCGTCGGAGAAGTCGGCGGCGGGCCACACTAGTCCCGGTGTCGTGGGGACGCCCCTATGGTCGTCGGACATATCGGCGGCTGGCCAACTTTGGCCCGGGGTAGTGGGGACGACCCTATAGTCGTCGGAGAAGTCGGCGGCGGGCCACACTAGTCCGGGTGTCGTGGGGACGCCCCTATAGTCGTCGGACATGTCGGCGGCTGGCCAACCTAGTCCCGGGTTCGTGGGGACGACCCTATAGTCGTCGGACAAGTCGGCGGCTGGCCAACCTAGTCCCGGGGTCGCGGGGACGACCCTATAGTCGTCGGACATGTCGACGGCTGGCCAACTTTGGCCCGTCGTCGTGGGGACGACCCTATAGTCGTCGGACATGACGGTGGCGGGCCAATCTAGTCCCGGGGCCGTGGGGACGACCGTATAGTCGTCGGACATGTCGGCGGCTGGCCAACCTAGTCCCGGGGTGGTAGGCACGACCCTATAGTCGTCGGACATGTCGGCGGCTGGCCAGCCTAGTCCGAGGTTCGTGGAGAAGACCCTATAATCGCCGGACATGTCGGCGGCTGGGCAACTTTGGCCCGTGGTCGTGGGGACGACCCTATAGTCGTCGGACATGTCGGCGGCTGGCCAACTTTGGCCCGTGATAGTGGGGACGACCCTATAGTCGTCGGACATGACGGTGGCGGGCCAATCTAGTCCCGGGGCCGTTGGGACGACCGTATAGTCGTCGGACATGTCGGCGGCTGGCCAACCGAGTCCCGGGTTCGTGGGGACGACCCTATAGTCGTCGGACATGTCGGCGGCTGGCTAACCTAGTCCCGGGTTCGTGGGGACGACCCTATAGTCGTCGGACTAGCCGGCGGCGGGCCAACGTAGGCCCAGGGTCGTACGGACGACCCTATAGTCGTCGGACATGACGGTGGAGGGCCAATCTAGTCCCGGGGTCGTGGGGACGACCCAATAGTCGCCGGACATGTTGGCGGCTGGCTATCCTTGGCCCGTGGTCGTGGGGACGACCGTATAGTCGTCGGACATGTCGGCGGCTGGCCAGCTTTGTCCCGCGGTCGTGGGGACGACCCTATAGTCGTCGGACATGCCGGCGGCTGGCCAACTTTGGCCCGGGGTAGTGGGGACGACCCTATAGTCATCGGATATGTCGGCTTCTTGCCAACCTAGACCCGGGATCGTGGGGACGAACCTATAGTCGTCGGACATGTCGGCGGCGTGGCAACGTAGGCACAGGGTCGTGGGGACGACCCTATAATCGTCGGACATGACGGTGGAGGGCCAATCTAGTCCCGGGGTCGTGGGGACGATCCAATAGTCGCCGGACATGTCGGCGGCTGGCTATCCTTGGCCCGTGGTCGTGGGGACGACCGAATATTCGTCGGACATGTCGGCGGCTGGCCAGCTTTGTCCCGGGTTCGTGGGGACGATCCTATAGTCGTCGGACATGTCGGCGGCTGGCCAACTTTGGCCCGTGATCGTGGGGACGACCCTATAGTCGTCGGACATGACGGTGGCGGGCCAATCTAGTCCCGGGGCCGTGGGGACGACCGTATAGTCGTCGGACATGTCGGCGGCTGGCCATCCTAGTTCCGGGGTCGTGGGGACGACCCTATAGTCGTCGGACAAGTCGGCGGCGGGCCAACCTAGTCCCGGGGTGGTAGGGACGACCCTATAGTCGTCGGACATGTCGGCGCCTGGCCAACCTAGTCCCGGAGTCGTGGGGACGACCCTGTAGTCGTAGGACATGACGGTGGCGGGCCAATCTAGTCCCGGGGTCGTGGGGACGACCCTATAGACGTCGGACATGTCGGCGGCGGGCCAATCTAGTCCCGGGGCCGTGGGGACGACCCTGTAGTCGTGGGACAAGTCGTCGACGGGCCAACGTAGTTCCGGGGTCGTGGGGACGACCCTATAGTCGTCGGACATGTCGGCGGCTGGCCAACCTAGTCCCGGGTTCGTGGGGACGACCCTATAGTCGTCGGACAAGTCGGCGGCTGGCCATCCTAGTCCCGGGGTCGTGGGGACGACCCTATAGTCGTCGGACATGTCGGCGGCTGGCCAACTTTGGCCCGTGATCGTGGGGACGACCCTATAGTCGTCGGACATGACGGTGGCGGGCCAATCTAGTCCCGGGGCCGTGGGGACGACCGTATAGTCGTCGGACATGTCGGCGGCTGGCCAACCTAGTTCCGGGGTCGTGGGGACGACCCTATAGTCGTCGGACAAGTCGGCGGCGGGCCAACCTAGTACCGGGGTCGTGGGGACCACCCTATAATCGTCGGACATGTCGGCGGTTGGCCAACATAGTCCCGGGGATGTAGGGACGACCCTATAGTCGTCGGACAAGTCGGCGGCGGGCCAACCTAGTCCCGGCGTCGTGGAGACGACACTATAGTCGTCGGACATGTCGGCGGCAGGACAACTTTGGCCCGTGGTCGTTGGGACGACCCTATAGTCGTCGGACATGTCGGCGCCTGGCCAACATAGTCCCGGGGTGGTAGGGACGACCCTATAGTCGTCGGACATGTCGGCGGCGGGCCAACGTAGGCCCAGGGTCGTACGGACGACCATATAGTCGTCGGACATGTCGGCGGCTGGCCAACCTAGCCCCGGGGTCGTGGGGACGACTCTATAGTCGTCGGACAAGTCGCCGACGGGCCAACCTAGTACCGGGATCGTGGGGACGATCCTGTAGTCGTAAGACATGACGGTGGCGGGCCAATCTAGTCCCGGGGTCGTGGGGACGACCCTATAGACGTCGGACATGTCGGCGGCGGGCCAATCTAGTCCCGGGGCTGTGGGGACGACCCTGTAGTCGTCGGACAACTCGTCGACGGGCCAACCTAGTCCCGGGGTCGTGGAGACGACCATATAGTCGTCGGACATGTCGGCGGCTGGCCAACCTAGCCCCGGGGTCGTGGGGACGACTCTATAGTCGTCGGACATGTTGGCGGCGGGCCAATCTAGTCCCGTGTTCGTGGGGACTACCCTATAGTCGTTGGACATGTCGGCGCCGGGCCAAGCTAGTACCGGGGTCGTGGGGACCACCCTATAATCGTCGGACATGTCGGCGGTTGGCCAACATAGTCCCGGGGAGGTAGGGACGACCCTATAGTCGTCGGACAAGTCGGCGGCGGGCCAACCTAGTCCCGGGGTCGTGGAGACGACACTATAGTCGTCGGACATGTCGGCGGCTGGACAACTTTGGCCCGTGGTCGTTGGGACGACCCTATAGTCGTCGGACATGTCGGCGCCTGGCCAACATAGTCCCGGGGTGGTAGGGACGACCCTATAGTCGTCGGACATGTCGGCGGCGGGCCAACGTAGGCCCAGGGTCGTAGGGACGACCATATAGTCGTCGGACATGTCGGCGGCTGGCCAACCTAGTCCGGGGTTCGTGGAGAAGAACCTATAATCGTCGGACATGTCGGCGGCTGGGCAACTTTGGCCCGTGGTCGTGGGGATGATCCTATAGTCGTCGGACATGTCGGCGGCTGGCCAACCTAGTCCCGGGGTCGTGGGGACGACCCTGTAGTCGTAGGACATGACGGTGGCGGGCCAATCTAGTCCCGGGGTCGTGGGGACGACCGTATAGACGTCGAACATGTCGGCGGCGGGCCAATCTAGTCCCGGGGCCGTGGGGACGACCCTGTAGTCGTCGGACAACTCGTCGACGGGCCAACCTAGTACCGGGGTCGTGGGGACGACCCTGTAGTCGTCGGACAATTCGTCGACGGGCCAACGTAGTTCCGGGGTCGTGGAGACGACCCTATAGTCGTCAGACATGACGGTGGCGGGCCAATCTAGTCCCGGGTCGTGGGGACGACCCTATAGTCGTCGGACATGTCGGCGGCTGGCCAACCTAGCCCCGGGGTCGTGGGGACGACTCTATAGTCGTCGGACAAGTCGCCGACGGGCCAACCTAGTACCGGGGTCGTGGGGACGATCCTGTAGTCGTAGGACATGACGGTGGCGGGCCAATCTAGTCCCGGGGTCGTGGGGACGACCCTATAGTCGTCGGACATGTCGGTGGCTGGCCAACCTAGCCCCGGGGTCGTGGGGACGACCCTATAGTCGTCGGACAAGTCGGCGGCGGGCCAACCTAGTAGCGGGGTCGTTGGGACAACCCTGTAGTCGTCGGACAAGTCGCCGACGGGCTAACCTAGTACCGGGGTCGTGGGGACGATCCTGTAGTCGTAGGACATGACGGTGGCGGGCCAATCTAGTCCCGGGGTCGTGGGGACGACCCTATAGACGTCGGACATGTCGGCGGCGGGCCAATCTAGTCCCGTCTTCGTGGGGACGACCCTATAGTCGTTGGACATGTTGGCGGCGGGCCTACGTTGGCCCAGGGTCGTGGGGACGACCCTATAGTCGTCGGACAAGTCGGCGGCGGGACAACCTAATCCCGGGGCCGTGGGGACGACCCTATAGTCGTCGGACATGTCGGCAGCTGGGCAACGTAGGCCCAGGGTAGTCGGGGCGACCCTACAGTCGTCGAACATGACGGTGGCGGGCTAATCTAGTTCCGGGGTCGTGAAGACGACCCTATAGTCGTCGGACAATTCGTCGACGGGCCAACGTAGTTCCGGGGTCGTGGAGACGACCCTATAGTCGTCAGACATGACGGTGGCGGGCCAGTCTAGTCCCGGGTCGTGGGGACGACCCTATAGTCGTCGGACATGTCGGCGGCTGGCCAACTTTGGCCCGTGGTCGTGGGGACGACCCTATAGTCGTAGGACATGACGGTGGCGGGCCAATCTAGTCCCGGGGCCGTGGGGACGACCCTATAGTCGTCGGACATGTCGGCGGCTGGCCAACCTAGCCCCGGGGTCGTGGGGACGACTCTATAGTCGTCGGACAAGTCGCCGACGGGCCAACCTAGTACCGGTACCGTGGGGACGATCCTGTAGTCGTAGGACATGACGGTGGCTGGCCAACCTAGTCCCGGGGTCGTGGGGACGACCCTGTAGTCGTAGGACATGACGGTGGCGGGCCAATCTAGTCCCGGGGCCGTGGGGACGACCCTGTAGTCGTCGGACAACTCGTCGACGGGCCAACCTAGTACCGGGGTCGTGGGGACGACCCTGTAGTCGTCGGACAATTCGTCGACGGGCCAACGTAGTTCCGGGGTCGTGGAGACGACCCTATAGTCGTCAGACATGACGGTGGCTGGCCATCCTAGTCCCGGGGTCGTGGGGACGACCCTATAGTCGTCGGACATGTCGGCGGCTGGCCAACTTTGGCCCGTGATCGTGGGGACGACCCTATAGTCGTCGGACATGACGGTGGCGGGCCAATCTAGTCCCGGGGCCGTGGGGACGACCCTATAGTCGTCGGCCATGTCGGCGGCTAGCCAACCTAGTCCCGGGTTCGTGGGGATGACCCTATAGTCGTTGGACATGTTGGCGGCGGGCCAATCTAGTCCCGTGTTCGTGGGGACTACCCTATAGTCGTTGGACATGTCGGCGCCGGGCCAACCTAGTACCGGGGTCGTGGGGACGACCCTATAATCGTCGGACATGTCGGCGGTTGGCCAACATTGTCCCGGGGAGGTAGGGACGACCCTATAGTCGTCGGACAAGTCGGCGGCGGGCCAACCTAGTCCCGTGGTCGTGGGGACGACCGAATAGTCGTCGGACATGTCGGCGGCTGGCCAGCTTTGTCCCGGGTTCGTGGGGACGATCCTATAGTCGTCGGACATGTCGGCGGCTGGCCAACTTTGGCCCGTGATCGTGGGGACGACCCTATAGTCGTCGGACATGACGGTGGCGGGCCAATCTAGTCCCGGGGCCGTGGGGACGACCGTATAGTCGTCGGACATGTCGGCGGCTGGCCATCCTAGTTCCGGGGTCGTGGGGACGACCCTATAGTCGTCGGACAAGTCGGCGGCGGGCCAACCTAGTCCCGGGGTGGTAGGGACGACCCTATAGTCGTCGGACATGTCGGCGCCTGGCCAACCTAGTCCCGGAGTCGTGGGGACGACCCTGTAGTCGTAGGACATGACGGTGGCGGGCCAATCTAGTCCCGGGGTCGTGGGGACGACCCTATAGACGTCGGACATGTCGGCGGCGGGCCAATCTAGTCCCGGGGCCGTGGGGACGACCCTGTAGTCGTGGGACAAGTCGTCGACGGGCCAACGTAGTTCCGGGGTCGTGGGGACGACCCTATAGTCGTCGGACATGTCGGCGGCTGGCCAACCTAGTCCCGGGTTCGTGGGGACGACCCTATAGTCGTCGGACAAGTCGGCGGCTGGCCATCCTAGTCCCGGGGTCGTGGGGACGACCCTATAGTCGTCGGACATGTCGGCGGCTGGCCAACTTTGGCCCGTGATCGTGGGGACGACCCTATAGTCGTCGGACATGACGGTGGCGGGCCAATCTAGTCCCGGGGCCGTGGGGACGACCGTATAGTCGTCGGACATGTCGGCGGCAGGACAACTTTGGCCCGTGGTCGTTGGGACGACCCTATAGTCGTCGGACATGTCGGCGCCTGGCCAACATAGTCCCGGGGTGGTAGGGACGACCCTATAGTCGTCGGACAAGTCGGCGGCGGGCCAACCTAGTACCGGGGTCGTGGGGACCACCCTATAATCGTCGGACATGTCGGCGGTTGGCCAACATAGTCCCGGGGAGGTAGGGACGACCCTATAGTCGTCGGACAAGTCGGCGGCGGGCCAACCTAGTCCCGGCGTCGTGGAGACGACACTATAGTCGTCGGACATGTCGGCGGCAGGACAACTTTGGCCCGTGGTCGTTGGGACGACCCTATAGTCGTCGGACATGTCGGCGCCTGGCCAACATAGTCCCGGGGTGGTAGGGACGACCCTATAGTCGTCGGACATGTCGGCGGCGGGCCAACGTAGGCCCAGGGTCGTACGGACGACCATATAGTCGTGGGACATGTCGGCGGCTGGCCAACCTAGCCCCGGGGTCGTGGGGACGACTCTATAGTCGTCGGACAAGTCGCCGACGGGCCAACCTAGTACCGGGGTCGTGGGGACGATCCTGTAGTCGTAAGACATGACGGTGGCGGGCCAATCTAGTCCCGGGGTCGTGGGGACGACCCTATAGACGTCGGACATGTCGGCGGCGGGCCAATCTAGTCCCGGGCTGTGGGGACGACCCTGTAGTCGTCGGACAACTCGTCGACGGGCCAACATAGTCCCGGGGTCGTGGAGACGACCATATAGTCGTCGGACATGTCGGCGGCTGGCCAACCTAGCCCCGGGGTCGTGGGGACGACTCTATAGTCGTCGGACATGTTGGCGGCGGGCCAATCTAGTCCCGTGTTCGTGGGGACTACCCTATAGTCGTTGGACATGTCGGCGCCGGGCCAAGCTAGTACCGGGGTCGTGGGGACCACCCTATAATCGTCGGACATGTCGGCGGTTGGCCAACATAGCCCCGGGGAGGTAGGGACGACCCTATAGTCGTCGGACAAGTCGGCGGCGGGCCAACCTAGTCCCGGGGTCGTGGAGACGACACTATAGTCGTCGGACATGTCGGCGGCTGGACAACTTTGGCCCGTGGTCGTTGGGACGACCCTATAGTCGTCGGACATGTCGGCGCCTGGCCAACATAGTCCCGGGGTGGTAGGGACGACCCTATAGTCGTCGGACATGTCGGCGGCGGGCCAACGTAGGCCCAGGGTCGTAGGGACGACCATATAGTCGTCGGACATGTCGGCGGCTGGCCAACCTAGTCCGGGGTTCGTGGAGAAGAACCTATAATCGTCGGACATGTCGGCGGCTGGGCAACTTTGGCCCGTGGTCGTGGGGATGATCCTATAGTCGTCGGACATGTCGGCGGCTGGCCAACCTAGTCCCGGGGTCGTGGGGACGACCCTGTAGTCGTAGGACATGACGGTGGCGGGCCAATCTAGTCCCGGGGTCGTGGGGACGATCGTATAGACGTCGAACATGTCGGCGGCGGGCCAATCTAGTCCCGGGGCCGTGGGGACGACCCTGTAGTCGTCGGACAACTCGTCGACGGGCCAACCTAGTACCGGGGTCGTGGGGACGACCCTGTAGTCGTCGGACAATTCGTCGACGGGCCAACGTAGTTCCGGGGTCGTGGAGACGACCCTATAGTCGTCAGACATGACGGTGGCGGGCCAATCTAGTCCCGGGTCGTGGGGACGACCCTATAGTCGTCGGACATGTCGGCGGCTGGCCATCCTAGCCCCGGGGTCGTGGGGACGACTCTATAGTCGTCGGACAAGTCGCCGACGGGCCAACCTAGTACCGGGGTCGTGGGGACGATCCTGTAGTCGTAGGACATGACGGTGGCGGGCCAATCTAGTCCCGGGGTCGTGGGGACGACCCTATAGTCGTCGGACATGTCGGTGGCTGGCCAACCTAGCCCCGGGGTCGTGGGGACGACCCTATAGTCGTCGGACAAGTCGGCGGCGGGCCAACCTAGTAGCGGGGTCGTTGGGACAACCCTGTAGTCGTCGGACAAGTCGCCGACGGGCTAACCTAGTACCGGGGTCGTGGGGACGATCCTGTAGTCGTAGGACATGACGGTGGCGGGCCAATCTAGTCACGGGGTCGTGGGGACGACCCTATAGACGTCGGACATGTCGGCGGCGGGCCAATCTTGTCCCGTCTTCGTGGGGACGACCCTATAGTCGTTGGACATGTTGGCGGCGGGCCTACGTTGGCCCAGGGTCGTGGGGACGACCCTATAGTCGTCGGACAAGTCGGCGGCGGGACAACCTAATCCCGGGGCCGTGGGGACGACCCTATAGTCGTCGGACATGTCGGCAGCTGGGCAACGTAGGCCCAGGGTAGTCGGGGCGACCCTACAGTCGTCGAACATGACGGTGGCGGGCTAATCTAGTTCCGGGGTCGTGAAGACGACCCTATAGTCGTCGGACAATTCGTCGACGGACCAACGTAGTTCCGGGGTCGTGGAGACGACCCTATAGTCGTCAGACATGACGGTGGCGGGCCAATCTAGTCCCGGGTCGTGGGGACGACCCTATAGTCGTCGGACATGTCGGCGGCTGGCCAACTTTGGCCCGTGGTCGTGGGGACGACCCTATAGTCGTAGGACATGACGGTGGCGGGCCAATCTAGTCCCGGGGCCGTGGGGACGACCCTATAGTCGTCGGACATGTCGGCGGCTGGCCAACCTAGCCCCGGGGTCGTGGGGACGACTCTATAGTCGTCGGACAAGTCGCCGACGGGCCAACCTAGTACCGGTACCGTGGGGACGATCCTGTAGTCGTAGGACATGACGGTGGCTGGCCAACCTAGTCCCGGGGTCGTGGGGACGACCCTGTAGTCGTAGGACATGACGGTGGCGGGCCAATCTAGTCCCGGGGCCGTGGGGACGACCCTGTAGTCGTCGGACAACTCGTCGACGGGCCAACCTAGTACCGGGGTCGTGGGGACGACCCTGTAGTCGTCGGACAATTCGTCGACGGGCCAACGTAGTTCCGGGGTCGTGGAGACGACCCTATAGTCGTCAGACATGACGGTGGCGGGCCAATCTAGTCCCGGGTCGTGGGGACGACCCTATAGTCGTCGGACATGTCGGCGGCTGGCCAACTTTGGCCCGTGGTCGTGGGGACGACCCTATAGTCGTAGGACATGACGGTGGCGGGCCAATCTAGTCCCGGGGCCGTGGGGACGACCCTATAGTCGTCGGACATGTCGGCGGCTGGCCAACCTAGCCCCGGGGTCGTGGGGACGACTCTATAGTCGTCGGACAAGTCGCCGACGGGCCAACCTAGTACCGGGGTCGTGGGGACGATCCTGTAGTCGTAGGACATGACGGTGGCGGGCCAATCTAGTCCCGGGGTCGTGGGGACGACCCTATAGTCGTCGGACATGTCGGTGGCTGGCCAACCTAGCCCCGGGGTCGTGGGGACGACCCTATAGTCGTCGGACAAGTCGGCGGCGGGCCAACCTAGTAGCGGGGTCGTTGGGACAACCCTGTAGTCGTCGGACAAGTCGCCGACGGGCTAACCTAGTACCGGGGTCGTGGGGACGATCCTGTAGTCGTAGGACATGACGGTGGCGGGCCAATCTAGTCCCGGGGTCGTGGGGACGACCCTATAGACGTCGGACATGTCGGCGGCGGGCCAATCTAGTCCCGTATTCGTGGGGACGACCCTATAGTCGTTGGACATGTTGGCGGCGGGCCTACGTTGGCCCAGGGTCGTCGGGACGACCCTATAGTCGTCGGACAAGTCGGCGGCGGGACAACCTAATCCCGGGGCCGTGGGGACGACCCTATAGTCGTCGGACATGTCGGCAGCTGGGCAACGTAGGCCCAGGGTAGTCGGGGCGACCCTACAGTCGTCGAACATGACGGTGGCGGGCTAATCTAGTTCCGGGGTCGTGAAGACGACCCTATAGTCGTCGGACAAGTCGGCGGCGGGCCAACCTAGTCCCGGGGAAGTGGGGACGACCCTATAGTCGTCGGCCATGTCGGCGGCTAGCCAACCTAGTCCCGGGTTCGTGGGGATGACCCTATAGTCGTTGGACATGTTGGCGGCGGGCCAATCTAGTCCCGTGTTCGTGGGGACTACCCTATAGTCGTGGGACATGTCGGCGCCGGGCCAACCTAGTACCGGGGTCGTGGGGACGACCCTATAATCGTCGGACATGTCGGCGGTTGGCCAACATTGTCCCGGGGAGGTAGGGACGACCCTATAGTCGTTGGACATGTCGGCGCCGGGCCAATCTAGTCCCGGGTTCGTGGGGACGATCCAATAGTCGCCGGACATGTCGGCGGCTGGCTATCCTTGGCCCGTGGTCGTGGGGACGACCGAATAGTCGTCGGACATGTCGGCGGCTGGCCAGCTTTGTCCCGGGGTCGTGGGGACGACCCTATAGTCGTCGGACAAGACGGCGGCGAGGCAACCTAGTCCCGCGGTCGTGGGGACGACCCTATAGTCGTCGGACATGTCGGCGGCTGGCCAGCTTTGCCCCGGGGTCGTGGGGACGAACCAAAGTCGTCGGACATGTCGGCGGCTGGCCAGCTTTGCCCCGGGGTCGTGGGGACGAACCTATAGTCGTCGGACATGCCGGCGGCTGGCCAACTTTGGCCCGGGGTAGTGGGGACGACACTATAGTCATCGGATATATCGGCTTCTTGCCAACCTAGTCCCGGGATCGTGGGGACGAACCTATAGTCGTCGGACATGTCGGCGGCGTGGCAACGTAGGCACAGGGTCGTGGGGACGACCCTATAGTCGTCGGACATGCCGGCGGCTGGCCAACCTAGTCCCGGGGTCGTGGGGACGACCCTATAGTCGTCGGACAAGTCGGCGGCGAGGCAACCTAGTCCCGCGGTCGTGGGGACGACCCTATAGCCGTCGGACGTGTCGGCGGCTGGGCAACTTTGGCCCCTGGTCGTGGGGATAACCGTATAGTCGTCGGACATGTCGGCAGCTGGCCAACTATGACCCGGGCCCGTGGGGATGACCCTATAGTCGTTGGACATGTTGGCGGCGGGCCAATCTAGTCCCGTGTTCGTGGGGACTACCCTATAGTCGTTGGACATGTCGGCGCCGGGCCAACCTAGTACCGGGGTCGTGGGGACCACCCTATAATCGTCGGACATGTCGGCGGTTGGCCAACATAGTCCCGGGGAGGTAGGGACGACCCTATAGTCGTCGGACAAGTCGGCGGCGGGCCAACCTAGTCCCGGGGTCGTGGAGACGACACTATAGTCGTCGGACATGTCGGCGGCCGGACAACTTTGGCCCGTGGTCGTTGGGACGACCCTATAGTCGTCGGACATGTCGGCGCCTGGCCAACATAGTCCCGGGGTGGTAGGGACGACCATATAGTCGTCGGACATGTCGGCGGCGGGCCAACGTAGGCCCAGGGTCGTACGGGCGACCATATAGTCGTCGGACATGTCGGCGGCTGGCCAACCTAGCCCCGGGGTCGTTGGGACGACCCTATAGTCGTCGGACATGTCGGCGCCTGGCCAACATAGTCCCGGGGTGGTAGGGACGACTCTATAGTCGTCGGACAAGTCGCCGACGGGCCAACCTAGTACCGGGGTCGTGGGGACAATCCTGTAGTCGTAAGACATGACGGTGGCGGGCCAATCTAGTCCCGGGGTCGTGGGGTCGACCCTATAGACGTCGGACATGTCGGCGGCGGGCCAATCTAGTCCCGGGGCTGTGGGGACGACCCTGTAGTCGTCGGACAACTCGTCGACGGGCCAACCTAGTCCCGGGGCCGTGGAGACGACCATATAGTCGTCGGACATGTCGGCGGCTGGCCAACCTAGCCCCGGGGTCGTGGGGACGATCCTGTAGTCGTAAGACATGACGGTGGCGGGCCAATCTAGTCCCGGGGTCGTGGAGACGACACTATAGTCGTCGGACATGTCGGCGGCTGGACAACTTTGGCCCGTGGTCGTTGGGACGACCCTATAGTCGTCGGACATGTCGGCGCCTGGCCAACATAGTCCCGGGGTGGTAGGGACGACCCTATAGTCGTCGGACATGTCGGCGGCGGGCCAACGTAGGCCCAGGGTCGTAGGGACGACCATATAGTCGTCGGACATGTCGGCGGCTGGCCAACCTAGTCCGGGGTTCGTGGAGAAGAACCTATAATCGTCGGACATGTCGGCGGCTGGGCAACTTTGGCCCGTGGTCGTGGGGATGATCCTATAGTCGTCGGACATGTCGGCGGCTGGCCAACCTAGTCCCGGGGTCGTGGGGACGACCCTGTAGTCGTAGGACATGACGGTGGCGGGCCAATCTAGTCCCGGGGTCGTGGGGACGACCGTATAGACGTCGAACATGTCGGCGGCGGGCCAATCTAGTCCCGGGGCCGTGGGGACGACCCTGTAGTCGTCGGACAACTCGTCGACGGGCCAACCTAGTACCGGGGTCGTGGGGACGACCCTGTAGTCGTCGGACAATTCGTCGACGGGCCAACGTAGTTCCGGGGTCGTGGAGACGACCCTATAGTCGTCAGACATGACGGTGGCGGGCCAATCTAGTCCCGGGTCGTGGGGACGACCCTATAGTCGTCGGACATGTCGGCGGCTGGCCAACTTTGGCCCGTGGTCGTGGGGACGACCCTATAGTCGTAGGACATGACGGTGGCGGGCCAATCTAGTCCCGGGGCCGTGGGGACGACCCTATAGTCGTCGGACATGTCGGCGGCTGGCCAACCTAGCCCCGGGGTCGTGGGGACGACTCTATAGTCGTCGGACAAGTCGCCGACGGGCCAACCTAGTACCGGGGTCGTGGGGACGATCCTGTAGTCGTAGGACATGACGGTGGCGGGCCAATCTAGTCCCGGGGTCGTGGGGACGACCCTATAGTCGTCGGACATGTCGGTGGCTGGCCAACCTAGCCCCGGGGTCGTGGGGACGACCCTATAGTCGTCGGACAAGTCGGCGGCGGGCCAACCTAGTAGCGGGGTCGTTGGGACAACCCTGTAGTCGTCGGACAAGTCGCCGACGGGCTAACCTAGTACCGGGGTCGTGGGGACGATCCTGTAGTCGTAGGACATGACGGTGGCGGGCCAATCTAGTCCCGGGGTCGTGGGGACGACCCTATAGACGTCGGACATGTCGGCGGCGGGCCAATCTAGTCCCGTCTTCGTGGGGACGACCCTATAGTCGTTGGACATGTTGGCGGCGGGCCTACGTTGGCCCAGGGTCGTGGGGACGACCCTATAGTCGTCGGACAAGTCGGCGGCGGGACAACCTAATCCCGGGGCCGTGGGGACGACCCTATAGTCGTCGGACATGTCGGCAGCTGGGCAACGTAGGCCCAGGGTAGTCGGGGCGACCCTACAGTCGTCGAACATGACGGTGGCGGGCTAATCTAGTTCCGGGGTCGTGAAGACGACCCTATAGTCGTCGGACAAGTCGGCGGCGGGCCAACCTAGTCCCGGGGAAGTGGGGACGACCCTATAGTCGTCGGCCATGTCGGCGGCTAGCCAACCTAGTCCCGGGTTCGTGGGGATGACCCTATAGTCGTTGGACATGTTGGCGGCGGGCCAATCTAGTCCCGTGTTCGTGGGGACTACCCTATAGTCGTTGGACATGTCGGCGCCGGGCCAACCTAGTACCGGGGTCGTGGGGACGACCCTATAATCGTCGGACATGTCGGCGGTTGGCCAACATTGTCCCGGGGAGGTAGGGACGACCCTATAGTCGTCGGACAAGTCGGCGGCGGGCCAACCTAGTCCCGGGGTCGTGGAGACGACACTATAGTCGTCGGACATGTCGGCGGCTGGACAACTTTGGCCCGTGGTCGTTGGGACGACCCTATAGTCGTCGGACATGTCGGCGCCTGGCCAACATAGTCCCGGGGTGGTAGGGACGACCCTATAGTCGTCGGACATGTCGGCGGCGGGCCAACCTAGTCCCGGGTTCGCGGGGACGACCCTATAGTCGTCGGACAAGTCGGCGGCTGGCCAACCTAGTCCCGGGTTCGAGGGGACGACCCTATAGTGGTCGGACAAGTCGGCGGCGGGCCAACCTAGTCTCGGGGAAGTGGGGACGACCCTATAGTCGTCGGACATGTCGGCGGCTGGGCAACTTTGGCCCGTGGTCGTGGGGATGACCCTATAGTCGTCGGACATGTCGGCGGCAGGGCAACTTTGGCCCGTGGTCATGGGGACGACCCTATAGTCGTCGGACATGTCGGCGGCGGGCCAACCTAGTCCCGGGTTCGCGGGGATGACCCTATAGTCGTCGGACATGACGGTGGCGGGCTAATCTAGTTCCGGGGTCGTGAAGACGACCCTATAGTCGTCGGACAAGTCGGCGGCGGGCCAACCTAGTCCCGGGGAAGTGGGGACGACCCTATAGTCGTCGGACATGTCGGCGGCTGGCCAACCTAGTCCGGGGTTCGTGGAGAAGACCCTATAATCGTCGGACATGTCGGCGGCTGGGCAACTTTGGCCCGTGGTCGTGGGGATGACCCTATAGTCGTCGGACATGTCGGCGGCAGGGCAATTTTGGCCCGTGGTCATGGGGACGACCCTATAGTCGTCGGACATGTCGGCGGCTGGCCAACCTAGTCCCGGGGTGGTAGGGACGACCCTATAGTCGTCGGACATGTCGGCGGCGGGCCAACCTAGTCCCGGGTTCGCGGGGACGACCCTATAGTCGTCGGACAAGTCGGCGGCTGGCCAACCTAGTCCCGGGTTCGAGGGGACGAACCTATAGTCGTCGGACAAGTCGGCGGCGGGCCAACCTAGTCCCGGGTCGTGGGGACGACCCTATAGTCGTCGGACATGTCGGCGGCTGGCCAACTTTGGCCCGTGGTGGTAGGGACGACCCTATAGTCGTCGGACATGTCGGCGGCGGGCCAACCTAGTCCCGGGTTCGCGGGGATGACCCTATAGTCGTCGGACATGACGGTGGCGGGCTAATCTAGTTCCGGGGTCGTTGGGACAACCCTGTAGTCGTCGGACAAGTCGCCGACGGGCTAACCTAGTACCGGGGTCGTGGGGACGATCCTGTAGTCGTAGGACATGACGGAGGCGGGCCAATCTAGTCCCGGGGTCGTGGGGACGACCCTATAGACGTCGGACATGTCGGCGGCGGGCCAATCTAGTCCCGTCTTCGTGGGGACGACCCTATAGTCGTTGGACATGTTGGCGGCGGGCCTACGTTGGCCCAGGGTCGTGGGGACGACCCTATAGTCGTCGGACAAGTCGGCGGCGGGCCAACCTAGTCTCGGGGAAGTGGGGACGACCCTATAGTCGTCGGACAAGTCGGCGGCGGGCCAACCTAGTCCCGGGGTCGTGGAGACGACACTATAGTCGTCGGACATGTCGGCGGCTGGACAACTTTGGCCCGTGGTCGTTGGGACGACCCTATAGTCGTCGGACATGTCGGCGCCTGGCCAACATAGTCCCGGGGTGGTAGGGACGACCCTATAGTCGTCGGACATGTCGGCGGCGGGCCAACCTAGTCCCGGGTTCGCGGGGACGACCCTATAGTCGTCGGACAAGTCGGCGGCTGGCCAACCTAGTCCCGGGTTCGAGGGGACGAACCTATAGTCGTCGGACAAGTCGGCGGCGGGCCAACCTAGTCCCGGGTTCGAGGGGACGACCCTATAGTCGTCGGAGAAGTCGGCGGCGGGCCAACCTAGTAGCGGGGTCGTTGGGACAACCCTGTAGTCGTCGGACAAGTCGCCGACGGGCTAACCTAGTACCGGGGTCGTGGGGACGATCCTGTAGTCGTAGGACATGACGGAGGCGGGCCAATCTAGTCCCGGGGTCGTGGGGACGACCCTATAGACGTCGGACATGTCGGCGCCTGGCCAACCTAGTGCCGGGGTCGTGGGGACGACCCTGTAGTCGTAGGACATGACGGTGGCGGGCCAATCTAGTCCCGGGTCGTGGGGACGACCCTATAGTCGTCGGACATGTCGGCGGCTGGCCAACTTTGGCCCGTGGTCGTGGCGACGACCCTATAGACGTCGAACATGTCGGCGGCGGGCCAATGTAGTCCCGGGGCCGTGGGGACGACCCTGTAGTCGTCGGACAAGTCGCCGACGGGCCAACCTATTACCGGGGTCGTGGGGACGATCCTGTAGTCGTCAGAAATGACGGTGGCGGGCCAATCGAGTCCCGGGACCGTGGGGACGACCCTATAGTCGTCGGACATGACGGCGGCTGGGCCAATCTAGTCCCGGGGCCGTGGGGACGACCCTATAGTCGTCAGACATGACGGCGGCTGGGCAACTTTGTTCCGCGGTCGTGGGGACGACCCCAGAGTCGTCGGACAGGCCGGCGGAGAGGCAAGCTAGTCCCAAGAACGTGGGAACGACCCTATAGTCGTCGGACATGACGGTGGCGGGCCAATCTAGTCCCGGGTCGTGGGGACGACCCTATAGTCGTCGGACATGTCGGCGGCTGGCCAACTTTGGCCCGTGGTGGTAGGGACGACCCTATAGTCGTCGGACATGTCGGCGGCTGGCCAACCTAGTCCCGGGGTCGTGGGGACGACCCTATAGTCGTCGGACAAGTCGGCGGCGGGCCAACCTAGTAGCGGGGTCGTTGGGACAACCCTGTAGTCGTCGGACAAGTCGCCGACGGGCCAACCTAGTACCGGGGTCGTGGGGACGACCCTATAGTCGTCGGACAAGTCGGCGGCGGGCCAACCTAGTCCCGGGGTGGTAGGGACGACCCTATAGTCGTCGGACAAGTCGGCGGCTGGACAACCTAGTACGGGGTCGTGGGGACGACCCTGTAGTCGCCGGACATGACGGTGGCGGGCCAATCTAGTCCCGGGGCCGTGGGGACGACCGTATAGTCGTCGGACATGTCGGCAGCTGGCCAACCTAGTCCCGGGGTCGTGGGGACGACCCTATAGTCGTCGGACAAGTCGGCGGCGGGCCAACCTAGTAGCGGGGTCGTTGGGACAACCCTGTAGTCGTCGGACAAGTCGCCGACGGGCCAACCTAGTACCGGGGTCGTGGGGACGACCCTGTAGTCGTCGGACAAGTCGTCGACGGGCCAACCTAGTTCCGGGGTCGTTGGGACGACCGTATAGTCGTCGGACATATCGGCGGCTGGCCAACCTAGTCCCAGGGTCGTGGGGACGACCCTATAGTCGTCGGACAAGTCGGCGGCGGGCCAACCTAGTCCCGGGGTGGTAGGGACGACCCTATAGTCGTCGGACAAGTCGGCGGCTGGACAACCTAGTCCTGGGTCGTGGGGACGACCCTGTAGTCGCCGGACATGACGGTGGCGGGCCAATCTAGTCCCGGGGCCGTGGGGACGACCCTATAGTCGTCGGAGAAGTCGGCGGCGGGCCAACCTTGTAGCGGGGTCGTTAGGACAACCCTGTAGTCGTCGGACAAGTCGCCGACGGGCCAACCTAGTACCGGGGTCGTGGGGACGACCCTATAGTCGTCGGACATGACGGTGGCGGGCCAATCGAGTCCCGGGACCGTGGGGACGACCGTATATTCGTCGGACATATCGGCGGCTGGCCAACCTAGTCCCAGGGTCGTGGGGACGACCCTATAGTCGTCGGACAAGTCGCCGACGGGCCAACCTAGTACCAGGGTCGTGGGGACGATCCTGTAGTCGTAGGACATGACGGTGGGGGGCCAATCTAGTCCCGGGGTCGTGGGGACGACCCTATAGACGTCGGACATGACGGTGGCGGGCCAATCTAGTCCCGGGTCGTGGGGACGACCCTATAGTCATCGGACATGTCGGCGGCTGGCCAACCTAGCCCCGGGGTCGTGGGGACGACTCTATAGTCGTCGGACAAGTCGCCGACGAGCCAACCTAGTACCGGGGTCGTGGGGACGATCCTGTAGTCGTAGGACATGACGGTGGCCGGCCAATCTAGTCCCGGGGTCGTGGGGACGACCCTATAGACGTCGGACATGTCGGCGGCGGGCCAATCTAGTCCCGGGGCCGTGGGGACGACCCTGTAGTCGTCGGACAACGCGTCGACGGGCCAACCTAGTACCGGGGTCGTGGGGACGACCCTGTAGTCGTCGGACAAGTCGTCGACGGGCCACCGTAGTTCCGGGGTCGTGGAGACGACCCTATAGTCGTCGGACATGACGGTGGCGGGCCAATCTAGTCCCGGGTCGTGGGGACGACCCTATAGTCGTCGGACATGTCGGCGGCTGGCCAACTTTGGCCCGTGGTCGTGGGGACGACCCTATAGTCGTAGGACATGACGGTGGCGGGCCAATCTAGTCCCGGGGCCGTGGGGACGACCGTATAGTCGTCGGACATGTCGGCGGCTGGCCAACCTATTCCCGGGGTCGTGGGGACGACCCTATAGTCGTCGGACAAGTCGGCGGCGGGCCAACCTAGTCCCGGGGTGGTAGGGACGACCCTGTAGTCGTCGGACAAGTCCTCGACGGGCCAACCTAGTTCCGGGGTCGTGGGGACGACCCTATAGTCGTCGGACATGACGGTGGCGGGCCAATCTAGTCCCGGGGTCGTGGGGACGACCCTATATTCGTCGGACATGTCGGCGCCTGGCCAACCTAGTGCCGGGGTCGTGGGGACGACCCTGTAGTCGTAGGACATGACGGTGGCGGGCCAATCTAGTCCCGGGTCGTGGGGACGACCCTATAGTCGTCGGACATGTCGGCGGCTGGCCAACTTTGGCCCGTGGTCGTGGGGACGACCCTATAGACGTCGAACATGTCGGCGGCGGGCCAATCTAGTCCCGGGGCCGTGGGGACGACCCTGTAGTCGTCGGACAAGTCGCCGACGGGCCAACCTAGTACCGGGGTCGTGGGGACGATCCTGTAGTCGTCGGACATGACGGTGGCGGGCCAATCTAGTCCCGGGGTCGTGGGAACGATCCTGTAGTCGTCGGAAATGACGGTGGCGGGCCAATCGAGTCCCGGGACCGTGGGGACGACCGTATAGTCGTCGGACAACTCGGCGACGGGCCAACCTAGTACCGGGGTCGTGGGGACCACCCTGTAGTCGTCGGACATCACGGTGGCGGGCCAATCTAGTCCCGGGGACCTGGGGACGACCCTATAGTCGTCGGACATGACGGCGGCTGGGCCAATCTAGTCCCGGGGCCGTGGGGACGACCCTATAGTCGTCAGACATGACGGCGGCTGGGCAACTTTGTTCCGCGGTCGTGGGGACGACCCTGTAGTCGTCGGACATGTCGGCGGCTGGCCAACCTAGTCCCGGGGTCGTGGGGACGACCCTATAGTCGTCGGACAAGTCGGTGGCGGGCCAACCTAGTAGCGGGGTCGTTGGGACAACCCTGTAGTCGTCGGACAAGTCGCCGACGGGCCAACCTAGTACCGGGGTCGTGGGGACGATCCTGTAGTCGTAGGACATGACGGTGGGGGGCCAATCTAGTCCCGGGGTCCTGGGGACGACCCTATATACGTCGGACATGACGGTGGCGGGCCAATCTAGTCCCGGGTCCGTGGGGACGACCGTATAGTCGTCGGACATGTCGGCAGCTGGCCAACCTAGTCCCGGGGTCGTGGGGACGACCCTATAGTCGTCGGACAAGTCGGCGGCGGGCCAACCTAGTAGCGGGGTCGTTGGGACAACCCTGTAGTCGTCGGACAAGTCGCCGACGGGCCAACCTAGTACCGGGGTCGTGGGGACGACCCTGTAGTCGTCGGACAAGTCGTCGACGGGCCAACCTAGTTCCGGGGTCGTTGGGACGACCGTATAGTCGTCGGACATATCGGCGGCTGGCCAACCTAGTCCCAGGGTCGTGGGGACGACCCTATAGTCGTCGGACAAGTCGGCGGCGGGCCAACCTAGTCCCGGGGTGGTAGGGACGACCCTATAGTCGTCGGACAAGTCGGCGGCTGGACAACCTAGTCCTGGGTCGTGGGGACGACCCTGTAGTCGCCGGACATGACGGTGGCGGGCCAATCTAGTCCCGGGGCCGTGGGGACGACCCTATAGTCGTCGGAGAAGTCGGCGGCGGGCCAACCTTGTAGCGGGGTCGTTAGGACAACCCTGTAGTCGTCGGACAAGTCGCCGACGGGCCAACCTAGTACCGGGGTCGTGGGGACGACCCTATAGTCGTCGGACATGACGGTGGCGGGCCAATCGAGTCCCGGGACCGTGGGGACGACCGTATATTCGTCGGACATATCGGCGGCTGGCCAACCTAGTCCCAGGGTCGTGGGGACGACCCTATAGTCGTCGGACAAGTCGCCGACGGGCCAACCTAGTACCAGGGTCGTGGGGACGATCCTGTAGTCGTAGGACATGACGGTGGGGGGCCAATCTAGTCCCGGGGTCGTGGGGACGACCCTATAGACGTCGGACATGACGGTGGCGGGCCAATCTAGTCCCGGGTCGTGGGGACGACCCTATAGTCATCGGACATGTCGGCGGCTGGCCAACCTAGCCCCGGGGTCGTGGGGACGACTCCATAGTCGTCGGACAAGTCGCCGACGAGCCAACCTAGTACCGGAGTCGTGGGGACGATCCTGTAGTCGTAGGACATGACGGTGGCCGGCCAATCTAGTCCCGGGGTCGTGGGGACGACCCTATAGACGTCGGACATGTCGGCGGCGGGCCAATCTAGTCCCGGGGCCGTGGGGACGACCCTGTAGTCGTCGGACAACGCGTCGACGGGCCAACCTAGTACCGGGGTCGTGGGGACGACCCTGTAGTCGTCGGACAAGTCGTCGACGGGCCACCGTAGTTCCGGGGTCGTGGAGACGACCCTATAGTCGTCGGACATGACGGTGGCGGGCCAATCTAGTCCCGGGTCGTGGGGACGACCCTATAGTCGTCGGACATGTCGGCGGCTGGCCAACTTTGGCCCGTGGTCGTGGGGACGACCCTATAGTCGTAGGACATGACGGTGGCGGGCCAATCTAGTCCCGGGGCCGTGGGGACGACCGTATAGTCGTCGGACATGTCGGCGGCTGGCCAACCTATTCCCGGGGTCGTGGGGACGACCCTATAGTCGTCGGACAAGTCGGCGGCGGGCCAACCTAGTCCCGGGGTGGTAGGGACGACCCTGTAGTCGTCGGACAAGTCCTCGACGGGCCAACCTAGTTCCGGGGTCGTGGGGACGACCCTATAGTCGTCGGACATGACGGTGGCGGGCCAATCTAGTCCCGGGGTCGTGGGGACGACCCTATATTCGTCGGACATGTCGGCGCCTGGCCAACCTAGTGCCGGGGTCGTGGGGACGACCCTGTAGTCGTAGGACATGACGGTGGCGGGCCAATCTAGTCCCGGGTCGTGGGGACGACCCTATAGTCGTCGGACATGTCGGCGGCTGGCCAACTTTGGCCCGTGGTCGTGGGGACGACCCTATAGACGTCGAACATGTCGGCGGCGGGCCAATCTAGTCCCGGGGCCGTGGGGACGACCCTGTAGTCGTCGGACAAGTCGCCGACGGGCCAACCTAGTACCGGGGTCGTGGGGACGATCCTGTAGTCGTCGGACATGACGGTGGCGGGCCAATCTAGTCCCGGGGTCGTGGGAACGATCCTGTAGTCGTCGGAAATGACGGTGGCGGGCCAATCGAGTCCCGGGACCGTGGGGACGACCGTATAGTCGTCGGACAACTCGGCGACGGGCCAACCTAGTACCGGGGTCGTGGGGACCACCCTGTAGTCGTCGGACATCACGGTGGCGGGCCAATCTAGTCCCGGGGACCTGGGGACGACCCTATAGTCGTCGGACATGACGGCGGCTGGGCCAATCTAGTCCCGGGGCCGTGGGGACGACCCTATAGTCGTCAGACATGACGGCGGCTGGGCAACTTTGTTCCGCGGTCGTGGGGACGACCCTGTAGTCGTCGGACATGTCGGCGGCTGGCCAACCTAGTCCCGGGGTCGTGGGGACGACCCTATAGTCGTCGGACAAGTCGGTGGCGGGCCAACCTAGTAGCGGGGTCGTTGGGACAACCCTGTAGTCGTCGGACAAGTCGCCGACGGGCCAACCTAGTACCGGGGTCGTGGGGACGATCCTGTAGTCGTAGGACATGACGGTGGGGGGCCAATCTAGTCCCGGGGTCCTGGGGACGACCCTATATACGTCGGACATGACGGTGGCGGGCCAATCTAGTCCCGGGTCCGTGGGGACGACCGTATAGTCGTCGGACATGTCGGCAGCTGGCCAACCTAGTCCCGGGGTCGTGGGGACGACCCTATAGTCGTCGGACAAGTCGGCGGCGGGCCAACCTAGTAGCGGGGTCGTTGGGACAACCCTGTAGTCGTCGGACAAGTCGCCGACGGGCCAACCTAGTACCGGGGTCGTGGGGACGACCCTGTAGTCGTCGGACAAGTCGTCGACGGGCCAACCTAGTTCCGGGGTCGTTGGGACGACCGTATAGTCGTCGGACATATCGGCGGCTGGCCAACCTAGTCCCAGGGTCGTGGGGACGACCCTATAGTCGTCGGACAAGTCGGCGGCGGGCCAACCTAGTCCCGGGGTGGTAGGGACGACCCTATAGTCGTCGGACAAGTCGGCGGCTGGACAACCTAGTCCGGGGTCGTGGGGACGACCCTGTAGTCGCCGGACATGACGGTGGCGGGCCAATCTAGTCCCGGGGCCGTGGGGACGACCCTATAGTCGTCGGAGAAGTCGGCGGCGGGCCAACCTAGTAGCGGGGTCGTTAGGACAACCCTGTAGTCGTCGGACAAGTCGCCGACGGGCCAACCTAGTACCGGGGTCGTGGGGACGACCCTATAGTCGTCGGACATGACGGTGGCGGGCCAATCGAGTCCCGGGACCGTGGGGACGACCGTATAGTCGTCGGACATATCGGCGGCTGGCCAACCTAGTCCCAGGGTCGTGGGGACGACCCTATAGTCGTCGGACAAGTCGGCGGCGGGCCAACCTAGTCCCGGGGTGGTAGGGACGACCCTATAGTCGTCGGACAAGTCGGCGGCTGGACAACCTAGTCCGGGGTCGTGGGGACGACCCTGTAGTCGCCGGACATGACGGTGGCGGGCCAATCTAGTCCCGGGGCCGTGGGGACGACCCTATAGTCGTCGGACATGTCGGCAGCTGGGCAACGTAGGCCCAGGGTAGTCGGGGCGACCCTACAGTCGTCGAACATGACGGTGGCGGGCTAATCTAGTTCCGGGGTCGTGAGGACGACCCTATAGTCGTCGGACAAGTCGGCGGCGGGCCAACCTAGTCCCGGGTTCTTGGGGACGACCCTATAGTCGTTGGACATGTTGGCGGCGGGCCAATCTAGTCCCGTGTTCGTGGGGACTACCCTATAGTCGTTGGACATGTCGGCGCCGGGCCAACGTAGGCCCAGGGTCGTGGGGACGACCCTATAGCCGTCGGAGAAGTCGGCGGCGGGACAACCTAATCCCGCGGCCGTGGGGACGACCCTATAGTCGTCGGACATGTCGGCAGCTGGGCAACGTAGGCCCAGGGTCGTGGGGACGACCCTATAGCCGTCGGACCTGTCGGCGCCTGGGCAACTTTGGCCCGTGGTCGTGGGGACGACCCTATAGTCGTCGGACAAGTCGGCGGCGGGCCAACCTAGTCCCGGGTTCTTGGGGACGACCCTATAGTCGTCGGACATGACGGTGGCGGGCCAATCGAGTCCCGGGACCGTGGGGACGACCGTATAGTCGTCGGACATATCGGCGGCTGGCCAACCTAGTCCCAGGGTCGTGGGGACGACCCTATAGTCGTCGGACATGACGGTGCCGGGCCAATTTACTCCCGAGGCCGTGGGGACGACCCTATAGTCGTCGCACATGTCGGCGGCTGGCCAACCTACTCCCGGGGTCGTTTTTGGAGGAATTAAATTTTTATTTGTAAGAATTAATTTTTTTTTAGAAATCAATTTTTATTGGAAGAATTAAATTGTTTTTGTTAGATTTAATTTTTTTTCTGTAAGAATTAATTTTTTTTTTGAGAAATAAAATTTTATTTGTAAGAATTAAAATTTTTTTCGTTAGAATGTAATTTTTTTTGTAAGAATTAAATTTTTTTGTAAGAATTAATTTTTTTTTTGAGAAATAATTTTTTTTTGTAAGAATTAATTTGGTTTTGTAAGAATTAAATTTTTTTTGGTAGAATTATATTTTTTTTGTAAGTATTATATTTTCTTGTAAAAATTAAATTTTTATTTGTTAGAATTAAATTTTTTTTTGTAAGAATTAATTTTTTCTTGAGAAAATATTTTTTTCGTTAGAATTAATTTTTTTTCGATAGAATTAATTTTTTTTGTAAGAATTAAATTTTTTTGTAAGAATTAAATGTTTTCGTGCAAGAATTTAATTTCTTTGTATGAATTAATTTTTTTGTAAAATATAAGCTTTTTTTGGAAGAATTAATTTTTTTTGTATGAATTAAATTTTTATTTGTTAGAATTAAATTTTTCTTGTAAGAATTAAATTTTTTTTGTAAGAATTAAATTTTTTTTGTAAGAATTAAATTTTTCTTGTAAGAATTAAATTTTTTTTGTAAGAATTAAATTTTTTTTGTAGGAATTAAATTTTTCTTGTAAGAATTAAATTTTTATTTGTTAGAATTAAATTTTTTGTAAGAATTAAATTTTTTTTGTAAGAATTAATTTTTTTTTGTAAGAATTAAATGTTTTCGTGCAAGAATTTAATTTCTTTGTAAGAATTAATTTTTTTGTAAAATTTATATTTTTTTTGGAAGAATTAATTTTTTTTGTAAGAATTAAATTATTTTTTGTAAGAATTAAATTTTTTTTTAAGAATTAATTTTTTTGAGAAAATTTTTCTTGAGAAAATTTTTTTTTGTAACAATTAAATTTTTTCGGTTAAGAATTAATTTTTTTCGTGTAAGAATTTAATTTCTCTGTAAGAATTAATCTTTTCTGTTAAATTTAAATTTTTTTGGGAAGAATTAATTTTTTTTGTATGAATTAAATTTTTATTTGTTAGAATTAAATTTTTCTTGTATGAATTAAATTTTTATTTGTTAGAATTAAATTTTTCTTGTAAGAATTAAATTTTTTTTGTAAGAATTAAATTTTTTTTGTAAGAATTAATTTTTTTTTGTAAGAATTAAATTTTTTTGTAAGAATTAATTTTTTAGTTGTAAGAATGAATTTTTTTACAGAAAAAAATTTTTTTCGTTAGAATTAATTTTTTTTCTCGAGAGAATTAATTTTTTTTTGCAAGAATTAAAATTTTTTTCGTTAGAATCAATTTTTTTTTGCAAGAATTAAATTTTTTTTGTAAGAATTAATTTTTTTTTGTAAGAATTCAATTTTTATTTGTCAGAATTAATTTATTTTGAGAAAAAAAAATTTCTTCAGAATTAATTTTTGTTTCGATAGAATTAAATTTTTTTTGCAAGAATTAAAATTTTTTTCTATAGAATTTAATTTTTATTGTTAGAATTAATTTTTTTTTGTAAGAATTACATTTTTTCGTGTAAGAATTAAATTTTTTTCTGTAAAATTTAAATTTTATTTGTAAGAATTAAAATTTCTTTTGTAACAATTAAATTTTTTCGGTTAAGAATTTAATTTTTTTGTAAGAATTAATTTTTTTTGTAAGAATTAATTTTTTTTTGTAAAATTTAAATTTTTTTTTGAATAATTTTTTTTGGTACTAATTAATTTTTTTGTAAAAATAAAGTTTTTTGTTAAGAATAAATTTTTATTTGTAAGAATTAAAATTTTTGTTAGAATTAAATTTTATTTGTAAGAATAAATTTTTTTTGTCAGAATTAATTTTTTTTGAGAAATAAATTTTTATTGTAAGAATTAAATTGGTTTTGTTAGAATTAAATTTTTTCCTGTAAGAATTAATTTTGTTTTTTGAGAAACAATTTTTTTTGTAAGAATCTAATTATTTTGTAAGAATTAAATTTTTATTTGTAAGAATTAAATTTTTTTTGTAAAATTTAAATTTTTTTGCAAGAATTAATTTTTTTTTTTTGAGAAATACAATTCTTTTTGTAAGAATTAAATTTTTTTTGTAAGAATTAAATTTTTTTGTAAGAATTAAATTTTTTTTGTAAGAATTGAATTTTTTTTGTAAGAATTAAATATTTTTTGTAGAATTATATTTTTTTGGTAAGAATTAATTTTTTTTGTAAGAATTAAATTTTTTTGGTAAGAATTAATTTTTTTTGTAAGAATTAAATTTTTTTGTTAGAATTAAATTGTTATTTGTGAGAATTAACATTTTATTCCTAAGAAATAATTTTTTTTTGTAAGAATTAAATTTTTATTTGTTAGAATTAAATTTTTTTGTAAGTATTAAATTTTTTTTGCAAGGATTAAAATTTTTTTCGTTAGAATGTAATTTTTTTTGTTAGAATTAAATTTTTTTGTAAGAATTAATTTTTTTTTGAGAAATAAATTTTTATTGTAAGAATTAAATTGGTTTTGTTAGAATTAAATTTTTTCGGTAAGAATTAATTTTGTTTTTTGAGAAATAATTTTTATTTGTTGGAATTAATTTTTTTTTGTAAGAATTAGATTTTTTTTGTAAGAATTAATTTTTTTTTGTAAGTATTAAATTTTTTTTGCAAGAATTAAAATTTTTTTCGTTAGAATGAAATTTTTTTTGTTAGAATTAAATTTTTCTGTCAGAATAAATTTTTGTTTGAGAAATAAATTTTTATTGTAAGAATTAAATTGCTTTTGTTAGAATTAAATTTTTTCTGTAAGAATTAATTTTGTTTCTTGAGAAATAATTTTTATTTGTTAGAATTAAATTTTTTTGTAACAATTAAATTTTTTTGTGTAAGAATTTAATTTTTTTGTAAGAATTCTTTTTTTTGTAAAATTTAAATTTTTTTTGGAAGAATTAAATTTTTATTTGTAAGAATTAAATTTATATTTGTTAGAATTAAATTTTTTTGTAAGAATTATATTTTCTTTTGAGAAATAAATTTTTATTGTAAGAATTAAATTGGTTTTGTTAGAATTAAATTTTTTCGGTAAGAATTAATTTTGTTTTTTGAGAAATAATTTTTTTTTGTTAGAATTAAATTTTTTTTGACAGAATTAATTTTTTTTGTTAGAATTATATTTTTATTTGTAGGAATTAAATTTATATTTGTAGGAATTAATTTTTTTTGTGAAAATAATTTTTTTCGTTAGAATGAATTTATTTTACGATAGAATTAAATTTTTTTTGCAAGAATTAAAATTTTTTTCGTTATAATTTAATTTTTTTGTAAGAATTAAATTTTTTTGTTAGAATTAAATTTTTATTTGTGAGAATTAAAATTTTATTCCTAAGAAATAATTTTTTTTTTAGAAGTAAATTTTTATTTGTTAGAATTAAATTTTTTTTGTAAGTATTAAATTTTTTTTGCAAGAATTAAAATTTTTTTCGTTAGAATGAAATTTTTTTTGTTAGAATTAAATTTTTTTGTCAGAATAAATTTTTGTTTGAGAAATAAATTTTTATTGTAAGAATTAAATTGCTTTTGTTAGAATTAAATTTTTTCTGTAAGAATTAATTTTGTTTTTTGAGAAAGAATTTTTATTTGTTAGAATTAATTTTTTTTCTTCAGAATAAATTTTTTTTCGATAGAATTAAATTTTTTTTGCAAGAATTAAAAATTTTTTCGTTAGAATTTAATTTTTATTGTTAGAATTAAATTTTTTTTGTAAGAATTAATTTTTTTTAGAAATCAATTTTTATTGGAAGAATTAAATTGGTTTTGTTAGAATTAATTTTTTTTCTATAAGAATTAATTTTGATTTTTGAGAAATAATTTTTTTTTCTAAGAATATAATTATTTTGTAAGAATTAAATTTTTTCGTGTAAGAATTTAATTTCTTTGTAAGAATTACTTTTTTTTGTAAAATTTAAATTTATTTTGGAAGAATTAATTTTTTTTTGTAAGAATTAAATTTTTATTTGTTAGAATTAAATTTTTTTTGCAAGAATTAATTTTTTTTTGTTAGAATTATATTTTTTTTGTAAGTATTAAATTTTTTTTGTAAAAATTTAATTTTTATTTGTAAGAATAATTTTTTTTGAAAATTTTTTTTTTCATTAGAATTATGTTTTTTTGTTAGAATTAAATGTTTTTGTAAGATTTAATTTTTTTTTCGACAAATAAATTTTTTTTGTAAGATTTAATTTTTTTTTGAGAAATACATTTTTTTTGTAAGAATTAAATTGGTTTTGTAAGCATTACATTTTTTTCTGTAAGAATTAATTTTGTTTTTTGAGAAATAAATTTTTTCGTAAGAATTTAATTATTTTGAAAGAATTAAATTTTTTTTGTAAGAATTAAATTTTTTTTATAAGAATTAAAATTTTATTTGTTAGATTTAAATCATTTCTGCTAAGAATTAAATTTTTTTTGTAAGAATTAAATTTTTTTTGTAAGAATTAATTTTTTATTTGTAAGAATTAATTTTTTTTGAAAAAAAAATTTTTTCGTTAGAATTAATTTTTTTTCGGTAGAATTAAATTTTTGTTGCAAGAATTAAATTTTTTTCGTTAGAATTAAATTTTTTTTGTTAGAATTAAATGTTTTTTGTAAGAATTAATTTTTTTTGAGAAATACATTTTTTTTGTAAGAATTAATTTGGTTTTGTAAGAATTAATTTTTTTTGTTAGAATTATATTTTTTTTGTAAGTATGTCACGTCCTGGGTGGAGGTTAGGACAATGACAAGGAGTTCTTGCCCCGCTGCCTCCAACGTACCGTCGCGCCCTAAGGCCGGCCGGATTACGCCGCAATGGAGTAAACTGTGCGGGGCGGGTGGATTGGCTTTTTAAAGGATCGAGCAGGAAAAGAAGAGGTGTGTTTCGTCTTGGGACCGTCAGCTAGACTCATCGGTAGGGCTACAGCTGACGGCCCCTGCCCTAGACACACACGGGGACACAGAGGATATGATTTTGGAACTTGTATATATACTAATGGATTGGAGATTGAGAACTAGCGAGAAGATTAGACCTCTGGTGGCGCTCGCCGACACTATGTCGCGATACCGTGGTGGGGCCAGGACGTCACAAGTATTAAATTTTTTTTGTAAAAATTAAATTTTTATTTGTAAGAATTAATTTTTTTTGAGAAAAAATTTGTTTCTTCAGAATTAATTTTTTTTCGATAGAATTAAATTTTTTTGCAGGAATTAAAATTTTTTCGTTAGAATTTAAATTTTTTTGTTAGAATTCAATTTTTTTTTGTAAGAATCTAATTATTTTGTAAGAATTAAATTTTTATCTGTAAGAATTAAATTTTTTTTGTAAAATTTAAATTTTTTTGCAAGAATTAATTTTTTTTTGAGAAATAAAATTTTTTTTGTAAGAATTAAATTCTTTTTGTAAGATTTAAATTTTTTTTGTAAGTATTAAAATTTATTGTAAGAATTAAATTTTTTTGTAAGAATTAATTTTTTTTTTGCAAGAATTAAATTTTTTTGGTAAGAATTAATTTTTTTTGTAAGAATTAAATTTTTTTGTTAGAATTTTATTTGTGAGAATTAAAATTTTCTTCCAAAGAAATAATTTTTTTGGTAAGAATTAAATTTTTATTTGTTAGAATTGAATTTTTTTGGTAAGAATTAAATTTATATTGGTCAGAATTAATTTATTTTGAGAAAAAAAATTTTTCTTCAGAATTAATTTTTTTTCGATCGAATTAATTTTTTTTTTCCAAGAATTAAAAATTTTTTCGTTAGAATTTAATTTTTATTGTTAGAACTAAATTTTTTTTGTCAGAATTAATTTTTTTTTGAGAAATAAATTTTTATTGTAAGAATTAAATTGTTTCTGTTAGAATTAAATTTTTTTGTAAGAATTAAATTTTTTTGTAAGAATTAAATTTTTTTTGTAAAATTTAATTTTTTTGGCAATAATTAATTTTTTTGGTAAGAATTAAATTTTTTTTGTTAGAATTAAATTTTTTGTAAAAATTAAATTTTTATTTGTAAGAATTAATTTTTTTTGAGAAAAAATTTGTTTCTTCAGAATTAATTTTTTTTCGATAGAATTAAATTTTTTTGCAGGAATTAAAATTTTTTCGTTAGAATTTAAATTTTTTTGTTAGAATTCAATTTTTTTTGTAAGAATCTAATTATTTTGTAAGAATTAAATTTTTATCTGTAAGAATTAAATTTTTTTTGTAAAATTTAAATTTTTTTGCAAGAATTAATTTTTTTTTGAGAAATAAATTTTTTTTTGTAAGAATTAAATTCTTTTTGTAAGATTTAAATTTTTTTTGTAAGAATTAAAATTTATTGTAAGAATTAAATTTTTTTGTTAAATTTTTTTTCGTTATAATTTAATTTTTTTTGTTAGAATTAAAATTTTTTTGTACGAATTAAATTTTTATTTGTAAGATTTAAATTTTTTTGTAACAATTAAATTTTTTTGTGTAAGAATTTAATTTTTTTGTAAGAATTCTTTTTTTTTGTAAAATTTAAATTTTTTTTGGAAGAATTAAATTTTTATTTGTAAGAATTAAATTTATATTTGTTAGAATTAAATTTTTTTGTAAGAATTACATTTTTTTGTAAGAATAACATTTTTTGTAAGAATTATATTTATATTTGAAAGAATTAATTTTTTTTTGAGAAAAAATTTGTTTCTTCAGAATTAATTTTTTTTCGATAGAATTATATTTTTTTTGCAAGAATTAAATTTTTATTTGTTAGAATTAATTTTTTTTGTAAGAATTAATTTTTTTTTGTAAGAATTAAATTTTTATTTGTAAGAATTAAATTTTTATTTGTTAGAATTAAATTTTTTTTGTAAGAATTAATTTTTTTTTTGTAAGAATTAATTTTTTAGTTGTAAGAATTAAATTTTATTTTGTAAAAATTTAATTATTTTGTACGAATTAAATTTTTTCGTGTAAGAATTTAATTTTTTTGTAAGAATTAAATTTTTATTTGTAAGAATTAAATTTTTATTTGTTAGAATTAATTTTTTTTGTAAGAATTAAATTTTGTTTGTACGAATTACATTTTTTTGTAAGAATTAAAATTTTTTGTAAGAATTAAATTTTTTTGTAAGAATTAAATTTTTTTTGCAAGAATTAAATTTTTTTTGTAAGAATAAATTTTTTTTTGTAAGAATTAAATTGTTATTTGTAAGAATTAAATTTTTATTTGTTAGAATTAATTTTTTTTGTTAGAATTAAATTTTTTTTGTACGAATTAAAGTTTTTTTGTAAGAAGTAATTTTTTAGTTGTAAGAATTAATTTTTTTTCAGAAAATTTTTTTTTTCGTTTGAATTAATTTTTTTTCTCGATATAATTAATTTTTATCTGCAAGAATTAAAATTTTTTTCGTTAGAATTATATTTTTATTTGAAAGAATTAAATTTTTTCGTGTAAGAATTTAATTTTTTTGTAAGAATTAAATTTTATTTTATAAAAATTTAATTATTTTGAATGAATTAAATTTTTTCGTGTAAGAATTTATTTATTTTGTAAGAATTAAATTTTTCTTGTAAGAATTAATTTTTTTTTGTAAGAATTAAATTTTTTTTGAAAGAATTAAGTTTTTTTGGTAAGAATTAAATTTTTTTGGTAAGAATTAAATTTTTTTGGTTAGGATTAAATGTTTTTTGTAAGATTTAATTTTTTTTGAGAAATGAATATTTTCTGTTAGAGTTAAATTGGTTACGTAAGCATTAAATTTTTTTCTGTAAGAATTAATTTTTTTTTTTGAGAAATAATTTTTTTTTGTAAGAATTTAATTATTTCGTAAGAATTAAATTTTTTTTGTAAGAATTATATTTTTATTTGTAAGAATTAAATTTTTTCGTGTATGAATTTAATTTTTTTGTAAGAATAAAATTTTATTTTGTAAAAATTTAATTATTTTGTAAGAATAAAATTTTATTTTGTAAAAATTTAATTATTTTGTATGAATTAAATTTTTTCGTGTAAGAATTTAATTTTTTTGTAGGAATTAAATTTTTATTTGTAAGAATTAAATTTTTATTTGTTAGAATTAATTTTTTTTTGTAAGAATTTAATTATTTTGTAAGAATTAATTTTTTTTGTAAGAATTCATTTTTTATGTAAGAATTAAATTTTTATTTGTTAGAATTAAATTATTTTTGGTATGAATTAAATTTTTTTTGTAAGAATTAAATTTTTTTTTTAAGAATTAAATTTTTATTTGTAAAAATAATTTTTTTTCGTTAGAATTAATTTTTATTTGATAGAATTAAAATTTTTTTGTAAGAATTAATTTTCTTTTAGAAATCAATTTTTATTGGAAGTATTAAATTGGTTTTGTTAGAATTAATTTTTTTTTCTATAAGAATTAATTTTGATTTTTGAGAAATAATTTTTTTTTCTAAGAGTATAATTATTTTGTAAGAATTAAATTTTTTCGTGTAAGAATTTAATTTTTTTGTAAGAATTAAATTTTTATTTGTAAGAATTAAATTTTTATTTGATAGAATTAAATTATTTTTGGTATGAATTAAATTTTTTTTGTAAGAATTAAATTTTTTTTGTAAGAATTAAATTTGTATTTGTAAAAATAAATTTTTTTCGTTAGAATTAATTTTTATTTGATAGAATTAAATTTTTTTTGTAAGAATTAAATTTTTTTGCAAGAATTAAAATTTTTTGTAAGAATTAAATTTTTTTGTAAGAATTAATTTTTTTTTGTAAGAATTAAATTTTTTTGTTAGAATCAAATTTTTATTTGTGAGAATTAAAATTTTATTCCTAAGAAATAATTTTTTTTGTAAGAATTTAATTATTTTGTAACAATTAAATTTTTTTTGTAAGAATTCATTTTTTTTTATCAGAATTAAATTTTTATTTGTTAGAATTAAATTTTTTTTGTAAGAATTAAATTTTTATTTGTAAAAATAACTTTTTTTTTAGAAAAAAATTTTTTCGTTAGAATTAATTTTTATTTGATAGAATTAAATTTTTTTTGTAAGAATTACATTTTTTTTTGTAAGAATTAAAATATTTGTAAGAATTAAATTTTTATTTGTTAGAATTAAATTTTTTTGTTAAGAATTAAATTTTTTTGGTAAGAATTAAATTTGTATTTGTCAGAATTAATTTATTTTGATAGAATTAAATTTTTTTTGTAAGAATTAAATTTTTTTCGTAAGAATTAAAAAGTTTTATTTGTTTGATTTAAATTTTTCTTGTAAGAATTAATTTTTTTTTTGTAAGAATTAAATTTTTTTTGTAATAATTAAATTTTTATTTGTTGGAAATTAGCCTTAAGGCGTCTTTCCTGCATGGACAATGAAGATGCGCCTTGTGGACGCAGGTCTGCCGGGGATGCCCGATCTTCGATTGTTGGTTCCAAAATGTATACGCGTTTAACAACGCTCTCTTGTATTAAGCCTATTATGTATTATTATTCTTTATAACATATTAATAAACAATAGGTTATGGGCCCAGATGTGCTCTGGGAAGCCTAAGGTGTAAATGTAAGTCGTTTGAAAGCTATAGATAGTATACAGATATATTTCTGAATTTGGAGGTTAGTTCGGCACGTGTTCTTTTTGGCGCGCGAACCAAGCACGTTGAGAATGGATCCTCCGCCGCGAATAGAACCGTTGAAGAAAGATAATTATGAGACATGGAAGGTGCACATGCAATCTTTACTCATCAAAAATAAAAACTGGAAATACGTAAACGGTTCGTTCAAGCGACCTACATTAATAGAGAATGATGAAAACTCAAGGAAGGCAGTGGAATTGTGGAACGAGGCAGATAGCATTGCAAGGGCTGATATACTATTAGGAATCCACGCTACTGAATTGCGCCAAGTAAAAAATTTGGAGACTTCGCATGACGTTTGGCAGAAATTAGAGACGATATACCAATCAACAGGACCAGCTAGGAAGGCTGCACTATTTCAAAGGTTGGTCTCGCATAGAATGGGTGAAAGTGATGACGTAAGGGCAGATATGAGAGACTTTTTCGATACTGTCGACAGACTAAATGAGATGAATATTGAGGTCAACGAGGAATTACTCTCGTATCTATTATTAATTAGTTTGCCAGAAAGTTTTAAGGGATTTAGGTGTGCGATGCAGTCTCGGGATGACTTGCCCAGTCTTGAAATATTGAAAATAAAAATTCGAGAAGAGATGGACTCTCGGAAAGGCGAAATTCAGGGATCGTCTCAAAGCGCAATGGTGATTAAGAGTCGTAAACAGAAGTTTCATAATTCCCAGTTTAGTGCAAAGAATTCTGGGGACGTACCCAAGAGGGTGAACAAGATAAAGTGTTTCCGATGCCAAAAATTGGGACACAAGTCAATGGACTGTCATGCTGGAAATACAAAACAAGGGCCATCAAAAGGAGAACCACTCAATTACCTGGTTACCACTGAAGGGGATGTGCATAGGGCACTGACAGTGGAACGGAAAGATCAAGTCGTAAGGTGATGTCTCGACAGTGGTTGCACCTCTCACATGTCTGCGGATATGGAGAGATTTTATAACTTAAAAGATCCAGAGCATAAGGTTCTGAATCTGGCCACAAATGATTCAACGACAATACAGGGAGTGGGTGAGGTGAAAACTGTTCTGACGCATGGAAAAGACAGCCAAATAGTAAATTTCAGTGACACCTTGTATGTCCCGGGCTTGAGAGTCAACCTGTTGTCGGTATCAAAAATTACCGACAAGGGCCTCAGAATCATATTTGAAAAAGAGAAGGCCAGCATCGTGGATCAGAAAGGTGAGATTCAGTTAACTGCTGATCGAATTAATGGACTATATTACTTTCAAGGAGTCCAGGAAACCGCAACGAACGCCTCCGAGTCACGAGAATCCAAGTTAATGATGTGGCATAGAAGACTTGGTCATTTGAATGAGGCATATCTGAAGGAGTTATCGAGAGGCAAAAGGGCTGTTGGGGTTAAGGTGGAACCCAATGCTTCATTGCCATCATGTGAGACATGCCTTAAGGGAAAAATGTCCAGAACTCCTTTCCCAGGTGAATCAAAGAGAAGCACAATGCCTTTGGAAATTATTCACATGGATTTGTGTGGTCCAATGAGAGTGCATTCTCATGGAGGTTCGAGATATTTCGCGACTTTTATTGACGATGATACCCGTTGGTGCGAGGTAAGATTTCTTCGAAGTAAAAACGAAGTCTTCTCCGCATTTAAAAGTTTCAAGGCGATGGCGGAAAATCTTCTTGAACGAAAGATCAAGTGTATACAAACTGATAACGGCACTGAGTATTGCAACAAGGAATTTGATAATTATCTGGCTGAATGTGGGATAAAGAGAAGATTGACTGTCCCATATTCCCCGCAGCAGAACGGAATTGCAGAGCGAAAAAATAGGACGTTGCTCGAGACTGCTAGGTGTCTCATGTTGGAATCCGGGGTTTCTCCTTCTTTTTGGGCGGAAGCCATTAATACCGCCAACTATATTAGAAACCGTTGCCCTTCGAGGTCGTTGGGCAATGATACCCCTTATAAAAGGTGGTCAGGGAAGCTCCCGATATTATCATATTTTAAACCTTTTGGTTGCAAGGTTTTCGTTTTGAATACAGGCCCTAAAGGAGGAAAATTCGAACCTCGTTCTCGCGAGGGTATACTTGTGGGATACTCTGACATTTCTAAAGGATATAGAGTCTGGATTATCGACGAGAGGAAAGTAACAATTACCAGAGATGTGAGCTTTCTTGACCGATTTTCAGATAGAAATGATTATGAAGAGTTTATGGATGACACAACTAAAGAACATCTAAGCGGAGACCAACGGGAGGTAACGATCGATCCTGTGTTCCCGGTGTCGCCTCCCTCAACTGAACCGCGGGACCCATTAGCAGAAGAAGATTGTATTCGAGATGACAGTGAAGGAATGCGATCTAATCAGGACAATGTCGAGGTACCTGATCCGTTGAGAGAAACGGCTGAATCTCAGGTCGATGTCGTGGAAGCGGACGTACCAACCAGAGGCCCGGGTAGACCGAGAATTTTACGAACTGGTTCAAGGGGTCGACCACGAAAAGTGTACAACACTCGCAGTAGAGGACAAATGGAGAATACCGGGTCTGCAGATGATGAGTCCACAGATCAAGAATATGAAAGTGCTGAGTTGGCTGAAGTGTCGGTCAAAGAGGCTTTGTCAGGTCCAGAAACGGACGAATGGAGAGATGCAATGCGATCAGAATATAAGGCGTTGCTTAAGAATAATACCTGGCAGCTGATAGACAAACCTACTGATAGAAATATACTCAAGAGCCGAGTGATATTGACCAACAAAACTCTACAGGACGGATTGACCAGGAAAAAGGCACGTTTGGTAGCTAAAGGTTGTTCCCAGAAGTATGGCGTTGATTTTTCCGAGGTGTTCTCTCCTGTGGTACGTATGAGCTCTATCCATATGTTAATGGCGCTGGCAGTACAGCATGGATTACACGTGCACCAGTTAGATGTATGCACAGCATACTTAAATGGAGATTTAGACGAGGAAATCTTCATGGAAGTTCCTCAATTGTACCAAGATATTTTGGAGGAATTGATCGATGAAGCCAAAAGACAAGGAGATGACCAATTGCGTGTTAAGGCTTATAAGGAGCTGCAGGCAATTAAGATGGGAAACAAGGTGTGCATGTTGAAGAAAGCGATATATGGTCTGAAGCAGGCGGGCCGACAGTGGAATAAAAGGCTCGACGGGGCGTTGAGACGTATAGGCTTGATTCCATCGGATAATGAACCTTGCTGTTACTCTATGAGAAAGGGGAAGGAAGTCCTTATAGTAATGATATACGTCGACGATATCGTAATGGCGTCTCAGAATTTAAGTTGGATGTCACAGGTCAAACGAAGTCTAATGTCTGTGCTTGAAATGAAAGACTTAGGTCCTATTCGTCACTGTTTGGGAATCGACTTCAAGCAAAGCAGGAGAAAGATTACTATGTCTCAGGGAAGCTACATCGCGGAAGTACTCGATAAATTTGGAATGAGTGATTCCTATCCGGTGGGTAGGCCGGTTGACTCTGCCAATAAGCTGGTCAAACCAGGGGAGGGTGTTAATGCTGGAATGGAGAAGTATCCCTATAGGAACCTCATCGGATCCTTGATGTACCTAGCGGTCAGTACCCGTCCGGACATAGCCTTTTCCGTTAGCTATTTGAGCCAATTTAATGATTGCTTTGCCAAGGAACATTGGTTGGCAGCGAAGAGAGTTCTAAGGTACCTGAAGGGTTCCCGGAATAAAGGCCTTGTGTTCAAAAGAAGTGGGTCCTATTTGGAGGGGTTTGCAGACGCTGACTGGGGTTCATGTCCCATCGATCGACGATCTTACACTGGTTATGTATATAGGATGAACGGGGCAGCTGTAAGCTGGGAGGCTCGTAAGCAGAAAACTGTGGCTCTCTCCAGTACGGAAGCTGAGTATATGGCCATGACACAGACGGCAAAAGAAGCTGTCTGCTTGAAGTTGTTCCTGAGAGACATTGGTTTCCCGGCCAACAGACCAATTAGAATCTATGGAGATAATCAGGGAGCCATTAAAATATCCAAGAACCCGACGCTTCATGGACGAGTGAAACATATAGACATGAGGCATAATTACATTCGTGATGCTCTCAAGGACAAAGTAGTTGATGTTGAATATATTCCAACGACCGAGATGGCTGCAGACATTCTGACCAAGGGTTTGTGTAGACCAAAACATGAGTACTGCGTTGGGTTGCTTGGCGTGGAGCCTATTGCCTGAAAGCGGTACAATGTCTTCATTGAGGGGAAGTGTTGGAAATTAGCCTTAAGGCGTCTTTCCTGCATGGACAATGAAGATGCGCCTTGTGGACGCAGGTCTGCCGGGGATGCCCGATCTTCGATTGTTGGTTCCAAAATGTATACGCGTTTAACAACGCTCTCTTGTATTAAGCCTATTATGTAGTATTATTCTTTATAACATATTAATAAACAATATTATTTGTAAAAATAACTTTTTTTTTAGAAAAAAATTTTTTCGTTAGAATTAATTTTTATTTGATTGAATTAAAATTTTTTGTAAGAATTTAATTATTTTGTAAGAATTAAATTTTTCTTGTAAGATTTAATTTTTTTTTGAGAAATGAATTTTTTCTGTAAGAGTTAAATTGGTTACGTAAGCATTAAATTTTTTTCTGTAAGAATTAATTTTGTTTTATTGAGAAATAAATTTTTTTTGTAAGAATTTAATTATTTTGTAAGAATTAAATTTTTTCGTGTAAGAATTTAATTTTTTTGTAAGAATTAAATTTTTATTTGTAAGAATTAAATTTTTATTTGTTAGAATTAATTTTTTTTGTAAGAATTAATTTTTTTTGTAAGAATTGATTTTTTTATAAGAATTAAATTTTTATTTGTAAGAATTAAATTTTTATTTGTTAGAATTAATTTTTTTTGTAAGAATTAATTTTTTTTTGTAAGAATTAATTTTTTAGTTGTAAGAATTAAATTTTATTTTGTAAAAATTTAATTATTTTGTATGAATTAAATTTTTTCGTGTAAGAATTTAATTTTTTTGTAAGAATTAAATTTTTATTTTGTAAGAATTAAATTTTTATTTGTTAGAATTAATTTTTATTTGTAAGAATTAAATTTTTTTTGTACGAATTAAATTTTTTTTGTAAGAAGTAATTTTATAGTTGTAAGAATTAATTTTTTTTTAAGAAAATTTTTTTTTTCGTTTGAATTAATTATTTTTCTCGATAGAATTAATTTTTTTTTGCAAGAATTAAAATTTTTTTCGTTAGAATTATATTTTTATTTGAAAGAATTAAATTTTTTCGTGTAAGAATTTAATTTTTTTGTTAAGAATTAAATTTTTTTGGTAACAATTAAATTTGTATTTGTCAGAATTAATTTATTTTGAGAAAAAAATTTTTTCTTCAGAATTAATTTTTTTTTCGATAGAATTAATTTTTTTGCAAGAATTAAAAATTTTTTCGTTAGAATTTAATTTTTTTTGTTAGAATTAATTTTTTTTTGTAAGAATTAATTTTTTTTTGAAATCAATTTTTATTTGTTAGAATTAAATTATTCTTGTATGAATTAAATTTTTTTCTGTAAGAATTAATTTTGTTTTTTGAGAAATAATTTTTTTTGTAAGAATTTAATTATTTTGTAAGAATTAATTTTTTTTGTAAGAATTCATTTTTTATATAAGAATTAAATTTTTATTTGTTAGAATTAAATTATTTTTGGTATGAATTAAATTTTTTTTGTAAGAATTAAATTTGTATTTGTCAGAATTAATTTATTTTGATAGAATTAAATTTTTTTTGTAAGAATTAAATTTTTTTCGTAAGAATTAAAAAGTTTTATTTGTTTGAATTAAATTTTTCTTGTAAGAATTAATTTTTTTTTGTAAGAATTAAATTTTTTTTGGTAATAATTAAATTTTTATTTGTAAAAATAACTTTTTTTTTAGAAAAAATTTTTTTCGTTAGAATTAATTTTTATTTGATTGAATTAAAATTTTTTGTAAGAATTTAATTATTTTGTAAGAATTAAATTTTTCTTGTAAGATTTAATTTTTTTTTGAGAAATTAATTTTTTCTGTAAGAGTTAAATTGGTTACGTAAGCATTAAATTTTTTTCTGTAAGAATTAATTTTGTTTTATTGAGAAATAAATTTTTTTTGTAAGAATTTAATTATTTTGTAAGAATTAAATTTTTTCGTGTAAGAATTTAATTTTTTTGTAAGAATTAAATTTTTATTTGTAAGAATTAAATTTTTATTTGTTAGAATTAATTTTTTTTGTAAGAATTAATTTTTTTTGTAAGAATTGATTTTTTTATAAGAATTAAATTTTTATTTGTAAGAATTAAATTTTTATTTGTTAGAATTAATTTTTTTTGTAAGAATTAATTTTTTTTTGTAAGAATTAATTTTTTAGTTGTAAGAATTAAATTTTATTTTGTAAAAATTTAATTATTTTGTATGAATTAAATTTTTTCGTGTAAGAATTTAATTTTTTTGTAAGAATTAAATTTTTATTTTGTAAGAATTAAATTTTTATTTGTTAGAATTAATTTTTATTTGTAAGAATTAAATTTTTTTTGTACGAATTAAATTTTTTTTGTAAGAAGTAATTTTATAGTTGTAAGAATTAATTTTTTTTTAAGAAAATTTTTTTTTTCGTTTGAATTAATTATTTTTCTCGATAGAATTAATTTTTTTTTGCAAGAATTAAAATTTTTTTCGTTAGAATTATATTTTTATTTGAAAGAATTAAATTTTTTCGTGTAAGAATTTAATTTTTTTGTTAAGAATTAAATTTTTTTGGTAACAATTAAATTTGTATTTGTCAGAATTAATTTATTTTGAGAAAAAAATTTTTTCTTCAGAATTAATTTTTTTTTCGATAGAATTAATTTTTTTGCAAGAATTAAAAATTTTTTCGTTAGAATTTAATTTTTTTTGTTAGAATTAATTTTTTTTTGTAAGAATTAATTTTTTTTTGAAATCAATTTTTATTTGTTAGAATTAAATTATTCTTGTATGAATTAAATTTTTTTCTGTAAGAATTAATTTTGTTTTTTGAGAAATAATTTTTTTTGTAAGAATTTAATTATTTTGTAAGAATTAATTTTTTTTGTAAGAATTCATTTTTTATATAAGAATTAAATTTTTATTTGTTAGAATTAAATTATTTTTGGTATGAATTAAATTTTTTTTGTAAGAATTAAATTTGTATTTGTCAGAATTAATTTATTTTGATAGAATTAAATTTTTTTTGTAAGAATTAAATTTTTTTCGTAAGAATTAAAAAGTTTTATTTGTTTGAATTAAATTTTTCTTGTAAGAATTAATTTTTTTTTGTAAGAATTAAATTTTTTTTGGTAATAATTAAATTTTTATTTGTAAAAATAACTTTTTTTTTAGAAAAAATTTTTTTCGTTAGAATTAATTTTTATTTGATTGAATTAAAATTTTTTGTAAGAATTTAATTATTTTGTAAGAATTAAATTTTTCTTGTAAGATTTAATTTTTTTTTGAGAAATTAATTTTTTCTGTAAGAGTTAAATTGGTTACGTAAGCATTAAATTTTTTTCTGTAAGAATTAATTTTGTTTTATTGAGAAATAATTTTTTTTTGTAAGAATTTAATTTTTTTGCATGAATTAAAATTTTTTGTAAGAATTAAATTTTTTTGTTAGAATTAATTTTTTTTTGCAAGAATTAAATTTTTTTTGTAAGAATAAATTTTTTTTTTGTAAGAATTAAATTTTTTTGTTAGAATCAAATTTTTATTTGTGAGAATTAAAATTTTATTCCTAAGAAATAATTTTTTTTGTAAGAATTTAATTATTTTTTAACAATTACATTTTTTTTGTAAGAATTCATTTTTTTTATCAGAATTAAATTTTTATTTTTTAGAATTAAATTTTTTTTGTAAGAGTTAAATTTTTATTTGTAAAAATAACTTTTTTTTTAGAAAAAAATTTTTTCGTTAGAATTAATTTTTATTTGATAGAATTAAATTTTTTTTGTAAGAATTAAATTTTTTTTGTAAGAATTAAAATATTTGTAAGAATTAAATTTTTATTTGTTAGAATTAAATTTTTTTTTGAAAGTATTACATTTTTTGGTAAGAATTCAATTTTTATTTGTTAGAATTAAATTTTTTTTGTAAGAATTAAATTTTTTTGTTAAGAATTAAATTTTTTTGGTAAGAATTAAATTTGTATTTGTCAGAATTAATTTATTTTGATAGAATTAAATTTTTTTTGTAAGAATTAAATTTTTTTCGTAAGAATTAAAAAGTTTTATTTGTTTGAATTAAATTTTTCTTGTAAGAATTAATTTTTTTTTGTAAGAATTAATTTTTTTTTGGTAATAATTAAATTTTTATTTGTAAAAATAACTTTTTTTTTAGAAAAAATTTTTTTCGTTAGAATTAATTTTTATTTGATTGAATTAAAAATTTTTGTAAGAATTTAATTATTTTGTAAGAATTAAATTTTTCTTGTAAGATTTAATTTTTTTTTGAGAAATTAATTTTTTCTGTAAGAGTTAAATTGGTTACGTAAGCATTAAATTTTTTTCTGTAAGAATTAATTTTGTTTTTTGAGAAATAATTTTTTTTGTAAGAATTTAATTATTTTGTAAGAATTAATTTTTTTGTAAGAATTCATTTTTTATATAAGAATTAAATTTTTATTTGTTAGAATTAAATTATTTTTGGTATGAATTAAATTTTTTTTGTAAGAATTAAATTTTTTTGTAAGAATTAAATTTTTATTTGTAAAAATAAATTTTTTTCGTTAGAATTAATTTTTATTTGATAGAATTAAATCTTTTTTGTAAGAATTAAATTTTTTTTGTAAGAATTAAAATTTTTTGCAAGAATTAAAATTTTTTGTAAGAATTAAATTTTTTTGTAAGAATTACATTTTTTTGCAAGAATTGAATTTCTTTTGTAAGAATAAATTTTTTTTTGTAAGAATTAAATTTTTTTGTTAGAATCAAATTTTTATTTGTGAGAATTTAAATTCGATTCCTAAGAAATAATTTTTTTTGTAAGAATTTAATTATTTTGTAACAATTAAATTTTTTTTGTAAGAATTCATTTTTTTTTATCAGAATTAAATTTTTATATGTTAGAATTAAATTTTTTTTGTAAGAATTAAATTTTTATTTGTAAAAATAACTTTTTTTTTAGAAAAAAATTTTTTCGTTAGAATTAATTTTTATTTGATAGAATTAAATTTTTTTTGTAAGAATTAAATTTTTTTCGTAAGAATTAAAAAGTTTTATTTGTTTGAATTAAATTTTTCTTGTAAGAAGTAATTTTTTTTTTGTAAGAATTAAATTTTTTTTGTAATAATTAAATTTTTATTTGTAAAAATAACTTTTTTTTTAGAAAAAAATTTTTTCGTTAGAATTAATTTTTATTTGATTGAATTAAAATTTTTTGTAAGAATTTAATTATTTTGTAGAATTAAATTTTTCTTGTAAGATTTAATTTTTTTTTGAGAAATGAATTTTTTCTGTAAGAGTTAAATTGGTTACGTAAGCATTAAATTTTTTTCTGTAAGAATTAATTTTGTTTTATTGAGAAATAAATTTTTTTTGTAAGAATTTAATTATTTTGTAAGAATTAAATTTTTTCGTGTTAGAATTTAATTTTTTTGTAAGAATTAAACTTTTATTTGTACGAATTCAATTTTTATTTGTTAGAATTAATTTTTTTTGTAAGAATTAATTTTTTTTTGTAAGAATTGATTTTTTTATAAGAATTAAATTTTTATTTGTAAGAATTTAATTTTTATTTGTTAGAATTAATTTTTTTTGTAAGAATTAATTTTTTTTGTAAGAATTAATTATTTAGTTGTAAGAATTAAATTTTATTTTGTAAAAATTTAATTATTTTGTATAAATTAAATTTTTTCGTGTAAGAATTTAATTTTTTTGTAAGAATTAAATTTTTATTTGTAAGAATTAAATTTTTATTTGTTAGAATTAATTTTTATTTGTAAGAATTAAATTTTTTTTGTACGAATTAAATTTTTTTTGTAAGAAGTAATTTTTTAGTTGTAAGAATTAATTTTTTTTAAAGGAAATTTTTTTTTTCGTTTGAATTAATTTTTTTTCTCGATAGAATTAATTTTTTTTTGCAAGAATTAAAATTTTTTTCGTTAGAATTATATTTTTATTTGAAAGAATTAAATTTTTTCGTGTAAGAATTTAATTTTTTTGTTAAGAATTAAAATTTTTTGGTAACTGTTTGGGAATGAGTAGTTCTTTGCGCCGCCGCACTCTCGATCACCGCAGCACCTCCTGGGCAGCGGAAGTCGCGGTCGATCCGCGATCGATCAACCAATCAGCGTCCGTCTTGTCGATCGACGCTCGAGAATGTTCGAGAAGACGCCGCGGCGAAAATGCGCATCCATCTTGTAATTCACTCTGTTCAGAACCGTGCACAAAGAACAACGTATTTTGCTCATTGTTTAAACAGTTTTGCTCAACAAGCAATTGTAGTGTTCACATTGTTCTCAAGTAATCTGTTCTCAACCGTGCGCAACGTAACACACCTTTTTGTTCATTGTCAAATAGTCTTGCTCATCTAACAAATTCAGTGCACAAATCACGTATTCTCAACTGTCGACTCAACGCGGTGTTCGCGACACAGTTCGAAAGTATAGATCATCTGATTGTGCATTCGCGATTGTGCGTGTTCTCGCGTCCACGCGGTTAACCGGTGGTATTGTACGATAAAGTGTACGGGGGCTCATCCTCCATCTTCATCGTGTGCACAACGGCTTGTCCGTTGGCAGACGTTTTAAATAAAGACCTCACATTCTTTTGTGCAACTCAGTGTCTGTGTGGCTCAACACCGATCCTAACCCTACCAGCCTCCTCGTGCTCATCCTAACCTAAGAATTTTACAGTTTGGTCCTTCGAGCCGGATCGGTGATTGTGTACCACAGTGCTGTGTAGTTCAGTTTCGAGGGCTCACAAGCTCAACTCCTGTGCTTCGCGATGGCTGATCAAGATGATCAAAAAAGCACAAAGTCAGCGGGCTCATCAAGAGCATCCCTGCGACTGCTGTAAAGCAGCCCATTTTATAGTGACATGTCCATCGTTCTGGAAGCTGCCTGTGGCTCAACGCCGGAACCTCATCACAGCTCTAGAGCTGTGTCACAATTGCTGTGGGAGGCATCCTACTGCAAGGTGTAAGACAGCACTTCGGTGCAATTATTGTGGTGCAGTGCATCATACAATGCTGCATCTGGCACCAGCCCAACCTCAGCCCAAGGATGCAGAGGTGACGCCTATGGCTCACCAGCTGCCCAAAGGGGCAACCATCAATATCACAGTGTTCATCACCTGATCATAAGGAAACAAGGTCCAGCCAATGACGGAGCGTGGACTCGTCTCCAATCACCAGCCTCAAGATTGGAGGGATCAACGTATCACATTGAAGAATTCAGACCCACCAATCTTCACATCAATTCTCAGGTGGGTCGTTTCAATACTTTACAAGCCACTGATGGCCACATTCCCATGTGTGCTCACAGCTCGCTCCTCGAAGAGGTACGCCTGTTTACAGATCAAAAGAAATACAGTCGGTGCAGTCAATACTCTATCGCCATTCGCAATCAGCGAGTAGCATCAACCACTCAGTAGCAGAAAGCTCTGAGATCACCTACGTCAAGAAGGATTCATCCGTCGCCTCAACCCTTAGTGCATGCCATCACCCAACATGATCATCGAAGCTGGAGCCCAGGAATCCACTCTATTGTGGGTGGCACCAAGAGTGCCACGGACTGGAGCCTCAGTGACAGATTTGGACTGTCTAAAGATCAGCCATTCTGGAGTCTCTCAGATTTCTCCCTGGGAGCTCAACACACTCGCATTTAAGCTCACTCTTGGGATCTAGCTCTCAGCAGGCAATCTCAGTAATAGATCCTGTACGAGCGCGCCTACTGAAGAGCTTTACTACTGTCACATTAAAGTTGAAGAGTGAGAGGCAGAATTTGCGACTTTGCCTCTGCAGGACATCGCCTTCATCAACTGAGAGGCAGAATTTATTCGATCCATTAGGTTTTCTAGCACCAGTCATAATTCGAGCAAAAACACTATTGCAAGAGTTGTGGCTACACAAGCTCAACTGGGATGATCCACTGCCTTCCCAAGTAACGTCACAATGGCTCATCATCAGAGAAGATTTAACAAGCTTGCGCAAGCTATCATGTCCGAGGTGGTTCAACACCTTCAGCAACTCTACAGTGGAACTACACGGCTTTTCTGATGCCTCACAACTCGCCATGGCAGCGGTAATTTACATTACCGTATCATCACCGTCCACAACTCACAAGGTCGCGACATTGGTGTGCTCCAAAACTAAGGTAGCACCACTAAAGAAGCTCACAATCCCGAGACTCGAGCTTACTGCAGCATTGATGCTGGCGAAGCTCACTAAATATGTTCAAGCAACGCTCAAGCTCAACATTGCTACAACATATCTGTGGACGGACTCACAAGTGACACTAACCTGGATCAAAACACACGCATCACGCTGGAAGGACTACGTAAGGAATCGTGTGTCTCAAATTCAAGAAATCACCCAAAGCGCACAATGGAGACACGTTCCAGGGACTTCAAACCCAGCTGATTGCGCATCAAGAGGCTTATCAACATCGCAGCTTGAACATCATAAGCTTTGGTGGACGGGACCACCATGGCTTGCGCAACCCAGTGAAAAATGGCCATCACAACCAATGCTGGACGAAGACTTGAGCGCGCTAGAGGCTCGTCCAGGCATTTCAAAGCTGCTCAATATTCAAAAGATTGAATATCACTGGGACCTCATCTATAAATATTCATCCCTCAACAAACTCATTCGAATCACATCAGTTTGTTTCAGATTTGTTTCAAGGTTGAAGAAGGCTCCAGTCACGCTGCCGCTCTTCACCTTATCGCCCATTGACATAGAATGGGCCAGGAGCTTCTGGATCAAAGCAACGCAGGCGTTTTATTTCTCCAGCGAGATGAAGATGCTCAGCTCAGGCTCAACCCTATCAGCTGCTCATGTCTTCAATCGACTCACCGCATTCATCGATGAGAATGGAGTCATTAGAGTTGGAGGCAGACTCAACAATGTTTGCACGAGCTACGAAAGTAAGCATCCTGCAATCTTACCTCGTCACTCACATTTGTCTAAATTGATTATAGACCATGCGCATCGACAAACTCTTCATGGAGGGACCCAGCTCACACTTGCCCAGATTCGACGAAACTACTGGATCATTGGAGGGCGAGCGCCAGTAAAATCTCACATCCTGCGGTGTGTTGTGTGTGCTCGACAAAGGGGGATCCATGCCCATCAGCTGATGGGCCAACTACCTCTTTCGAGAGTTACACCCTCACGACCGTTCAACAATACTGGCACCGATTATGCGGGTCCAATCACACTGAAGACGTGGAGAGGAAGAGGTGCCAAGACACAAAAGGGCTGGATCTGTGTCTTTGTGTGCCTCACGACATCAGCTGTTCACCTAGAACTGGTGACAGACTACACAACCGAAGGGTTCATCGCCACCTACAGGAGATTTGTCTCCAGGAGAGGGATTCCTCTCACTCTTCACTCTGATTGCGGAACCAACTACGTTGGAGCTGACACCGTCCTCAAGAAAATGTTCACCCAGGGGACTGAGGCGCATCAACGCCTGAATCAGCTGTTCGTCAATGACAAGACAGAATGGCATTTCAACCCACCAGCCGCACCACACATGGGAGGCAAGTGGGAAGCGGTCGTGAAGTCAGTCAAACACCATCTCCGGCGCACAGTCAGTGAGACGGTGCTCACATACGAGGAGTTCAGCACACTTCTCACACAAATAGAAGCCATGCTCAACTCACGACCGCTCGAGCCCCTCAGTGATGACCCAGATGACATCACAGCACTCACACCAGCACACTTTCTTGTTGGACAACCACTCTCAGCTCTTCCGGAACCGTCTGTGGAGAATTCATCAGTCTTGCCATCAGCTAGATGGCAATTCATTCAAAAGAAGATGCAACAATTCTGGACTCAGTGGTCATCCCACTATCTGCAGAGACAACTATCCATCACCAAATGGCATCATCCAACCAACGACTTGAAGGTCGGATCCCTGGTGCTCATCACAGATGAGCGATTTCCACCAAGCAAGTGGCCACTTGCGAGGGTTATCACCTTACATCCAGGGAAGGATGGACTCACCCGAGTCGTGACGCTCAAGACCGCCACTACAACATTAATCAGGCCAATTGCAAAATTGGCAATTTTGCCTGTTTCAGATTCAACATCAACATCTTCAATCAGCTGTTGATGGCGGGAGCATGATTGGGAATGAGTAGTTCTTTGCGCCGCCGCACTCTCGATCACCGCAGCACCTCCTGGGCAGCGGAAGTCGCGGTCGATCCGCGATCGATCAACCAATCAGCGTCCGTCTTGTCGATCGACGCTCGAGAATGTTCGAGAAGACGCCGCGGCGAAAATGCGCATCCATCTTGTAATTCACTCTGTTCAGAACCGTGCACAAAGAACAACGTATTTTGCTCATTGTTTAAACAGTTTTGCTCAACAAGCAATTGTAGTGTTCACATTGTTCTCAAGTAATCTGTTCTCAACCGTGCGCAACGTAACACACCTTTTTGTTCATTGTCAAATAGTCTTGCTCATCTAACAAATTCAGTGCACAAATCACGTATTCTCAACTGTCGACTCAACGCGGTGTTCGCGACACAGTTCGAAAGTATAGATCATCTGATTGTGCATTCGCGATTGTGCGTGTTCTCGCGTCCACGCGGTTAACCGGTGGTATTGTACGATAAAGTGTACGGGGGCTCATCCTCCATCTTCATCGTGTGCACAACGGCTTGTCCGTTGGCAGACGTTTTAAATAAAGACCTCACATTCTTTTGTGCAACTCAGTGTCTGTGTGGCTCAACACCGATCCTAACCCTACCAGCCTCCTCGTGCTCATCCTAACCTAAGAATTTTACAGTAACAATTAAATTTGTATTTGTCAGAATTAATTTATTTTGAGAAAAAAAATTTTTCTTCAGAATTAATTTTTTTTTCGATAGAATTAATTTTTTTGCAAGAATTAAAAATTTTTTCGTTAGAATTTAATTTCTTTTGTTAGAATTAATTTTTTTTTGTAAGAATTAATTTTTTTTTAGAAATCAATTTTTATTTGTTAGAATTAAATTATTCTGGTATGAATTAAATTTTTTTCTGTAAGAATTAATTTTGTTTTTTGAAAATAATTTTTTTTGTAAGAATTTAATTATTTTGTAAGAATTAATTTTTTTGTAAGAATTCATTTTTTATATAAGAATTAAATTTTTATTTGTTAGAATTAAATTATTTTTGGTATGAATTAAATTTTTTTTGTAAGAATTAAATTTTTTTGTAAGAATTAAATTTTTATTTGTAAAAATAATTTTTTTTCGTTAGAATTAATTTTTATTTGATAGAATTAAATTTTTTTTGTAAGAATTAAATTTTTTTTGTAAGAATTAAAATTTTTTGCAAGAATTAAAATTTTTTGTAAGAATTAAATTTTTTGTAAGAATTAAATTTTTTTTGCAAGAATTGATTTTTTTTTGTAAGAATAAATTTTTTTTGTAAGAATTAAATTTTTTTGTTAGAATCAAATTTTTATTTGTGAGAATTTAAATTTTATTCCTAAGAAATAATTTTTTTTGTAAGAATTTAATTATTTTGTAACAATTAAATTTTTTTTGTAAGAATTCATTTCTTTTTATCCGAATTAAATTTTTATTTGTTAGAATTAAATTTTTTTTGTAAGAATTAAATTTTTATTTGTAAAAATAACTTTTTTTTTAGAAAAAAATTTTTTCGTTAGAATTAATTTTTATTTGATAGAATTAAATTTTTTTTGTAAGAATTAAATTTTTTTCGTAAGAATTAAAAAGTTTTATTTGTTTAAATTAAATTTTTCTTGTAAGAATTAATTTTTTTTTGTAAGAATTAAATTTTTTTTGTAATAATTAAATTTTTACTTGTAAAAATAACTTTTTTTTTAGAAAAAATTTTTTTCGTTAGAATTAATTTTTATTTGATTGAATTAAAATTTTTTGTAAGAATTTAATTATTTTGTAGAATTAAATTTTTCTTGTAAGATTTAATTTTTTTTTGAGAAATGAATTTTTACTGTAAGAGTTAAATTGGTTACGTAAGCATTAAATTTTTTTCTGTAAGAATTAATTTTGTTTTATTGAGAAATAAATTTTTTTTGTAAGAATTTAATTATTTTGTAAGAATTAAATTTTTTCGTGTTAGAATTTAATTTTTTTGTAAGAATTAAACTTTTATTTGTAGGAATTCAATTTTTATTTGTTAGAATTAATTTTTTTTGTAAGAATTAATTTTTTTTTGTAAGAATTGATTTTTTTATAAGAATTAAATTTTTATTTGTAAGAATTTAATTTTTATTTGTTAGAATTAATTTTTTTGTAAGAATTAATTTTGTTTGTAAGAATTAATTTTTTAGTTGTAAGAATTAAATTTTATTTTGTAAAAATTTAATTATTTTGTATGAATTAAATTTTTTCGTGTAAGAATTTAATTTTTTTGTAAGAATTAAATTTTTATTTGTAAGAATTAAATTTTTATTTGTTAGAATTAATTTTTATTTGTAAGAATTAAATTTTTGTTGTACGAATTAAATTTTTTTTGTAAGAAGTAATTTTTTAGTTGTAAGAATTAATTATTTTTAAAGGAAATTTTTTTTTTCGTTTGAATTAATTTTTTTTCTCGATAAAATTAATTTATTTTTGCAAGAATTAAAATTTTTTTGGTTAGAATTATATTTTCATTTGAAAGAATTAAATTTTTTCGTTAGAATTTAATTTTTATTGTTAGAATTAAATTTTTTTTGCAAGAATTAAATTTTTTTTGTAAGAATAAATTTTATTTGTAAGAATTAAATTTTTTTGTTAGAATCAAATTTTTATTTGTGAGAATTAAAATTTTATTCCTAAGAAATAATTTTTTTTGTAAGTATTAAATTTTTATTTGTCAGAATTAAATTTTTTTTTGAAAGTATTACATTTTTTTGGTAAGAATTAAATTTTTATTTGTTAGAATTGAATTTTTTTTTGAAAGAATTAAATTTTTTTGGTAAGAATGTAATTTTTTTGGTCAGAATTAAATTTTTATTTGTCAGAATTAATTTTTTTTTCGATAGAATTAAATTTTTTTTGCAAGAATTAAAATTTTTTTCGTTAGAATTTAATTTTTATTGTTAGAATTAAATTTTTTTTGTAAGAATTAATTTTCTTTTAGAAATCAATTTTTATTGGAAGTATTAAATTGGTTTTGTTAGAATTAATTTTTTTTCTATAAGAATTAATTTTGATTTTTGAGAAATAATTTTTTTTTCTAAGAGTATAATTATTTTGTAAGAATTAAATTTTTTCGTGTAAGAATTGAATTTCTTTGTAAGAATTAATTTTTTTTGTAAAATTTAAATTTTTTTTGGAAGAATTAATTTTTTTGTAAGAATTAAATTTTTTTTTGTAAGAATTAATTTTTTCTTGTAAGAATTAAATTTATTTTGTAAGAATTAATTTTGTTTTTTGAGAAATAATTTTTTTTTGTATGCATTTAATTATTTTGTAAGAATTACATTTTTTCTGTAAGAATTAAATTTTTAGTTGTAAGAATTAAATTTTATTTTGTAAAAATTTAATTATTTTGTATGAATTAAATTTTTTCGTGTAAGAATTTAATTTTTTTGTAAGAATTAAATTTTTATTTGTAAGAATTAAATTTTTATTTGTTAGAATTAATTTTTTTTGTAAGAATTATTTTTTTTTGTACGAATTAAATTTTTTTTGTAAGAAGTAATTTTTTAGTTGTAAGAATTAATTTTTTTTCAGAAATTTTTTTTTTTCGTTTGAATTAATTTTTTTTCTCGAGAGAATTAATTTTTCTTTGCAAGAATTAAATTTTTTCGTGTAAGAATTTAATTTTTTTGTAAGAATTAAATTTTCTTTTATAAAAATTTAATTATTTTGTATGAATTAAATTTTTTGTGTAAGAATTTAATTTTTTTGCAAGAATTAAAATTTTTTTCGTTAGAATTTTTTTTTTTGTTAGAATTAAATTTTTTTGTCAGAATTAATTTTTTTGAGAAATAAATTTTTATTGTAAGAATTAAATTGGTTTTGTTAGTGTTACGAGCCGGGGCTGCGGCAACGCGAGAGGCCGGCGAGAGGGGTATTTCCCAAGGAATACGGTTTATGAATTTGTTAGTTAGAGGGCGGACGAACCTGATGCGAAATCAGGGAGCCGCAGGAATATCGAAAACGAGGACGAACCTGATGCGAAATCAGGGAGCCTCTAGGAATGGAGTCACTCACGGACGAACCTGATGCGAAATCAGGGAGCCGCAGGAGGGTGATTATTCGTGAACGAACCCGATGCGAAATCGGGGAGTCACTAGGATGATGTTCACAGACGAACTCGACGCGAAGTCGAGGAGCTGTTAGGAGGTTGGATTATTCACAGACGAACCTGGTGCGTAACCAGGGAGCTGTTCGGAAGGTGGTTGACTTACAGACGAACCTGATGCGAAATCAGGAAGCTGTAGGATACGGACGAACCTGATGCGAAATCAGGGAGCCGCAGGAGAGGTTAAACGTGGACGAACCCGATGCGAAATCGAGGAGCCACTAGGTTGGAGAAGATTCCTTTTTTGGTATGGATGCGAAAGACCCTGATGTGAAATCAGGGAGTCGCGGGAAATGTTAGTATTGCCTCGTAACTCTTAATTAATATTTGATACAACTCGAGCGGTAAAGTTGTATCGGTGGGTATATGCTACTAATATTATAAGGATCGCTGGGTAAAAGATGGGTTTTAACGAATCTGACTCAATTTAGACGTGAACACCATTCGTGTATTCAATAACTAATTATTGTACAAATGTAAGTGTCGCGATTAAATAGTGTAGTAAAAGTGTATGAATTACCACTAATTTGCGCGGTGTTGACGCACTGGCGATGCGGGGCGTACGAGTGGTTATTCGGAGTAGCCAAATAGAATATAAACCGAACTCGCGGATTCTATGAGGTTAACTATGATTCCGACGGAGACTTTAGCTCGATCTTACTAGATTTAACCAACTCTGTACGAGCGTGACACGACGTTACTCTACGCGTAACTGTACTGCTTTGAACCGAAGAGGGTAGAAACCAAAGGGTTTATATAGTCCCAAAAATGAGTGGGGATTAGTTGGAAATTTCCATATAAGGAAATTCTTCGGGGTCGTCGTCGTGTCACTCCCGTTCCCATGATCGTCAACCAGATGGTCGAGAGCACTTCCCCCATTAGTGGTGTGTGATAAGCAAAAGGATTTTAGGGCGTTTTCCCTTCGCAGACGCGAGCTCGAAAAAACGGTTGAGAGCGGCGTATGGGAAAATTCCACATACGTAACATCTCCCCCCCCCCCCCCCCCCCCCCAAGACAAAACATCGCGATTTTCGTGATGCTTTTACAAAAGAAGGGAAAACGACCTACAAGTCTTTCGTAAGCAAAAGTGTAGAAGAGAATTGTCGGGTGTAGTGTAATGTAGTGTACTTATCGCTAGGTATTGCGGGGTGTTGGGTTCAGTTGTCGCTGGGCATCACGTAGCCCATCTCCAGCCAGTGGTTGATGACATCTAGTGGGGTTGTACGAGTAGCTGGTCCAGCGTCAGCGTTGCAGTGATGCTATCCTTCTGATCCCCATCAGCATCTCCGTGCTGGTTGTTGTTTGCAGGGGCGGCGTATGGGAAGGGGTTGAGTACTCCTCAGGTAGAGCCTCACTGCTTACCAGGGTATGTTTCGGGACGAGGGTGATCAGGACCATATTTGGGTAGACGGTCGGCTTACCGTTTTGCCGTGGACGGAAAATAGGCGTGTTTTAATTTGTCCTGATGCTTTGTAATTAATTTATGGCGTGTTTGTAATACTACGTTGTTCATATCCATTATGTCCATTATCTGGTACGGTCCAATGTAATGTGGATCAAATTTACTGGTTCGTGGTTCCTTGAGTACGTAAACAAAATCGCCTACGTTAAACGTTGCTGGTTTTGCACGGATATCGTAATAATTTTTCGAACGATTTTTTGCTTTGTTTAGATTATCGGAAGCTATATTACGAATACTAGTCATGTGCGTTATCAGTTCTGTTAGGTATTCTCCGTATGACTTTAATTTTTCACCGGTTGGAAAAGAGCTTGGTTCTCGAGCTGTCTTGCCAAAGATTAATTCGTACGGAGTGAAATTTGTTGCTTCATGAACGGATGTATTGTAAGAAAACATTGCGAATGGTATTAATAGATCCCAGTCTTCATAATTATCCATGTAATGCTTAAGGTATTCGGTGAGGACGATGTGGCTTCGTTCCAGAGACCCATTAGTTTGTGGTCTATATCCCGAGGTTGTGATTTGTTTAATTTTAAATATTTCAGATAGGTTGGTCATAAGTGTTCCAATGAAGCTAGTTCCTTTGTCTGTTAGTATTGCGCGAGGTGTACCATAAATTGCGATGAAATGTCTGGCAAAAGCGTCTGCAATTGTAGTAGCTCGAATGTTACGTATTGCTACGGCTACGCAATATTTCGTTAGATTATCTTGAATGGTGAGAATGTGTCTGTTCCCACTGGGTGTAATTGGTAAAGGTCCTACTGTATCTAAGGAAATTTTGTCAAAGGCTCCTATAGGTGTGTCGGTGATCAACATCGGCTGACGAGTTTTCGCTCGTACTAACTTCTGTTCTTGACAACTTTGGCATTTTCGGATGTAGTCCTCAATGTCGTTGCGCATTTGTGGCCAATGGAATTTTGATCGGATGCGTTTGTATGTCTTCGTAACTCCTTTATGTCCTCCAATTAAACTGTCGTGAGCCTCGTTGATGATGTGCTGTCTGTCTTCTTCGGATGGTGTTGTGATGGTACAGTTACATAGAATAATTTGCAGGCCTGTTCCTATGAAAACCTCTTCTAATATTTTGAAGAATTCGTTGGGAGGTATTTTGTGAAGTTCCCCCGTAGCAGAAATTCGAAATGATTTAATCTGATTTTGATCCAAGGTGTGTCGAAGAGTTTTCAATCCATCGAGCACATCTACTCTTTTAATATTATCAAAGAAGTTTTCTGAGATTATTATACTGAAAGTTTTAAATAGTCCATTGTCCGTAGTTATCACCTGTCCCTTTTTTGGTTGTGCTGCCAGAAGATTTGCTTTATTAATCATTTCTGTGTCTAGTAGTAATTTTCCAACGGGGTTTACTAAATTGCAATCGGCAGAACTGAAATGTACGTGATGTCCTTCTTCAGCAGTGAAGGTATTTGAACAGACAATAATTTGATGTGGTTGGTCTAATGGGATCTCTTCCAGATCGTCAAGGTCGTTTGAGTTCTCAATGTCCGTAGTGAAGAATGGGTAAGGGTCGAGCACGCGGTCATAGACCCTAGGTTGAGTCGACCTGCTGTCAGGTGGTTGTCCCACACTTGCTTCGGCTGTAGTCCCTGCAGGTAGCTGGTTTATTGAGGGTTGTAAAAGTTTATCCATGACTTCTAAGGATACTTGCGGTGTACTGAGTAATTCTTGTTGAATATTTCCTGCATTTTCTATGACAGTATTGTCGGTCGGCTCCTCAAAGGATATTAGATCGTCGAATGAGGTCTGGTCCTTATCTAAAGGGACAATTTGAGTGGAATTTGCTGCGGGCGAGAAACTGTTTATGGTTTCCTGGCGTTCATCTGGCATGGTTACCTCTTGAGATAGGCTGGGGAAAGATCGGTTCTTGTATATTACTGGAGAATGTTGAACGTTCCCACGTGCGGTTTCTTTTGTTTCATCTGAACTGCTACTTGTCTCTCGGTACTTGGGTCGATTTTCCCTATCTCGTCGTAACTGTCGTATGCGATGTCCGATTGCTTCGGCGTTCGCTTCTGTTTTCGGTATCTGGGCTTTGAAGTCGGGATCCTGAAGCTCTCGTGGAATAAGTGGTAGGCAGGCAGACGTGGGGTTGCGTGATAATGCGTCTGCGTTCTTATTCGTCTTTCCAGATTTATGGACAACCTGGTACTCGTACTCTAAAAGTCGGAGCTTCCACTTCAGTAGTAAGGCAAAGCCGATTCTAACCCAGGTCCTCTGAGGGGAGCGCGGGGCGGGGGGAAGTGCGGTGGCGGGAACTATAGGCGCGGGGAGAGTGGGGAGTGGAAGACCTGTTGCGCGCGCACGAACCGCGGAGTGGGGGAAGCTGTAATCGTGGTGGGGATCAGTCCGGACCGAGCCGCCACGGAGACCTCTCCAGACCTGACTCATTGTTGGAAAATTTTCAGAGGGTTGCCCCCTCCCTCTAAAAATTTCTGGGGCCGGGTCTTGTATGAAAAAAATCTTTTTTCAGACTCGATCCGGCCCCAGAAATTTTTTTCCCCAAATATTGGTTCTAAATCAGATCTACCGCCAGAATATTTTTTTCCAAACCAACCGAGCAAACAAATATGCATCATACATTCTAAAGCTACCAATTTTTCAAACAAATATGCATCACGCATTCATAGCACTGTGAAAATGGTATCATCTCGCGCGATAACGCGTGTAATTTGATTCTTCTGGCGAAGTCGCGCGAGACGATACCATTTCTCCACAGTGCGAAGAATGCATGATACATATTTGTTTGGTTTTAAAATTATGCGACGAGGAAAGAAGGAGGATGGATGATGAGTAAATAATTTTTTTCAAACAAATATGCAGCATTTTAAAGCGTTCCGATTTAATATCACAGCGTATCGCGCGATTACACGTAATTTGACTCCTCTGGAGCAGTCGTGCAGGATGTTATTTTCGCGACGCGAAGAACGTATGAATAATAGATAGAATTATGCGACGTTGACATAAATGTTTGTTCCATATATATATATGATAGAAATTTTTTCCCAAACGCAGAGAAATAATACTTTTAGAAACGTTGAATGTTAAAATTAGGTGGTGAGAGAAGGAGGAAGGTGGGTAAATAAAATGTAGAGGAAAGAAGGAGGATGGATGGTGAGTAAATAAAATTGAGAAGTAATGTATGTTCAAGAAATTATATATATTGTTACATAATAATAATAAATAAAAGGAAAAATATATATATTGTTACAAAGAATAATTGTACAATTTAACATTTTGCTGCAAGAGACATCGATAATATCATTCAAGACATACACACACCAACAGTTCGCAATCAACAAGAGAATTGTTACAAAGAATAATTGTACAATTTTAACATTTTGCTACAAGAGACATCGATAATATCATTCAAGATGTAACGTCCGATTGCCAGGGACAACTGAGCGTTACTGGTTCTCGAGAGGAGAGCGGCGTCCCCTCGAGTATAGGATAGGTGGGGTTTCGTTATAGTAGAGTAAAGGAGTAAAATCCAACTTAAACATTAACAATGGCTTGTTTATTCAATGAATAATTATACTTTAAGTAACAAATTATATTAACTACAGCTATGATTACAATGCTCTTGGTTTTCTTATATTTTATGTATATATATATATGTGTGTGTCGTATTATGTACAAGTTATGTATGTGTGTTGCAGTGTACAGCCGCTACCGTCTCCGGAGCGAGCTAATACTCTTGGCAACGTCTGCAGTAAGAACAGCCGCTACCGTTTCCGGAGCGAGCTAGTTACTCGTGGCAGAGTTTGAGTTCTATACTCTTACGACCTTGCTTTTACCAAGTGCACCAGCCGCTACCGTTTCCGGAGCGAGCTAAATGCCTTTGCAAGAGCGAGGTTCTATAACCTTTGAATGCACAACCGATAAAGGAGCACCTGTATCTATCCACTGAAGACCAGCCGCTACCGTCTCCGGAGCGAGCTCAATCTTACTGGTCAGACCTTAGCTACCTCTACGCTTGTGCACTCGCAAGCAGAGTCTTGACTGAATCACTGTGCTACGTGAACCTCCTTTTATACCATGATTTTGGCGGATTGGCGCACGCGCAGTGGTTTTCTCGCTTGTTACCTTATATTTTATCTTATATTCTTAACAACGCTTATAATCTATTATTCCTAATGTGTTTTGTAATATTCGTCTTATTTATATTTGCTTAATTATAATTTTATAAATAATATGTACAGTGATTCTACACGTGTCGTAATGTGTCGCTGTTTTACCGACTGTCGGTAACGCTGGGTTTGAGTCCGCGTGGGACGTTACACCTCCCCCCTAGGCGATCTTTCGTCCTCGAAAGATTTGAATAGATGTAGGTTATGTTAAATTTTTATTCATAAAATATTATATTATATTGATTGTTTTTTTGGAACATTCTTCTGGAACGTATTTTGCTGCTGCTCCCGCTCCGCACCTCTTCAAAACCTTCCAAACCCACTGCCGTGTATCTGTTTTGGGTAAGGCTTTATATGCCTCCCAATCTGGCTCAGGGATGTCGATAGGAATTAGGGATGGGAATTCCTTTTTCCTTCGCGGTGCTGGTTTCATTGGAATTTTGAACTCCGGGGCCTTTCCTGACGTAGAGGGAAGGGATTCCGGAGGAGCATGGGAGGTCGTCTTAAAATTTTGGGGAAATTTGAAAATTCGGAAATTTGGAAATTTGGAAATTGTATTATAGTGGGATTAATTTTACCATTTCTCCTGGAGGTTCCGGGAGTGGAGTGATTATTGGCGGGATCTCGATCATCTCCTTTAAGATCTCCTCCAATTTTTCCTTGTCCTTCTGCGTTTTTGTGTGACGCGATCCGGCTCTTCGCGGCATTTTCGAAGTTGTATGCATGAAGGTTGGTGCAAGCGCGGATTTGACAGTGAGGTCTGAAGTTAAATGCTAATGTCGGTTATAATATTTTTCGGCGCGAATTTTTGAATGGCTTATTTCCGTAGACTCGCAAGTTTGTAATTTGGGTATGAATATTTGTTTTTGTGTTTCGGGATTATATGTATATTTTTTAAATTTTGGTTATAATAATGCTTAAAACTAGGTGTAAGTATTTAATACAGTGTGTATGTGTGTGTATGTGTATTTGTAAGTGTGGTGTGTAATAAAGATAATAATATGTGAACGTATTTACAAAATAGAATAATTTCTTCCTTTTTCCAGGGTATATCTGTGAAATAAGTAATAATGGAATAAGGATTAGAAAATAAGGAATGTATGTTAAGGAAAATGATGTATTTACTTTTTATAGATCTTCAAGGATCATGTCCCTGATCACTGGGTACGTTCCTCCAGCATTTGATAATATTTTTTTTATGTCTGGAAGGATCTGAGGGATTATCAGAGTGCATAATATGCACTCCTCCGCTGGTTTAGCAATATATAAAATCCGGCGGCACCGGTGGCATATCCGGTAGCTCCTCAAATTTTCTTTCGCAATTAAATGCAGATAGCCTATGTTCTCTTCGCTCATCTCGCTGAAACGTGCGCACTGCACGCACAATAATTTCGTGATTCTGTAGTAATATACATTGTAGTCGTATATCTTCTTTAAACATATATAACTTTCCATTTTTCTTCTTGTTCGAAATTTTCGCGTTCGTTTGAGCTTCCTTACAATGACTTTATGCAGTGTTGCAACCTCTCCTTCTTCTATTGTCCCTAGGGTTTCCTTAGGTTGCTTCATTCTTATTGGTTTAGAGGTTTCTTAATATTTCCTTTCGAATGACGGGATATACATATCCCAATTGCATATTATTTATTGATATTGCCGTTATTTGAGATGTTAGTAAGGTGCATAGAGTGCAATTAATTATAGTTTTCCTTATATAAAGCACCCGTCGACAAATAAGGCATTGCTCGTTATTTTGTCTAGTGACCAATGTAAGAAGGTGTTCTGACGCTGGCTGTCTATATATTTCCCCTAGTCTGTGTGCACAATCTTCGCACAGAATATGTTTGCCGTAGTAATATACGTCTCGCTTATAAATTTTCTCGAGGCATATAAATTTGTCCATCTTTCTGTGGCTACGGAATGTTGTTACTTGTACAAATGTTTCGGCTAGAATGAAGGACTCCTGTATCTGCTCTCCATTTATACTAGTTTCTGCGCATGGTTGCCAAGTCTTCTACTTAAGGTAAATAAGCTTTCTTGACTCTATTCATATGGACGATCTTTATTTGTGTAGGATTTGTTGCTATTTTCAAATTGTTATTATTCAAAATTTCGATGACTTGATAGGGTCCGGTGTACTCTGGTTCCAATTTTTCGCGTCTTGGTTTTAATAGCCAAATCCAATCTCCTATCTTGTATGTTTCGGGTTGAATCTTCCGGTCATAGTAATATTTCTGCCGAACTTTCGATTCTTCCAAATTGTTTCGCGCCATTTGTCGGATGCGATGAAGTTTGTCTATTAATTTGTCGACGAAATCCGGATAAGTTTTGATTTTATCTGTTGGGGTAATATTTGAAGGAAGGCGGGCTTTTCTACCGAAAACAAGCTCGTGAGGCGTGAATTTTGTACCTTCGTGAGTGCTTGTGTTGTATGAAAACATTGCTTGCGGTAACCATTGATCCCATTGTTTTTCCTTTGATACGTAGTGTCGTAAATATTCTACAAGGAAGTGATGACTTCTTTCTAAGGATCCATTAGACTGTGGATGGTATGCAGATGTTCGGTATTGCTTTATATGGAATGCTTTGGCAAATTTCTTCATAAGGGCACTCATGAAATTCGGTCCCTGGTCTGTGAGAATGGCTTTAGGACTTCCAAATTTGCAGATGAAGTGCTCTGTGAATGCTCTAGCTATGTCCTCCGAGGTGATGTTTGCTAATGGTATTGCGAGAGAATATTTAGTTAGGTTATCTTGGATCGTAAGTATATAACCATTTCCTGTATCTGTAAAAGGTAGTGGTCCTACAATGTCCATAGAAACTTTATCAAAGGCGTCAATTGGTGTGTCTGTCAATATCATAGGTTCCTTATTTTTAACTCTTACTAATTTAGTCTTTTGACAGTCTAAGCAAGTTTTGATGAATTGCGTTATTTCGTACTTCATGTTTTTCCAATAATATTGATTTCTTATTCGATGGTATGTCTTAGTTATTCCTTTATGTCCGCCTATAGGAGTTTGATGGTTTTCTTGAATAATTTGTTGTCTCTCTTGTATGGAAGGAGTTATTAATGTGCCTTTACAAAATATAAATTGAATGTCCTCTTGTAAGAATATTATGTTTATTAAATTCCATAGTCTGTTTAGTGAAATTTTATTTTCTTCGCCTGCTATGTATACTCTTGTGGTATTTTCAAGTACTAGTTGGGTATGGAGTGCTCTTAATGATTTGTATAAATCCTCTTCTGTTGGGTGGTCTGTTATAACAAGTCCGAGGATTGTATGTTTTCCTTCTCTAAGTTTAATTGATTCTCCAGTTTTTAATAGGAGTGGAAGTTTATTACTTTTTATATTTTTCTCCTTATATAATCTATCTCCGGCTGGTCCTATTGGTTTACCTTTTGTGTTGATGAATGTTACAATGAATCCTTTGCCCATCCATAAATGATCTTCTATTTCCATGTTTTGTTTCTTGACAGGAATGTTTGACACTATTCTTGGTCTGCCTGTTGTGTGTTGTAATGGAATGGATGATACTGGTGGAGGAGGAGATAATAGTGGTGGAAGAGGAGATAATGGTGGTGTAAGTATTCTCCCCTTCTTAATTTTTATGGGAGTTATAGGAGCAGTGTCAGTACTGGATTTTAATTTCCGTTTCTTTCTTTTAGGTGTGTGGTGAGTACTTGTGCCTGTTTCTGCATCAATTTTGGGAGGGTCTTTATAATTGTGGTTTGGTACTATGAAAGTCTCTTCTATTTCTTCTATTAAATCTTCGTCTTGAGGTTTTCTGGATGCTCTTGTGTAGTTTCTATGTTGAGAAGGTGTATGTACTATATCTTGAGGAGGCGCATGTACTTCTACTGGTACCGTGATTTGAGGAGGTGTGTAAATTTCGACGTTTTGTTTCTTAACTTCTGGCTGAGATGAGGAGGTATTTCTTTTTATTTTTCGTTTTAATTTTTGCCGTTTTGTGTTTATTGAGTCGCTTTCGTCGTATGATGAGGAGTCAGAATCTGTTGGAATAATTCTAAGTTGTTTGTGCGGAGCTGGATTTCCTGAGGTTGAGGCTGTAGTATCTCGCTGTCGCGTGTTATGTTGATGGAATTGTTTTTGCTTTTTGTTCTCGTGAGAATTTGTTTCTGAATGGGCTCGTTTTGCATCCAATGGTAATGCGATTGGGTTTCTTGATAATGCGTCTGCGTTTGTATTGTATTTCCCTGGTTTATATAGGATTTTATAATCATATTCTGCAAGTTTTATTTTCCACCGCATTAACCGAGATGTTGGATTTGAAATATTTTGTAGCCATTCTAGCGGTTTATGGTCTGTTATTAAGAAAAATTTCCTGCCATAAACATAGGGTCTAAAGTGAAATACTGCGTATATAATTGCTAATAACTCTCGTTCGGTTGGAGAGTAACGAGTTTCTGCATCGTTTAGGACACGAGATGCGTAGGCTATCGGTAAATCTTTCCCGATTTCACCCTGGCTAAGAACTGCACCTACAGCAATACCTGAGGCGTCTGTCGTAATGTTAAACGTCTTCTCAAAATCTGGATATTGTAGGATAGGTTCTTTGCAGAGAGCTTCCCGCAGAATATCGAATGATTTTTGTTGTTTGTAAGTCCATTCGAATTGGTAGTCCTTTTTCGTTAAATTTGACAGAGGTCGTGCAATCTTTGAGAAGTCCTTGATGAATCTTCTGTAGTATCCGCTTAGTCCTAAGAACTGTTTTACGTTTTTGACCGTTGTAGGTGTTGGAAATTCTTTGACGGCCACTATCTTCCGTGGGTCAGGCTTGACTCCTTCTTCTCCTATTACATGTCCTAAGTACGAGACTTCTTTCTTCAGGAATTCACATTTATCTGGTTGGAGATAGAGGTTGGCGTCCGTTAGTCTTTTCATCAAGCGTGTAAACTTTGTTGCGTGTTCTTTAAGAGAGCTGGCATATATAACAATATCATCTAGATATACGAAGAGTTCTATTCCTTGAAGGCCCATTAATACTTGGTCCATGAGTCTTTGGAAAGTAGCTGGTGCATTTTTGAGTCCGAATGGCATCCTGTTGAACTCATAGTGTCCATATATCGTAGAAAAGGCCGTCTTGTGGCGATCGTTTGGATGCATTGGAATTTGATGGAATCCGGATGCTAGATCGAATACGGAGAAGTATTTTGCGCTTCCCAACTGATCTAATATGTCAGTTATGTTTGGTAGAGGAATGGCGTCTCCGATCGTTAGTTCGTTCAGTTTCCTGAAATCAATTACGATTCTGGATTTTATATTTCCTTGTGCGTCTTCCTTTTTAGGTACGATCCATATCGGTGAATTATAAGGAGATGTTGAAGCTTGTATTATTTCCTTTTCAAGTAATTCTTTGGTTTGCTTTCTTACTTCTTCCTTGTATGCTTGAGGGTATCTGTATTGTTTTGTGAAGACAGGAACGTTACTTTCCGTTATTATTCTATGGTATCCTCTGTTTGTGGCTTCTAATTTTTCTCCTGGGAGGTAGAATCTATCCGAATGTTCTTTTATCAGCTCCTCGATGCTGGCTCGTTCCTCTGAATTTAAATGTTCTAGTCGTAGTAGTTGAAGTAGCTGGTGTATTCTGTTGGGTTTTTCGTATTTGTCTGATGTTTCTTCTCCTATAGGTACTTCTTCAAATGGTTCCAATTCGACAGATGGTACAGGAATTTTGATATCTTTTGTAGATGTGTTTATTGCGAATAGGTATGCTACACCGTTATTGTTTGATACAAGTGCATTACCCATATGTAAATTAGGGTGAATTTTCATTTTTGGAATGTACCCTGTGCTAGATTGCGTATTGAGGACTCGTACATATATTTGGCTTCTTGATCTTGCTGGTATTGTGATCGTTTCTGGGTCGATGAATGGAACAGTTTCTCTTCCAATGGTTATTGCCGAATGCATGTAGTCGATCGTTGCCCCGTTGGTTTGGAAGAAATCTGTCCCCAATATTCCATCCTGTTTGATAGGAAGGTCCTCTACGACGTGGAGAATAATTTCTGTGTTTAGGGTCCTTATTTTGATGTACCCAATGGTGCTGAGTAGACCGCTTGTAATGCCATTGAGGTCGAAGAGAATGTCCGTAAAGATTGGGATGTCGGATGAAACGGCGCTCCTCTTAATTACGTTTAGATCGGATCCGGTATCGATCATTAGTGTTGCCTGCTCTTCGCTGAATCCTACATCAAAAAGAAGGATACTAGGAGGTTTCCTTATCTGTTCGGTTTTTAATCTAAGTATGGCTTGTTGACGTACCGTACGAGGTTGTGTTTCTTCCTTCTCCTTCTTATCGAAGTACATCTTTTTCCTGCATTGTTCGATGGTGTGGCCTTTGTACTTGCAGTATTCACAGGATATTTCTGGCTGCTGTGTTCTGTTTGCATAGTTTCTGTTTCTACACTCTTGTATTGTGTGACCTGGTCTTCGGCAGTGGTCGCAATATGCGTTGAATTGAGAGGCTCTGTTTTCGTAATTTCGGCTTCTGCAATCCTGCGTCGTGTGTCCTGGTCTTTGGCAGTGGTTGCAATATGCGTTGGATTGAGGGGCTCGATTTGTGTAGCTTCGACTTCTACAATCCTGTGTCATGTGTCCCGGTCTTCGGCAGAAGTCACAGAATGTATTGTATTGACCTCTGTTATGGTTCCTACATTCATGCGTTGCGTGTCCCGTCCTGTTGCAATGTTGACAATTCTTCTGCCGCCAGTTGGTACGCGAGGTTTGTTGGCTACTACAGGTGGTCACGTCATGGCCATATCCAAGACAGTTCGTACATTTGTTGGTCTGTGCTACTCTTGTTCGCGTTTGGTTTTCGTTGAACTCTGCTTCTGCTTTGATAGCAACGTTGATAGCGCGATCAAGACTACTGAAGGTGTGTTCGTATATTCTATTGTGTATTTCGGTTTTTAATCCCGTTAGGAAGGCCTTAATAGAGTTTTGCTCCGCAGTTATATTGAATTGGGCTTCGTGTGTAGGTACTTCTATCGCGTTACAATGTTTAATTTGTAGGAGTAAATTAGATACACGGCTGCCATAATCTACTGTTGTTTCGGTCGGTAATTGTGCGATTTTTGATAGTTCGCCGTATAATTGAAGGGAAGTATGTAACGGTGCAAAACGTGAGCTTAATACAGAGATAAGGTCGTTAATTGAATTATATTCTCCGCTTAAGACTACTCTTGAGGCTTGCCCGAAAAGTTTATTCTTAATGAGTTGAACTAGCCCATATTCCGCGTTTGGGTTTACCATGCGCCGTGCATGTCGACAGCTTTTAGCGAACTGATGTATCGGTATATTCCTGCCATTGAAAGAAGGGACTGTGTCTGCCGTATCGCGTAAGCTAATGTGTGGTAGTTGCGGATATGTACTCGTAGCTGTATTTATATTAATTTGAGGATTTAGATTTTCTGGAGCGTTTGAATCTCCTGGTATTTCTATAGTTCCCGTAGCTTCCTGAGCTGTAGTATTGATTGCTAGGTTAGCCATTGCTTCATCAAGTTTCTCGTCAGCCATTGTGAATTTTAAGCCTCCGTAGAATTTACTAAGAAGAGAGAAAAAATTTCTGGGAATTACTCACTTTTGGAGTATGTTACTAAGCGAAATATTCCTTCTAAATGAACAATCCTTCTGAACGAAATCAACTATCCCACCGCTGTCACCAAAAATATCCAACCTGTAACGTCCGATTGCCAGGGACAACTGAGCGTTACTGGTTCTCGAGAGGAGAGCGGCGTCCCCTCGAGTATAGGATAGGTGGGGTTTCGTTATAGTAGAGTAAAGGAGTAAAATCCAACTTAAACATTAACAATGGCTTGTTTATTCAATGAATAATTATACTTTAAGTAACAAATTATATTAACTACAGCTATGATTACAATGCTCTTGGTTTTCTTATATTTTATGTATATATATATGTGTGTGTCGTATTATGTACAAGTTATGTATGTGTGTTGCAGTGTACAGCCGCTACCGTCTCCGGAGCGAGCTAATACTCTTGGCAACGTCTGCAGTAAGAACAGCCGCTACCGTTTCCGGAGCGAGCTAGTTACTCGTGGCAGAGTTTGAGTTCTATACTCTTACGACCTTGCTTTTACCAAGTGCACCAGCCGCTACCGTTTCCGGAGCGAGCTAAATGCCTTTGCAAGAGCGAGGTTCTATAACCTTTGAATGCACAACCGATAAAGGAGCACCTGTATCTATCCACTGAAGACCAGCCGCTACCGTCTCCGGAGCGAGCTCAATCTTACTGGTCAGACCTTAGCTACCTCTACGCTTGTGCACTCGCAAGCAGAGTCTTGACTGAATCACTGTGCTACGTGAACCTCCTTTTATACCATGATTTTGGCGGATTGGCGCACGCGCAGTGGTTTTCTCGCTTGTTACCTTATATTTTATCTTATATTCTTAACAACGCTTATAATCTATTATTCCTAATGTGTTTTGTAATATTCGTCTTATTTATATTTGCTTAATTATAATTTTATAAATAATATGTACAGTGATTCTACACGTGTCGTAATGTGTCGCTGTTTTACCGACTGTCGGTAACGCTGGGTTTGAGTCCGCGTGGGACGTTACAAAGACATACCAGCAGTTCGCAATCAACAAGAGATTTACCATCGAAATATTCACTATCGCGTATAGCTTTAGCAGCACAGCATGAGTCTAAAGTTTCATCGCACCGTTGTAACACGCTCACAAAATTTGAAAACTTCGCATCCACATGATGCATAGTTTCATAAAGAGCGAGGGAGAAAAGTCGACAATAAAAACAGGATTCTGGAATATCCATGGGCTAGTAAAGAAAGATATACAATTCTTCATAGAATTCGAGGAATTCGTAGAACAACTGGATATCATTGGGCTAACAGAGACATGGGTGGAGGAAAAAACTGAGAGCAACTAAAACACAACCTATCAAACAAATTTCACTGGAAATTCCAGTTTGTAGAGAACATGGGTGGTGGAAAAACTGAGAGCAGCTAAAACACAAGCTATCAAACAAATTTCGCTGGAAATTCAAAGACTGAGAGCAGCTAAAACACAAGCTATCAAACAAATGTCACTAGAAATTCCAGTTTGTAGAGAGATAGTGTCCCCTCAATAACAAATCTTATACGTGCGCGATGTATGAGTCTACAGTTTCATCGACGGCATCGCACCGTTGTAACACGCTCACAAAATTTGAAAACTTCGCATCCACATGATGCATAGTTTCATAAAGAGCGAGGGAGAAAAGTCGACAATAAAAACAGGATTCTGGAATATCCATGGGCTAGTAAAGAAAGATATACAATTCTTCATAGAATTCGAGGAATTCGTAGAACAACTGGATATCATTGGGCTAACAGAGACATGGGTGGAGGAAAAAACTGAGAGCAACTAAAACACAACCTATCAAACAAATTTCACTGGAAATTCCAGTTTGTAGAGAACATGGGTGGTGGAAAAACTGAGAGCAGCTAAAACACAAGCTATCAAACAAATTTCGCTGGAAATTCAAAGACTGAGAGCAGCTAAAACACAAGCTATCAAACAAATGTCACTAGAAATTCCAGTTTGTAGAGAGATAGTGTCCCCTCAATAACAAATCTTATACGTGCGCGATGTATGAGTCTACAGTTTCATCGACGGCATCGCACCGCTGTAACACGCTCACAAAATTTGAAAACTTCGTATCGATTTGCTGCGAGCGACATCGATAATATCATTCAAGACACACGCCAGCAGTTCGCAATCAACAAGAGATTTACCATCAAAATATTCACTATCGCATATAGCTTTAGCAGTGCAGCATGAGTCTAAAGTTTCATCGACGGTATCACACCGCTGTAACACGCTCACAAAATTTGAAAACTTCGTATCAACATAATGTATAGTTTCATAAAGCTGCATATATACATGATTGATACAGCGCTCGAGATTAAATAAACAGATTAATGTGGCAGGTTTGAAATATAGCGACTTATTATATCGCATCATCTTTACCATTTGCGAATTATACATTACACAAAATTCCACCACCAAATCATTAATCCGTAGTGATGATCCGCTTGATCGCATGCGCTGCTCGATGTCGGTACGTTTTTCGATTAATCCTTTCCATGTTGGAATAGGCAATACCAACTGATTCCCTCGATTGTCGCCGAGAACGATTTCTACTTGTGTTATAGGCCGCACACTGATTCCGATTTCCAAGTACTTATATGCTGTAGATGTTAGCGCATATCTTCTAACCATGATGCGAGCTGTGTAATGGGAGCTAAAAAAAAGAACAATAAAAGCTATGAAAATGATCACTACTATCGAGAAAACACAACTAAAAATCATGAGAGGATATGAAAAAAATTATATCATACCTGTTAGATGTAGTCGTAATGTTTGAACATGCATTATCGTCTGCGATTATTGGAGTGTAATAATTCCCAACACTAGCGTTATACATTTTTGGAGCACTGTGTTTGTATATGTCGAACGTCACTGGAGAGCTACTGAGCGATTAATGTAATACCGCACGAGGAGCTGGATTAAATAGAGGTGCACAGCACCATCCCCTCCATAGAATACTGGGATGGATCATCAGTTTTTTGCATGCAATGCATTCGAGGGAGAACATCATAGCATATCACATGATTGCAATTTCAGTTCCCATCCTCAAGATTGAAAGTTTCGACACGTGTTGAATGTAACAGCATCAGCAGAAACTGGGATAATGGAAGAATTCGCGCAAGTAGAACGCAAAATGTTGGAACAATCTGAACGATTGTTTTTGCAACATCAGCAGAAATATTTTTTTCCATACATATATGTGATGGAAATGAGGAAAGAAGGAGGATGGAAGACTTGACACGTGTCGAATGTAATATAATACTTTTGGAAGCGCCAAATCTTAGAATTATGCGATGTTGTTAGAAACTGTATCGGATGATTTTTGCACACTAATTCGTCATACGTGTGTCACAGAAGGAGGATGGAAGACTTGACACGTGTCGAATGTAATATAATACTTTGGAAGCGTCGAATCTTAGAATTATGCGGTGTTGGTAGAAACTGTGTCGGATGATTTTTGCACACTAATTCATCATACGTGTGTCACATGGAATCTTCGTTTTTTGCATGCAATGCATTCGAGGGAGAAACACTGAAAGAGTTCAACAGAGATGCCAAATCGCTGCACAAGCTATAAAAGCATGCTCTACTCTGCACAAAGCCTCAAATCGATGCATCGTGTTGCATAGAAAAAGACATTACATTTACACTCTATCAATGACCATGGAAGAATTCGCGCAAGTAGAACGCCAATTGTCAGATCAATCTGAACGATTGATTTCACGGGAAGAATACCTCACGTGGGAAGAACGGTGCAACGAGTGTATCGAATCGTTGGAAGAACACAGCCGAGTAAAACATCCTCGATTATCGATTGGTGTTCGGCAATCATTGGTTGCTCGAATCGCGCGACTCGAAGGACTGAAGCTATCGTTGCGTGGACGTTTCATGCATGAAGGTGCCGGGCATTCGAGCACAGGACTTTCATGGTGTGAAATAGACACCGCATTCGAAAGCCGCATATTAACTGGTGTCGTGCTAAATTCCAACTACATCGAACCGCGCAACTTCCTCAAGGATGCGGAGATCATTGTGTTGGAACATGTACGAGATGCTTTGAGGAAACATCTGAACCTCAAAGTGAATACAATGTTCAACGGTGAATTTGTTGCGGGGGACAAGCATGCTTGTAAAAGCATCAATACCCGAAACTGTGAACTCTTCGATACATCTGATCTACATGAGTGGTACCAGCGATGTGTCATCGAACCCACCCTGTCATCGCTGGAAGAGTTCCAGGAACGCGATAGTGGGTGGGCATTGACGAGAATCCTCAATCTGACTGTCAATGTCAACAAGTATAATCCACTGCATGCGGGGTGTCACCACAAGTTGCCACAAGAATTATTGCTGAAGAAAGCGACGATTAGCATACAATCCTCAGACAACGCCTGTTTCGCGTGGGCAGTGGTTGCCGCACTACATCCTGTCGAAAGACATGTTGACCGTCCAAGTTCATACCCCAATTATGACACCATATTAAATCTCCATGGCATTGAGTTTCCAATGTCCATGAAACAGATTGGGAAGTTTGAACAGCTGAACAACATCTCGGTCAATGTGTACAGCTTCGAGGAGCGATTGGAGAAGAAGACCGAGAAGATAATTGTCGCAGTGTTTCCACTACATCTCACTAGCTGCAAGAGGGATCGACATGTCAATCTGCTCTACACACCAAATAAAGAGCATGGGGATGTAGGGCACTTTGTACTAATCAAGGACTTGTCCAGGCTGGTGAGCATGCAGCTGAGCAAGCATGGGAAAAAGAAATTCATCTGTGATCGGTATGTATATAAACTTGCGAAATGTTGAAATGTTGAAATGTCTCGCGAAAAAATTAAAGAAAAAATTTTGGCTTTTGCAGATGTCTGCATTACTTTGGATCCGCCGAGAAGTTGGAGATGCATTCGCTAGACTGTGGAAAAATGAATGATTGTGCAATTCTGCTGCCCAGCGAAGACAACAACTTGCTCTGTTTTAAGAACCACTGCATGAAGGAGCGGCTCCCTTTCGTGGTTTATGCAGATCTCGAATGCATCATCGAGAAAACGGGGGACAATCGAATGGGTGATGATAAATTACACACATATCAACACCATAAAGTGCATAGCATTGCATATTATATGCATTGTTCTTATGATACATCACTGTCGATATATCGCTGTCGCCGCGATGTGAATTGTATTTCATGGTTCGTCGACGAATTAAAAAATTTTTCAAATTTTGCCAAACCCATTCTAGCCAATAATGCTTCCATGGAAAAGTTGACGAAAGACCAGTGGGCGACATTTCGCAATGCGTCACATTGTCATATTTGCGAAGAGCCATTTGAGGCTGGTGATAAACGAGTTCGCGATCATTGCCATTTATCCGGACGGTTTAGAGGACCTGCACATTCGGAGTGCAATTTAAAATATAAAAATGCGTTTTACATCCCCATAGTTTTTCATAATTTATCCGGCTATGATTCACATTTCATTATCGAAGAAATATCTACCGCTTTCAAAGGTTGTGTTGACGTATTGCCTATAACTAAGGAAAAGTATATTTCTTTCACAAAAAATGTCGAAGATTAGGTTGAATCAGACCCGCGAAATTGTATTAAATTGCGATTCATCGATTCGTACAAATTTCTCAATACCAGTCTCGACAAATTAGCATCTTTTCTTAGCACAAATAAATTAAAATTTTTACGATCCCAATTTGAAACATTGTCCATTGAAGATTTCAATTTATTAACGCGAAAGGGTGTCTTTCCATACGAATATCTTGATTGTGTGGGCAAGCTGCAGGATCCATGCTTACCACCGCGCGAGTCATTCCACAGTTCGTTAACGGGTGAGACTGTATCCGAGAGTGATTACGCGCACGCTGAGACTGTTTGGCAACGTTTCGGGATTAAAACCTTGGGCGAATACAGCGACTTGTATTTGAAAACAGATGTCTTGTTGTTGGCAGATATTTTTGAAAATTTTCGTGAAAGTTGTATCAAGAGTTATGGATTAGATTCAGCGCATTATTATACATTACCTGGTTTCACATGGGATGCCATGCTAAAACATACCAAAATTACATTCGAATTGCTCACTGATGTTGATATGGTCATGTTTATCGAACGCGGTATACGCGGGGGTTTAAGTCAATGTTCTGGAAGATATGCACATGCCAATAACAAGTACATGTCATCTTACGATGCATCGGAACAATCATCATACATGATGTACTTTGACGTAAACAATTTGTACGGATGGGCAATGTGTCAGGCCCTACCATATGCCCAATTTCAATGGGTCGAAGATGCTGCAAATTTTGACGTGTCTTCGATCGATGCCGATTCGCCCACGGGGTACATTCTCGAGGTAGATCTGGAATATCCGCAACGTCTGCACGACGCTCATGCCGATCTACCATTCTGCCCGACGCGTGCCAAACCACCCGGCAGCAGGCAGGACAAGTTACTCGCGACGGTATACGATAAGCAGCGTTACGTTATCCATTATCGCAACCTGCAGCAGTGCACGCGTCACGGTCTTCGTATTACAAAGATACACCGCGTGCTTCAATTCGCGCAATCTCCCTGGCTCCGCGATTACATCGAACTAAATACACGGTTCAGAACAGGTGCGACAAACGATTTTGAAAAAAATTTATACAAATTGATGAACAATGCGGTATTTGGTAAAACTATGGAAAACGTGCGAAATCACGTGGATGTAAAACTTTTAACACAATGGGATGGACGATATGGCGCGGAGGCAATGATAGCTAAACCGAATTTCCACAGCAGAAGTGTATTTTCGGAAAATTTAATAGCTGTTGAATTGCGAAAAGTCGAGGTGAAATTCAACAAACCGATATATGTGGGTATGTGCATTCTGGACATATCAAAAATTTGTTTGTATGAATTTCATCATGAGTACATGTCTCCCCTGCACAGACAAAATTGTAAAATTCTATACACAGACACAGCCAGCCTCATTTATCATATTCAGTGTGAAGATATCTATGAAACTATGAAATACAATATCGATAGATTTGACACATCCGATTATCCTATCAACAATCCATATAATATGCCGCGCTTAAATAAGAAGGTTCCAGGGTTGATGAAGGATGAAAATAATGGTGCGATAATGACTGAATTCGTAGGTCTTAGAGCGAAAATGTATGCACTTCGCGTAGACGGTAAAAAAGATACAAAAAAAGCGAAAGGCGTCAAGACCAACGTCATAGCCAGAACGATAACTTTCGACGACTACGCGCAGTGTTTGCAAAGGGAGATCGAAATGGTTCGCAGACAATCATGCATACGGTCTAAATTGCACAAAGTGTACACCATTTCGGAATCCAAAATCGCTCTAAGTCCACACGATGACAAGCGGTATATCGTACCTGATTCGATCGACACTCTGCCCTGGGGACATTACAAAATTCCATTGTAAAAAATATCGATGTAAAATAGAAAATTATTTTGTATTTATTGTATAATATAATTTGTATGGAAATTATTATAAATAGTGGAATTATTGCATATGTATCATTGTATATTGTATGCACATTTACATATGTATATGTATATCATTGTATTTATAGAACCATGTATTATTTTACAATACATTATTTTTCACTATCCATGAATTGTGTGATTTATCAAACCCCAACCACTTAACGTATACCTTATCCCCCTTCCTACGCAACACTTTTTCCACTAGATATACATCAGGATCGGTGACGCGTTGCAGCTCGTATTCATAGAATCCTCCAGCAACAGGTTTTCCACAAGAATCGATGAGCAGATACGTCGCGGGATTAGTTGCCTGTACTTTCGCTATCTTGAACACCTCCGTTGTCCAATTCGGTGTATAGCCTTTATCGAATATTGTTTTGAATTTGCTCACACGCACAAACTCGCCCAATTTGAATCTCGCTGGAGCAGCAATCTTTATGTTGCTGTATATGGTGGCTAGCAGCTTATCGGTGATCGCAGGGGTAACATCGCGAGGACACATTTTGATGGTTCTATGTTTTCGTGCGTTATATTCTGAAAGTAGACGCGGTAGCGCATCGATCCATTTATAGGTTCCATTGAGCGTAAACAGTTTCCACATATTGTTCTTCAAAGTTCGATTGAAACGTTCTACGACGGAGGCCTTCATCACCGAATACATCGAATAATGATTAATGTCATGCTTTGCCAAGAGTTTCCGCACATCGGTGTTGTAAAATTCTTTTCCTTGATCGGTTTGCAAATTTTTTGGATATCGATCTCTAAATATCTTTGCAAACGCTTTAGTCACCTCTGCACCACTTTTAGTCTTGAGCGGCAATGCCCATGCATACTTGCTCAGCACATCGATGACGGTGAGTATGTAGTGGTGACCTTGGTTGAATCGCGAGTATGGGCGCATTTCTACAACATCAGCTTGCCACAGATCATCGTATCCATGCACTATGACACGCCTCCGTGGGAAATGTCTTCGAGCTGGAGCATGCAATTCCTCAACAAGCTGTCGCTTCTTGTGGCCATGGTTTTCTTGTTTACTCTTGGATTTCTTCGCAGAGGTGTCTGATACGAATGATTCGATAATTATTGTGTATGTGCATTATGTGTCCTCCACCGCCTCGAGGTAATTCTGGACATGTTCAATCGTCTCGCATGATTCTCCTTCGCAGCGCTGCTGTGGGATAGAATTCGACGCCTGTGTTATCTTTTGAATGCTGTTTTGCAATGTCAGCATATCTCTCTGAAACACAACCAGCTTCCTCTCTAATTCTTCCTGCTGCTCTCTCAAAAGTTTAATGCTCTTTTCCATGTATCTAGAGACGCGGTAGCGTCTCGACGCCAAGTACATGAAAAAAAAAACACCCTGTATATCGAACTGTCCCTGTCGATCGAACTGTCCCTGCCGCTACCGTGTATCTCTACTCGTCGCGGAGGCATTCTGACACTTATTTCATTATATCTTATTACGCCTGCAATATTTTCTAAATTTAAAGGCATTTTTCTTATGTAAACCGCATATCAGCTTTCGAATAAGACCAATTTCAATAAAATCGGTCCACGCATGCTAGAGATATCGTAATATCGTCTCATGGAAATGTCATTTCTGGTAAGAAAAATTTTTCTTCTCCAGTCGAAAATTTCGTCAACCAAATAAGTTTCGTCAACCAAATACGTATACTACGCGTTACACACACCTATCAGATTCGCACACATGTTTCGTTCGTCGACTCTCGGGATCATTCCACAGAGTATATATCCTTATATATACCCTTATACCCTTACACCCTTATATACCGTTATACCCTTATACTCATATATATTCCCTTACACCCTTATACTCTTATATATACACCCTTCTATAACTTTATATAACTTTACACCCTTATATACCCTTATACTCTTATATACCCTTATATCCTTACATCCTTACGCCCTTACACCCTTATATACCCGTATACCCGTATACCCTTATACCCTTATATACCGTTACACCTTTTACCATTTACCCTTATACCCTTTACCCTTGCACCCTTTACCCTTGCAGCCTTTACCCTTGCGCCCTTTACCCTTGCGCCCTCGCACCCTTACACCCTTTACCCTTACACCCTTTACCCTTACACCCTTTACCCTTACACCCTTTACCCTTACACCCTTTACCCTTACACCCTTTACCCTTACACCCTTTACCCTTACACCCTTTACCCTTACACCCTTTACCCTTACACCCTTTACCCTTACACCCTTTACCCTTACACCCTTTACCCTTACACCCTTTACCCTTACACCCTTTACCCTTACACCCTTTACCCTTACACCCTTTACCCTTACACCCTTTACCCTTACACCCTTTACCCTTACACCCTTTACCCTTACACCCTTTACCCTTACACCCTTTACCCTTACACCCTTTACCCTTACACCCTTTACCCTTACACCCTTTACCCTTACACCCTTTACCCTTACACCCTTTACCCTTACACCCTTTACCCTTACACCCTTTACCCTTACACCCTTTACCCTTACACCCTTTACCCTTACACCCTTTACCCTTACACCCTTTACCCTTACACCCTTTACCCTTACACCCTTTACCCTTACACCCTTTACCCTTACACCCTTTACCCTTACACCCTTTACCCTTACACCCTTTACCCTTACACCCTTTACCCTTACACCCTTTACCCTTACACCCTTTACCCTTACACCCTTTACCCTTACACCCTTTACCCTTACACCCTTTACCCTTACACCCTTTACCCTTACACCCTTTACCCTTACACCCTTTACCCTTACACCCTTTACCCTTACACCCTTTACCCTTACACCCTTTACCCTTACACCCTTTACCCTTACACCCTTTACCCTTACACCCTTTACCCTTACACCCTTTACCCTTACACCCTTTACCCTTACACCCTTTACCCTTACACCCTTTACCCTTACACCCTTTACCCTTACACCCTTTACCCTTACACCCTTTACCCTTACACCCTTTACCCTTACACCCTTTACCCTTACACCCTTTACCCTTACACCCTTTACCCTTACACCCTTTACCCTTACACCCTTTACCCTTACACCCTTTACCCTTACACCCTTTACCCTTACACCCTTTACCCTTACACCCTTTACCCTTACACCCTTTACCCTTACACCCTTTACCCTTACACCCTTTACCCTTACACCCTTTACCCTTACACCCTTTACCCTTACACCCTTTACCCTTACACCCTTTACCCTTACACCCTTTACCCTTACACCCTTTACCCTTACACCCTTTACCCTTACCCCTTTACCCTTACACCCTTTACCCTTACACCCTTTACCCTTACACCCTTTACCCTTACACCCTTTACCCTTACACCCTTTACCCTTACACCCTTTACCCTTACACCCTTTACCCTTACACCCTTTACCCTTACACCCTTTACCCTTACACCCTTTACCCTTACACCCTTTACCCTTACACCCTTTACCCTTACACCCTTTACCCTTACACCCTTTACCCTTACACCCTTTACCCTTACACCCTTTACCCTTACACCCTTTACCCTTACACCCTTTACCCTTACACCCTTTACCCTTACACCCTTTACCCTTACACCCTTTACCCTTACACCCTTTACCCTTACACCCTTTACCCTTACACCCTTTACCCTTACACCCTTTACCCTTACACCCTTTACCCTTACACCCTTTACCCTTACACCCTTTACCCTTACACCCTTTACCCTTACACCCTTTACCCTTACACCCTTTACCCTTACACCCTTTACCCTTACACCCTTTACCCTTACACCCTTTACCCTTACACCCTTTACCCTTACACCCTTTACCCTTACACCCTTTACCCTTACACCCTTTACCCTTACACCCTTTACCCTTACACCCTTTACCCTTACACCCTTTACCCTTACACCCTTTACCCTTACACCCTTTACCCTTACACCCTTTACCCTTACACCCTTTACCCTTACACCCTTTACCCTTACACCCTTTACCCTTACACCCTTTACCCTTACACCCTTTACCCTTACACCCTTTACCCTTACACCCTTTACCCTTACACCCTTTACCCTTACACCCTTTACCCTTACACCCTTTACCCTTACACCCTTTACCCTTACACCCTTTACCCTTACACCCTTTACCCTTACACCCTTTACCCTTACACCCTTTACCCTTACACCCTTTACCCTTACACCCTTTACCCTTACACCCTTTACCCTTACACCCTTTACCCTTACACCCTTTACCCTTACACCCTTTACCCTTACACCCTTTACCCTTACACCCTTTACCCTTACACCCTTTACCCTTACACCCTTTACCCTTACACCCTTTACCCTTACACCCTTTACCCTTACACCCTTTACCCTTACACCCTTTACCCTTACACCCTTTACCCTTACACCCTTTACCCTTACACCCTTTACCCTTACACCCTTTACCCTTACACCCTTTACCCTTACACCCTTTACCCTTACCCTTTACCCTTACACCCTTTACCCTTACACCCTTTACCCTTACACCCTTTACCCTTACACCCTTTACCCTTACACCCTTTACCCTTACACCCTTTACCCTTACACCCTTTACCCTTACACCCTTTACCCTTACACCCTTTACCCTTACACCCTTTACCCTTACACCCTTTACCCTTACACCCTTTACCCTTACACCCTTTACCCTTACACCCTTTACCCTTACACCCTTTACCCTTACACCCTTTACCCTTACACCCTTTACCCTTACACCCTTTACCCTTACACCCTTTACCCTTACACCCTTTACCCTTACACCCTTTACCCTTACACCCTTTACCCTTACACCCTTTACCCTTACACCCTTTACCCTTACACCCTTTACCCTTACACCCTTTACCCTTACACCCTTTACCCTTACACCCTTTACCCTTACACCCTTTACCCTTACACCCTTTACCCTTACACCCTTTACCCTTACACCCTTTACCCTTACACCCTTTACCCTTACACCCTTTACCCTTACACCCTTTACCCTTACACCCTTTACCCTTACACCCTTTACCCTTACACCCTTTACCCTTACACCCTTTACCCTTACACCCTTTACCCTTACACCCTTTACCCTTACACCCTTTACCCTTACACCCTTTACCCTTACACCCTTTACCCTTACACCCTTTACCCTTACACCCTTTACCCTTACACCCTTTACCCTTACACCCTTTACCCTTACACCCTTTACCCTTACACCCTTTACCCTTACACCCTTTACCCTTACACCCTTTACCCTTACACCCTTTACCCTTACACCCTTTACCCTTACACCCTTTACCCTTACACCCTTTACCCTTACACCCTTTACCCTTACACCCTTTACCCTTACACCCTTTACCCTTACACCCTTTACCCTTACACCCTTTACCCTTACACCCTTTACCCTTACACCCTTTACCCTTACACCCTTTACCCTTACACCCTTTACCCTTACACCCTTTACCCTTACACCCTTTACCCTTACACCCTTTACCCTTACACCCTTTACCCTTACACCCTTTACCCTTACACCCTTTACCCTTACACCCTTTACCCTTACACCCTTTACCCTTACACCCTTTACCCTTACACCCTTTACCCTTACACCCTTTACCCTTACACCCTTTACCCTTACACCCTTTACCCTTACACCCTTTACCCTTACACCCTTTACCCTTACACCCTTTACCCTTACACCCTTTACCCTTACACCCTTTACCCTTACACCCTTTACCCTTACACCCTTTACCCTTACACCCTTTACCCTTACACCCTTTACCCTTACACCCTTTACCCTTACACCCTTTACCCTTACACCCTTTACCCTTACACCCTTTACCCTTACACCCTTTACCCTTACACCCTTTACCCTTACACCCTTTACCCTTACACCCTTTACCCTTACACCCTTTACCCTTACACCCTTTACCCTTACACCCTTTACCCTTACACCCTTTACCCTTACACCCTTTACCCTTACACCCTTTACCCTTACACCCTTTACCCTTACACCCTTTACCCTTACACCCTTTACCCTTACACCCTTTACCCTTACACCCTTTACCCTTACACCCTTTACCCTTACACCCTTTACCCTTACACCCTTTACCCTTACACCCTTTACCCTTACACCCTTTACCCTTACACCCTTTACCCTTACACCCTTTACCCTTACACCCTTTACCCTTACACCCTTTACCCTTACACCCTTTACCCTTACACCCTTTACCCTTACACCCTTTACCCTTACACCCTTTACCCTTACACCCTTTACCCTTACACCCTTTACCCTTACACCCTTTACCCTTACACCCTTTACCCTTACACCCTTTACCCTTACACCCTTTACCCTTACACCCTTTACCCTTACACCCTTTACCCTTACACCCTTTACCCTTACACCCTTTACCCTTACACCCTTTACCCTTACACCCTTTACCCTTACACCCTTTACCCTTACACCCTTTACCCTTACACCCTTTACCCTTACACCCTTTACCCTTACACCCTTTACCCTTACACCCTTACCCTTACACCCTTTACCCTTACACCCTTTACCCTTACACCCTTTACCCTTACACCCTTTACCCTTACACCCTTTACCCTTACACCCTTTACCCTTACACCCTTTACCCTTACACCCTTTACCCTTACACCCTTTACCCTTACACCCTTTACCCTTACACCCTTTACCCTTACACCCTTTACCCTTACACCCTTTACCCTTACACCCTTTACCCTTACACCCTTTACCCTTACACCCTTTACCCTTACACCCTTTACCCTTACACCCTTTACCCTTACACCCTTTACCCTTACACCCTTTACCCTTACACCCTTTACCCTTACACCCTTTACCCTTACACCCTTTACCCTTACACCCTTTACCCTGACACCTTTACCCTTACACCCTTTACCCTTACACCCTTTACCCTTACACCCTTTACCCTTACACCCTTTACCCTTACACCCTTTACCCTTACACCCTTTACCCTTACACCCTTTACCCTTACACCCTTTACCCTTACACCCTTTACCCTTACACCCTTTACCCTTACACCCTTTACCCTTACACCCTTTACCCTTACACCCTTTACCCTTACACCCTTTACCCTTACACCCTTTACCCTTACACCCTTTACCCTTACACCCTTTACCCTTACACCCTTTACCCTTACACCCTTTACCCTTACACCCTTTACCCTTACACCCTTTACCCTTACACCCTTTACCCTTACACCCTTTACCCTTACACCCTTTACCCTTACACCCTTTACCCTTACACCCTTTACCCTTACACCCTTTACCCTTACACCCTTTACCCTTACACCCTTTACCCTTACACCCTTTACCCTTACACCCTTTACCCTTACACCCTTTACCCTTACACCCTTTACCCTTACACCCTTTACCCTTACACCCTTTACCCTTACACCCTTTACCCTTACACCCTTTACCCTTACACCCTTTACCCTTACACCCTTTACCCTTACACCCTTTACCCTTACACCCTTTACCCTTACACCCTTTACCCTTACACCCTTTACCCTTACACCCTTTACCCTTACACCCTTTACCCTTACACCCTTTACCCTTACACCCTTTACCCTTACACCCTTTACCCTTACACCCTTTACCCTTACACCCTTTACCCTTACACCCTTTACCCTTACACCCTTTACCCTTACACCCTTTACCCTTACACCCTTTACCCTTACACCCTTTACCCTTACACCCTTTACCCTTACACCCTTTACCCTTACACCCTTTACCCTTACACCCTTTACCCTTACACCCTTTACCCTTACACCCTTTACCCTTACACCCTTTACCCTTACACCCTTTACCCTTACACCCTTTACCCTTACACCCTTTACCCTTACACCCTTTACCCTTACACCCTTTACCCTTACACCCTTTACCCTTACACCCTTTACCCTTACACCCTTTACCCTTACACCCTTTACCCTTACACCCTTTACCCTTACACCCTTTACCCTTACACCCTTTACCCTTACACCCTTTACCCTTACACCCTTTACCCTTACACCCTTTACCCTTACACCCTTTACCCTTACACCCTTTACCCTTACACCCTTTACCCTTACACCCTTTACCCTTACACCCTTTACCCTTACACCCTTTACCCTTACACCCTTTACCCTTACACCCTTTACCCTTACACCCTTTACCCTTACACCCTTTACCCTTACACCCTTTACCCTTACACCCTTTACCCTTACACCCTTTACCCTTACACCCTTTACCCTTACACCCTTTACCCTTACACCCTTTACCCTTACACCCTTTACCCTTACACCCTTTACCCTTACACCCTTTACCCTTACACCCTTTACCCTTACACCCTTTACCCTTACACCCTTTACCCTTACACCCTTTACCCTTACACCCTTTACCCTTACACCCTTTACCCTTACACCCTTTACCCTTACACCCTTTACCCTTACACCCTTTACCCTTACACCCTTTACCCTTACACCCTTTACCCTTACACCCTTTACCCTTACACCCTTTACCCTTACACCCTTTACCCTTACACCCTTTACCCTTACACCCTTTACCCTTACACCCTTTACCCTTACACCCTTTACCCTTACACCCTTTACCCTTACACCCTTTACCCTTACACCCTTTACCCTTACACCCTTTACCCTTACACCCTTTACCCTTACACCCTTTACCCTTACACCCTTTACCCTTACACCCTTTACCCTTACACCCTTTACCCTTACACCCTTTACCCTTACACCCTTTACCCTTACACCCTTTACCCTTACACCCTTTACCCTTACACCCTTTACCCTTACACCCTTTACCCTTACACCCTTTACCCTTACACCCTTTACCCTTACACCCTTTACCCTTACACCCTTTACCCTTACACCCTTTACCCTTACACCCTTTACCCTTACACCCTTTACCCTTACACCCTTTACCCTTACACCCTTTACCCTTACACCCTTTACCCTTACACCCTTTACCCTTACACCCTTTACCCTTACACCCTTTACCCTTACACCCTTTACCCTTACACCCTTTACCCTTACACCCTTTACCCTTACACCCTTTACCCTTACACCCTTTACCCTTACACCCTTTACCCTTACACCCTTTACCCTTACACCCTTTACCCTTACACCCTTTACCCTTACACCCTTTACCCTTACACCCTTTACCCTTACACCCTTTACCCTTACACCCTTTACCCTTACACCCTTTACCCTTACACCCTTTACCCTTACACCCTTTACCCTTACACCCTTTACCCTTACACCCTTTACCCTTACACCCTTTACCCTTACACCCTTTACCCTTACACCCTTTACCCTTACACCCTTTACCCTTACACCCTTTACCCTTACACCCTTTACCCTTACACCCTTTACCCTTACACCCTTTACCCTTACACCCTTTACCCTTACACCCTTTACCCTTACACCCTTTACCCTTACACCCTTTACCCTTACACCCTTTACCCTTACACCCTTTACCCTTACACCCTTTACCCTTACACCCTTTACCCTTACACCCTTTACCCTTACACCCTTTACCCTTACACCCTTTACCCTTACACCCTTTACCCTTACACCCTTTACCCTTACACCCTTTACCCTTACACCCTTTACCCTTACACCCTTTACCCTTACACCCTTTACCCTTACACCCTTTACCCTTACACCCTTTACCCTTACACCCTTTACCCTTACACCCTTTACCCTTACACCCTTTACCCTTACACCCTTTACCCTTACACCCTTTACCCTTACACCCTTTACCCTTACACCCTTTACCCTTACACCCTTTACCCTTACACCCTTTACCCTTACACCCTTTACCCTTACACCCTTTACCCTTACACCCTTTACCCTTACACCCTTTACCCTTACACCCTTTACCCTTACACCCTTTACCCTTACACCCTTTACCCTTACACCCTTTACCCTTACACCCTTTACCCTTACACCCTTTACCCTTACACCCTTTACCCTTACACCCTTTACCCTTACACCCTTTACCCTTACACCCTTTACCCTTACACCCTTTACCCTTACACCCTTACCCTTACACCCTTTACCCTTACACCCTTTACCCTTACACCCTTTACCCTTACACCCTTTACCCTTACACCCTTTACCCTTACACCCTTTACCCTTACACCCTTTACCCTTACACCCTTTACCCTTACACCCTTTACCCTTACACCCTTTACCCTTACACCCTTTACCCTTACACCCTTTACCCTTACACCCTTTACCCTTACACCCTTTACCCTTACACCCTTTACCCTTACACCCTTTACCCTTACACCCTTTACCCTTACACCCTTTACCCTTACACCCTTTACCCTTACACCCTTTACCCTTACACCCTTTACCCTTACACCCTTTACCCTTACACCCTTTACCCTTACACCCTTTACCCTTACACCCTTTACCCTTACACCCTTTACCCTTACACCCTTTACCCTTACACCCTTTACCCTTACACCCTTTACCCTTACACCCTTTACCCTTACACCCTTTACCCTTACACCCTTTACCCTTACACCCTTTACCCTTACACCCTTTACCCTTACACCCTTTACCCTTACACCCTTTACCCTTACACCCTTTACCCTTACACCCTTTACCCTTACACCCTTTACCCTTACACCCTTTACCCTTACACCCTTTACCCTTACACCCTTTACCCTTACACCCTTTACCCTTACACCCTTTACCCTTACACCCTTTACCCTTACACCCTTTACCCTTACACCCTTTACCCTTACACCCTTTACCCTTACACCCTTTACCCTTACACCCTTTACCCTTACACCCTTTACCCTTACACCCTTTACCCTTACACCCTTTACCCTTACACCCTTTACCCTTACACCCTTTACCCTTACACCCTTTACCCTTACACCCTTTACCCTTACACCCTTTACCCTTACACCCTTTACCCTTACACCCTTTACCCTTACACCCTTTACCCTTACACCCTTTACCCTTACACCCTTTACCCTTACACCCTTTACCCTTACACCCTTTACCCTTACACCCTTTACCCTTACACCCTTTACCCTTACACCCTTTACCCTTACACCCTTTACCCTTACACCCTTTACCCTTACACCCTTTACCCTTACACCCTTTACCCTTACACCCTTTACCCTTACACCCTTTACCCTTACACCCTTTACCCTTACACCCTTTACCCTTACACCCTTTACCCTTACACCCTTTACCCTTACACCCTTTACCCTTACACCCTTTACCCTTACACCCTTTACCCTTACACCCTTTACCCTTACACCCTTTACCCTTACACCCTTTACCCTTACACCCTTTACCCTTACACCCTTTACCCTTACACCCTTTACCCTTACACCCTTTACCCTTACACCCTTTACCCTTACACCCTTTACCCTTACACCCTTTACCCTTACACCCTTTACCCTTACACCCTTTACCCTTACACCCTTTACCCTTACACCCTTTACCCTTACACCCTTTACCCTTACACCCTTTACCCTTACACCCTTTACCCTTACACCCTTTACCCTTACACCCTTTACCCTTACACCCTTTACCCTTACACCCTTTACCCTTACACCCTTTACCCTTACACCCTTTACCCTTACACCCTTTACCCTTACACCCTTTACCCTTACACCCTTTACCCTTACACCCTTTACCCTTACACCCTTTACCCTTACACCCTTTACCCTTACACCCTTTACCCTTACACCCTTTACCCTTACACCCTTTACCCTTACACCCTTTACCCTTACACCCTTTACCCTTACACCCTTTACCCTTACACCCTTTACCCTTACACCCTTTACCCTTACACCCTTTACCCTTACACCCTTTACCCTTACACCCTTTACCCTTACACCCTTTACCCTTACACCCTTTACCCTTACACCCTTTACCCTTACACCCTTTACCCTTACACCCTTTACCCTTACACCCTTTACCCTTACACCCTTTACCCTTACACCCTTTACCCTTACACCCTTTACCCTTACACCCTTTACCCTTACACCCTTTACCCTTACACCCTTTACCCTTACACCCTTTACCCTTACACCCTTTACCCTTACACCCTTTACCCTTACACCCTTTACCCTTACACCCTTTACCCTTACACCCTTTACCCTTACACCCTTTACCCTTACACCCTTTACCCTTACACCCTTTACCCTTACACCCTTTACCCTTACACCCTTTACCCTTACACCCTTTACCCTTACACCCTTTACCCTTACACCCTTTACCCTTACACCCTTTACCCTTACACCCTTTACCCTTACACCCTTTACCCTTACACCCTTTACCCTTACACCCTTTACCCTTACACCCTTTACCCTTACACCCTTTACCCTTACACCCTTTACCCTTACACCCTTTACCCTTACACCCTTTACCCTTACACCCTTTGCCCTTACACCCTTTACCCTTATATACCGTTATAACTTTTACCCTTTACCCTTATACCCTTATATATTTTTATATTTCACTGTTGAGCAGGGCTTGAAACCGTTATTATAAAGATTTAGGTTCTTGAAAGAGTTATGAAGAACCATTATTCTGAATAACCGTTATAAAGAACCTAAATATCAGACTATGTAAGTATTAGTTACGGTTCCTACATAGCTCTATAACTTTTATTTTTTAGGTTCTATATAAGTTCCAACCGGTTATAGAACCGATTCAATAATTTTTATTTTTTAGGTTCAATATAAGTTCCAAAGCGGTTACAGAACCGATTCTTGTAACGATTGTACAGAATTTTATAGAAAATGAAATGACAACATATTACAACTATATACTACCGTGTATAACCAAATTGTTTAAAAATTATTATAAATAAGTAAGTAAATATTAATGCGTAAACATTTGACCCAAATGTTTCGATCTAATCGTCTGGAAGATTTTCCATGCATTCAGGATAAATAAACAATTAATACTTGTGTATTAATATGAATTTACATATAATAGTACAATTAATCTTTGGAAAAAGAAGTGAGATCCCCCCAAAAACTTCAATGAATTAAAAAAATTATGCCAAGTACATGAAATCACAAAAATAGAAGATAATAATAATTTCAAAATTAAAAAAAGATGTGAAATCAAAATGAACTGCCAGTACATAAAGATAATAATAAAATGAAGTGAAGTGAAGTGAAGTGAAGTGAAGTGAAGTGAAGTGAAGTGAAGTGAAGTGAAGTGAAGTGAAGTGAAGTGAAGTGAAGTGAAGTGAAGTAAAATAAAGTAAAATAAAGTAAAATAAAGTAAAATAAAATAAAATCGAAGAAGCTACACAGTACACACGTTTCGTTCGTCGACTCTCGAGATCATTCGACAGGGATCGTTGTCCGTCATTGTACATATATACCTATATACTATTGAATTATAACTTGCCAAATGTTAATCGCTCATATCATAACGTGCGAAGTTGTCCAAATTTGAAATGTCACGATTTTTTATCCCACTTAGGACACAGAAATATTGTCTCAATCAATTAACAAGGTAAGTCACAAAAATTTTGTAATATTTATATATAGAGTCGCAGAATTGTCCAGAGAAGGTTCGACAGAGAATCATTTTCTTTGGCATAAGTTCCTGGAAATACCGTGTATTTACAAAATAATGTATTGTAACAAATTGCATTTAAATTGACAGATATTTTTTTATACTAGCAAACTATTTTTAATTTAGAGTTTCTATATACCTATGAACCTCGCCCTTTGTTTTGATTTTGCGCGCTCGCGCGGTCCGCGTGACGTGACTTCGTCACAATCTTGACATGTGTGATAATTTATAAATAATTAGTAATTGTGTCATATTTCAGTTAACGATGCAGACGATGAGAATTATTTCAACAGCTGAAAGAGAAAATAACCCTGCTGCACGAGCAAATGAAACAAGCACAATTTCATGTATATGTATAATATAAAATAAATAAAAAATTTATTTCTTTATAAATATTACCAAGATGTTCAAAAAAAAGTCATTGAATATCAAGGATATAATAAACCACAATTTCACAGGATGGAAAAATCTGAATGATCCTTGCAACAATTGTGATAATTCAAATTCAAACATAATGAAAAATTCAATATAACTGGTTCCAAACAAATTCTTGTTGCAAAATTACATTTGTTCGATCACGATAGTAGTGAAACAACGAAGGTGGAAAGATATTTCCCTAGATGTTCGCGGCCTGGAAGTCAAATATTTGGCGTGGCCAGGATAGGTCAAAGTGTCGATGAATAAGAATTATTTAAAAACGTAAAATAATGAAAGCGTACTCATATTGTCAGAGTTTTAAATTGACAAACAAATTATTTGATGAATGATGTTGGAATTATTTTAAAATGCTTAGCTGTACGTCTGTCAAAGGCAAGGTATAATGCAATGGCATGGTGTCGATGAATGATCTTAGAATTATTTTAAAACGCAATATAATGAAAATGTACTCATATCGTCAGAGTTTTAAATTGACAAATTATCTGGTAGCCTGCGAGAGGGAAGATATGATTTTTTATTCAAAGTATTAAAATAATTATGTTAGAAATTATTTGTTTATTTTATGTAATTAATTAATTGATTATAAATAAAATAATTAATTAATTATTGCCACGACCGCGACCACGGCCACGGCCCCAGCCACGGCACTGCTCCAGGATCAGGGCCTTCAGCATAGATGCCTGATCCCGTATGCTTTTTGCCTGCTCCCGAGCCAGGTGGAGGGCGGCCCAGTGCTTTTGCTGGGCCCTCACCCTCCAGCCACTCCTGTTGTGCCGCCGGGTTGCATATCTTTCTGTAATCAGTAAAATAAAATAATTAGAGTCACTTTTATTTTATCTGTTATGTAAATAATTAATGCTCAAATCTGGTTCATTTATATGAAAATTTATCTTAATTTTTAAACTTGTTTCAATAAAATTCTGCAATGATTAATTTTCTACCAATTTTTTATTTAATTAAAGTATTAAGCATTAATACCATATGCCGTGGCCGGGCCTTGTGCAGGCTGCTGTGGCGGCGGCGGCGGCGGCGCGGTTGTTGTGGCTGCCACCACGGCAGCCGATTGGCTACCACTGGCAGTCGCCATTGTTATATCTTCCTCAGAATCTAAAAAATAAATTAAAATAAGTGTATATATACAATTTTTTTATTAATTAATTAATTCTTCTGTAAGTTTATCATCATAATAAAACTTACTAGACAGTAGGGCGGCCTCCTGTGTATTCTAAAAAAATAATAAACAATTAATTAGTAAAAAAAGATGAAAAGTTCATAAAAGCGGCGTGTGATAGATGAAAGAAAGTCATAAATTAACTATCAGTGGAAGTAGATAGTAACTGTATAGCAAGTAATACCACAAGGAGACATATTAGTCACGTTGAAGCATATTCTAACTTATAACACCATCAATTAGAAACATCAAACATATCTGAGTTGAACGTAAACGAACATGTAAACTACTTTGTCCACGTTAAATGTCAGTGGACGTAGACCGTAACTGTACAACAAGTAATACAACAAGAACATATTGGATACATAGAAGCATATTTTAACTCAGATGTGTTTCATATTTATAATATTTATAATAAATGTCTCACGAATAAAACTAACGAATACAGATAACAGGACTAGAGTATATATATATATGAATATATGAATAATAATAATAATCTGCTACGAGTATACACTTACTGACAAAAGTTAAGAAACAAAATAGTCGTTTAGGATTTACTGTATATTCTTCATCTTCTGAGATACATACATTGGAAATAAAATTAGCACAAAGAGATAATATTTCATACGTCAATATACAGTAAATGTTTTTTCGAATACACGCGTCTAAAGACTACAATTAATTTTGGTCGCCGAAACGAAACACACGCCTTGTGACAAATGTGAAGAAACATGTGTACTTCTCGAATAAGTCAAGCTCGCAATGTAAACAAACATGTTTGGAAACGGTCACTGACCGTAGGTCAGTCTCCTTCCTGATATCATCGAAAGTGGTTTGTATTATAACCTGGATTGAATATGGCAAAAAGGCAACATTTAGCTGAAACCGTGAAAGAAAGAATAGTTAAAATGTTTAAAGAAGGCCAGAGAAAAGTTGACATTGCAAAAGTGTTTGGTGTGAATCGTTGCGTTATCACGAAGATTATAAAACGTTTTCAAGAACACAGAACTATTAAAACGGCGGCAGGAACCGGTAGACCGCGAAAAACAAGTCAATTTGTTGTTAAAAGTGATTATAAATTATGTTTCTTAACTTTTGTCACGTATGTTTCTTAACTTTTGTCACAAGGCGTGTGTTTCGTTTCTGCGACCAAAATTAATTGTAGTCTTTAGACGCGTATATTCGAAAAAACATTTATTGTATATTGACGTATGAAATGTTATCTCTTTGTGCTAATTTTGGTTCTAATGTATGTATCTCAGAAGATGAAGAATATACAGTACATCCTAAACGATTATTTTGTTTCTTAACTTTTGTCAGTAAGTGTATATATGAAAATAGTAATTCTAGTACTTACATTGTCTTGCTTCGACATGATGATATTTACTGATCGTTTGAAGACAGGGATACGTTAGTTAGCTTCGCTGATGGAGGGGGAAATACCTACAGGAGCCTCCTGTAGGTATTTCCCCCTCCATAAGCCCGCCGATCCCTGTCTGAAGACGCGAAGAAGAACCACAACAAGCTGAAGGTGGCCCAGATGCTAGTTAAACATTCGAAACGTTCGACAATGCCAGAGCATCATCATAACAGTAAGTATTTAGTGAATATCGATCTATCGATTGAAATTCTTCATTACGTTTCGCGTTAAGGATGTATTGGACGTACAATATCAGACCAAAGTTGAAATACTTGAACAGCTACGTCTTACGCATAGTAAATCTAGATGTAAGGAATTCGAACGACAGTTGGAGTCTTATTTTTAATCCTGGGAAGGTATTTTTCACTTTACAAATGCTTTCTCAAGCATTATTTGCTAAACTTTTGGCAGTGAAAATGCTCAGAATTCACAATTTTCTCAAGTTATAATTTATTTCTTTAAAACGGTGTAGAGAAAACAATTGAAACTCGGCAGATATTTTCATCTACCCATATACTGCATGTACAAAAAAAATTTAATATTTAAAAAAAAAAATTATTTTAATACTTTTAATAAATGATCATACCTTCCCTCTCGCAGGCTTCCAGATAATTTGTCAATTTAAAACTCTGACGATATGAGTACATTTTCATTATTTTGCGTTTTTAAATAATTCTTATTCATCGACACTTTGACCTTGAAATTCAAATGACTTTTTTTTAAACATCTTGGTAATAATTATAAAGAAATACATTTTTTATTTATTTTAGATAGTCACACAGATACAGATAGTAACTGTATAGCAAGTAATTTATATTAAATATATATTAAATATTAAACATATATATATATATATATACATTCATTTGTCGGTATGGGTAGTAGGGTGGACCAAACAATCAAATTTTCGAATCTCGAAACAGTCTAGTGAGAAAAAATTGCATCTGGGGTTGCGTCTAATAATACAGTAATAACTTATATCGTTGTAATCGCAAGGGTTCATAAAATAATTTGACGTAACAAGCAACCGAATAATAACTATTACTGTTTGAACTCAAAAGATGTTCAAAGTGGAAAATTTGCATTTTATCAAAATCGAATTTCTCGAATAATATTTTCCGATGCCCAACAGCAGGGCTTGAAAAGGTTCGAAAATAACTGTTTCAAACTGTTATATAAAGGTTCTGACTGAAAGAGTTATGAAGAACCTTTATTCTGAATAACCGTAACAAAGAACCTAAATATCAGACTATATAACTAAAATAACTTTAAAACGGTGTAGAGAAATCAATTGAAACTCGGCAGATATTTTCATCTACCCATATACTGCATGTACAAAAAAATTTAAAACATTGGTACTATTTCTTCAACATTTTTTCAGATGATTTATTCGTCAAGATCGTCTCTTTCCATAAGAGTACGTGTAAAATCAGTGAAAATTAAAATCGTTATAACTCAGTAACCGTTTAGTGAATTCGTTTAAAATTTTTGGAGCATATCAGGAAGGTTAAAAAGAACAATCTCACGAATTTTCATCAACTTGGAACTATTTTGAAAATAGGTTCAATACATCCTTAAGTAACATTATATATATAATGTAAAGAGAACGTATATACATATATTTATATATAATATCATATAAAGCGAAGTTATAACAAGGCTTTTTACACGGTTAAATTTACAGTTGAAAAAAAATTGAAAAGTTGAAAAAGTTAATATAAACACATGTCCGCAAATAATTTATTAGTCAATTATAAGATAGCAGTGCAGATACAATGCGTCTCCGTTATATGGGTCTGTAAAGTTGCTGATTGATAAAAAAATGAAGAAATTTTTATTTGCCTTTTAAAAATGCTGTATTAATTTGACATCGGAACATCTTGTATATAAATTGTCACTGCTATTTCAACTTTCATTCCTACCGCTTATAGCGCTGCACTCTTATTTCATGCTTAGCCGTTAACGTTGGTTGGGACACGGAAATGGTAATGGGGTTCTAGAGCACCGAAGGCAATAGAGTGAGAGGTCTATTATTCTATACCTGGTCTATGGTCCCAGCGTCCGAAAATGTAAGTGTGCTTTATTATTATTATTTTTAATTAAGCTGTGCACCTAATGAAACGAACATATTTTCAACAAATAGGTTATTGTTTCATTACGTGTATACAGATTACGTGTATATCATTACGTACATACGCATAATGAAACGAATATATTTTTAACGAATAGGTTATTGTTTCATTACATGTATACATACATTATTGTTAATTAAGCTGTACGCATAATGAAACGAACATATTTTCAACGAATAGGTTATTGTTTCATTACGTGTATACAGATTACGTGTATATCATTACGTGCATACGCATAATGAAACAAATATATTTTTAACGAATAGGTTATTGTTTCATTACATGTATACAGACATTATTGTTAATTAAGCTGTACGCATAATGAAACGAACATATTTTTAACGAATAGGTTATTGTTGTTTCATTACACGTGTTAAATAATAGTCTGCGCAGATTTTTGCTAATTTTTTTAAAGAAATATGTATCTTTTTAGTATCAAGACCCTTGGAAGAACGACTAGTAACGGCTAGTAAGAGAAACAAAAGTAAAAATATTATATTTGGTAAGTGACCTTTACATTTATTTATAATAATACGTATGATATTAGTGTTTATTACAAATTTTTCGTTTTTTTATAGGTTGGAGTATTCCAAATATACATAAAGTACACTCAAGTAGCTGCTGTGCGCTATTCCGAGTAAACTTTATTGGCTGCATACTTACGCGCCTTATCTTACGACATCACTCGATAGGCTGCAGTGCGCTTTATCTCGAGTATAACCACTTTCAATAAAGTTGGTCATCCGCGAGCGCATATAACCGCTACGCTTATATATATCATAACCAAATCATCTTATATTATATATTATATATATATATATATATATATATATATATATATATATATATATAAATAAAAGTATAATTCGTCATGTCTGTAATTAATCGTAGTATTAATATCTTACCGCTCAGTGTTAATAATGTGCAAATTATCATTACTGGCGAATGGTTAACAGATGATCATATCGAATATTTTCATAAATTATTAGAAGCTAACTCTAATTATAAACCACGCGAGACGTGGAGAATTCAATTGCCTGATACAATTCAACCAGTTCCTGAATATCAGGATCATATACAGATTTTGCACCAAAGCGAAAAAATTGGAAGGAATGCAGGGGGACATTGGGTTTGTAGCTTCTATAAACATGATGAAAGAAGAGTTTATATTTATGATTCTCTTAATTTCTCGAAATTGCATAATCATCATAAAATTTTTCTTGAGAAGTTATACCCTTTTTTGAACAAACATGACGGTACAATTGACGAAGAATTTATTGAATTTCCACGTGTACAAACTCAACCTAACACTCGGGATTGCGGAGTTTTTGCGATTGCATTTGCTGTCTCGTTATTATTCAATATATTACCAGACAAAGTAACGTACAAACATGCGTTGATGCGACAACATTTGCTCCAAATGTTTCAATCTAATAGTATTGAACATTTTCCAAGCAATCAGAATCAACAATTAACACGTTCTGTGCAAGAATGTGAATCTGCAATTGGTAGTACAATTAATAAAAATCCTTCTTGTGGAAAGGATCCTGCATTTAAAATCGGTAAAAGTTACATTACTACCGAAACAGATAATAAAATATCCCCACTTCAAAATGTAGTACTTAGTGATATTGACAAAGAAGGCACCATATATACAAAAAATGTAATTCAGACAGATTCCCCATTAGTTGCGAAGCCAAAAATCAGCAATGTATATCTACCAAGAAATAGGACGAAATACATGTCTGATTATTATAATAAACATAAAGAGGAAATTAATTTAAAAAAAGCTGTCAATAAAAAAAAGAAAGGGGAGTGTAACACGAAACAAGGCAAAGAGTGTAAAAAAGTATATCTACCAAGAAATATGACGAAATACGTGTCTGATTATTATAAAAGGAATAAAGAGGAAATTAGTTTAAAAAGAAAAGCTGTTTATAAAGCAAAGAAAGAGGAGTGGAATATGAAAAAAGGCAAAGATTGTAAAATAGGCGAGAAAGACAAAAAACTTTCTAATTATGAATATTATATCGCACACAAAGAAGGTATATTAACAAATAAAAAAATGCAGTATGACGCAAATAAAGAAGTGATATGCGGAAAGCGAAAAAAATTTTATCAGCTAAATAAAGAAGTTATGTCCAAAAAGCGGAAGGTGTATTATCATGAAATACGTAAAGGAGATGATTATAATAAAGTAGCAAAACGTCGTGCTGTTTTGCAAATAATAAAAAAGTATCGTTATATTGCTGTAACAAACAACAATATAGCAACCAAAAATAATAAAGAAACTTATATCAGAAAACTTTCAAAAATTATTAGCATGCCGTCCGGAGAAGCAAGTAGATTGGAAGCTGAGCGTATAATAAAATGGTGTTTTCATATTCGGCAAAAGTACATTTTGAAAATCAGGAAACTGTTAAAAGATTGTAAAGAAAAAGTGGAAGTTTCCTTAACGCGCGCAGCAGAATGTTTAGAAGTTGATGACAGGATTAATGCTTTGTGTGGACAATCCGGACATACATCTTCTTCAGAATCATATTATGCGGAAAGTTCGTACCATACTTTCACTGGTTCTGAATCAATCATACTGAATTCGGAAGGGAAAGCTATAAACGTTCTACCTGTATTGCAATCGAAGAAGAAGACACAAGCGTGGCATTGTAGTTATCTTTGTAAAACAAAAGATGTTGAAATTCTGAATAATTTACAGGATTTCTTCAAACGATTGTTAGAATGCTCATTAAAAAAGGTACATAAGTTGAACAACCATATCAGTAGCTGTTCTAATAAAACGCATGCTGAAAAACTTGGTCATTCTCATGGTTGTTACATAAACCCTAAAGTATGTAAGTCCAATTTTTTAGCCATTGAGATTTTGGCACCTCACTTTCCGGATTTACGACATTTGAAGAGAATGATATACAAAATAGCGAGCATTTATAAAGACCAATTACATAATTTAGACAAAGCCTTAAACGATAATGACCTTGAAACACTTGAACGAATAACACTGCAAGCTCGGAAAGAAGCTGAAGCGTTACAAAAAAATAATACTGACATAAGCCTGAACGAAGAAGAGATTATATCTCGATATTGTTACGCGGTTACGAGGTAAACGTGGAGTCCGAGTAATTACTGTCTAAATCAGTCTAATCGGAAGGATGTTATGCGCGTTACAGTACAAATTGTTATTTAAGAATTTAAAGAATTCTGTTTGGTATCGGGAATCCAAGATCTAGTCCTATACAGGCCCCGCACTGGGTTATTGTGAGGATATGGTTAGTTCATCATTAAATAACTTCTGCTCAAATGTAAGGTTCAAGTGCGAATAATTATATTTTTATTCTTCTTCTTTTCTTGGCGTTAAGAAGACCAAAGAGCCAAGGGAAATCCCAAAATATTGGCTAAAGCCAATATTGACTCTCCGTTACCTCTGCATTCACCAATTGGCAATAGAACATGAATAATATTTCTTTTACATGTGTTTACGCTCGCCAATCGTTATTTCGATTACAATATTTTAAGGAAAAGAAATGCGCACTCACCCGCTATATCGTTTAAACTTTTACAACGTTTGAAATTCCTTTTTGGTTATGCTTTATAAAAAAAAACACCTGTTCTATGCCTGAGAACAAGAAAATCACACTCACACTCACGATACTCGCGATAACAATATAAAAGAGATAAATAATATAGCTCAAAGCACAAAAAGGGGATGAGATCTAACAGAAGGTTGATCCCAACGCAATACAGGATATTAAACAAGGTTATTAAGCGAATGTAAAACGCAGATTTATAAAATTGAAATGCAAGAGAGTTAACACACTATTTTACGTGGAAAGAATGAGTCCATTCACTATAAACTTTGGAATCTCTGGCTCGAAACGGGATTTAATGTAAAGAAGAAAGAATTACTATCCACGGACAACCTGTCACGCTCTCCGCGACTGTACGACAAAGAGTGACTCCAGCTTCGCGCCCCCGAGAGCGTCCGGCCGCGAGGCCCGCTCAGAAAAGCTGAGGCTGCAGTCCCAATCATGCCCCAGTAACCGTCGCATGATTTCATTAGATGTTCTCACTTTCATTCTTCCATACTTTTCACCTATGCGCTACCGGCGTAGAACAGGGTGACTCTCATCCTCACGCTTCTTACACTCAGATCACTCCTTTTCCTCGATGCGACGATTCGCCGGTCGGAGATGCGCTCGATTAGGTTAAACCAGAATGCTAGATGCATTGTTAAGACACACCCCCGCCGCTTACATTTAATCAGTGTCGCGAGGTATGAGAACCACTGCTCATTTTAAACGAACTACTGAGAACTACGCTGATGCCTCAGCACAGTCCCACGTTCAGGGTACAACGCAGCGACTGAACGTCGCGGCGACGACGACGTTCCTAGTACCGAGTATCCGTTTTCACTGATAAAATACAGTAAGCAGAGATGCGCTCGATTAGGGATTTCCCAGAACGCTAAGCGTTGTCGAAGCACTCTGCCCTCTGACAAAGGAAAAACGCAATTAATCAATGATTTAAAAAAATTTTGAAGTTTCGGGACGTAACACCCCTCCTTCCTTAGAAACGTCGTCGTCCCGACGACGCAACAGCGACGGGGCACCGTTGAACCAATCGCCGAGACGGCACGCCGGAGAAACAACCCCATAATGTGTAACAAGGTTTTACCAGAGTGCAGAATGCGCACTGTCACACATCAGGGATCGTTCACCAGAAAATACCCACGCGGGGTGATCCTATGATAGGTTATTGTTAGAAAGATGTTTTTCCGGTCCCTTTTCACGTGGTACGCTTGAGTTTCGCCGAGGTACATGTGCAATTTTTGACCTCTAATAGGGATAGTGTTTCCTGCTGATATCACGATATTCCGAGTTAGCCGGTTACACCCCTCGATATTGATTAGCTCAACATCAATTGCGTGTTCCAGAAAACCACAAATGTCCAGATCTGTGATCCCCAAATTGTCTCGAGCGTCCAATCGTTTTAAATTGTCTAAACGGGCCAGAAATGTTGCTTCGACATCACTATACATGTTGTTCATGAAAAGCTCCTCGCATTGCGTAAGCTCCCCAAGAGGTGCAAGTTCTGCGCCTCTTATGGACATGCAAGAGCTTACGTCTAGTCGTTTTAATGACTTCATATGAGCTCCCATGGCCTGGACGACATTACCGTCAACCCATCTACAGAGGGCTACGCTTAGCGAGGTGACGTTTTTGTAACGAGTAATGAAATTCACAGCGGTGACGGTCAGTTCTGGTGATAAAAATATCATCTCGAACTCCTCCGTCTCACCGATGAGTGGAGACTGATCAAAATTGACGGTACCGAACGTCAGACACTCAAGAGTTTCGGCCACCTTTGTGTTCTCTGTTAAAGCTTTAAGTACACCGGGGGACCTGAGCCCGGGACACCGTGATATCTTCAATTGGCATAAACCTGAACACAACGCTAGCGCCGATGAGATGCAAGCATCTCTGAGGTTTTGACAATTTTCAATTTCCAGTGTTTCCAATTTAAAACCCTTCTCTATAGATTTTCCCGTGAATGCATTGTTCTGAATCGACAAGCGTCGCAATCCGCTTGTTATCTCCGATAAGTATTGGTCAACGGGCCCCTCGCATATTCCCAACGACAGTGATCTAAGCGCCAGCTTCCCTTTTAATGCCCGCAGCGCCGATGGTCGTATTGTTACGCTTCTTAAATCTAAGGTACTGAGGTTTTCGCACCCCTCACAAGCTATTGCTAGTACTTGCGGTTTCAGTGAGCTAGATAAAGAACGCTCATCGAGACTAACGCGCGATACATATCGCCCGCAACGCTGAAGCAACCAATAAAACGCCTCGATGGAAATGGGCCGGTGACCCCATTCGTTGTTCCATCTCCAGTCGTCCAAGTTGACGGCCGTCGTTCCCCGATGAGACGCCAAGCTCGCCCTTCTCCATAGCCGAGAGACCCGCTCCATCCTGGCTCGGTCCGGGTACGGAAGCAGCGCCGCAATCATCGCCACGCACTCCTCCGGTAGTACGGATGCGCCCCAAGGCTTGATGATCAAGCCTCCGAATGGATCCGGACCCGGTGGATCAGCCGGCACTGTGCTGAGAGGAATTAGCACCGCGTCATGCCAGGAGTCCGCAAGAGAGATTTTTAGCTTGCGCTTATGGCACAGGATTGGTTGTGCCGCTGCTGCCTCCACCACTAAGTCAGCCTGCTCCGGGGTAGTAAAGGTGACGAATGCTACGCTTCCCGTACTCTTCCTCCGGACCACCGCATGAATCGGGCCGAACGGCTCGAACACCTTTAGCAAGTGTTCCTTCTTTGTGTAGGGAGCCAATCGAGACACAAATACCCTGCGGGAGTTATGTCCTTTAGCCATGATAAACCTGAAGGTAATACAGTACGTATAAGCATCGTAAGAGAAAACATTATGGTATGACACACAGTATAAATCTGGTCAGTTAACCAGTAATCATTGCGGAGGTAATGGAGGTCTGTTCATTTGTAATGATTCTAAAGGGTGCTCGTTGCCCTCACGAGTAGCTTCTGACGGAGAATATTTCTGTTTTACGAAAAATTTCCGAAGCCTCATGATAAAGTTGTAAATAAGAGTTCGTGACAGATAGAGTACGAGCAATAGAGCTACAGTAATTTGAGCGAGGTATGACCCATATGTCAATCGCAAATGATGCTCCTTCTCACGCCGTTGGTGTCCGATGATCTCCAGTTTTTCCTCCACTTCCCGGAGTGAATTGTCCGTGTCGAATTTCCACCGCATTGGTCCCGGGTGTTCCTTGGTGACTTCATGGGTTTCCGTATATTCTTCCAGGGATGGTACCAATTCCGTGATATTTAAACTTAGATCTGGCTGATAATAATAATAGTGTTTATCTTGAACGATCTTTACTCCCGTTAACGTAGTTGTCTGTGTTCTTGCGGTGCAGTCGGGATGTAATTCTAGTATTCCGCTGTGCTCTATTGTAACAATTTGGCCTTTTCTTCCATTGCAAATTATTTGAAGAGATTCAGTTTGATCCAAAGAATATAACCAAGCGCCTGATACTTTAAGTTTTTCCCAGTATTGCTCGTGAGATGACTTCATCCGAATATTACAGTTTTGAAAGGTGTCCTCCTGACTTCCAGTCCCCAACAGCAGTCGAAGTTCACAGGATTTTGAATTTTGTACTTCATATAAAGGTGTTTCTGGTTGACACAAGAAGTTACCTTGCAGTTTCAGACAAGAACTTAAAAAGTTATCATCAACGATGAAATATGTTCGGAGGTCCGTGCTCAACCCTATATTTCTTGCTCGTGGCACAAGGTACGCGGATGCGGTAACATTTGAATTTATAATTTGTTTAGAAGGCCAAGAGTACGCATGATAAAGCTCAAATTTAATTCGGTCTATTAATGGTATGTGTATTGTGACTATTATTTTTCCGTTATAATATCCTAAATTTACTGTGGTTAGTTTTGACAATTCTTCGATTCTACGGACATACATAGGAAGTTCATAGCTTGTAACAGATTCTCGTATCTCCTGTAAGACGATTCCCAGTCTGGGTCCACTAAGCAAGGAAGGGTGCAATTCACCTTGACGAGCTGCCACTATGGCTGTCATAAACGTTTGAATTCCATTGATATAATGATTAAGAGAGATTTCTACAGAATTAGAGTATTGAATTAAAGCCAAAGAGTAATTTAATGTTTTGAATGCTCCCTGTGCTTCAATTAATTTGTTTATTTCAAGCCTGTTACTATCTATTTTTTTTGCTAATTGCTCCATTATTTCATGGGTATGATGTAGATCGCTCATGACTATGTGAGTTTGATTCTTAACAATCTGAGTTATAACACGTTGACAATCATATAATCTATCAATTTCCCTGTCAAAATACTCGGCATCCTCCATGTTCAGTGTACCAAACAAGGAACGACTCAAAGAACCCACGAATCCAAGCGGTACGCTTCGGCGAGTTATTGTTTTCGGAGGTTTTGATAATTTCGAAGGCGGCGTGATGATTTCAGAGATTAGTTGTTCTGCTTCCTTGTGCAGGTGGATGACCTCGGTCACTCTACCCCTCAAATACCCTATTCTTAATAGCGAGGTACAGTCTGTTTTAACTACAAGTGATATACAATTTTGATAAGCATTTTCCAAAGTTTCGTTCTCGTGTTCCCAACTTTTGCTAATTTTTTGGATATCAATAAATAACGCTACACGCCAATCCGCTCTCGCAAATTCTACGCCGCTTCCCCTTTCGTAGTACAGTCCCGGATTAGCAGGCATCCGCGTGATACGGTAGTCTTTCAGGTCGTTATCGGGCTCTTCCATAGGTTTACTCATGGTCACTAGACATGCCCAGGTAACTATCAAATTCAATCGAATTAGCCGTGAGCCGCCCATTCCTTTCCTTAATCCAATATTAATTTATCCGGGTGCTTCGTAAAAAGTTTTCCCTTGTCGTCCTCTAATACAATGCCTCTTCCCTCCAAGGCTCCAACAATCCTGTATGGGCCATGGTAGCGTTCACCAAATTTTCCTCTTTTTGGTTGGACCAGGACACGTGCCATGTCCCCCACCTTTCCTTTAAACGGACGTGTCGATTTATCGTAATATAATTTAGACTTTTCCTTAGCTTTGATCAAATTGTTCCCAGCTAATGTTTGCATTTCGGAAAGGCGTATTATTAGGTCTTGCAAGTATGAATTGTATACGGGTAGATTTTCGTTTTCGTCTTGAAAGGAATTTGGACAACGAGCTATTCTTCCGAATACTAACTCGTATGGCGTAAAATTAGTGGCTTCATGAACCGAGGTATTGTATGAAAACATTGCAAAAGGTACCAAACGATCCCAATCGTCATAGTCTTTGATATAATGACTGATATATTCTGTTAATACTATATGACTTCGTTCTAAAGCTCCATTTGTTTGAGGTCTATATCCCGATGTACTAACATGATGAATTTTGAAAATCGTTGCCAGCTGTTGCATTAATTTATTGATGAAACTAGTACCCCTATCGGTTAAAATCACTCGAGGCGCCCCATATTGTAATATTAAATTTGTTGTTAATGCATGTGCTACTGTTTCCGCCTTAATGTCAGGAATAGGAACAGCTATGCAGTATTTGGTTAAATTGTCCTGCATAGTGAGGATATGACGGTTTCCCGATGAAGATGTCGGAAGAGGTCCTACAGTGTCCAGAGCTATCTTATCAAAAGGCTCAATCGAGGTGTCAGTAATTAACATAGGTTCCCGAGTTTTTGCTCTTACTAACTTTTTACTCTTACAACTATTACAAGTGCGGATAAAATTTTGGACGTCATTTCGTAGTCCTGGCCAGTAAAACTTTTCCCTAATTCTAAGATAGGTTTTCGTCACTCCCTTATGTCCGCCAATTAATCCTTCGTGAAATTCTGAGATAATATTCTGACGTATGGATTCCGGAGGGACTCGAATATTCCCAGAACAAATAATTACTTTAATTCCGCTGTCTTCGAAAATGTGCGTTAGTAAAGATGCTAATGTATTGTGAGGAAGTTCATTTAAAAAATCACCTGATTGTGAAATTCTAAAAGACTGCACATTGGATTTGATTAGTATATTCTTTAGATTCAGTATGCCTGATGTTAGGTTTCCTACACAAATTTTATCTCCATGAAATTGTTTTATCACTATGCTAAAGACCTTATGTTTTCCTCGTTCCGTAATTAATACTTGCCCTACTTTTGGCTTTGCTAGTTTCATATCATTTACATTGATGATATCTAAATCAGATAACAAATTACTAATTGGCGTTATTAATTCGCAATCCGAGGACATAAAATGAACATAATGAGAACGAGAGTACGTTAAATTTTCCCTAGTCATGGATACAGTTTCACTACCCTCGATTGATAATTCAGAAAAATCTATTGGTTCGGCGGTTTCTAAATCCGGTGGTATATCTTCAGTTATCGTTATACCAGTTGAATGAGAATTTTGTGAATTTTGGGGTATGATTCGTCGTGGAATGGGTATATTCGATTTTAAAGGAGTTTTCCCTCCTTCCTTAGAAGATCGTTTACTTAAAAGGTCCGGAAAAGGCGTAGAAAGTGCCAATGGTCTGGTTGTTGAGACAGGCGAAGGTATGGTAGTTTGATAGGTAGGTTTGACAATTGCTGAGCTATTCAAGGAAGGGGTTATATTCAATTCTGTATCTTCCGGGATAACTTTAAGTGAAGGTGCTTGTAACGCGAATTTGCTAGTAGAAATAGTGCCTCTCGAATTTCGTATCAAGTCTTCTACATTCCGACTTCGGACAAACTCCTCCTCCGCCTCATCGTCGGAAGAGTCAGGCTCATCCGAAACTGCTTCTACAGGTTCTGAAACTATGTCTTCTCGAAACTCTATTGGTTCTTCTTCATCGTCCACGTGAATGATACCTCTTTCTCGCATAGATTCATCAAACCTTCTGAAGGATTCTTGAAGGTCCTTTAACTCGATAGAGTAATCTGGTGTTTTATCAGGTTCACCTGCTATGTCCTGTACTTCTGATGGATTAACAACGACGGCGGTTTCCTCCTCTGGAACACTAGGATTTTCCAGTATCCGTGTTTCAGGATAGTATTCCAGATTAGGAAAAACACTCTTTCGCTGTCTGAGAATCGGAGGATCATCATTAGACGATCCCTTGTCTAATGACGTAGAAGGTTCAGTTATTGCTACGCTGGGAGGTTCGGATAATTTTGAAGATCCTGCTATTGATTGTTTAGAAAGCTGTGGTAATTTGGAACGGGTTCTAGTGGCAATAGCGCTCTGATCAAGTATTGTTGGTCGTTTTACCCTGGTTCTTGAACCCAATGTTTTTCCCGGTTTTGGAATTTTTGATTGACTCAGGGGTTTTGACTGAGACACTGAAGGTGTCGGCGAGTCGCTAGTCTTTTCACTTTCTTTGAGTGGAAACAATTGCTTCTTTTCTACTTTTGTGCCGTCATCTGAATCATCGGAGGATTCTGTCAAAGTTTCATCAACCGGATTTCGCGATAATGCGTCTGCATTTGTATTTAATTTACCAGACTTGTGAACGAACTCGTATTCATAATCTCGCAATTTCAATCTCCATCTTACTAATCTCTGGCCGGGATCATTAATAGAATTTATCCATCTCAAAGGCTCATGATCACTAACTAACGTGAATTTACGTCCATAAAGATAAGGTCGGAAATGTAGCACTGCATATAATATCGCTAAACATTCTTTCTCGGTAGTAGAATAATTTTGTTCGGGTTTTATTAACATTCTGGACAAGTATGCTATAGGTAAATCGTGACCATCTTTCTCCTGGCTCAGGACTGCACCAATTGCATAATCAGATGCATCTGTTGTTAGAGTAAATGGCCTTTTAAAATCAGGATATTGCAGTATTGGTCGAGTGCATAACGCTTTTCGTAATTTCTTGAAACTATCTTTTTGTTCCTTACCCCAGACAAATTTAGCATTCTTCTTTAATAGTTCGGATAATGGTTTTGCTATAGCCGAAAAATCCTTTATGAAACGTCTATAATAACCCGCAAGACCCAAGAATTGCCTAATATTTTTAGGATTTTGAGGACGAGGAAAATTCTTCACGGCCCTGATCTTGCTGGGGTCGGGTTTGACTCCGTCTTGCCCGATGATATGACCCAAATAAGCTACTTCTGTTCTCAAAAATTCGCATTTACTGGGTTGAAGTGACAACTTTGCATCCGCCAATCTATTGAATAAACGTCGAATTTTCTTTCCGTGGTCTTCTAAATTTTTAGTGTAAACTACGATATCATCTAGGTATACGAAAATTTCTGTTCCTTGCAATCCACGCAACACCTGGTCCATTAATCTTTGAAACGTTGCCGGAGCGTTCTTAAGACCTTCCGGCATGCGTTTATACTGATAGTGACCGTTTGGCGTCGAGAAAGCTGTCTTCAAACTATCTGCCGGATCCATTTCAATTTGTTGAAATCCACTTGCTAAGTCAAATATTGAAAAATAACGCGCCTCTCCTAATTGGTCTAATATGTCCGTAATGTTCGGTAATGGATAGGCATCTCCAATCGTTTTTTCGTTCAATTTACGGAAATCTATTACTATTCGCCACCGTAGGTTGCCATCCGGATCGGGTTTCTTTGGCACGATTAAAAGTGGAGAGTTAAATGGAGAACTCGAAAATTCTATTATTCCTTTACTTAATTTGGCCGAAATTTGTTTAGCTATTTCTTCTTTATGTACCGGGGGAAATCTATACTGTCGCGTGTCTATTGGAACATCATTGGCCGTAGGAATTTTATGTTTTATATTCGGTGTGGCTTGCAAATTATCACCGGGCAAATGAAATATTTCAGGAAATTCCTCAACAAGATCAATCACGTGTCTTACCTCTTCTTCATTCAAATGAGACAGACGTAATCTTTTTACTACTTCATCTACTCGGTTCGTTACAATTTCTGAGGATTCTGAATCCGAATCAAAATTTTCCTCCTCTGGCAAGCTATAGTGCTCAAATGGAATTAGTTCCTGTGGTGAAATTTCGATATCAACATCCTCTGTCAATGTGTTAATTGCTAGGACATGGCACTTGCCCTGATCATTTACTGATACAACGGCTTCGCCGATATAAACTCCGTTTATTGTATCGATCTTTGGTAAATATCCCTCTTTCAAATCGCTATTTATGACGTCGATGGCAATTGGCTGTCTGCCTCGAGCACTAATTCGTAAAATGCGAGGTTTACTATTCAACCGTTTTTTTGTTAAAGGTTCCTCCCCCACAAAACGTATAGGTCTAATTGGATCTGACTGAGTAACCAATGTGTTATGGGCAAATGATATCTCCGCTTGTTCCTGTCTTAAAAATTCCTTTCCTAATATTCCGTCAGCTCGTATCGGAAAACAAGATTTTACAACGTGAAATCTAATTGGTTCTGATTGCAACGTGATGAAAGTGGTTCCTAATGTTTCTGATGTTCCCGGCGTAATTCCTGAAAGAGTTGCCGATTCGTCAAGTGCCACGATTGCATCATCTAATATTGCGTCTAATTTAATTACATTAATATCTGCCCCTGTATCTACCAAGAAATGTGCGTGCCCGGATCGCAATTTGTCTCCGGACATCTTAACCACCGGGGATTCAGTATTTACTGTTAACATTACTGAGCTCGCTTTAGATTTCTCGCGGTTGTATGACGCTCTGTTGACGTAGGACTCATCGCCGCGTCTTCGCGACGAGTCGTCTGTGAGTTTAAATTATTGCTGTCGGTAGTCGAATTAATTTTACTTGGATGTGGCGAAGGTGGTCTATTTGAATATGGCGAATTTGGTCGACTCGATGCGTTTGGAGGTCTATTATTCAAATCATGATGGTATGCTGGATAAGGTGGATAATAAGGAGGAAATGGTGCCATTTGAGGATAAAAATAAGGTGGATAATATGGATAGGCTGAATGCCCTTGATGTTCGTATCGTTGGCGATCCGAGTATCGAGGATAATTTGCGTATTCTGATTGAGTAGGTTTAGGTGATTTTAATTTAACATCCTGTGTATCAACTAGTTTCGGGGATGGCGATCGCGAATGATTCCCTTCGCGTCTGGTTATTGAATAATTCTGGTAGTGTCTCGAAGTTCTAGGATTATTGGAATTCGAATACGATGGAGAAACTGGTCTTGAATTTGATGAATAATTATTTTCCGCGAACGTTACCCGCGAAGTTTCACCGGACGGTAATATTCCTGATCTGATTTTAATTTCCGCCCGACGCGCATATTTTAAAGCTTCTTCAAGATTTTTTGGATCACGTGCGTCTACCGCTCGTGTGATTTCATCGGGCAACCCTCGAATGAATGCTTCCAGAGCTACTTCTTTAATTGGTTCTAACATTTGTCCCGCATTTTCGGGGTATTTATCTTCTAAAACGGTTTTAGCGCCATTAAACAGAATATTTAATCGGTCATGGAAGTCGTTAACAGTTTCCCCGCGATTCATCCTAATATTTTCGATTTCATGATGATAATCAGGGTACGTTTTATCTGATCCGAATCTGGCTTTTAAATGTTTTATCAATTCGTCCAAATTATTGAACGTCTTGCCCCAAGTGCTATCTCTAGCTGTCTTTTGCAATTTACCTAGCACTGCTTTTAAAAACGACGATTCTAACGCGGGAGGAACAAAGACTGCTCCATTTCTGATATCTTGTAAAAAGTTTTTCAAAGGTATGTTTTTACCATCGTAAAACGGAATGTTTAAAGTACTGTGCTGAAGTGTGAAGCACTCCGCCATCGATGTCATCATAGCGTTTGAAACATTTAGATCAGTATTATTTCCAGAAACATTCGCGTTCGTGCCCGAAGCACTAGTTCGTCCTGTTTCCGGCATTTTTAGTACAAAGTTTACAAACACAAGATCACACACAAATAAACAGTGTTAATTTCGAAATATAGTCCGGAACGCCACCAAAATGTCCGACAATTGAACGTCACACTTGAGCTTTTAAGAATTTTATATAAAGCAAAATGGATAATTTTACCGCCTCGTGAGATAAACAATCACTCAATGCACGATCTTGTATCCCACCGCTGCCACCAGTTCTGTTACGCGGTTACGAGGTAAACGTGGAGTCCGAGTAATTACTGTCTAAATCAGTCTAATCGGAAGGATGTTATGCGCGTTACAGTACAAATTGTTATTTAAGAATTTAAAGAATTCTGTTTGGTATCGGGAATCCAAGATCTAGTCCTATACAGGCCCCGCACTGGGTTATTGTGAGGATATGGTTAGTTCATCATTAAATAACTTCTGCTCAAATGTAAGGTTCAAGTGCGAATAATTATATTTTTATTCTTCTTCTTTTCTTGGCGTTAAGAAGACCAAAGAGCCAAGGGAAATCCCAAAATATTGGCTAAAGCCAATATTGACTCTCCGTTACCTCTGCATTCACCAATTGGCAATAGAACATGAATAATATTTCTTTTACATGTGTTTACGCTCGCCAATCGTTATTTCGATTACAATATTTTAAGGAAAAGAAATGCGCACTCACCCGCTATATCGTTTAAACTTTTACAACGTTTGAAATTCCTTTTTGGTTATGCTTTATAAAAAAAAACACCTGTTCTATGCCTGAGAACAAGAAAATCACACTCACACTCACGATACTCGCGATAACAATATAAAAGAGATAAATAATATAGCTCAAAGCACAAAAAGGGGATGAGATCTAACAGAAGGTTGATCCCAACGCAATACAGGATATTAAACAAGGTTATTAAGCGAATGTAAAACGCAGATTTATAAAATTGAAATGCAAGAGAGTTAACACACTATTTTACGTGGAAAGAATGAGTCCATTCACTATAAACTTTGGAATCTCTGGCTCGAAACGGGATTTAATGTAAAGAAGAAAGAATTACTATCCACGGACAACCTGTCACGCTCTCCGCGACTGTACGACAAAGAGTGACTCCAGCTTCGCGCCCCCGAGAGCGTCCGGCCGCGAGGCCCGCTCAGAAAAGCTGAGGCTGCAGTCCCAATCATGCCCCAGTAACCGTCGCATGATTTCATTAGATGTTCTCACTTTCATTCTTCCATACTTTTCACCTATGCGCTACCGGCGTAGAACAGGGTGACTCTCATCCTCACGCTTCTTACACTCAGATCACTCCTTTTCCTCGATGCGACGATTCGCCGGTCGGAGATGCGCTCGATTAGGTTAAACCAGAATGCTAGATGCATTGTTAAGACACACCCCCGCCGCTTACATTTAATCAGTGTCGCGAGGTATGAGAACCACTGCTCATTTTAAACGAACTACTGAGAACTACGCTGATGCCTCAGCACAGTCCCACGTTCAGGGTACAACGCAGCGACTGAACGTCGCGGCGACGACGACGTTCCTAGTACCGAGTATCCGTTTTCACTGATAAAATACAGTAAGCAGAGATGCGCTCGATTAGGGATTTCCCAGAACGCTAAGCGTTGTCGAAGCACTCTGCCCTCTGACAAAGGAAAAACGCAATTAATCAATGATTTAAAAAAATTTTGAAGTTTCGGGACGTAACAATATTATTTAGCATTTAGAGCTTTCACAAAGCGGTCTATGGACACACCACGCATTCCGTGTGTTTCCTGCGAGAAACTCTGTTTTAAAAGAGAGGTTCTTAAGTTTGATATTTCTAAAAGAACATATAAGGGAAATGTAATGCAAACATTGTTAAATCATATTGGATACAAAGTTGGTGACATGCATTTTATTTGCCGATATTGTCACGATAAAATTCGCAACGATTCCATACCACCAAAATGTATTTTAAATCAGCTTGATGTACGTTCAATTCCAGAAATAGCAGTGTTGAACGATTACGAACGAATTCTCATTCAAAGAGCTAAACCGTTTCAAACGATTGTGAGAATGGATACAGTAATGCGTAAAAATATGCCACATAAACATATGTTTCCAAAAGTAAAGGGGAGAACATTTCACCTTCCTTTGCCGTTACAAGAAAATTTAAAAAAAATCTGTCCTTCGACTGAACCTTTAAATCAAAATCATGAATTATACATATTGGTGCGAGGCATTCCAACAAAATCTAAAATAGTTTGGGAAAAGTTAGTTGACTTGAAGAAAGTATGGAATGCCTTAGTATGGTTGAAAGCCAATAATCCTCTGTACTCAGAAATTGTTTTACCACAATCGTACGATTTATTGCTAAATGCCAAATTACCAGATACAGAATTTCAAGAAGAAGTTGTTATCGAGGACGTTGACGGTAAAATACTTAATATCGATGAAAATATCAAACGTGCATTATTGACGCAAATGTCACAATCTGATGCATATTATGATCAGTTTACGATTTATCCAATGTATGACAAAAGGGTTAATGAATCTGCTACCGCACTCTATCAAATGCTTAAAGTTCATGACATTCCGTTGGGCCATCGTGCTGAACACTTAGATGTGAAATGTTTCCCAGATTTATATCCTTATGGGGTGAATGGACAGCATGAAGAAAGATTGGTACGTTTGACTGATCATGAATTCATTAAGTCCAAACTGATGTCCAAGCATTCGCAATTTCGATTGAACATGCAATATATTTTTCATTTATTACACGATACCAATATGCGGCAATTGAACGCTGGAATTTTTCACAAAATGAACGTCGTAAATCCACGTGAAAAATACACAGCTGCTGGTTTTCTAGAGCAACTCTCTAAAGATCAGCTACAAACGAACTTGAACACTATTTTTTCCAGATTACGTAATACAGCACAGTATTGGCGCAAACCGAGAAACGATTTGAACTGTATGATACACCATTATGGACCAGCTACATGGTTCCTCACGCTTAGTCCAAGTGAGTGGCTATGGACAGATTTAATAGAATATCTTCGTGAAGTAAACGGCCCATCGGTGGCTAAAATGTCCCCGAACGAACTCATTGCTTCTGATCCTGTTTCAACTGCTCGATTTATAGATAATGCATTCCACGCTATGCTGGATTTCATTTGTTCGCCCGACAATCCGATTGGCAAGGTGACACATTACTTTTGGCGCAGAGAATATCAAAGCAGAGGATCACAACATTTTCATCTTTTAATTTGGATTGAAGATGCTCCTATAATCGATAAATCTTCGAAGGAAGATGTAGCACGATTCATTAGGAAATACGTCACTTGCAGATTGCCCTCACCGCATGTGTCGCCAGAATTATATAGTCGTGTAATTGCACATCAAATGCATAAATGCAATAGCTATTGTCTACGCAACAAAAAAACTAAAAATTCCTTCCGTAAAGTATGTAGATTTTCATTTCCACGTCCAGTTACAGATACTTTGGTAATAAGGGATGTAGCTGTTTCTATAGGTGCTAGAAAACAATTGAAAGCAAAAGGTAGACTCTATGATCTTCCACGTTCAACACAGGAAGTACGCATCAATGATTATAATGCTCCCGTTCTCACGGTTTGGAGAGGTAACATGGATATACAATATATTGGAGAAAAGACAGGGTTGGTAACATGTTACTGTACTAAGTACGTGTCAAAGCCGGAAAAAAGTTACGCTACGGACACTTTGGCAGCAATCACTTCTACTAAGTCATTAGCTAGTCTGCTGTGCAACCTTGGAATGCGCATGCTAAATCATAGAGAATGTGGAGCGCCTGAATGCGCTGATACTCTTTTAGGATTATCATTGTATGGCACTGACTCCAGTACTACTATTAGATGGTTAGATGTAAATATACTGAGAAGTAGGAAATTGAAAACTCGCAAAGAGATTGAGGATCTGGAAGGTGAATCCACAGACATATTTTGTCCATCCCTCATAGATGATCACTATCCTAACAGACCCAAGGAATTAGAATCTATGCATCTGTACGATTTTGCTATGTGGTATGACGTTACTAAAATTAGACCGTCTGAAAAAACTGAATACTATGAAATCCGTGCATCTTTGTTTTTGAAAAAAAGGCAAAGAGGATATCTTATCAATCATTATAAGTACAATGTTCAAACCCAACCTGAGAATTATTATTTCTCATTATTATTATTATTCCAACCTTGGAGAAACGCCGACGAATTGAAAAATGGATTTAACACATATGCGGAATCTTTTTTGTCGCTAGAATCATCACAATTGACAGATGCAGTTCAGTATCACGGACGAATAACGGATATTCGAGAAGCGCGTGATCATATAAAGGAAGAAATTGAAAAGAACGTGTTGAATACTGTAGAACAAGAAGAAAATGATCAAGGCGATCACCCCTTAGAGTGTGTCCCCATTGAAACTGTTGGTGCCATGAAAGACTTTAAAGACACGGAAAAAAAATTGGACTGTGGTGATCTTCAAGAAATGATTTCGGAATTGAACCATGATCAGAAGCGGATATTTGATAAAGTTACTAAGTCCTTGACGTCTAACGATAACATTCTTAGACTTTATGTCAGTGGAGAAGGTGGCACTGGGAAAAGTTTTTTAATAAAAACTATCCGACAGTGGATCAAGCAGAGTATCGGAAAAGACACAGCAGTAACTGCTCCTACTGGAATCGCAGCTTTTAATATCGAAGGTCTTACCATACACCGATTATTTCAATTACCTGTAGAACATGGACATACAGCCCAGTATAGGCAACTTAGCGATGCAGCCCTTCAAATTGTACGAGATCAATTAAAAAATGTTGCTTTAGTAATTATCGATGAAATATCGATGGTTTCTAACGTAACTTTCCTGTACATACATCTACGACTTACAGAAATATTTGATACTGCAGATTCAGATGATGCTTGGTTCGGAAAAATACCTATTCTGTTATTTGGTGACTTATTACAACTTCCTCCTGTTCACGAAGAACCTGCTTTTATACAATTATCCAATAAGAGTATGGAGAAAAATGTTGGAGGATTAGGTTCTTATAATTTATGGTCTGCCTTGTTTAGCTATGACGAATTGAGAATAAACATGCGACAGCAGGGTGATAATATTTACAAAGAGATCTTGTCGAGAATTCGCACTGGAGTAGTGACCGCTTCGGATACAAAGCTTTTAGAAACGAGGAAATTAAATTTCAAAGCGACAAATTGTAATGACCGATTAAAGGAATTAAGTGATTACATGCTTAATGTAGGATCTAATACGGTGTGTTTACTTCCCACATGTGTTCAGTGTGATGTTTTGAACGCTGCAATGCTGAGTCGATTTCCATCCGAAGAAATACATTTGATTGCTCATGATACAACGAATTGTGCACCGTATTTGAAAAAAAAGGTGTCAAAGGTACTAAACAATAATGACGAGGATAGCTCCCGAACGGCGGGACTTGCAAGAGTCGTAATTGTTAAAACAGGAGTGCAAATCATGATTAGAAGAAATATTGATGTTACATTAGGTCTTGTCAACGGTACCATTGCTAAACTTGTTTCAGTTACACGAGGTGTTGATAATGACGTTGAAAAATTGAAAATTATATTACCCACGGGGCAAGAACATATGATAGAACGGGTAAGTGTTAAATTTGAAGTAATGGATAGAGCGTTCGTTATTAGAAAACAATTTCCGATTTGCCTCAGCTATGGTATAACTATTCACAAAAGTCAGGGACTAAGCTTGCAGAATGCTGTCGTAGAAGCAGGTAATTCAATATTTATTTGCGGACAAATTTACGTTGCTCTTTCACGGGTGACCACATTACAAGGATTGCATCTTATCAATTATGATCCATCTTCCGTAAAGGCACAAGAATCGGCTATAATAGAGTACAATAGATTGCGAAAAAAATATAGACCTGATCTTATGACTATTTCAATTTCTAAAAAACGCATCCTCAAAGTTTGTGATGCTGTTTGGGCGGTACCTAATTATAATGTATCTGAATCTGAATGTCAGAATACTAATGATCACATGGTGGATATCACTCAATACTACGTAAGAGGTCTCCCGAATTTTGATGGTTTGTCTTGTTATGCGAATGCCACAATCCAATGCATGTTATATTGTTCATCCATAAGAGAAAACTTATTAACGACTGAAAAAGCTGATCATATTATAAAAATCTTTATGGACCAATATAAATCGGATCAAAATCCAAACATAATATCATTACGGCAATTCGCAGGAGAAAAATACGCTTACAATCAGCTGCATGATGCAGCTGAGTTTATTACCTCTCTTTGTGATCATGAGATTCTTATTAAGAATGAAGTACAACACGAAATAACAACGGTATTAAGATGTTTAGCGTGTAATTACACAAGTACTACTATTAGTACAAATTGTGTGGCACATCTTGCACTGCCAAAGATGGTAAAAAAAAAATCATTTGAATTTCACGATATAATAAAACACAATTTCACAGGATGGAAAAATCTGAAAGATCCGTGCAATAATTGTGATAATGCAAATTCAAACACAATGAAGAAAGTCGATATAACTGCTTCCAAACAAATTCTTATTGCAAAATTACATTTGTTCGATCACGATAGTAATGGAACAACGAAAGTAGAAAATTTCTACATCAAAGCAATACCTACTACTAAAATACAAATGGTAGATCACTATTACAAACTTAAGGCAGCGATTTTCCACCACGGTAAAAGTATTTCCGATGGTCATTACACTAGTATGGTAAGGGGTAAGGGCACAACGTGGGTATCCGTTGATGATTTACGAGTAGAAAAACAAGCTTGGCCACGAAATGCTAAAAATGCATACATATTTTTCTTCGAAAGGTGTTAATTGTGGTTGTTAATACAGTTCAATGTTAAATACGTTCAGCGCCATAAGCTGCTTCGCGCACCATGACTGTACACAAAGTACTATACATATAATTCATATAGATCGGCAATGCAGGGCACATGGTTTCTTTTCGTAGATGTTAAACTTACGTAGAAGTTATCCTTAATCAAAAAATAAGTAAAGTAAACTCGCTGAGCTGCTTTGCGCTTTTCCGAGTATTCCGCGTAAGCTTTACTGGCTGCATACGCGCCTTATGTTCTAAACATCACTCGATAGGCTGCAGTGCGCCGTAAACACGTGGACGTGTGACGAAGATAGATCAGAATTTATCATTAATTGGGATTTTCTTACTTTTTCCTTATTTTTAGGACCTGTGACAGTGATTTAATAATAATATAGAAGATCCCCAGTCCATGTATTATATGTTTCTGAGGCAGAATTTAGCTGGCTATAAGGTACGTGTGTTATTTTATGCTTTTGTAAATAATGTTTCGGGCAGTGTTCATATGTATGATTATTATAGTCAGACGAGAAGGGGTATGACAGGGTAATGAAAGTGACAGTTACCCATCATGCCCCTCACAAACCTAGATATAAAAATCAAAGTTTCTTATTGTTCCAGGATGGTTTTAAACTACATACGTAAGACGGACCGAGGAAAATGATACTTCTTTTCTAATAATTAGACCAAAATAATTGATTCTCGTGCCAATCACAGAGCAAAAGACTCATATATCAAGAAAACGTGGAAACACCGCAATTATAACATCCTCATTTCATCAGGATCACATACAGATTTTGCACAAATTAAAATTTACCTTAAGAAGTTATACCCTTTTTTGACCAAACATAGCGGAAAAATCGACGAAGAATTTATTAAATGTCCACATGTACAAATTCAACCGAACAATCGGGAGAAAGGACTTTTTCTGAAATTTTCTATTAAAACCTGTATAGAGATTAGGTTGGTGCATAGTTAAACTGAAAGACTTGTTACCAAAGAATGATTCAAACAAAAAAAAAATGATTAGTTGATTATGAAAACCTGTTTTATTCATCATCAATCCTTAACTACCCCATCTTGTCCCACCTTCCCCTACAAGCTCAACCTAACAGTCGGGATTGCGGAGTTGTTGCGAGTGCATTTGCTGTTTCATTATTATTCATCAATAAATTACCAGACAAAGTAATGTACAATCATGCGTTAATGCGTCAACATTTGATGCAAATGTTTCGATCTAATCGTCTGGAAGATTTTCCATGCATTCAGGATAAATAAACAATTAATACGTGTGTATGAATATGAATTTGCAAATAATAGTACAATTAATCTTTGAAAAAAGAAGTGAGATCCCCTCAAAAACTTCAATGAAGTAAAAAAATTACGCCAAGTACATGAAATCACAAAAATAGAAGATAATAATAATTACAAAATTAAAAAAAGATGTGAAATCAGAATGAACTGCCAGTACATAAAGATGCTTTCCAACTGCGCTTTAGCTGACACAACTACATATGCACAGCTAAAATTCCATTACTCATAATGGCTATTTATACAAAGAAAACATGTAAATCACAAAACATAGAAGATAATAATAATTACAAAATTAAGAAAAGATGTGAAATCAAAATGAGCTGCCAGTACATAAAGATGCAGTCCAACTACGCTTTAGATGACACAACTACATATGTACAGCTAAGATTCCATTACTCATAATGGCTATTTATACAAAGAAAAAATGTATTAAATAATATTAAGCAAATATATTTTTACACAAATAAATATTTTAATACGAATAAATATTTGATTCAAAATACTTGGCGCTGCGCAACCGAAAAAATGTTAATTGCCTTAGTATTAATTAATAATTTACAACAACTCCATTACAATATAAAATACATATACATAGACATATTAGAAACGCTGTCATATTTATTCTACATATATGTAATTCTAATACCATACGTAGCATATGCACACGCACACGCACACGCACACGCACACGCACACGCACACGCACACGCACACGCACACGCGCACACACACACACACACACACACACACATGCACGTACAAGAAAGAAAGAAAAGATAATCCAATTTATACATATTTATTGAGTTTAGCAACACCAATTCGGGGCGCAGCGCCAAGTATTTTGAATCAAATATTTATTCGTATTAAAATATTTATTTGTGTAAAAATATATTTGCTTAATCTAGAGACGCGGTAGCGTCTCGACGCCAAGTACAAGAAAGACACCCTGTATAAAACACCCTGTATAAATGTCGATCGACTGCCCCTGCCGTTTATCCATGTTCCGAGACCCTGCATATATATATGTCGACGTCGCTACCGCTAACCTTTACTCGTCGCCAGGCTATTCTGAAACTTATTTCATTAATATATCATCACCCCTGCAATATTTTTTAAATTTAAAGGCATTTTTCTTATGTAAACCGCATATAAGCTTTCGAATACGACCAATTCCGAAAAAATCGGTCCACGCATGCTAGAGATATCGTAATATCGTCTCATGAAATTGTCAGAATTGGTAAGAGAAAATTTTTCTTCTCCAGTCGAAAATTCGTCAACCAAATACGTATACTACGCGTTACACACACACACCTATCAGTTTCGCACACATGTTTCGTTCGTCGAGCCTCGGGATCATTCCGCAGAGTATATACCCTTATATACCCTTATACTCTTATGTACCTACCCTTATACCCTTACACCCTTATATACCGTTATACCCTTATACCCTTATACTCATATATATTCCCTTACACCCTTATTCTCTTATATATACACCCTTCTATACCTTTATTATTATAACTTTACACCCTTTATATATTTACCCTTATACCCTTACACCCTACTCTTATATAATCCTACACCCTTATATACACTTATACTCTTATACTTTTATATACCCTTATACCCTTACACCCTTATATACCGTTATACCATTATACTCTTATATACCCTTATATCCTTACATCCTTATGCCCTTACACCCTTATATACCCGTATACCTTTATATACCCTTATATACCGTTATACCTTTTACCATTTACCCTTGCACCCTTCACCCTTGCACCATTCACCCTTGCACCCCTCGCCCTTACACCCTTCGCCCTTACACGCTTTACCCTTGCACCCTTTACCCTTGCACCCATTACCCTTGCACCCTTTACCCTTGCACCCTTTACCCTTGCACCCTTTACCCTTGCACCCTTTACCCTTGCGCCCTTTACCCTTGCACCCTTTACCCTTGCACCCTTTACCCTTGCACCCTTTACCATTGCACCCTTTACCCTTGCGCCCTTTACCCTTGCGCCCTTTACCCTGCACCCTTTACCCTTGCACACTTGCACCCTTTACCCTTGCGCCCTTTACCCTTGCGCCTTTTACCCTTGCGCCCTTTACCCTTGCGCCCTTTACCCTGCACCCTTTACCCTTGCACCCTTTACCCTTGCACCCATTACCCTTGCACCCTTTACCCTTGCGCCCTTTACCCTTGCGCCCTTTACCCTGCACCCTTTACCCTTGCACCCTTTACCCTTGCCCCCTTTACCCTTGCACCCTTTACCCTTGCGCCCTTTACCCTTGCGCCCTTTACCCTTGCGCCCTTTACCCTTGCACCCTTTACCCTTGCACCATTTACCCTTGCACCCTTTACCCTTGCGCCCTTTACCCTTGCGCCCTTTACCCTTGCGCCCTTTACCCTTGCACCCTTTACCCTTGCACCATTTACCCTTGCGTCCTTTACCCTTGCGCCCTTTACCCTTGCGCCCTTTACCCTTGCACCTTTTACCCTTGCACCCTTTACCCTTGCACCCTTTACCCTTGCGCCCTTTACCCTTGCCCCCTTTACCCTTGCCCCCTTTACCCTTGCACCCTTTACCCTTGCACCCTTTACCCTTACACCCTTTACCCTTACACCCTTTACCCTTACACCCTTTACCCTTGCACCCTTTACCCTTGCACCCTTTACCCTTGCACCCTTTACCCTTGCACCCTTTACCCTTGCACCCTTTACCCTTGCACCCTTTACCCTTGCACCCTTTACCCTTGCACCCTTTACCCTTGCACCCTTTACCCTTGCACCCTTTACCCTTGCGCCCTTTACCCTTGCGCCCTTTACCCTTGCACCCTTTACCCTTGCACCATTTACCCTTGCGCCCTTTACCCTTGCGCCCTTTACCCTTGCGCCCTTTACCCTTGCGCCCTTTACCCTTGCACCCTTTACCCTTGCGTCCTTTACCCTTGCGCCCTTTACCCTTGCACCTTTTACCCTTGCACCCTTTACCCTTGCACCCTTTACCCTTGCGCCCTTTACCCTTGCCCCCTTTACCCTTGCCCCCTTTACCCTTGCACCCTTTACCCTTGCACCCTTTACCCTTGCACCCTTTACCCTTACACCCTTTACCCTTACACCCTTTACCCTTACACCCTTTACCCTTGCACCCTTTACCCTTGCACCCTTTACCCTTGCACCCTTTACCCTTGCACCCTTTACCCTTGCACCCTTTACCCTTGCACCCTTTACCCTTGCACCCTTTACCCTTGCACCCTTTACCCTTGCACCCTTTACCCTTGCACCCTTTACCCTTGCACCCTTTACCCTTGCACCCTTTACCCTTGCACCCTTTACCCTTGCACCCTTTACCCTTGCACCCTTTACCCTTGCACCCTTTACCCTTGCGCCCTTTACCCTTGCACCCTTTACCCTTGCACCCTTTACCCTTGCATCCTTTACCCTTGCACCCTTTACCCTTGCACACTTGCACCCTTTACCCTTGCGCCCTTTACCCTTATGCCCTTTACCCTTGCGCCCTTTACCCTTGCACCCTTTACCCTTGCACCCTTTACCCTTGCATCCTTTACCCTTGCACCCTTTACCCTTGCACACTTGCACCCTTTACCCTTGCGCCCTTTACCCTTATGCCCTTTACCCTTGCGCCCTTTACCCTGCACCCTTTACCCTTGCACCCTTTACCCTTGCGCCCTTTACCCTTTACCCTTGCACACTTGCACCCTTTACCCTTGCGCCCTTTACCCTGCACCCTTTACCCTTGCGCCCTTTACCCTGCACCCTTTACCCTTGCACCCTTTACCCTGCACCCTTTACCCTTGCACCCTTTACCCTTGCGCCCTTTACCCTTGCACCCTTTACCCTTGCGCCCTTTACCCTTGCACCCTTTACCCTTGCACACTTTACCCTTGCACACTTGCACCCTTTACCCTTGCGCCCTTTACCCTTGCGCCCTTTACCCTTGCACCCTTTACCCTTGCGCCCTTTACCCTTGCGCCCTTTACCCTTGCACCCTTTACCCTTGCACCCTTTACCCTTGCACCCTTTACCCTTGCACCCTTTACCCTTGCACCCTTTACCCTTGCACCCTTTACCCTTGCGCCCTTTACCCTTTACCCTTGCGCCCTTTACCCTTGCGCCCTTTACCCTTGCACCCTTTACCCTTGAACGTGTATCAACCTAACAGTCGGGATTGCGGAGTTGTTGCGAGTGCATTTGCTGTTTCGTTATTATTCATCAATAAATTGCCAGACAAAGTAACGTACAATCATGCGTTAATGCGTCAACATTTGATCCAAATGTTTCGATCTAATCGTCTGGAAGATTTTCCATGCATTCAGGATAAATAAACAATTAATACGTGTGTATGAATATGAATTTGCAAATAATAGTACAATTAATCTTTGAAAAAAGAAGTGAAATCCCCTGAAAAACTTTAAAAAAGTAAAAAAATTACGCCAAGTACATCAAATCAGGTAAATCACAAAACATAGAAGATAATAATAATTACAAAATTAAGAAAAGATGTGAAATCAAAATGAGCTGCCAGTACATAAAGATGCAGTCCAACTACGCTTTAGATGACACAACTACATATGTACAGCTAAGATTCCATTACTCATAATGGCTATTTATTCAAAGAAAAAGTGTATTAAATAATATTAAGCAGATATATTTTTATACAAATAAATATTTTAATACGAATAAATCTTTTATTCAAAATACTTGGCGCTGCGAACCCGAAAAAATGTTAATTGCCTTAGTATTAATTAATAATTTACAACAACTCCATTACAATATAAAATACATATACATAGACATATTAGAAACGCTGTCATATTTATTCTACATATATGTAATTCTAATACCATACGTAGCATATGCACACGCACACGCACACGCACACGCACACGCACACGCACACGCACACGCACACGCACACGCGCACACACACACACACACACACACACACACATGCACGTACAAGAAAGAAAGAAAAGATAATCCAATTTATACATATTTATTGAGTTTAGCAACACCAATTCGGGGCGCAGCGCCAAGTATTTTGAATCAAATATTTATTCGTATTAAAATATTTATTTGTGTAAAAATATATTTGCTTAATCTAGAGACGCGGTAGCGTCTCGACGCCAAGTACAAGAAAGACACCCTGTATAAAACACCCTGTATAAATGTCGATCGACTGCCCCTGCCGTTTATCCATGTTCCGAGACCCTGCATATATATATGTCGACGTCGCTACCGCTAACCTTTACTCGTCGCCAGGCTATTCTGAAACTTATTTCATTAATATATCATCACCCCTGCAATATTTCTTAAATTTAAAGGCATTTTTCTTATGTAAACCGCATATAAGCTTTCGAATACGACCAATTCCGAAAAAATCGGTCCACGCATGCTAGAGATATCGTAATATCGTCTCATGAAATTGTCAGAATTGGTAAGAGAAAATTTTTCTTCTCCAGTCGAAAATTCGTCAACCAAATACGTATACTACGCGTTACACACACACACCTATCAGTTTCGCACACATGTTTCGTTCGTCGAGCCTGGGGATCATTCCGCAGAGTATATACCCTTATATACCCTTATACTCTTATGTACCTACCCTTATACCCTTACACCCTTATATACCGTTATACCCTTATACCCTTATACTCATATATATTCCCTTACACCCTTATTCTCTTATATATACACCCTTCTATACCTTTATTATTATAACTTTACACCCTTTATATATTTACCCTTATACCCTTACACCCTACTCTTATATAATCCTACACCCTTATATACACTTATACTCTTATACTTTTATATACCCTTATACCCTTACACCCTTATATACCGTTATACCATTATACTCTTATATACCCTTATATCCTTACATCCTTATGCCCTTACACCCTTATATACCCGTATACCTTTATATACCCTTATATACCGTTATACCTTTTACCATTTACCCTTGCACCCTTCACCCTTGCACCATTCACCCTTGCACCCCTCGCCCTTACACCCTTCGCCCTTACACGCTTTACCCTTGCACCCTTTACCCTTGCACCCATTACCCTTGCACCCTTTACCCTTGCACCCTTTACCCTTGCACCCTTTACCCTTGCACCCTTTACCCTTGCGCCCTTTACCCTTGCACCCTTTACCCTTGCACCCTTTACCCTTGCACCCTTTACCATTGCACCCTTTACCCTTGCGCCCTTTACCCTTGCGCCCTTTACCCTGCACCCTTTACCCTTGCACACTTGCACCCTTTACCCTTGCGCCCTTTACCCTTGCGCCTTTTACCCTTGCGCCCTTTACCCTTGCGCCCTTTACCCTGCACCCTTTACCCTTTACCCTTGCACCCATTACCCTTGCACCCTTTACCCTTGCGCCCTTTACCCTTGCGCCCTTTACCCTTGCGCCCTTTACCCTGCACCCTTTACCCTTGCACCCTTTACCCTTGCCCCCTTTACCCTTGCACCCTTTACCCTTGCGCCCTTTACCCTTGCGCCCTTTACCCTTGCGCCCTTTACCCTTGCACCCTTTACCCTTGCACCATTTACCCTTGCACCCTTTACCCTTGCGCCCTTTACCCTTGCGCCCTTTACCCTTGCGCCCTTTACCCTTGCACCCTTTACCCTTGCACCATTTACCCTTGCGTCCTTTACCCTTGCGCCCTTTACCCTTGCGCCCTTTACCCTTGCACCTTTTACCCTTGCACCCTTTACCCTTGCACCCTTTACCCTTGCGCCCTTTACCCTTGCCCCCTTTACCCTTGCACCCTTTACCCTTGCACCCTTTACCCTTGCACCCTTTACCCTTACACCCTTTACCCTTACACCCTTTACCCTTACACCCTTTACCCTTACACCCTTTACCCTTGCACCCTTTACCCTTGCACCCTTTACCCTTGCACCCTTTACCCTTGCACCCTTTACCCTTGCACCCTTTACCCTTGCACCCTTTACCCTTGCACCCTTTACCCTTGCACCCTTTACCCTTGCACCCTTTACCCTTGCACCCTTTACCCTTGCACCCTTTACCCTTGCACCCTTTACCCTTGCACCCTTTACCCTTGCACCCTTTACCCTTGCACCCTTTACCCTTGCACCCTTTACCCTTGCACCCTTTACCCTTGCACCCTTTACCCTTGCACCCTTTACCCTTGCACCCTTTACCCTTGCACCCTTTACCCTTGCACCCTTTACCCTTGCACCCTTTACCCTTGCACCCTTTACCCTTGCACCCTTTACCCTTGCACCCTTTACCCTTGCACCCTTTACCCTTGCACCCTTTACCCTTGCACCCTTTACCCTTGCACCCTTTACCCTTGCACCCTTTACCCTTGCACCCTTTACCCTTGCACCCTTTACCCTTGCACCCTTTACCCTTGCACCCTTTACCCTTGCACCCTTTACCCTTGCACCCTTTACCCTTGCACCCTTTACCCTTGCACCCTTTACCCTTGCGCCCTTTACCCTTGCGCCCTTTACCCTTGCGCCCTTTACCCTTGCACCCTTTACCCTTGAATCCTTTACCCTTGCACCCTTTACCCTTGCACACTTGCACCCTTTACCCTTGCGCCCTTTACCCTTATGCCCTTTACCCTTGCGCCCTTTACCCTTGCACCCTTTACCCTTGCACCCTTTACCCTTGCATCCTTTACCCTTGCACCCTTTACCCTTGCGCCCATTACCCTTATGCCCTTTACCCTTGCGCCCTTTACCCTGCACCCTTTACCCTTGCACCCTTTACCCTTGCGCCCTTTACCCTTTACCCTTGCACACTTGCACCCTTTACCCTTGCGCCCTTTACCCTTATGCCCTTTACCCTTGCGCCCTTTACCCTGCACCCTTTACCCTTGCACCCTTTACCCTGCACCCTTTACCCTTGCACCCTTTACCCTTGCGCCCTTTACCCTTGCACCCTTTACCCTTGCGCCCTTTACCCTTGCACCCTTTACCCTTGCACACTTTACCCTTGCACACTTGCACCCTTTACCCTTGCGCCCTTTACCCTTGCGCCCTTTACCCTTGCACCCTTTACCCTTGCGCCCTTTACCCTTGCGCCCTTTACCCTTGCACCCTTTACCCTTGCACCCTTTACCCTTGCACCCTTTACCCTTGCACCCTTTACCATTGCACCCTTTACCCTTGCGCCCTTTACCCTTGCGCCCTTTACCCTGCACCCTTTACCCTTGCACCCATTACCCTTGCACCCTTTACCCTTGCACCCTTTACCCTTGCACCCTTTACCCTTGCACCCTTTACCCTTGCGCCCTTTACCCTTGCACCCTTTACCCTTGCACCCTTTACCCTTGCACCCTTTACCATTGCACCCTTTACCCTTGCGCCCTTTACCCTTGCGCCCTTTACCCTGCACCCTTTACCCTTGCACACTTGCACCCTTTACCCTTGCGCCCTTTACCCTTGCGCCTTTTACCCTTGCGCCCTTTACCCTTCCGCCCTTTACCCTGCACCCTTTACCCTTGCACCCTTTACCCTTGCACCCATTACCCTTGCACCCTTTACCCTTGCGCCCTTTACCCTTGCGCCCTTTACCCTTGCGCCCTTTACCCTGCACCCTTTACCCTTGCACCCTTTACCCTTGCCCCCTTTACCCTTGCACCCTTTACCCTTGCGCCCTTTACCCTTGCGCCCTTTACCCTTGCGCCCTTTACCCTTGCACCCTTTACCCTTGCACCATTTACCCTTGCACCCTTTACCCTTGCGCCCTTTACCCTTGCGCCCTTTACCCTTGCGCCCTTTACCCTTGCACCCTTTACCCTTGCACCATTTACCCTTGCGTCCTTTACCCTTGCGCCCTTTACCCTTGCGCCCTTTACCCTTGCACCTTTTACCCTTGCACCCTTTACCCTTGCACCCTTTACCCTTGCGCCCTTTACCCTTGCCCCCTTTACCCTTGCCCCCTTTACCCTTGCACCCTTTACCCTTGCACCCTTTACCCTTCCACCCTTTACCCTTACACCCTTTACCCTTACACCCTTTACCCTTACACCCTTTACCCTTGCACCCTTTACCCTTGCACCCTTTACCCTTGCACCCTTTACCCTTGCACCCTTTACCCTTGCACCCTTTACCCTTGCACCCTTTACCCTTGCACCCTTTACCCTTGCACCCTTTACCCTTGCACCCTTTACCCTTGCACCCTTTACCCTTGCACCCTTTACCCTTGCACCCTTTACCCTTGCGCCCTTTACCCTTGCGCCCTTTACCCTTGCGCCCTTTACCCTTGCACCCTTTACCCTTGCACCATTTACCCTTGCGCCCTTTACCCTTGCGCCCTTTACCCTTGCGCCCTTTACCCTTGCGCCCTTTACCCTTGCACCCTTTACCCTTGCGTCCTTTACCCTTGCGCCCTTTACCCTTGCGCCCTTTACCCTTGCACCTTTTACCCTTGCACCCTTTACCCTTGCACCCTTTACCCTTGCGCCCTTTACCCTTGCCCCCTTTACCCTTGCCCCCTTTACCCTTGCACCCTTTACCCTTGCACCCTTTACCCTTGCACCCTTTACCCTTGCACCCTTTACCCTTACACCCTTTACCCTTACACCCTTTACCCTTACACCCTTTACCCTTACACCCTTTACCCTTGCACCCTTTACCCTTGCACCCTTTACCCTTGCACCCTTTACCCTTGCACCCTTTACCCTTGCACCCTTTACCCTTGCACCCTTTACCCTTGCACCCTTTACCCTTGCACCCTTTACCCTTGCACCCTTTACCCTTGCACCCTTTACCCTTGCACCCTTTACCCTTGCACCCTTTACCCTTGCACCCTTTACCCTTGCACCCTTTACCCTTGCACCCTTTACCCTTGCACCCTTTACCCTTGCACCCTTTACCCTTGCGCCCTTTACCCTTGCGCCCTTTACCCTTGCACCCTTTACCCTTGCATCCTTTACCCTTGCACCCTTTACCCTTGCACACTTGCACCCTTTACCCTTGCGCCCTTTACCCTTATGCCCTTTACCCTTGCGCCCTTTACCCTTGCACCCTTTACCCTTGCACCCTTTACCCTTGCATCCTTTACCCTTGCACCCTTTACCCTTGCACACTTGCACCCTTTACCCTTGCGCCCTTTACCCTTATGCCCTTTACCCTTGCGCCCTTTACCCTGCACCCTTTACCCTTGCACCCTTTACCCTTGCGCCCTTTACCCTTTACCCTTGCACACTTGCACCCTTTACCCTTGCGCCCTTTACCCTTATGCCCTTTACCCTTGCGCCCTTTACCCTGCACCCTTTACCCTGCACCCTTTACCCTTGCACCCTTTACCCTTGCGCCCTTTACCCTTGCACCCTTTACCCTTGCGCCCTTTACCCTTGCACCCTTTACCCTTGCACACTTTACCCTTGCACACTTGCACCCTTTACCCTTGCGCCCTTTACCCTTGCGCCCTTTACCCTTGCACCCTTTACCCTTGCGCCCTTTACCCTTGCGCCCTTTACCCTTGCACCCTTTACCCTTGCACCCTTTACCCTTGCACCCTTTACCCTTGCACCCTTTACCCTTGCACCCTTTACCCTTGCACCCTTTACCCTTGCGCCCTTTACCCTTTACCCTTGCGCCCTTTACCCTTGCGCCCTTTACCCTTGCACCCTTTACCCTTGAACGTGTATCAACCTAACAGTCGGGATTGCGGAGTTGTTGCGAGTGCATTTGCTGTTTCGTTATTATTCATCAATAAATTGCCAGACAAAGTAACGTACAATCATGCGTTAATGCGTCAACATTTGATCCAAATGTTTCGATCTAATCGTCTGGAAGATTTTCCATGCATTCAGGATAAATAAACAATTAATACGTGTGTATGAATATGAATTTGCAAATAATAGTACAATTAATCTTTGAAAAAAGAAGTGAAATCCCCTGAAAAACTTTAAAAAAGTAAAAAAATTACGCCAAGTACATCAAATCAGGTAAATCACAAAACATAGAAGATAATAATAATTACAAAATTAAGAAAAGATGTGAAATCAAAATGAGCTGCCAGTACATAAAGATGCAGTCCAACTACGCTTTAGATGACACAACTACATATGTACAGCTAAGATTCCATTACTCATAATGGCTATTTATTCAAAGAAAAAGTGTATTAAATAATATTAAGCAGATATATTTTTATACAAATAAATATTTTAATACGAATAAATCTTTTATTCAAAATACTTGGCGCTGCGAACCCGAAAAAATGTTAATTGTCTATGTATTAATTAATAATTTACAATAACTCCCGTTCAATCTAAAATACATAAACATATACATATTACAAACGCAGTCAGATTTATTCTACATATATACTCGAGCTCATTTCAGAAGGAACTTATTTCGCGCATGTTGAATGAGCTATTCAACTGTCGCGAGGTCTCTGTTCCCCCACTTTACCATGCGCAGCCGAAAGACCATTGGTGGTGGCATAGCCAATGAGCGCCAACATGCGCAGAACCAATCTAAACTCGTCGGTCGGCAAGTTCCTTCTAAAATGAGCTCGAGTATACTTAACTCTCATATCATACGTAGCATATGCAAACGCACACATACACATATTCACACATTCACGAACTCACGCACAAGAAAGAAAGAAGAAGATTAATGCAATTTATACATATGTATTCAGTTTAGCATAACCAATTCGGGGCGCAGCGCCAAGTATTTTGAATAAAATATTTATTCGTATTAAAATATTTATTTGTATAAAAATATATCTGCTTAATATTATTTAATACATTTTTTCTTTGAATAAATAGCCATTATGAGTAATGGAATTTTAGCTGTGCATATGTAGCTGTGTCATCTAAAGCGCAGTTTGAAAGCATCTTTATGTACTGGCAGCTCATTTTGATTTCACTTCTTTTTTTAATTTTGTATTTATTATTATCTTCTATGTTTTGTGATTTACCTGATTTGATGTACTTGGCGTAATTTTTTTACTTTTTTAAAGTTTTTGAGGGGATTCTAGTTTTAGCAAAACTCGTAGCACGCGGAATCGGCCCGATTCTCCAAGCAAACCGAAAGCAAAGACGGTATAGCAGCGATAAAGCAAAGCGACTTAGTAAACGGCTCGTCGACAAGTAGCGCGTACAGAGAGCGATCCAGGAAATCGGGCCGATTTCCTGGAAGGAAGAAGCAGTCCCCCTTCCATCGGTTGTAAGGCGATGGAAGGGGCCGTTTTCGACGCTCCACATGAGTCAGCGGGCCGGTGCCATTGCCTAATTAGCGGTACGTCTGGGAGATGGCGTTAGAATGCAGAATTCTCTTGTGACGAAGTCACGTCACGCGCCGCGCAGGCGTACGGCGCCGCGCCGATAAGCCGAGTGCGCGCCGCGGCCGCTAGGCGGCCGCGCGGCCGCGAGCTGTCTCGCGGGTGAAGATGTACGGGCTCGCGATATAAGGACCGCGGCGAGCGAAACTGATAGCTCTTGTTCCGCACGGATTAGCCGTAACACCGCCGTACCGTCCGTCAAGAAGCTCATATTTTTGGATTCCGTGAGGTGTGCACGCGTTGGCCTATCGTCACGCTGTGCCATTAACCAGCCTCTTTTCCTAAATAGGCCGAGAGAAATCTTGTGCTTTACCTCGCCTGTAAGGTGTCTCCGCGCCGCTATCGGCCAGAGCCCTATTGCACACGGGAACGCCACTATACGACTCTCGTACGATCGTGCCTGCTAAGGCCCTTCCGAGTAGAACGTTCCACAAAACTCCAAATCCTCGATCCCCCAGCTCGTCGCCAGCGCCGCCGCCGCGAGAACCACGCCGTCGCGATTTACCAAGTCGAGTCTCCGCCCCGCAACCGTCACGCGGAAGATAATGTAAACATAATTACAGCTTGAATAAACCTTGTTAGTGTTTCACACGCCTTTGCTTATTTGACGAACCCGGCCTTACCGACTGAGTCGGCAACAAACTCCTTCTCCGTCCCACCGGCGACCGTCTCACAAACCGAAGACGGTCACAAATTGGCGCCCGAACAGGGACCGTGAAAAGGAGAAGGTCGAATGAGCCAAGGCGTGAGCTGGGTCTACGAACTAAGAAAAACAGACCTAGTAAAAGCTGCGGAAGACTACGGACTCGACGCCACTGGCACGCTTGACGAGCTGAGACAGAGAGTCACTGCGCACTGCCGAGCGAACAATATGGCACCGCCCAATCCCACTGGTGAAACCAGCGAAGGCACCAGCATGCCAGAAACGGCAACCGGCACCGGGCACAATCTGCTGACACACAGCCCTGGCATCAGCATGATTGCCCCGGAGGCTACGCCCATGGAACGAATCCGAAGGTGGGGGACCCGCTACGACGGTGGCCCAGGAGCGGCCGAATTCTTACAACGGCTGGGTGACCTCCAACACAGCTACATGGTCACCCCCACCCAAATTGTACAGTGCCTCTCCGAGATTTTGAAAGGGAGAGCACTCGGCTGGTATCGCCTCCGCCGCACGGAATGGCAGTCGTGGGACGATTTTGTCACCGACTTCCGAGCCTTCTTCCTCGCTGCCGAAGATGAAGACGAGCTCGAGGAAACGATTACCAGGCGCGTCCAACGGCCGCAAGAGACGGCAACCGACTTTATACTAGACCTGCTCCCGTTAATGCAACAGTATGGCAAATATACGCTGGAGCAGCAGGTCCACCGAGCCTATCGAAACCTCCGGCCGGAGTACAGGCGGGTCATTAAACGGACTGACTTTAAAACACTGCCCGAATTAATGAAGTTAGCCGCAGACCAAGATAAAGTCACGGCCGAGGAAAAAGAAGCCTCCAAATCGGAGCGACGACCAGAGAAACGTCCGGTCCAGCCACGAACCCACAGCCTCGCAGAGGTACAAGCCGATTATGATCGGGACACCTGCTGTTGGAGATGCGGCCAGCGCGGTCATCGCCGCCAGGAGTGCCGACGAGCAAGCAAATTATTTTGCTCGTACTGCGGCACCGCCGGACGCACCACGAGAGAATGCGATTGCAACCCGATCTCGGGAAACGAGGCAGGGCGCGGCCAACGAGGCAACCGCACAACCGCCCCGACGCCAAGGCCTCAGCCAACCAACTAGGCAACGATTCCCGACTGTACCTCGCCTTCCAAGTCGGTAAGGTGCGATGGTGGGCATTGGTCGACACCGGAGCCACCAGATCAATTATACGACCAGATGTCGCCACCGCCTGCCGACGACAAGGATACGTTCTCGGACCTGCCACGTTCACGGCCAGCGTAGCCGATGGCGCCGAAGTACCGCTGCAGGGCGAAATGACGCTCCCCGCCCACGTCAACGGGCAAGGAGTTGAACATACGTACGCTGTTCTACCTGGATTGTCACATGCCGCATTACTGGGCATAGACGTCCTCACTAAACTGGGCCTGGAAGTACAGATCGGCGAACACAGATGGACTCGCCACGCCGAAACCGCGGTAGTGGAGGCCCCCGGCATTCGCCGATGCACGCCGGCCCAGGAAACCGCTCTGCAACAACTCTTAGATGAAGAGTTACCGCCATTCCGAGGGTTGCGAGGGACAACTCGCCTTACCGAGCACCGTATACGACTACGGGCGAATACCGAACCGATTAAACAGCGCTATTCGCCCAGAAATCCGGCCACGCAGGCATTAATTAACGAGGCGGTAGACCAAATGCTAGCCGACGGGGTAATCGAGCCTTCCAGCAGCCCGTGGAGCTCCCCCGTTGTAATGGTCGCCAAGAAAGGCAGCAAGAAGAAGAAACGCTTCTGCATCGACTTCCGCCGAGTCAATGCAGTTTCCGAAAAGGACGCCTACCCGCTGCCACAGGTGCAGGCTACCCTGGATAAACTACGCGAGGCGCGCTATATCTCGACGCTAGACCTCGCAAACGGATACTGGCAAGTGCCATTGGCCGAGGAGAGCCGCCCGATAACGGCCTTTACCGTTCCAGGACGCGGATTGTACCAGTTCCGCGTCATGCCGTTCGGCCTCCACTCAGCCCCCGCTACGTTCCAAAGGCTCCTCGATAGTATCATTGGACCCAGCCTAGAGCCAAGGGCCTTTGCATACTTGGACGACATTATTGTCCTGGGCCGAACGTTTGAAGAGCACTTGGAGAACCTCCGAGAGGTACTGCGCAGACTACAGCAAGCCGGACTCCGCCTAAACGAGGAAAAATGCCGGTTCTGCCAGACAGAGCTCCAATACCTCGGACACGTCGTATCAGACCGCGGAGTCAAAACCGACCCCGACAAGGTGGAGGCAATCCGCAATACGCCTCCACCGCAGAACCTGCGCGAATTAAGGCGCTTCCTGGGGATGGTCTCCTGGTACAGGAGATACATCCCGCAGTTCTCCGACACCGCTGCACCGTTGAACCAGCTTCTCCAGAAACGTAACCGTTGGGCATGGACCGAAGAAGCCCAAGCCGCGTTTGAAACGCTCCGCCACCAGTTGGCCACCGCACCGGTACTGACCTGTCCCGATTTCGACCGGCCATTTGTACTTCAGACCGATGCCAGCCAAAGCGGCCTCGGTGCCGTATTAACCCAGGACCACGATGGCGAAGAACGAGTAGTAGCCTATGCAAGCCGTACGCTAAATGCGGCAGAAAGAAACTACTCGGTCACGGAGAAAGAATGCTTGGCCGTGGTCTGGGGCGTCAGAAAGATGCGCCCGTACCTGGAAGGATATGCCTTCACCGTCCTCACCGACCACCAAGCATTAAAGTGGCTCCAATCCATCGATAGCCCCTCGGGACGATTGGCACGCTGGAGCCTGGAGCTCCAACAGTACGATTTTAACATCGAATACCGGAAGGGCGAGAACAACATCGTCGCGGACGCCCTCTCCCGCCAAGGCGAGATCGCCCCGGTAGACACAGAGGGGCCCAAAGAATGGTATGAAGCCAAGAAACGAGCCGTCAAGGAGACGCCGCTCCTCCACCCGGAATACCAGATTCGTGGCGACAAATTATACCGCCACTTTCCGGACACAACCGGCGGACACCCCGAGGATGAATGGAAACAATGCGTACCGCAAGCACGACGCAGCGAAATACTACGGGCCAATCATGACGCCCCCACGGCCGGCCATTTAGGCATTAACAAGACTACTGCCCGCTTGGCCCGAAAATACTACTGGCCAGGAATGTTCCGCGATGCGGCCCGATACGTACGACAATGTACGAAATGTCAAGAGTACAAAGTCTCGCAGCAAGCGCCAGCCGGACTTATGCATACCACGCCAGCCGCCTACCCATGGGACGTGGTATCGGCCGATTTGGTCGGGCCACTCCCACGGTCGAAGAAAGGCCATACAGTGGTCGTGGTAATGCAAGATAAATTCACAAAATGGATCGAGCTGCAGCCTCTTCGACAAGCCACCGCTCCGGCCGTCACCAAAGCATTTCGTGAACGAGTGGTCATGCGCTTCGGGTGCCCCCGCCGGGTCATCACCGACAACGGCAAACAGTTCGAAAGCCGTGAATTTACCGGCCTGCTACGGGAATATGGCATTGATCACCGGAAGACACCACCGTACACTCCGCAATGTAATCCAGTGGAAAGGGCGAACCGAGTGGTCAAAACGATGATCGCCCAATTTACCGACGGAGATCATACGACGTGGGATAATTGGCTCCCGGAGATCGCGTTTGCCTACAATACGGCGCGACACGAGGCCACAGGGAGCACGCCGGCCGCGTTAAACTTTGGCCGAGAGCTCGCGGCTCCCGGTGACCCACGCTTGGCCACCGGAGACCCAATGGAGGAACCAACCCGAGAAGACGCCCAAGGATGGCAACAACGGCTCGCGGGTATCAAATATAGCATTGAACTAGCGCGGTGGAATCTGGCGAAAGCACACCAAAACCAGAAGCATTACTACGACTTGCGGCGCCGAGAGTGGCGCCCCACGATCGGCGACCAGGTGATGAAACGCGAGCACCACCTCAGCGCAGCCGCAAAACAGTTCAATGCAAAGCTAGCTCCGAAATTCGCCGGCCCGTACACCGTTGCCAAATTCACGGGACCGAACGTTGTAGTGCTGAAAGGTGCGCGCGGCAAGACCACGCGTGCGCACATCAGCGATCTGAAACCGTACAAACAACAAGTACCAGAAACCGGCACCAACAGCGCCACGCTGGCAGCTATAAAAGCCGAGGAAGTCGGCCCGGTTAGACAATTGGCAATCACGATGCCACGCAATCAGACCACACGACCGGAGAGCTCCGGTTGCAGCACAGCCGTGCCATTAGGCACCGTAGCGGTAGGACCGCCGGAACACCTACCCCGGCGAGCCAGGGTGGTCGAGGACCGGCCATGGCCAGCCCGAGTACGGGTCACCCCGCAACCCTCGCCGCACCGGGGCCCACCACCGCGCATACTGGCACCGCGGCGCAAGCCCATCGTGGAGGTGGCGGTGTTGGACACGGTCACCCAACCCGCCGGGGACCCCGTGGACGTGGACCCCGCCGGCGCCATAACCCGCCGCCGACGAATCGCTCACAAGGCCCAACAGCCGCTGGACCTCAGGCAGAAAACGCCCCAACCATCGGCAACAGCAACCCGGGCTAGTCCGTCGAACCCCGATACTCCACGAGCACCAAGACTGTCGGCCCGAAGAAGGAAGCCATCCGGGCCACCAGTGACACCGCCGCTGGTTCAGCCAGGCCTTCAGGGCCCCCCAGCGGCCACACCACCGCCGGTAGATGCTGCCATCGCCGCGCCGCTGGCTCAGCCAGGCCTCCAGGGCCCACCAGCGGCCACGCCACCACCGGTCGGCATCGCCGCAGCACTGTCGCGGGTACAGCTAGGCCAGAGGGGCCCCCCCGCGACAGCACCCGAAGCTGGGCCGCTGGTACCGCCCGGCCGCCGGGGCCCCACAGCGGCCGCACCACAGCAGAGGACCGTCGTTCCAGAGGCCGCCCGCACCCGACCGTGGTCATGGGACGCCGACCGCCCCGGTGTGGTGGTCTTTCACCCGGCCGCCATGCACCCACGGCGGGTGTACGCGGTAACCACCGCGACCACCGTCGTGATGGGCCGTCGGTACCGCGACGGCAGCATCGGAATTGCAACCCGAAGCCGTCGGCCGACGGCCCCCGCGGAAGTCCCGCGAACCTAGATAAGTTAGCGTTAAGTGGTGGTGGGTAGTAAGTAAGTTCCCGGTTCCTGGGGTTGCAACCCGTAGTTTTAAGTTGGTATGCGTTAGTTTTAAGGGGTCAGCGGACCCAATAAACCGATCTAAAGCGTTGATCGCTTTCCGTCCCCGAAGTAGGAAGGGGGTGTGACGAAGTCACGTCACGCGCCGCGCCGATAAGCCGAGTGCGCGCCGCGGCCGCTAGGCGGCCGCGCGGCCGCGAGCTGTCTCGCGGGTGAAGATGTACGGGCTCGCGATATAAGGACCGCGGCGAGCGAAACTGATAGCTCTTGTTCCGCACGGATTAGCCGTAACACCGCCGTACCGTCCGTCAAGAAGCTCATATTTTTGGATTCCGTGAGGTGTGCACGCGTTGGCCTATCGTCACGCTGTGCCATTAACCAGCCTCTTTTCCTAAATAGGCCGAGAGAAATCTTGTGCTTTACCTCGCCTGTAAGGTGTCTCCGCGCCGCTATCGGCCAGAGCCCTATTGCACACGGGAACGCCACTATACGACTCTCGTACGATCGTGCCTGCTAAGGCCCTTCCGAGTAGAACGTTCCACAAAACTCCAAATCCTCGATCCCCCAGCTCGTCGCCAGCGCCGCCGCCGCGAGAACCACGCCGTCGCGATTTACCAAGTCGAGTCTCCGCCCCGCAACCGTCACGCGGAAGATAATGTAAACATAATTACAGCTTGAATAAACCTTGTTAGTGTTTCACACGCCTTTGCTTATTTGACGAACCCGGCCTTACCGACTGAGTCGGCAACAAACTCCTTCTCCGTCCCACCGGCGACCGTCTCACAAACCGAAGACGGTCACACTCTTAACAAAAATGAATTCGACGAAGGCGGCTTGTAATATTTGTTAAAATTAATTAAAATATGTTTGTGAAATAGTTTCGAAGTAACATAAATAAAGATTTTATAACTATTCAATTTTATAGGATTTCAAATATTCTCCAAAAATTTATTTACAAACACAGTTAGACAAACAAGTGCCATTAATTATTCAGTAACAACAACATCTCAAATATACGTCCTAACTGAATGAAATGAAAAAATAAGGAATAAATATATGATTTCAGTCAGAAAATGTTTTGTGCCGCGTTTCGAACCGATTTGCCCCACTGTGCGGCGACGACGGGCACGGACACCAGGCCCGGTCATAAACAGGGCCGGCGCGAGGATGGTTGGCGCCTTTATGTAAGAAAATGTTTGGCGCCCCAAAATGTTTTGCCCCTGCTTTCTATTTAATATGTTTTGCCTTTACGGAGTATAAAAGAAAAATGACATCAACATTTTGCTTATGCGGGAGGGGGAGAGAACCTCTAATATAAAATTTTAGCTGCGAGTATTTGTTAGTTTCTGAGATATTAACAAAAAACTAACAAATACCCGCAGCTAAAATTTTATATTAGAAAGTGTGAGAGTGTCGGTTTAAAAAAGAACCGTTTCAATTTTTCGATCCCTCAGCGCGCCCCTGGGCCCGCTGACGCATTGGGGTTTTCCCAGCCAAGCCATCTCGTCCACTCTTTCGCCCTCTCCCGCTCGCTCATGGATTCTCTCACTCGCGCGTCACTGCGGGCTCGAAATTTTACAACCCTCTCTGAGAGTGAATTCAACGGCGCAGCGCTTGGCTTCGCTCCGCTCGGCTCCGCTCGGCTCGAGCGCCAAACAAAGTACTTCTTTGTCGCCTCGCTGACTCGCGATCAGCAACCCTGGACCGGGCCAGTTCGAAGTAAACACTCGAAAAACAAGCAGCTATCGTTTTATAGGAAAGTGTCGAAAGAGCGCAGGCGAAAAAATACTCGCGTTCACGTGTCCAGCGAGGAAGAGGACATTGAAGCAGAAGGGCCATTGGAGAAAAGGAAGAAGGGAAATATGTACCCCGAGGCACCTTCTGAAATGTCAGAAGTGCATGTACAAGAAGGTATTTTTATATTATTCAATCATTATTCATTATGAAAGTAAATGTGAAGTAATTTGTACAGTGTGTCCCAAAATTGTGCGACTTCCCGAAACGTGCAATATCTTGATGCAAAAAGACAGGATATTGCATGTTCCGGGAAGTCCCGTAATTTTATGGGGCACCTTGTATTTGTTTGCTGGTTGCACGACAAGCATTTACTATTCATACAGTTTTTTTGTGTATATACATATACTGTATTACTTTAATTTCACTTTCCGTTCAATTATTATAAAGTACTTAATGGTGATTCTTACTTTTCATTGCGTCAATGCACCCTGTGATTGGCGTTACACGAATCCTTTTTTTAATGTAGCCCATGTTTCATGACTGGAATAATTTATTAATAACTTTTTATAGATTGAAATGCTGAAGAGGACCAGTGGAAAGAACGTTGCCCTGACGACATCTGTAATTTTGGATAAACTGGTGACATGGAGTGTCGCTACAAATTATAGTTGGCATGGGAAGAAACAGAAACCAACGTTTTCGAAGTTCGTTAATGTCAAGAAATTATTACTGAGTAAGTAACTTTATTATTTATCTCCTTTGAGCGCTAAAAATTGTAAAATAAATTAATGCGTATTATTCCAGGTGCTGTAAACGATGCATGTGCATCCAGGAACATATATTGTTGTGATGCGGACATTGTAGATGCGGCCTCGAAATGGCTAGCACAATGTAAACTCCGCATTGCACGTAGGGCAAATAAAGAAATGGACGTAAGCCAGACGTGGGGGAAGAGTGGGTAGCCCCGGATACTTATAAAATGTATGAATCACAATCGCATCACCTTTTAAGTCTCGAAGCCACCCTGAAGCCACTAACAATACACAAAGTTAAGGATTGTTTGTTTATATAAATAAAAGTATAGAGCTTTTATATAGATTGAGAGCAATCTTTATTTTGCTACGAATTGTTTTTCCTTTTTTTTTTGCAGAATTCCGCAAAATGGCTTCGAGGAGCACTGCAACAAAAATGTCCCACACTCCCGGGACTAACTGCGTGATCTGAGATGGAAATACAAGAAATATATATTGTTCGGGAAATGGACAATGCTGCGCTATCTCCCGAGCTGGATCATTCACGAACGGCGAAGATTCACGACACGGCCTGCCTGCTCACGTGGAGCGTCGATCGGCGCTCCCTTCCATCGATCGGCTATCGATGGAAGGGGAACTCGATCACGATTCCCGGAAACCGACGTCGGTTTCCTCGGCACTCGCTTTGGAAATTCCGTTCGCTTACGTAACTTACGCTTCTCTCTGTGCTTGCGCTGTAATACTTGCGTGCTAAACGGCTGGTCGCTTTCCGCTAAAATTCCGCTTAAACTCGCCGTAGTTAAACTGTGAGAGTGCTATCGCTTAAAACTGCTGTGCGGGCTTGCTTTAATTAAGAACGTTTTATTGATTGCTTAATATATTTATAGAAACTAAGCCAGTGTACATAGTGTAGAATAAACTTATAGACTAAGACAATTTCTCTCGCCCTCTTTTCTGCCGCGATTAGTTCCTAGGTAATCGGGATCAATCCGAAAAGCTTAATTCTAAACATATATATATACTGAAATATATTATGTTCCATGTAGCGTAGGATTTCAATTTTAACAAAATCCCACTAATCGTTCCTATTTCGGATATCTTTTTTGTTAAACTTACGCCGCGCCTGCGTGGATGGACTATGCGTGATCGTATGATCCGCGAGTACAAGTGCCATTGCAGGCACTTGTGACCACTGACAGAGTCAGTGTATAATAAAAGTATCGAGCATTGATTTTTTATACAGATTGAAAGAAATCTTTATTTTGCGAGGAATTGTTTTTTGTTTTTAAGAATGCAACATACATATTGTCATTAATGTTATTTGAGAAGACTGATAAATGTATTTATGTGCGTAGAAGATAAGGAAATGGAAATGTAAACGGGAGCCATCCTAAGCCGAAAGGCAAGGATTAAAACAATAAATAAAAATAAATAAAAAAAATAAAATGTTAATGTTTATTGTAATTTAATTCCCTTCCCTCACATTTACTTTTAACGTTTCCGGAATAACGCGATTTTGGGGACACGTTTCGGGAGGACGATTATTGCCTCAAAGTTGCCGTGCAAAGTTGCCTCAAAATTCCCGTGCAACTTTGCAGCAGGCGGACATAGAATTCTTGCTGCATAGTTGCGGCATCCTTGCGTGCATCGTTGCCATCTTGCACCGCAAGTATACTGCAACTACGCTGCAAGGAGAGTGTGCTGTATGGGGTAACGCGCGTCGACATAATGTGTACAAAGGAGGTGAGAGCGTACGGTAGAAAGTCTTGTTGCAGGAAATTTAAATGCTAATGGTAATTTAGCGAAAATGAATGAAGATATCCAATATTTTTAACGCACAATTTATTGGTGGTGGAATAAAATTAATTTAGTATGTTTATTGGTGAATTGAAATATTGTTAATGAGAAACTAATAAAAGCAATGAATAGCGTGGCAACTACTGTGGATTTTAAAATAAAGTATTACGAATATCTAGAGACGCGGTAGCGTCGCGACGCCAAGTACATGAAAGACACCCTGTATATGTCGACTGTCGCTGACGTGTATCTTTACTCGTCCCCCGGATATTCCAACCTTACCTGAAATTTATTTCGTTAATATCTCATCACGCCTGCAATATTTTCTAAATTTAAAGGCAGTTTTCTTATGCAAACCGCATATAAGCTTTTGAATGAGACCAAATTCAATAACATCGGTCCACGCATGACAGAGATATCGTAATATCGTCTCATGGATCAGTCGGAAATCTAAGATTTTCTTCTGATTCTTCGACAAAATTTTCGTCAACTTTCGTCAAGATTATATATACGTAGATGCGTTACACGCACACCTTCAGCCAAAAGAAAGACTAACACATGTTTCGTTCGTCGACTTTCGGGATCATTCGGCAGGGATCGTCGTCCGTCATTGTACATATACCTATGTATACTATTGAATTATAACCTACCAAGTGTCAATCAATCATGACCTGCCATGCGTCAAATAAGGTAAGTTACCCAGATTTGACAACTTTGTATCAATTAACAAGGTAAGTCGCCAAAATTTTTTAATAGACTTTTTATGTAGAGATTATAGTAGAAATGGAGGGGACGTACAGGCTTGGAAATTGTCCGGAGAAGGTTCGGCAGAGAATTATCTTCTTTCGCATAAGTTTCTGGAAATACCATGCATGTACAAAATAATATATTGTAACAAATGCATTTAAATTGTCAGCTATTTTTATACGAGCAAACTATTTTTAATGTTGAGTTTTTATGTAAAGCTTATATAGAAATGAAGGGAAGAAATATCACATTCCACACGTGATGCGCTCGCTGTCTGTGCGTGGAACGACATACCGTTCGTTTAATCGCGGCTCCCCAAGTGGTCGCCAGACATGAAGCGCACCTCCCGCAGAAGAGGAAAACACCTTTTCGACAGTGAAAATTGTCACGTTGTTCGCGAATAGATGTTAGTTCGCGTGCCGGGATTTTAGGTTAGGTTGGTGGAGTCGATTCAAAGCACGGTGACTGTTAAAATATAGTGCGTCGTTTATTAAAATACAAGGATGAGCGACGATGAGCTTGATACCGATGTGGTGAGCGTGAGAAAAGCTGAGAAAATGCGCGTTTGTACAGAACAATGAGCATGTGCGCGATGCTTCCGATTCTAAGTACGTTACGAACAAGAGAGCCGAGTGGCCCGAAGCTAGCTTCCGCCTTGGTGTCTTCCAGAAGCTTCTCGAAAACGCGCCAAGCGGAAGCGAGCTTTGATTGGGTGATCGCGCGGACGACTGGTCCGATTGGGTGATAGCACCGGCGGCCAGATCTGATTCGGTGATCGATTGTAGATCTGCCGTCGTGCTCCGCTGCCCGTGAGGTGCTGCGGTGAGATGATAGCGGTGGAGAGAGGAACTACTGCTCGAATCGCAAACATTCTCCCGCCATCAACAGCTTGCAGATGGTGTTGATGATGAGCCTGAAACATTCAAAGGTGCCAATTTTGCAATTGGTCTTTTTAGAACGGTGGTGGCGGTCTTGAGCGTTGCGACCCTGGTGAGTCCGTCCTTCCCTGGATGAGTGGTGAGAACCCGAGCAAGTGGCCACTTGCTCGGTGGAAATCGCTCGTCAGTGATGAGCACCAGGGAGCCGATTTTGATGTCGTTGGACGGGTGAAGCCATTTCGAGATTGAGAGTTGACGTTGAAGATACTGCGATGACCATTGAGTCCAGAATCGCTGAGCCTTCTGTTGAATGAGCTGCCACCTCGCTGATGGTGAGATTGTTGAGTGGTCTGCTGATGGTTTGGGCAGCGTTGATAGTGGCTGTCCGATGAGGAAGTGAGCAGGGGTGAGTGGAGTGATATCTTCAGAGTCGTCGCTGAGTGGCTCTAGCGGTCGTGAGTTGAGCATCGCTTCAATCTGTGTGAGAAGAGTTCTAAATTCTTCGTAAGTGAGTGCAGTATCACTTACGGTGCGCCTGAGGTGATGTTTAATCGATTTCACGACCGCCTCCCACTTTCCACCCATGTGAGGTGCGGCAGGGGGGGTTGAAGAGCCATTTGGTGTTATCGTTGACAAAGAGCTGTGATACAGAGTGATGTTCTTTAGTGCCTTGAGTGAATAACCTCTTGAGCGCGGCATCTGCACCGATGAAGTTGGTGCCGCAGTCTGAATGGAGTGATTGAGGTATTCCTCGTCTTGAAATGAATCTGCGGTAAGTAGCGATGAATCCTTCTGTCGAGTAGTCAGTCACCAACTCTAGATGAACTGCTGAGGTGGTGAGACAGGTGAAAACGCAAATCCAGCCTTTGTGAGTTTTGGAGCCTCGCCCCTTCCATGCTTTGCGTGAAATTGGTCCGGCGTAGTCCAGTCCAGTGCGGGTGAACGGCTGTGAGGGTGTGACTCGCGCAAGAGGTAGTTGGCCCATCAGCTGATGGGCACGGATCCCCCTATGCCGAGCACACACCACACAGCGAAGAACGTGAGTTTTGACTGGAGCTCTGCCTCCGAGAATCCAATACCGTTGGCGGATGTGAGAGAGCGTGAGCTGGGTCCCTCCATGAAGGGTGTTTTTGTGAGCATTATCTATGATCAGATGAGAAAGGCGTGAATTGCGAGGTAGAATCACAGGATGCTTACTTCCGTAATCCACGTGAGCGTTGTTGAGTCGACCTCCAACTCGAATCACTCCTTGCTCATCGACAAACGCAGTGAGTCGATTGAAGGCGTGAGATGATGGCAACTTGGAATTAAAGCTGAGTGTTTTGAGCTCCTGGTTGAAATAGAGAGCTTGCGTTGCCTTGATCCAGAAGATTCTGGCTCTCTCCAAGTCCTCTGGTGAGTGTGAGATGATTGGTAGTGAAATCGGAGCTCTCCTGAGCTTGTCAAGAATTCTGAAACAAACTGAGGTGATGCGAATGAGTTTGTTGAGAGAAGAATATCTATAAATGAGATCCCAGTGATGGTCGATTTTTTGAACGTTGAGTAGAGTTGAAACTCCCGGACGAGCCTCCTGTGCACTGGAGTCGTCCTTCAATTCTGGTTGAGATGGCCATGAGTCACTGGGCTGAGTGAGCCATGGTGGTCCCGTCCACCACAGCTTGTGTTGTTCAAGCTGAGATGTATTCACGCCTCGAGAGGCGCAGTCCGCTGGATTTGAGGTCCCTGGAACGTGTCTCCATTGTGCATGTTGAGTGAGCTCTTGAATCTGGGAGACACGATTCCTCACATAGTCCTTCCAGCGTGACGCATGAGATTTGATCCATATAAGTGTCACTTGAGAGTCCGTCCACAGGTGAGTAGCAACCACATTGAGCTTGAGAGTTGCTTGAACATATTTTGTGAGCTTTGCAAGCATCAATGATGCTGTAAGCTCGAGCCTTGGGATGGTGAGCTTTTTGAGGGGTGCTACCTTTGTTTTGGAGCACACTAGTGTCGACACCTTGTGATTTGTGGACGGTGAAAGGACGGTAATATAAATTACCGCCGCCATGGCGAGTTGAGAAGCATCAGAGAAACCATGTAATTCCACTGTTGAGTAGCTGTAGGTGGTGAACCACCTAGGAACTGAGAGCCTGGCCAGGCATTGAAGATTTTCTCTGATAGTGAGCCATTTTGACGTGACCTGGGATGGCAGTGGATCATCCCAGCTGAGCTTGTGCAGCCATAATTCTTGTAAAAGCACCTTTGCTTGAATGATGACTGGTGACAAAAAGCCGAGCGGATCAAATATCTGAGCTACTTCTGAGAGAATGAGGCGTTTGGTGCATTTTGAGCTCATTGCCGGTTTGGCTGAGAATGAAAAGCTATCCTTGCGCACGTTCCAATGTAATCCGAGAACTTTGGTTTTGCAGTCGTCTAGTGAAAGTATTGAGCCGAGGGCTCTCTGAGTAGGGGAGATTGAATCAAGCAACGGTGGGTGGGTTGCATGCCATTTGGCAAGTGGAAAGCCTCCCGCGTTGCACAGGTCTTTTAATTGTTGAGCGATTTCAATAAGTTTCTCACCTGTGTCGGCTCCGCCGAATATGTCGTCGACGTATCTGGCTTGAGTGAGCGATGGCACTGCCAGTGGGAAGCGATGGCCTTCGTCTTCCACGAGTTGAAGTAGAGCCCTGACAGCCAAGAATGGAGCGGCCTTCAATCCGTATGTGACGGTGGTGAGCTTGTATGGCACCTCCTTCTGATTGCCGTCGAACCACAGCACCCTTTGCAGGTCCTGATCGGTTTCATCCACCTGGACTTGACGGTACATCTTCGTCACGTCCGTGGCAAATATGAATTTGTGCTGACGTATCCACAGCAGCACGTCGGTGACATTGAGTAGGAGATTTTTGCCGGTGTGCATGAGATCGTTGATTGAGCATCCTGAGCCCGAGGGGCTTGAGCCATTGAAGACGACCCTGAGCTTGGTTGACTGGCTGTCGGGCTTGAGCACTCCATGGTGTGGCAAATAGAAAATGGAATGAGAATTAGGAGATACTGATGGTGCTCTTACCATGTGCTGGAGATCTTTGTACTCGTTCATGAACCCTTCATAGAGTTCACGAAGTCCAGCGTCCTTCTTGAGTCTGTTGCGTGTACGCATCAAGCATGCGTGAGCCGTGTTGTATGAATTGCCCAGGAGCTTTGGAGATAACTTGAGCGGGATGCGGACGATGTATCTGCCTGTTGAGTCACGCGAGTGAGTCGCTCGAAAGTGCTCCTCGCACTCCTCTTCTTCATGCGTGAGCTGAGTGGGGGTATCACCGGGAAGCTCTTCTTGAATCCAAAACCTCGTCAGCATTTCTTGGAGATCATTGTTGCTGTGCTGTACCACAGCAGAGTGATGAGATGTTGCAATCTGTGAATTGTGAATGGTGATTGGTCCAAGAATGAGTCACCCAAACATTGAAAATTGGGCAATTGGCATTGACGGGTCTGCCTTGATGAGGTTAGGTTTGATGATCTGTCCGTATGTGTCTGCGCCGATGACCATGTCAATAGGCCTCGGCGTGAGAAAGTCGGGATCAGCCAGCATGAGGCCGTCGAGATGTGGCCACTCCTGACGAGGCGCTTCAACTAATGGCAGATTGGAGGTTAGTGCCTTGAGTACATGAGCTTGAACCTGTATCGTTGCCGAATCGTAATTCGAGCGCAGTGTGAGCAGTGCGATTCCTCTTGTCTGAATAGATCTGGCACCTCCAAGGCCTGTGATTGAAATGGATGATTGCTCACGTGGAATGTTGAGCTGGGTGATGAGCTCCTCCTTGACAAAGGTGAGCTCGGAGCCTGAGTCGATGAGAAGCCGAACTGGAGAGAATGATACTGGAGTGATGAGCTGTGCGTTGGCCGTGGCCAAGAGTGACATGGTTGAGAATGATGTGCGAACAGCTAGCGGGTAAAGTGGAAAACCCTTTGAGCGTGAGCTTTGAGACTGGTTTGTTGAGCTTGAGCGGGGTGCGACGACTGCACCAACTTCTCATTGAGCTGAGCTTTGAGATGTGGATTGAGCTGGAGCGGTGACTTGAGACGGCTGAGCTGTGGTTCCCTTCAAGTGCAGCATCGTGTGATGCCGAGCCCCACACGTCTTACACTTCAGGAGAGATTTGCACACCTCTGTACTGTGTCTGCCACAGCAATTTCGACACAGCTCGTACCGCGTGATGAACCTGCGCCTCGATTCCACCGACATGTCACGGAACTCCGGACACATCACCACGAAATGCGGTCCCTGGCAGCAATCGCACGGGTAACTGTTCGCTGAGATTGTAGGCGTTGAGCGTTTCTGTGTGTGTGTCGCTGCGTGAGAGGTGGCTGAGCGTTGAGATGGGCGACTGGGTGCAGCAGAGGGAGGTTGAGCCTTTTTTTGGTGAGCTTGTTTTTGAGCAGAGGCCTCCAGTTGCTCTAAAGCGACAATCTTATTGTCAATGAAAGCTTCCAACCGCTCGTAACTTGGGTACTCGTTGGCAGAGCCCACCGAGGTTTCCCACGCCTCTCGGGTGTGCTTGTCGAGACAGTTGGTGGCGAGATGCACTAGAAGACAGTTGTGCATATCCTCTGCAGCACCCAGCGCCTTGAGCGTTTTGTTAGCCTCGGTGATGGACGATTTCAGGTCATCCAGGGCTGTTGAGCTGCGAGTGGAAATATGGGGCAGGCTGAGCAGTTTGTTCAGCTGCTCCTGGATGAGAACACGCTTGTTTGAGAAGCGCTTGGTGAGGTATTCCCAGCAAGCTTGAAAGGATGCGCTTGTGAGAGGGTAGGCGTTGACGTGCCTTGCTGGCTCGCCTGTCACGCTGGATCGCAGATAATGTAATCTGTCGATCTCCATGAGTTGAGCATCGTGAATGATGAGCGAGGTGAAAAGTTCACTGTATGCAGGCCAGTCTACGTAGCTGCCTGAGAAGGTCGGCAGTGCAATCTCGGGCAGCTTCGACGCTCGCGATGATGGTGCGGGTGAGACGACGTTCTTGGAGTGAGCGATGGCCTCCACGTCTTCACGAAGACGGTTGAGCCTGAGCTTGATCTTGAGGTGGAGTTGCCTTTCCTTGTTTACCAAGTCCGACGTGAAATATTCGTGGTCGAGGCACTTCACTGGCCAGGTGATCTCAAAGTAGGCGTGTTCCCTAATGAAGGCCTGGTGCAGGTCTTCCACATGTGAGCCGAGCAGCCGCACCTCATCGAGAGATGTCGTGTGAGCGAGCGTGGGAATTTGAGCTTGAAAATCACCAAGAGATTCAAAACGACCCACCTGAGTTCTCGCCTTGATAATGAGCTCTGCTGGGATTGATGACGGCGATGTGGCCCTCGTTTCCCTCGACTGTTTCACGGCGGCCGTTGCTGAAGTTCCTGGCACTTCGTCAGGAATGGTGAGCGTGAGCACCGACGGCGTGGGCGTCGTTGGCCTCGACGACGCCGATGAGGTGGTAGATTTATCTGCCATCTCTGAGCGTTGTTTGATGTGCAGGTGAGCGGGTGAGCTTGAGCACGATCACTGCACTTTGAAGCACTTCACAATCCGGCTCGAAGGACCAAAATGTTCGCGAATAGATGTTAGTTCGCGTGCCGGGATTTTAGGTTAGGTTGGTGGAGTCGATTCAAAGCACGGTGACTGTTAAAATATAGTGCGTCGTTTATTAAAATACAAGGATGAGCGACGATGAGCTTGATACCGATGTGGTGAGCGTGAGAAAAGCTGAGAAAATGCGCGTTTGTACAGAACAATGAGCATGTGCGCGATGCTTCCGATTCTAAGTACGTTACGAACAAGAGAGCCGAGTGGCCCGAAGCTAGCTTCCGCCTTGGTGTCTTCCAGAAGCTTCTCGAAAACGCGCCAAGCGGAAGCGAGCTTTGATTGGGTGATCGCGCGGACGACTGGTCCGATTGGGTGATAGCACCGGCGGCCAGATCTGATTCGGTGATCGATTGTAGATCTGCCGTCGTGCTCCGCTGCCCGTGAGGTGCTGCGGTGAGATGATAGCGGTGGAGAGAGGAACTACTGCTCGAATCGCAAACACACGTCCTATTCGGATTTCGTCAGTGGTAAATATTGCAAGGCAAAAGAAACGCGATCTTCACGCTGGTATATATATATATGTAAAAGAAATACGATAGAGGTTATGTAGGATTAACGTACTCCTTTTAAAACTCACTTTGAATCGGATAGGTATTGCGCATGTCTGTGGAACAAGACGACGGACTGACACAGCTGATAAGAGAGCGGGGAGGGTGGCGCCGACGAATCCGGAGATCCGTGGTTGGACAGGGGCGCGGACACCTCCGACGCCCCTGGGGTCAGCGACGAGGAGCTCGCTTCCGCTGTGGCGCGCATGCGCAAGAGGAACGCGACTCCGGGTCCCGACGGTGTGCCCGGGCGAGTGTGGGCCTGCGCTTTGAGCGCCCTAGGAGCCGGTCTCAAGCGGTTGTTCGATGCCGTCTTGAAGACCGGCAGATACCCCCCAGCCTGGAAGGAGGCGAGGCTGGTTCTCCTCCGGAAGCCGGGTAGACCCGCGGAGTCACCCTCGGCGTATCGGCCGATTTGCCTCCTGGACGAGGCGGGCAAGCTACTCGAGAGAGTAATAGCTGCCCGCCTGTGCGAGCACCTGGAGGCCGTGGGCCCGGACCTGTCCGACCGCCAATACGGCTTCAGGCGGCAGCGATCGACCATCGACGCCATCCAGATGGTACGATCGCTGTCGCGCCGGGCGGTCGAAGGGGGCGGTGTGGGCGTGGCGGTGTCACTGGATATCGCCAACGCCTTTAACACCGTCTCCTGGGCGGCGATCGAGCGGGCGTTGTTGTATCACAACGTCCCGCTCTACCTTCGCCGCCTGGTCTGGGACCTTCTCCACGGCCGTGTGGTCTCGTACGTCGGCCGGGAGGGCGACGGGGTGACATATGTGTACCGCGGGGTCCCGCAGGGGTCCTCGCCTACGACGCGGTACTGCGGGTCGTGATGCCATCGCTGGGGTGGTGGCCACCGGGCAAAATTGGAGGGAGGCGATCAGCCTCGCCGAGGAAGCGCTGCGACGCGTAATAGCCTCGATCGGGACGCTCTGTCTGTGAGTCGCCTTGGAGAAACCCGAGGCGATGTGGCTCGCGGACAGGGTTGGGAGCTGTGTCCCCAACGGAGCGTCCCTGAGGATCGGAGACGCCTGCATCAGGGTCGGCCGAGAGATGAAGTATCTCGGTCTGACCCTGGACACCTACTGGCGATTCACGCGCCACTTCAAAGCCCTCGCCCCCAGGTTGGAGAAGCAGGTATTCGCCTTCGGGCGAATCATGCCCAACCTGGGTGGACCACACGAGGGGGTTCGGCGGCTATATGTGACGGTCGTCCGGTCCATGGCGCTGTACGGCGCGCTTATATGGGCCGGCGACCTGGAGGACTGCCGCGTCGGACGTGAGCTCTTGGCAAGGGTCCACCGCCAGGCGGTCCTGCGATCCGTGCGAGCGTATCGCACGGTGTCACACGCCGAACTGTCCGCTTTGGCTGGGTCCCCCCATTCCACCTGCTCGCGGAGATGGAGGCGGAAGTTTATTCCGCCGTCCGTGATCTCCGTGACGCTAGGGGCCCGAATGCCGGCGGACATGAAGTGGTGCGGGGCCAGGCCCGGCAACGCATGGTGGCCAAATGGCACCAGTGGTTGGCCCTCCCGAAACATCGGGAGGGTCGCGTTGTCGGGGCGATTCTGCCCATTCTGGACGAATGGGTGGGGCGCGGGTATGGCAGGCTGACCTTCCGCCTGACGCAGGTCATAACAGGTGTCGGTTGCTTCGGCACATACCTGCGTCGCATAGGGCGGGAGGAGTCGTCGCAGTGCTTCAGCTGCGACTCGGGCGACGAGGACACGGCCGACCACGCCCTGGCTAGATGCCGGGAGTGGGTGGACGATCGGCGTGTCCTCGAGGCGCAGCTCGGCCCCGATCTCTCGTTGCCGACGGTCGTGCGTCGGATGGCGGGAGACCGGGAGTGTTGGAGGGCCGTCTCCGCTTTTGCGGAGGCGGTGATGGAAGAGAAGGAGGAGGCCGAGCGGGACCGGATCCGCACCGGGCATCCGTCCCGTCTCGGCGCTCCTAGGAGGAGGGGGCGGAGGAGATGACCCGGAGCCGGGGGAGGTAGGGCAGCGACGTAGCCTCGCGCTTCGCCCCCGCTCCCCGTCGGCATTACTCCGGGTCGGAGGGGCCCTTGTCAGGGCCGCCTCGGGGTGGAGTGGCGTGGCCACTAGTTGCCGTCGGCGTCGCGTAGTGGCAGGGCGCGACGCGCGACGGCGGAGTTTCGATCTGGGGGGTCCTCGTGTCAGAGGGTCCCCCCGGGGAGCAGCCGACCATCCGCTGCTCCTCCGGTAGGCGGTCGAACAGTTAATGTTCGACCGCGGAGGGGTCGCGGGGTGGGGGTGCCGGGGGGCACGCTCACCCCTCCACAACATCATGCGACCCCCCCCCCCCCCCCCAAAAGTGGCGACGCGGACGCGTGGTCCGTCTCGCGTCGCCGGAGTTTTGGGAAGACCCCGCGCATTGCCGCGCGGGGTTGTTAAGCGCGGAGTCCGCACTGCGCTGAGGGGGAGGTAGCGGATGAATCGCTAGTTTGCTCCTGCAAAAAGTCCTCCCCCTCGAGCGCGCGGCTCCGCGCCCGAGGTCGACCACCGTGGAGTTTTAGTGGGTGCAAGCCCCACATAACCCCGTTCCTCCCTCGGGGGGCGGGGTATCCGTTAGGGATTTCTCCACGTCAAAAAAAAAAAAAAAAAGAAGCTGATAAGAGAGAAAAGCCACGTGCATTATAGGATCTGGTAGATTAGTATTATTTGAATGTGTTGTCGCTCTCTTACTTATAAGTCTTTGTGGAATAATAGCTTTTAATGTCGTTTCTTGTGTTTACAGGTAAGCGTGTACAGTAGGTTAAGTTGTGATGTCCCACAATTTTTCGCGCGGTATTTTAACACCACTTCCTCACAAATCCATCCACAACTCCATCAAAAACCCTCATACTTAAGCCTTACCCCTTTTTCAAACCCAACTGACCGTTTGGACGATGCACCTTAGCGGTCCCCATCTCGAAACGGTCAATCCAGAAATCCCCTCCCCCTCTTCGGCCTACGAGGCACGATTTCCCCTATCTTTAAATCTAAACGAATCCCTCGTCCCAAAACCTCACGAATTCGAGACCACGTCTCACCCCCCCTCTCCGACCATCGATTCTAATCCAATCATACCCCTTTTCCCGTTAAAATACTCCAAAACCGATGGGTTGAGTATTCCGCTTCAAAGCCCCATGTAAAAACCCCGGAAATGTTAATGCGACGTATATTTACCTTCGTGATCAACACGTGATAATTACTGCGACGCATATTTGGCGTACGTGCCATGGTGCACACCGCGCATACCCTTCATCCATTACCAGTACAAGACAAGGCCACATAAAACCCCTAAACACTGAATCTATTAATAAGTTATTGCGACGCATCTTCAAAGATAGGTCAAGGTGCAAACCGCGCATACTCTTCACCCCTAACAATCCCGACAATAGTATAAATACAAGGCCCCAAAAGGCCAGCGCGCTCTTCTACGGAAACCACTCCCACGAAGTGTTACGTTGCTTTTTGACATTTTATACAGTGTTAGCTTACTGCATCGTTAAACTCAGTGCTCTACGGCAATTACTGTAAGCACCTATTATTATTTAACCTTCCGGTACTCGCGCGTGTGCACGGGGTGCACGGAGGTCAGTTTTTGGCTGAAAAAACCGTATTACCGTGATCTATTCTACCCAGCACCCCTATGTATTCTTCCAGCGGACATTTTTGCATAATGCTACGTACTTGTCAGGTTCAAATTGAGTTTGGAACTGTTTCTGATTGGATGAAAATGATAGTATGCCGCGTATCTTGCCAGCGACCGCGCCCGTGTACTCACAAGTTTTCCAGTTATCCGCCTCCGATTGCTTTGATTTTTGGATATGTTTTAGAGGACCGAAAAATAACATATACGTGTTTTTTATTTTGGCCTGTTTGCGTGTTTAGGGGGTGAAACCACCCCTCAATGGTTTTCCAGGTATCCGCCTCCGATTGCTTTGATTTTTGCATATGTTTTAGATGGCCGAAAAATAACATATACGTGTATTTTTATTTTGGCCTGTTTGCCTATTTAGGGGCTGCAACCACCCCTCAAAGGTTTTCAGGTGTTCGCCTCCGATTGTACTGGTTTTTGGATATGTTTTATGGAATCGAAAAATAAGATACACGTGTTTCTTTATAGCGGCCCGTTTTCATATTTAGGGGGTGAAACCACCCCTCAAAATTCATAAGGGGTACAAAATTTTGTTGAGTCAAATTTCATATGGAAAAACATATCCAACAACCAAAGCAATCGGAGATGATCACCTGAAAATTTTATACCTTGGGGGAAGCTTTCACCCCCTAAACATGCAAACAGGCCTAAATAAAAAACACGTGTTTCTTATTTTTCGGTCCTCTAAAGCATATCCAAAAACCAGAACAATCGGAGGCGAACACATGAAAATATTTGAGGGGTGGTTTCACCCCCTAAACATGTAAACAGGCCTAAATAAAAAACCACGTATATCTTATTTTTCGGTCCTCTAAAACCTATCCAAAAACCAGAACAATCGGGGGCGAAAACCTGAAAACTTTTGAGGGGTGGTTTCACCCCCTAAACATGTAAACAGGCCTAAATAAAATCCACGTATATCTTATTTTTCGGCCCTCTAAAACATATCCAAAAATCAAAGCAATCGGAGGCGGATACCTGGAAAACCATTGAGGGGTGGTTTCACCCCCTAAACACGCAAACAGGCCAAAATAAAAAAACACGTATAAGTTATTTTTCGGCCCTCTAAAACATATCCAAAAATCAAAGCAATCGGAGGCGGATAACTGGAAAACTTGTGAGTACACGGGCGCGGTCGCTGGCAAGATACGCGGCATACTATCATTTTCATCCAATCAGAAACAGTTCCAAACTGAATTTGAACCTGACAAGTACGTAGCATTATGCAAAAATATCCGCTGGAAGAATACATAGGGGTGCTGGGTAGAATAGATCACGGTAAAACGGTTTTTTCAGCCAAAAACTGACCTCCGTGCACTCCGTGCACACGCGCGAGTACCGGAAGGTTAATAAACCGCTTTTCTTTAAACACGCTCCGAGATATTGTGCCTATCCTCTGCCTACGAAGGCTCCAAATAAAAACAGACTCCTGCATCAGCTGATTCTGGTTCGCGAACGCGAGAGTTCATGCAGTGTTTACAAACGTACTTTTGCATAGCCCGCGTACAGCCATAAGTCTAGACACATTTCTAAGAAATATTACGTGTAACTTCTTTCACCTATGCAACGGTAAATCCAATTAGTGAAACCAAAACAAAATGCTCTAACGGGTGTCACCACAGGGATCATAAATATCTAAACCTTCCCTGGTCGTTCAGTGCTACGAATCTGGCATTCCCGCCTGAATCCTACACCCCTTAGTGCTACGAATCACGTATTCGCGCCTAAATTCCGACTCCCCCTCACAGCCACGAATCACGTATTCGCGCCTAGAACCCAAACCAATTTAGTGCTACGAATCACGTATTCGCGCCTAAATTCCTCCTACCTCAGAACTACGAATCTAGCATTCGCACCCGAATCCTCCTTGCCTCGGAGCTACGAATCTGGCATTCGCGCCCGAAAATCCTTCTTACCTCGGAGCTACGAATCTGGCATTCGCGCCCGAAAATCCTATTCATCTTCAGAGCTACGAATCTGGCATTCCCGCCTGAATCCTCCTTACCTCGGAGCTACGAATCTGGCATTCGCGCCTAAATCCTCCTTACCTCGGAGCTATGAATCTGGCATTCGCGCCCGAAAATCCTCCTTACCTCGGAGCTACGAATCAGGCATTCGCGCCCGAAGATCCTACTCTCCGCAGTGCCACGAATCTGGCATTCGCGCCTGCATTCCCTTCGAATAAAACCCCCATATGTCATTGTCCCCAAAGACCTTCACCCGGGACGTGACAAAGTTAAACAAAATAATTGTAAATAATTGTAAATAATAAATATCTTGTGTTTACAGTGAAACTCAGTTTGGTTATTATTTCCTCAAGATAAATTAAAGGAGAAAGGATAAACACATTATAAAACGACATTTTGTCAGCTATTTGGAAACAACAATGGAAAAATTATGTTTTAATTTTACGATAAAGGCGAAACCAGACGACCCAAAAACAAACATATATGCCATAACCTCCATTTCTACTCCTACTAAGCAAACTTATATCATACCAGAAGAACTACAACCTTTAAATCTACACAAAGAAATACTAAAATGTGAAATTATTAATAAAGTGAAAACATCTTTAAAAAAAAGACATGAGAAAAGGGAAGTTTGGATTACCTTAACAAATGAATTAAAGAAAACCTACATTGATGAAGGTAATATTCAATTTGATGGATTTTTGCTAGAGAAAGCTGAAGAGAAAATTTTCAGGAAAAATTTCAAATGTTCATCAATGGCTAAATAATTTTGAAAGTGAACGCAACAGATTAGAAATAATTACAGATACGGATAAAATTGAAATGTTCAAATTACTGATGGAAGAGTCTGCTATGGATTGGTACAATTCTATGATAATTAAAAACTCAATAAATTCTGAATGGAGCATCTGGAAAAATAGTTTGTGTGAAACATTTTCAAATAAAGGATGGTCACCAGTCAGATACGCATTTAACTACAGATATAAACAAGGATCAATACTGGAGTACGCTATGAAAAAAAAAGATTATTGTTTGAAATAAATAAATCTATAGATACACAAACATTTATTAACCTCATTGCCACAGGATTACCAAACTTTATAACAGACAAGATAGATAGAGAAAAATTAAACACAACAAATGGTCTATTCAACAACATCAGAGGTCTTGAACATTTAATAAAAAAAAACAAATTCAAAAGAAAAATATGACAACAATACGACTTTTAAAAATAATTACAAAGACAACAAATCACCATGCACAATATGCAAAAAAGAAAACAAAGGTATAAGATTTCACCCTGAATCTGCATGCTGGTTTAAAAACAAACAAGAAGATAAACGAAAAAATACTCAGGAAGAAATAAATAATAATTTAATTGAAACAGAATTTGAAAACATAGATCCAAAAAACTAATTTTACCACCATTAATTAAAATACCAGTAACAATCAATGATAAATTAGAAATACAAGGAATACACGATCCTGGTGCAAACATTTTGTTTGGACAAAAACGTGGAGCACCTCCGTTCTTGCTTAACGCGCGAGAAAGTTGACTCACGCGATGCCAAACACTTAAACGTTATTTGTATTTCTAATGTAAAGTATGGCTTCGCAATAAACGAGCACGTTTATCACGAGCTAACAGTTTTATTCTAACTACTAAAGTCACACACTTATTTTATTATAACGCGCAAATACAACTGCGCGAGTACGCTGAGTAAAATGGCCGAGAGAGGCTCTTTCTGTGGAAACGTAGAAGCCAGAAACACGGACGTGTTTATCGGCACGCGACTCACAGGCGAGAGAGAGAGTGCGATCGCAGAAACGGCACGGGCCGGGCCACCGATTCGGGCACCGACACCTAGCCAATCAGCATGGCCCACGTCTGTGCCGCGAGACAATGCTAATTAGGCGGGAGAGACAATAGTTAATTAGTCCAGACGCCAGCCCCGAAATGGCTCGACCAGGCATCACCGCGAGCATCCAGCCGCCGCATCGGTAACGAGAGCGCGTTCAAAAGATGGCCCGACCGATCTCATCACCGCGATCTGGTCGCGTTAGTCGCTTTAAAGAGCGCGCGGCTTCGGAAGCGAAGCCGCGCCGACTTGGCCTGTGGCCGTTTGGGCCAATCCCAAACACATTTCAATAGTCAATTCAAGATTATTACACTGAAAAAATAGACCAAACAATTATCATAGTAAAGTGAAGACGATTGATGGTGGGAGAAAAACTCTGGGTATGGTATCGTTGAAAATAAAAATTTTTAATATAGAAGAAACAATGAAGGTATTTGTAATAGAAGAAAAAAATTTTGATCATGAGTTTTTAATCGGATTAGACTGTGTAAAAAAATTCCGGTTAATACAGAATGAAGAATTAGAGATTAGTCAGAAAATGAAGCCACAAAAGGATGTTGCTGCAAAAGGGGAAATAAAAATTCCTAATTGTACAGGTAAGATGCCTCAAAGCAATAATGAAATTGAAAATAAAAAAATATAAAAATCCTAAGGGATCATAATATAAGCAAAAAAATTTAAATAAATTTCAACGAGCATATAAGACCACAAGATTTTAGTATCAGGGTAACTAACCTAAATTTAGAACAATGATCTGAAATTAATGAACTAATAGAAGAATACAAACACATTTTTGCGACAGATAAATATGACGTTGGAACGGTAAAAGACTACGAAGCTCGCATCGACTTAGTAATTGATAAATATTGCTGCAAAAGGCCATATAGATGCACAATCGAAGATAAAAGAGAAATAGAATTACAAGTATCAAAATTATTAGAAAAAAAATTAATAGAAGAGTCTTATAGTCCGTTTGCGGCTCCAGTGACACTAGCTTTCAAAAACGAAGAAGGAAAAAAATCAAGGTTATGCATAGATTTTCGCGACCTTGAATAAAATAGTAGTCCCACAGTCACAGCCTTTCCCTATGATTGAGGACCTGATGGTGAAAACAAGAGGATGTAGATATTTCACTACATTAGACATAAATTCAGCATTCTGGTCAATACCACTCCGGATTGAAAATAGAAGGAAAACGGCGTTTGTGACACAAGAGGGACATTACCAATGGACTTGCCTACCATTTGGTTTGAAGACATCACCTGCGATTTTCCAAAGAATATTGAGCAGTATCATTAGGAAATATAAACTGAATGGATTCGCAGTAAATTATGTGGATGATATACTAATATTCACAAAAACATTTGGAGAACACATTATGCATCTAAAACAATTATTAGATGCAATATCACGCGAAGGATTCAGATTAAAACTATCGAAATGCACCTTTGCACAAAATTCAGTTAAATACTTGGGTCATATTATTAAGCATGACTCATTGTTAGTATTAATAATTTACAATAATTCCCTTACAATCTAAAATACATAAACATATACATATACGTATTAGAAACGCAGTCAAATTTATTCTACATATATTTAATTCTAATATCATACGTAGCATATGCACACGCAGACATACACACATTCACGAACGTACGCACAAGAAAGAAAGAAAAAGATTAATGCAATTTATACATATGTATTCAGTTTAGCAACACCAATTCGGGGCGCAGCGCCAAGTATTTTGAATAAAATATTTATTCGTATAAAAATATTTATTTGTATAAAAATATATCTGCTTAATATTATTTAATACATTTTTTTCTTTGTATAAATAGCCATTGTTATAATTGGCGCAATTTTTGTATATCATTAATTTTGTAAAGCTATTAATGTACGACAATGTTTTTAAATGGGATTCTTTTTGATAAGTTAATTCAAATGTCCGCGATATGAGTAATGGAATGTATGAACACAGCATTTTAGCTGTGTCTATGTAGTTGTGTCATCTTAAGGGCTGTTGGAAAGCACCTTTATGTACTTGCAGCTCATTTTGATTTCACATCTTTTTTTTTATATCATCATTATTATTCACATCTTTTTTTTATATTGTCATTATCATTATTAGTATCTTCTAGTTTTTGTGATTTATTTGATTTCACTTTGATCTCACATCTTTTTTTTATATTGTCATTATTATTATCTTCTATTTTTTTTTATGATTTATTTGATTTCATGTACTTGGCGTAATTTTTTTACTTTTTTTAAATTTTTTAATAGGGATCTGACTTCTTTTTACAAAGATAATTTGCATAGGGAATGACTGCAGATAATGTTTAATATTATATTATTATCTTCTATTTTTTGTGATTTGTATTATCATCCAAACTACGCACGCCTGCAAAGCTTCAAGACAATTGGATTGGTGGAATTGGTTTAAATTTGAATTTTCAGATATGAAGCAAGCATAAGAGAAAGAAACAGAGGATCGAAGCTGAATAAAATCGTTTAATTAATATAATAATAATAATAATAATACTATGTTCCAAAAAAAAATTTCTCTGACGTAGATCACACTGCATCATCTTCTGCTTCGATTATCTGTAAATATATAAAATTAACATTTTAGTTATTTCAGTTACAACTTAACGTAGAACTTATATAGAAATAGAGTGGCATTTTGCTTTAGTAAGTGTAGAGGCTACAAAATGTGTCCGAAGGAGGTGAGAGCGTATGGCAGAAAGTCTTGTTATAGGAAATTTAAATGCCAATAATAATAATTCAGCGAAAATGAGCGAAGACATCCAATATTTTTAACACACAATTTATTGGTTTTGGAATAAAATTAATTTAGTATGTTTAATGGTGAATTGAAATCAACAAATTTTTGTCGATTTACCTTATTTGACCAATTTCCAGAAACTTGTGCGAAACAAGATGCTCTGTCTATCTAATAACCTTCTCCAGACAACCTCCAAGCCTGTGCATCCCCTTTATTTCTATCCAAGCCTGTGCGACCCCCGTCATTTTTATCCAAGTCCTGTGCGTCCCCTTCATTTCTATAAGCTTTACATAAAAACTCTAAATTGCTGCTATAAAAATATCTGGCAATTTAAATGCAATACAATATGTTACAATATATTATTTTGTGCATGCATGGTACACATTTCTAGAAACTTATGCGAAAGAAGATGCTTCTCTGTCGAAGATTCTCCGGACAACCTCCATGTCTGTGCGTCCCCTTCGTTTGTATTCTGCAAGCTCTAAATGAAAAGTTGTTCAAAATTGTAATAATGTTTCGCTCCATCTCAGAATGAGCATGTGCGAGTGCCGGCAAACACGACCTCTCTTTCGTCTTCGTTCTGTCTCCGTCTCGTTGGCTCTTAGCCTCTTCTTCTCTCCCGGTGTCGATCTTTGTACCTTGAACCACCTCTCTCCTCTGATTACTGCGATGTTCGTCTCTGTCCTACCTCTATCCCGACCTCTCTCCTCTCTCGACCTCTTTACCTGTCTATTGTCTTCTCCAGTCAGTCGCTAATTACCAACCGGCATTGGCGAACGGAAATAAACGATCTCTCATCCTCAACGAAAATCCATCTCAGTTCATTTCGAAAAGTTCTAGTACAATCTCAAACATTTTGGTCCTTCGAGCCGGATTATCTCGCTAAATTCAGTTCAATCTCGCTAGAGTGAAAAGTGATTCGCGCAATCAGGAAGAGTTAGGCCTCGTGTGAAAACGCTCTGACTCTCGGGATGGCGACTTTCGACGCCTGCGTGGAGAATCAACGCGACTTGCACGGACTCATCGCGAGAACAGTCGAAAATTTGCGCAAAATCGGTGCTGAAAAGAAGACGCAATATGCGATCGAAACACGCATCAAGACCCTCGACAAAAACTGGGCGAAGTTCGAGCACAATCACGATAAACTCGCGAGTGCTCGGGCCGAATCATCTAAGAAACACGCGTATTTCGAAGATGATCTTTATGCTGTTTGCGAAGAAGCTTGCATTGATCAAATGGCAACCCTGCTCCAAGAGCTCGAAAAGATAACAGGTAAAAACCCATCGAGTCGCGCAGATGCTGCGCCGTCGTCGGAGCTCACTCAAGCGCTGCCTAAAATCAATTTACCGCGATTTTCGGGAGCGTACCAGGAATGGATTCCTTTCCGCGATATGTTTAAAGCTTTAATTAGCAAGAGCAAAACTCTCACCGATGTGGAACGTCACCACTATTTACGCACGCATGTTTCGGGAGAGGCCGCTCAGTTAATTTCGAACATAGCGGTCACCGGGGATCATTTCGAATCAGCGTGGCACACGCTGGTAGACCGTTATGAAAACAAACGCATGTTAGTCACTGCGTATCTTGACAAGATCTTCACTCAAAAAGCGATGACGCGCGAGTCCGCTACGGAATTGAAGTCACTGTACGCGAATATTAAACAAGCGCTCGGAGCGCTGAAATCATTACAAGCGCCGATCGAACATTGGGATTGGATCATTAATTACCAGATCCTCCGGTTGTTCGATCAGGAAACGCATCGTGCCTGGACTCAACACATAGGTCGAACCACGACGCCCGCGAGTTTTCCCGAACTCGCTGAGTTTATAAACGGCCAGATCAGCTCCCTCGAAGAACAAGAGGCACGCGTTGGCAGGAACAAACAGCGTCAAACCGATATTGCGAAGCCCGCAAACAAGCGCGTCGCAATCAAATCGCACGCAGCGGTGTCCTCTAATCTCAAGTGCGCATTGTGCAGTGAGAATCACTATGTATCGGCGTGTTCGGACTATCGGGGAAAAACCGGGGACGAACGTCGGGAGTTCATCGAGAAAACTCAGCTGTGTTATAACTGTCTCGGTTATCATCGGGTCAGTGCGTGTCGTACAACGAAACGGTGCTATACGTGCGGGAAACAACATCATACCACGATCCACGGGGCATCGGAATCAAAAGGAGGCGCTCCTTCAACGATTGCCACGGCAAGCGTGTTGGGAGGACCCAGCGAATCGGACGAGTCTCAACCAGCATCGATGCTCCATGCGTCGCCCGAAGACAGCCAGCCAATTGTCGATAACATCGCAGCTCCGCGACGATCTCAGCTGGCGACGGCCATTGTCAACATCATCGGGCAACATCATCGGGCAACATCGGGAGCCGTACGTCGCTCGTGTTTTGCTCGACTCCGGATCCGAACTGTCGTTTGTTCGCGAATCGGTCGTCCAATCGCTACGCTTGATTCGACAACGCGCCGCGGTTCCGCTGGTTGGAATCGGAGGACAACGAAGTCCAACCACCAAAGGGGTCGTCGAACTCACGATACAGTCGCGGGTCGATCCAAGCTTCGTGTGTCCTATCATCGCGTTGATACTTCCACAACTCACGGGAACAATTCCGGTCACTCTACTTCCCGAGTGCAACTGGAAACACCTGCACGGCCTCGCCTTAGCCGATCCGGACTACGCTAAGCCAGGAAGGATCGACATCATCATCGGCTCCGATTATTACGGAGATATTCTTCGCTACGGCCTCCGATTAGGGCCTCCTCAATCTCCTATCGCTCAAGAAACGGCGTTCGGATGGACAATTTCCGGACCCGTTGCCTCGCCACCAACTCAGCGGAGCTACCACGTCTTCACGACCAGCTGCGAGGAAGGTGACCTCAACACTCTTCTCGAACGCTTCTGGGAATTGGAGGAAGTCCCGCGGCTCCCAACTCCAAAATTAACGAAGGATGAACAACTGTGCGAGCAGCAGTTCATCTCTACGCATACACGAAATGACCAAGGGAAGTATATGGTCCGTCTTCCGTTCAAATCGCGACCTACTCGGCTCGGAAACTCTCGCGCGGCAGCGGAACGTGCACTCCTCCAAGTTCATCGCCGCGCTCGTTCAGACTCTACCTTCAAAGAACTTTATTTCACGTTCCTCGAAGACTATCAAGCACTGGGCCACATGAGTCCAGTCTCGAACCCACTCCGCGAGCCAGCAGTCGCGTACTATCTGCCGCATCACGGGGTCATGCGCGACTCCAGTACGACCACGCGTCTTCGTGTCGTGTTTAATGGATCAAAAAAGACTGATCTCGGAGTTTCGTTAAACCAATATTTATTGCCAGGTCCGAAACTTCAAATCGATCTCGTCGACGTGCTTCTTCGGTGGCGGAGGTACCCCGTCGTCTTCTGTGCCGATCTAGAAAAGATGTATCGTCAGATTCTGGTCCATCCAAGCGATTGGGATTATCAACGGATCGTGTGGAGCGCAACCGCGGACGATCCACCCACGCCGTATCATCTAAAGACAGTAACGTATGGACTTACCTCAGCGCCGTATCTCGCGCTTCGCGTTCTCCGTCAACTCGCAATCGACGACGGAGATCGGTATCCGCTCGCCGCCGACATTCTTCGTTCCGAAATATACGTGGACGACATTCTCTCGGGCGCGTACACTCAGGAGGATGCGATGCGAAAGATCGCGCAGCTCGACCAGATTCTTATGGCGGGCGGATTCCGCGCACGTAAATGGGCTTCAGCAATTCCGGAAATTCTCCACGGTATCGAAGCCGAGCGCAAGGAAGCCCTTAGCGCTCGAACAATTGAAGACACTCCAATTCACAAGGCCCTTGGACTCTCTTGGCGACGGGCCGATGACCGGTTCGTCTTCTCGGTGGAACTCGGCGAACCACCCACACACTGGACAAAAAGAAATCTACTCTCAGTCATCGCACGACTGTTCGATCCGCTCGGGTGGATCGCCCCGATTGTAATCGTGGCAAAAATAATTTTCCAGGACCTTTGAAATCTAATTCCAGGGCCGTGGGATCTCGATATGGCCCCACTGCATCTTTGGACGGATTCGGCGGTCACTCTCGTCTGGGTGCAGGGGCACTCTTCACGCTGGAAAGACTTCGTAGGCAACCGAGTCGCTCTTATTCAGGACATGTTGCCGCGAGGTCACTGGCACCACATCCCAGGAGAGCAGAATCCCGCAGATATTGCATCCCGAGGAATCTCGCCCAAACTCCTGCAATCATTATTATTATTATTATTATTATTATTATTATTAACGGGCAAAAAAAACCCTTTAGAGTACATAGTATTACAGAATAAGTACAATGAAATAAACATTCTACACGCCACGATAAACACTAAACGCCGCAACGCAGTTGACAGGTTAAGCGGAAAGTCGATTAAGCAGCTGATTCCGAAACGAATCAAGTGATGCAGTGAATAAATCAATGTCCGCAAAACGCTGATTGACCTCCTCCATTGCGCGGTTTATGGGATCGGCTGTATAATGAAAATAATCTGGAACTTTCGGCTTAAAAAGGGGTCTCAGACGCAATAAACGTTCAGGGGCCTGAAAGTGTATTGATGCCACGAGATCATTACAGTTTATCTGTCCATGAATGATTCTATACAGAAACAATAGGTCAGTACATACACGACGGTTACTGAGAGTGATAAGCCTTGTTTTGAGCATGGCAGGACCATAGTCATGGTCATTGAACAGCATAGGACTACCTATTGCTCTCATTGCCATCCGGAGGAACTTATGCTGGACCCTTTCGATTAAACTGACATATATCTTGTGCTTTGGGTTCCAAATTATCGAGGCATATTCTAACTGGGGTCTGACCAGTGCTACATATAACAACTTCAGTGATTTCAATTACCTGAAGTGCTTTGCGAAACGAGCTATAAATCCTAAGGTTTTCATCGCTTTGCAAGTGATATTCCGGTAATGGTTACGAAAGTCTAGCCTAGTCGTGAACGTAACTCCAAGGTCACAGACTTCGTCCACATCATTCAATGGGGTACCGCATAGACTATATGGCGATACAATGACACTCCTTGCTCTATGGGTTCTCAACACCACACATTTAGCTGTATTTAGCCGCATCTTATTGACGGTACACCACTGCTCGAATCTAACGAGGTCATCCTGCATCTTACTAGAGTCGAGTGCACTGCGAATGGTACGAAATATCTTCAAATCATCGGCATACATAAGAAATTTACAGTCCTGGAATACATCCTTCAGGTCATTGATAAAAATGAGGAACAGAAGGGGACCAAGGTGCGATCCTTGAGGGACGCCAGAGCTCACCTTAACAGGAGCTGATAGTTGGTCAAACACTTTAACTACTTGCACCCGGTCACCCAAATAGCTACCGACCCATGACAGGAACGACCCACTAATACCAATCGAAGATAATTTCTGAAGTAAAATATCATGGTCAACCGTATCAAAGGCCTTCCGGAAGTCTGTGTATACAGTATCAACCTGGAGACCGGCATCGAGGGCCGCTGAGACATAGCAGTGGTATACCGCCAGATTAGTCGCCGTCGATCGTTCGGGAACGAATCCATGCTGTTCATTACAGATGACATTTGTGAGAAGAGGCGTTACGGTCTCTGTTACAATCATGCTCGTCCTGGTGGCAAGGGCCACCGTGGCTCCGACTACCATCAACTTTCTGGCCACACAGCGCAACGCCAGATCTAAAGCCTACTGACGACCTTGAAACCAGGGCTCACGTTGTGAACACCGTCACCGCCGAACAACGGAGCACCGCATGGGAGGTAATCGATAGATTTTCTCACCTTCAATTTTATTCAATTTAGTTGAAACTAACTTGATTTTATCTGATTATGCAAACAAAAAAATTATATTTGAAAGAGTCAAATTTTGAGAAATTTGGAAGATAGGGTACTTACCGATTTTAGTCGAATTCTCAAAAACTTTTATTTGTAGAATTAAAATTTTCTTCAATTTAGTTGAAATTAACTTGATTTTATCTGATTATGCAAACAAAAAAATTATATTTGTAACACTCAAATTTTGGGAAATTTGGAAGATAGGGTACTTGCCGATTTTAGTCGAATTCTCAAAAAATTTTATTTGTAGAATTAAAATTTTATTCAATTTAGTTGAAATTAACTTGATTTTATCTGATTATGCAAACAAAAAAATTATATTTGAAAGAGTCAAATTTTGAGAAATTCGGAAGATAGTGTACTTACCGATTTTAGTCGAATTCTCAAAAAATTTTATTTGTAGAATTAAAATTTTATTCAATTCAGTTGAAATTAACTTGATTTTATCTGATTATGCAAACAAAAAAATTATATTTGAAAGAGTCAAATTTTCGGAAATTTGGAAGATAGGGAACTTACCGATTTTAATCGAATTCTCAAAAAATGTTATTTGTAGAATTAAAATTTTATTCAATTTAGTTGAAAATAACTTGATTTTATCTGATTATGCAAACAAAAAAATTATATTTGAAAGAGTCAAATTTTGAGAAATTTGGAAGATAGTGTACTTGCCGATTTTAGTCGAATTCTCAAAAATTTTTATTGGTAGAATTAAAATTTTATTCAATTTAGTTGAAACTAACTTGATTTTATCTGATTATGCAAACATAAAAATTATATTTGGAACAGTCAAATTTTGGGAAATTTGGAAGATAGGGTACTTACCGATTTTGGTCGAATTCTCAAAAAATTTTATTTGTAGAATTAAAATTTTATTCAATATAGATGAAACTGACTTGATTTTATCTGATTATGCAAACAAAATAATTATATTTGGAACTGTCAAATTTTGAGAAATTCGGAAGATAGGGTAATTACCGATTTTAGTCGAATTCTCAAAAAAATTTATTTGTAGATTTAAAATTTTATTCAATTTAGTTGAAACTAACTTGATTTTATCTGATTATGCAAACAAAAAAATTATATTTGAAAGAGTCAAATTTTGAGAAATTCGGAAGATAGTGTACTTGCCGATTTTAGTCGAATTCTCTGTGACGTCCCACTATTTTTCGCGCGGTATTTTAACACCACTTCCTCACAAATCCATCCACAATCTACCAAAAAACCTTCAATCTCGAGTCATACCTTACTCACTCACCCAACCGATCATTTGGACGATATACCTTAGTGGTCCCTATATCTAAACGGTCAATCCAGATTCCCAATCGCCGATCACCTTGATGTTGTACCTTAGCGGTCACCAACACAAGATGACCTTTACAAAACGCCACCTCGATGATGTATCTTAGAGATCCCCATCACGAGATGATCGTTACAAAACTCCTTCGCCTATTCGCCATATGAGGCACGAATCCTTCCCTTTAAAATGAATTCAAACAATTCCCTCGTTACAAAAACCCTCTTAAATCGAGACCACGTCTCAATCCCCTCTTTACGATTCACAGAGTCCAAGCCACTCTAACCCTTTTCCTATAAAATACCCGAAACCCATTCGACGAGTTGAGTATCTCCTTTCGCAGTCATAAGAACCCCAGAAATGTTACTGCGACGCAAATGTACAAACGTGATCAACACGTGATTATAATTACGACGCATTTGGCGTACGTGACATAAATACATCTATTAATAACCATACCGTTACAAAAACCCCCAAAATCTACTGCGTCTTGTTGCCGAAATCTGTCAAGGTCTTTACCGCGCGAACCCCCGCAGTACTCCTGAAAGGTCCTATAAATACGAAGGATCGAGAGCACAGAGCTCTCTTTTGTCAACAGACAGTTATCCTAGCGAGAAGTATCATTAAAACAAGTGTTAATTATTCTAATCAGTGAACCACGACAATCACTGTAAGTCCTCTTATATATATCATTATTATAGTGCATATCACCCCATACCATTTATTACCATTGTTTATCAACGCTTATACCTTACTTATTATATTCTTTCACTAATGCTTATAGCTTACTTATTATATTCTTTCACTAATGCTTATAACTTACTTATTATATTCTTTCATTAATGCTTATTGCTTATATATATATATCGTCATTTATGTTCATGATTCATATTATAAATGTTATGTGTGAATACGCAATCTTACCACGCTCAATAACCATAAACGAAGCAAATAAACCGCTTTGCTAAAATCTCGCTTTGAATTATTGTGTATGCCTCTCGAGTACGAAACTTCCTAGTCCAAACAGACGGCTGCAACAGCTGATCTCGCGTGGCGCTAACAGTGTTTACAAACGTACTTTTACATAGGCTGCGGATAGCCGTATGTCCAAGCGGATTTCGCGGAAACATTACGCATAACTTTTACGAGGATGCAACAGTAAATCCTATCATCGAACCAAATCAAAACAAGAGTGCTAACGGGTGTCCCTCAAGTACTAATTCGCTTTAAAACCTTTCCTGGTCGATTAGAGTGTCGGATTTTAGATTCGCGCTTGGCTTTCCCTCAAAACCTCCAGAGTGCTGGAATTTAGATTCACGCCTGGTCTTCCTTTCAAACCCACAGTGTGACGGATTTTAGATTCGCGCCTGGCCTTCCCTCAAAACCTTCAGAGTGCTGGATTTTAGATTCACGCCTGACCTTCCTCCAAAAACCCACAGTGTGACGGATTTTAGATTCGCGCGTGGCCTTCCCTCAAAACCCTCAGAGTGCTGGATTCAAGATTCGCGCCTGTCTTTTCCTTCCCCATAGTCATCGTTCCTAAAGACCTCACCCGGGACGTGACATCTCAAAAATTTTTATTGGTAGAATTAAAATTTTATTCAATTTAGTTGAAACTAACTTGATTTTATCTGATTATGCAAACAAAAAAATTATATTTGGAACAGTCAAATTTTGGGAAATTTGGAAGATAGGGTACTTACCGATTTTGGTCGAATTCTCAAACGATTTTATTTGTAGAATTAAAATTTTATTCAATTTAGATGAAACTAACTTGATTTTATCTGATTATGCAAACAAAAAAATTATATTTGGAACTGTCAAATTTTGAGAAATTCGGAAGATAGGGTACTTACCGATTTTAGTCGAATTCTCAAAAAAATTTATTTGTAGATTTAAAATTTTATTCAATTTAGTTGAAATTAACTTGATTTTATCTGATTATGCAAACAAAAAAATTATATTTGAAAGAGTCAAATTTTGAGAAATTTGGAAGATTGGGTACTTACCGATTTTAGTCGAATTTTCAAAAAATTTTATTTGTAGAATTAAAATTTTATTCAATTCAGGTGAAATTAACTTGATTCTATCTAATTATGCAAACAAAAAAATTATATTTGAAAGAGTCAAATTTTCGGAAATTTGGAAGATAGGGAACTTACCGATTTTAATCGAATTCTCAAAAAATTTAATTTGTAGAACTAAAATTTTATTCAATTTAGTTGAAACTAACTTGATTTTATGTGATTATGCAAACAAAAATATTATATTTGGAAGAGTCAAATTTTGGGAAATTTGGAAGATTGGGTACATACCGATTTTAGTCCTATTTTCAAATAATTTTATTTGTAGAATTAAAATTTTATTCAATTCAGTTTAAATTAACTTGATTTTATGTGATTATGCAAACAAAAATATTATATTTGTAAGAGTCAAATTTTGGGAAATTTGGAAGATAGGGTAGTTACCGATTTTAGTCGAATTCTAAAAAATTTTATTTGTAGAATTAAAATTTTATTCAATTTAGATGAAAATAACTTGATTTTATCTGATTATGCAAACAAAAAAATTATATTTGGAACTGTCCAATTTTGAGAAATTTGGAAGATAGGGTACTTACCGATTTTAGTCGAATTCTCAAAAAAATTTATTTGTAGATTTAAAATTTTATTCAATTTAGTTGAAGCTAACTTGATTTTATCTGATTACGCAAACAAAAAAATTATATTTGAAAGAGTCAAATTTTGAGAAATTTGGAAGATAGGGTACTAACCGATTTTAGTCGAATTCTCAAAAAATTTTAATTGTAGAATTAAAATTTTATTCAATTTAGTTGAAATTAACTTGATTCTATCTGATTATGCAAACAAAAAAATTATATTTGTAAGAGTCAAATTTTGGGAAATTTGGAAGATAGGGTACTTACCGATTTTAGTCGAATTCTCAAAAAATTTTATTTGTAGAATTAAAATTTTATTCAATTTAGTTGAAATTAACTTGATTCTATCTGATTATGCAAACAAAAAAATTATATTTGGAACTGTCAAATTTTGAGAAATTTGGAAGTTAGGGTACTTACCGATTTTAGTCGAATTCTCAAAAATTTTAATTGTAGATTTAAAATTTTATTCAATTTAGTTGAAATTAACTTGATTCTATCTGATTATGCAAACAAAAAAATTATATTTGTAAGAGTCAAATTTTGGGAAATTTGGAAGATAGGGTACTTACCGATTTTAGTCGAATTCTCAAAAAATTTTAATTGTGGAATTAAAATTTTATTCAATTTAGTTGAAATGAACTTGATTTTATCTGATTATGCAAACAAAAAAATTATATTTGGAACAGTCAAATTTTGGGAAATTTGGAAGATAGGGTACTTACCGATTTTAGTCGATTTCTCCAAAATTTTTATTTGTGGAATTAGAATTTTATTCAATTTAGTTGAAATTAACTTAATTTTATCTGATTATGCAAACAAAAAAATTATATTTGAAAGAGTCAAATTTTGAGAAATTTGGAAGATAGTGTACTCACCGATTTTAGTCGAATTCTCAAAAAATTTTATTTGTAGAATTATAATTTTATTCAATTTAGTGGAAATTAACTTGATTCTATCTGATTATGCAAACAAAAAAATTATATTTGGAACTGTCAAATTTTGAGAAATTTGGAAGATAGGGTACTTACCGATTTTAGTCGAATTCTCAAAAATTTTATTTGTAGAATTAAAATTTTATTCAATTTAGTTGAAATTAACTTGATTCTATCTGATTATGCAAACAAAAAAATTATATTTGTGAGGCTCAAATTTTGGGAAATTTGGAAGATAGGGTACTAACCGATTTTAGTCGTATTCTCAAAAAATTTTAATTGTAGAATTAAAATTTTATTCAATTTAGTTGAAATTAACTTGATTTTATCTGATTATGCAAACAAAAAAATTATATTTGGAACAGTCAAATTTTGAGAAATTTGGAAGATAGTGTATTCACCGATTTTAGTCGAATTCTCAAAAAATTTTATTTGTAGAATTAAAATTTTATTCAATTTAGTTGAAATTAACTTGATTCTATCTGATTATGCAAACAAAAAAATTATATTTGGAACTGTCAAATTTTGAGAAAAATGGAAGTTAGGGTACTTACCGATTTTAGTCGAATTCTCAAAAAATTTTAATTGTAGAATTAAAATTTTATTCAATTTAGTTGAAATTAACTTGATTCTATCTGATTATGCAAACAAAAAAATTATATTTGTAAGAGTCAAATTTTTAGAAATTTGGAAGATAGTGTACTCACCGATTTTAGTCGAATTCTCAAAAAATTTTATTTGTAGATTTAAAATTTTATTCAATTTAGTTGAAATTAACTTGATTCTATCTGATTATGCAACCAAAAAAATTATATTTGTAAGAGTCAAATTTGGGAAATTTGGAAGATAGGGTACTTACCGATTTTAGTCGATTTCTGAAAAAATTTTAATTGTAGATTTAAAATTTTATTCAATTTAGTTGAAATTAACTTGATTCTATCTGATTATGCAAACAAAAAAATTATATTTGTAAGAGTCAAATTTGGGGAAATTTGGAAGATAGGGTACTTACCGATTTTAGTCGAATTCTCAAAAAATTTTATTTGTACAATTAAAATTTTATTCAATTTAGTTGAAACTAACTTGATTTTATCTGATTATGCAAACAAAAAAATTATATTTGGAACTGTCAAATTTTGAGAAAAATGGAAGATAGGGTACTTACCGATTTTAGTCGAATTCTCAAAAAATTTTATTTGTAGAATTAAAATTTTATTCAATTTAGTTGAAATTAACTTGATTCTATCTGATTATGCAAACAAAAAAATTATATTTGTGAGGCTCAAATTTTGGGAAATTTGGAAGATAGGGTACTAACCGATTTTAGTCGAATTCTCAAAAAATTTTAATTGTAGAATTAAAATTTTATTCAATTTAGTTGAAATTAACTTGATTTTATCTGATTATGCAAACAAAAAAATTATATTTGTAAGAGTCAAATTTTGGGAAATTTGGAAGATAGGGTACTTACCGATTTTAGTCGAATTCTCAAAAAATGTTATTTGTAGATTTAAAATTTTATTCAATTTAGTTGAAATTAACATGATTTTATCTGATTACGCAAACAAAAAAATTATATTTGTAAGAGTCAAATTTGGGGAAATTTGGAAGATAGGGTACTTACCGATTTTAGTCGAATTCTCAAAAAATTTTATTTGTAGATTTAAAATTTTATTCAATTTAGTGGAAATCAACTTGATTTTATCTGATTATGCAAACAAAAAAATTATATTTGTAAGAGTCAAATTTTGGGAAATTTGGAAGATAGGGTACTTACCGATTTTAGTCAAATTCTCAAAAAATTTTAATTGTAGATTTAAAATTTTATTCAATTTAGTTGAAATTAACTTGATTCTATCTGATTATGCAAACAAAAAAATTATATTTGGAACTGTCAAATTTTGAAAAAAATGGAAGATAGGGTACTTACCGATTTTAGTCGAATTCTCAAAAAATTTTATTTGTAGAATTAAAATTTTATTCAATTTAGTTGAAATTAACTTGATTCTATCTGATTATGCAAACAAAAAAATTATATTTGTGAGAGTCAAATTTTGGGAAATTTTGAAGATAGGGTACTAACCGATTTTACGCGAATTCTCAAAAAAATTTAATTGTAGAATTAAAATTTTATTCAATTTAGTTGAAATTAACTTGATTCTATCTGAATATGCGAACAAAAAAATTATATTTGTAAGAGTCAAATTTTGGGAAATTTGGAAGATAGGGTACTTACCGATTTTAGTCGAATTCTCAAAAAATTTTATTTGTAGAATTAAAATTTTATTCAATTTAGTTGAAACTAACTTGATTTTATCTGATTATGCAAACAAAAAAATTATATTTGGAACAGTCAAATTTTGAGAAATTTGGAAGATAGGATACTTACCGATTTTAGTCGAATTCTCAAAAAATTTTAATTGTAGAATTAAAATTTTATTCAATTTAGTTGAAATTAACTTGATTCTATCTGATTATGCAAACAAAAAAATTATATTTGTAAGAGTCAAATTTTTAGAAATTTGGAAGATAGTGTACTCACCGATTTTAGTCGAATTCTCAAAAAATTTTATTTGTAGATTTAAAATTTTATTCAATTTAGTTGAAATTAACTTGATTCTATCTGATTATGCAACCAAAAAAATTATATTTGTAAGAGTCAAATTTGGGAAATTTGGAAGATAGGGTACTTACCGATTTTAGTCGATTTCTGAAAAAATTTTAATTGTAGATTTAAAATTTTATTCAATTTAGTTGAAATTAACTTGATTCTATCTGATTATGCAAACAAAAAAATTATATTTGTAAGAGTCAAATTTGGGGAAATTTGGAAGATAGGGTACTTACCGATTTTAGTCGAATTCTCAAAAAATTTTATTTGTACAATTAAAATTTTATTCAATTTAGTTGAAACTAACTTGATTTTATCTGATTATGCAAACAAAAAAATTATATTTGGAACTGTCAAATTTTGAGAAAAATGGAAGATAGGGTACTTACCGATTTTAGTCGAATTCTCAAAAAATTTTATTTGTAGAATTAAAATTTTATTCAATTTAGTTGAAATTAACTTGATTTTATCTGATTATGCAAACAAAAAAATTATATTTGGAACAGTCAAATTTTGAGAAATTTGGAAGATAGGGTACTTACCGATTTTAGTCGAATTCTCAAAAAATTTTATTTGTAGAATTAAAATTTTATTCAATTTAGTTGAAATTAACTTGATTCTATCTGATTATGCAAACAAAAAAATTATATTTGGAACTGTCAAATTTTGAGAAATTTGGAAGTTAGGGTACTTACCGATTTTAGTCGAATTCTCAAAAATTTTAATTGTAGATTTAAAATTTTATTCAATTTTGTTGAAATTAACTTGATTCTATCTGATTATGCAAACAAAAAAATTATATTTGTAAGAGTCAAATTTGGGGAAATTTGGAAGATAGGGTACTTACCGATTTTAGTCGAATTCTCAAAAAATTTTATTTGTACAATTAAAATTTTATTCAATTTAGTTGAAACTAACTTGATTTTATCTGATTATGCAAACAAAAAAATTATATTTGGAACTGTCAAATTTTGAGAAAAATGGAAGATAGGGTACTTACCGATTTTAGTCGAATTCTCAAAAAATTTTAATTGTGGAATTAAAATTTTATTCAATTTAGTTGAAATGAACTTGATTTTATCTGATTATGCAAACAAAAAAATTATATTTGGAACAGTCAAATTTTGGGAAATTTGGAAGATAGGGTACTTACCGATTTTAGTCGATTTCTCCAAAATTTTTATTTGTGGAATTAGAATTCTATTCAATTTAGTTGAAATTAACTTAATTTTATCTGATTATGCAAACAAAAAAATTATATTTGAAAGAGTCAAATTTTGAGAAATTTGGAAGATAGTGTACTCACCGATTTTAGTCGAATTCTCAAAAAATTTTATTTGTAGAATTAAAATTTTATTCAATTTAGTTGAAATTAACTTGATTCTATCTGATTATGCAAACAAAAAAATTATATTTGGAACTGTCAAATTTTGAGAAATTTGGAAGATAGGGTACTTACCGATTTTAGTCGAATTCTCAAAAATTTTATTTGTAGAATTAAAATTTTATTCAATTTAGTTGAAATTAACTTGATTCTATCTGATTATGCAAACAAAAAAATTATATTTGTGAGGCTCAAATTTTGGGAAATTTGGAAGATAGGGTACTAACCGATTTTAGTCGAATTCTCAAAAAATTTTAATTGTAGAATTAAAATTTTATTCAATTTAGTTGAAATTAACTTGATTTTATCTGATTATGCAAACAAAAAAATTATATTTGTAAGAGTCAAATTTTGGGAAATTTGGAAGATAGGGTACTTACCGATTTTAGTCGAATTCTCAAAAAATGTTATTTGTAGATTTAAAATTTTATTCAATTTAGTTGAAATTAACTTGATTTTATCTGATTACGCAAACAAAAAAATTATATTTGTAAGAGTCAAATTTTGGGAAATTTGGAAGATAGGGTACTTACCGATTTTAGTCGAATTCTGAAAAAATTTTAATTGTAGATTTAAAATTTTATTCAATTTAGTTGAAATTAACTTGATTCTATCTGATTATGCAAACAAAAAAATTATATTTGTAAGAGTCAAATTTGGGGAAATTTGGAAGATAGGGTACTTACCGATTTTAGTCGAATTCTCAAAAAATTTTATTTGTACAATTAAAATTTTATTCAATTTAGTTGAAACTAACTTGATTTTATCTGATTATGCAAACAAAAAAATTATATTTGGAACTGTCAAATTTTGAGAAAAATGGAAGATAGGGTACTTACCGATTTTAGTCGAATTCTCAAAAAATTTTATTTGTAGAATTAAAATTTTATTCAATTTAGTTGAAATTAACTTGATTTTATCTGATTATGCAAACAAAAAAATTATATTTGGAACAGTCAAATTTTGAGAAATTTGGAAGATAGGGTACTTACCGATTTTAGTCGAATTCTCAAAAAATTTTATTTGTAGAATTAAAATTTTATTCAATTTAGTTGAAATTAACTTGATTCTATCTGATTATGCAAACAAAAAAATTATATTTGGAACTGTCAAATTTTGAGAAATTTGGAAGTTAGGGTACTTACCGATTTTAGTCGAATTCTCAAAAATTTTAATTGTAGATTTAAAATTTTATTCAATTTAGTTGAAATTAACTTGATTCTATCTGATTATGCAAACAAAAAAATTATATTTGTAAGAGTCAAATTTTGGGAAATTTGGAAGATAGGGTACTTACCGATTATAGTCGAATTCTCAAAAAATTTTAATTGTGGAATTAAAATTTTATTCAATTTAGTTGAAATGAACTTGATTTTATCTGATTATGCAAACAAAAAAATTATATTTGGAACAGTCAAATTTTGGGAAATTTGGAAGATAGGGTACATACCGATTTTAGTCGATTTCTCCAAAATTTTTATTTGTGGAATTAGAATTTTATTCAATTTAGTTGAAATTAACTTAATTTTATCTGATTATGCAAACAAAAAAATTATATTTGAAAGAGTCAAATTTTGAGAAATTTGGAAGATAGTGTACTCACCGATTTTAGTCGAATTCTCAAAAAATTTTATTTGTAGAATTAAAATTTTATTCAATTTAGTTGAAATTAACTTGATTCTATCTGATTATGCAAACAAAAAAATTATATTTGGAACTGTCAAATTTTGAGAAATTTGGAAGATAGGGTACTTACCGATTTTAGTCGAATTCTCAAAAATTTTATTTGTAGAATTAAAATTTTATTCAATTTAGTTGAAATTAACTTGATTCTATCTGATTATGCAAACAAAAAAATTATATTTGTGAGGCTCAAATTTTGGGAAATTTGGAAGATAGGGTACTAACCGATTTTAGTCGAATTCTCAAAAAATTTTAATTGTAGAATTAAAATTTTATTCAATTTAGTTGAAATTAACTTGATTTTATCTGATTATGCAAACAAAAAAATTATATTTGTAAGAGTCAAATTTTGGGAAATTTGGAAGATAGGGTACTTACCGATTTTAGTCGAATTCTCAAAAAATGTTATTTGTAGATTTAAAATTTTATTCAATTTAGTTGAAATTAACATGATTTTATCTGATTACGCAAACAAAAAAATTATATTTGTAAGAGTCAAATTTGGGGAAATTTGGAAGATAGGGTACTTACCGATTTTAGTCGAATTCTCAAAAAATTTTATTTGTAGATTTAAAATTTTATTCAATTTAGTGGAAATCAACTTGATTTTATCTGATTATGCAAACAAAAAAATTATATTTGTAAGAGTCAAATTTTGGGAAATTTGGAAGATAGGGTACTTACCGATTTTAGTCAAATTCTCAAAAAATTTTAATTGTAGATTTAAAATTTTATTCAATTTAGTTGAAATTAACTTGATTCTATCTGATTATGCAAACAAAAAAATTATATTTGGAACTGTCAAATTTTGAAAAAAATGGAAGATAGGGTACTTACCGATTTTAGTCGAATTCTCAAAAAATTTTATTTGTAGAATTAAAATTTTATTCAATTTAGTTGAAATTAACTTGATTCTATCTGATTATGCAAACAAAAAAATTATATTTGTGAGAGTCAAATTTTGGGAAATTTTGAAGATAGGGTACTAACCGATTTTACGCGAATTCTCAAAAAAATTTAATTGTAGAATTAAAATTTTATTCAATTTAGTTGAAATTAACTTGATTCTATCTGAATATGCGAACAAAAAAATTATATTTGTAAGAGTCAAATTTTGGGAAATTTGGAAGATAGGGTACTTACCGATTTTAGTCGAATTCTCAAAAAATTTTATTTGTAGAATTAAAATTTTATTCAATTTAGTTGAAACTAACTTGATTTTATCTGATTATGCAAACAAAAAAATTATATTTGGAACAGTCAAATTTTGAGAAATTTGGAAGATAGGATACTTACCGATTTTAGTCGAATTCTCAAAAAATTTTAATTGTAGAATTAAAATTTTATTCAATTTAGTTGAAATTAACTTGATTTTATCTGATTATGCAAACAAAAAAATTATATTTGAAAGAGTCAAATTTTGAGAAATTTGGAAGATAGTGTACTCACCGATTTTAGTCGAATTCTCAAAAAATTTTAATTGTAGATTTAAAATTTTATTCAATTTAGTTGAAATTAACTTGATTCTATCTGATTATGCAAACAAAAAAATTATATTTGGAACTGTCAAATTTGGGGAAATTTGGAAGATAGGGCACTTACCGATTTTAGTCGATTTCTGAAAAAATTTTAATTGTAGATTTAAAATTTTATTCAATTTAGTTGAAATTAACTTGATTCTATCTGATTATGCAAACAAAAAAATTATATTTGTAAGAGTCAAATTTTGGGAAATTTGGAAGATAGGGTACTTACCGATTTTAGTCGAATTCTCAAAAAATTTTAATTGTGGAATTAAAATTTTATTCAATTTAGTTGAAATGAACTTGATTTTATCTGATTATGCAAACAAAAAAATTATTTTTGTAAGAGTCCAATTTTGGGAAATTTGGAAGTTAGGGCACTTACCGATTTTACGCGAATTCTCAAAAAATTTTATTTATAGAATTAGAATTTTATTCAATTTAGTTGAAATTAACTTGATTTAATCTGATTATGCAAACAAAAAAATTATATTTGGAACAGTCAAATTTTGGGAAATTTGGAAGATAGGGTACTTACCGATTTTAGACGATTTCTCAAAAAATTTTATTTGTGGAATTAGAATTTTATTCAATTTAGTTGAAATTAACTTAATTTTATCTGATTATGCAAACAAAAAAATTATATTTGAAAGAGTCAAATTTTGAGAAATTTGGAAGATAGTGTACTCACCGATTTTAGTCGAATTCTCAAAAAATTTTATTTGTAGAATTAAAATTTTATTCAATTTAGTTGAAATTAACTTGATTCTATCTGATTATGCAAACAAAAAAATTATATTTGGAACTGTCAAATTTGGGAAAATTTGGAAGATAGGGCACTAACCGATTTTAGTCGAATTCTCAAAAAATTTTAATTGTAGTATTAAAATTTTATTCAATTTAGTTGAAATTAACTTGATTTTATCTGATTATGCAAACAAAAAAATTATATTTGAAAGAGTCCAATTTTGAGAAATTTGGAAGATAGTGTACTTACCGATTTTAGTCGAATTCTCAAAAAATTTTATTTGTAGATTTAAAATTTTATTCAATTTAGTTGAAATTAACTTGATTTTATCTGATTACGCAAACAAAAAAATTATATTTGTAAGAGTCAAATTTTGGGAAATTTGGAAGATAGGGTACTTACCGATTTTAGTTGAATTCTCAAAAAATTTTATTTGTGGAATTAGAATTTTATTCAATTTAGTTGAAATTAACTTAATTTTATCTGATTATGCAAACAAAAAAATTATATTTGAAAGAGTCAAATTTTGAGAAATTTGGAAGATAGTGTACTCACCGATTTTAGTCGAATTCTCAAAAAATTTTATTTGTAGAATTAAAATTTTATTCAATTTAGTTGAAATTAACTTGATTCTATCTGATTACGCAATCAAAAAAATTATATTTGGAACAGGTCAAATTTTGATAAAAATGGAAGTTAGGGTACTTACCGATTTTAGCCGAATTCTCAAAAAATTTTAATTGTATATTTAAAATTTTATTCAATTTAGTTGAAATTAACTTGATTCTATCTGATTATGCAAACAAAAAAATTATATTTGGAACTGTCAAATTTTGAGAAAAAAATGGAAGATAGGGTACTTACCGATTTTAGTCGAATTCTCAAAAAATTTTATTTGTAGAATTAAAATTTTATTCAATTTAGTTGAAATTAACTTGATTCTATCTGATTATGGAAACAAAAAAATTATATTAGTAAGAGTCAAATTTTGGGAAATTTGGAAGATAGGGTACTTACCGATTTTAGTCGAATTCTCAAAAAATTTTAATTGTAGATTTAAAATTTTATTCAATTTAGTTGAAATTAACTTGATTCTATCTGATTATGCAAACAAAAAAATTATATTTGGAACAGTCAAATTTTGGGAAATTTGGAAGATAGGGTACTTACCGATTTTAGTCGAATTCTCAAAATTTTTAATTGTAGAATTAAAATTTTATTCAATTTAGTTGAAATTAACTTGATTCTATCTGATTACGCAAACAAAAAAATTATATTTGGAACTGTCAAATTTTGAGAAAAATGGAAGTTAGGGTACTTACCGATTTTAGTCAAATTCTCAAAAAATTTTAAATGTAGATTTAAAATTTTATTCAATTTAGTTGAAATTAACTTGATTCTATCTGATTATGCAAACAAAAAAATTATATTTGGAACTGTCAAATTTTGAGAAAAATGGAAAATAGGGTACTTACCGATTTTAGTCGAATTCTCAAAAATTTTATTTGTAGAATTAAAATTTTATTCAATTTAGTTGAAATTAACTTGATTCTATCTGATTATGCAAACCAAAAAATTATATTTGTGAGGGTCAAATTTTGGGAAATTTGGAAGATAGGGTACTAACCGATTTTAGTCGAATTCTCAAAAAATTTTAATTGTAGAATTAAAATTTTATTCAATTTAGTTGAAATTAACTTGATTCTATCTGATTATGCAAACAAAAAAATTATATTTGTAAGAGTCAAATTTTGGGAAATTTGGAAGATAGGGTACTCACCGATTTTAGTCGAATTCTCAAAAAAATTTATTTGTAGATTTAAAATTTTATTCAATTTAGTTGAAATTAACTTGATTCTATCTGATTATACAACCAAAAAAATTATATTTGTAAGAGTCAAAATTTGGGAAATATGGAAGATAGGGTACTTACCGATTTTAGTCGATTTCTGAAAAAATTTTAATTGTAGATTTAAAATTTTATTCAATTTAGTTGAAATTAACTTGATTCTATCTGATTATGCAAACAAAAAAATTATATTTGTAAGAGTCAAATTTTGGGAAATTTGGAAGATAGGGTACTCACCGATTTTAGTCGAATTCTCAAAAAAATTTATTTGTAGATTTAAAATTTTATTCAATTTAGTTGAAATTAACTTGATTCTATCTGATTATGCAAACAAAAAAATTATATTTGTAAGAGTCAAATTTTGGGAAATATGGAAGATAGGGTACTTACCGATTTTAGTCGAATTCTCAAAAAATTTTAATTGTGGAATTAAAATTTTATTCAATTTAGTTGAAACTAACTTGATTTTATCTGATTATGCAAACAAAAAAATTATATTTGGAACAGTCAAATTTTGAGAAATTTGGAAGATAGGATACTTACCGATTTTAGTCGAATTCTCAAAAAATTTTAATTGTAGAATTAAAATTTTATTCAATTTAGTTGAAATTAACTTGATTCTATCTGATTATGCAAACAAAAAAATTATATTTGTAAGAGTCAAATTTTTAGAAATTTGGAAGATAGTGTACTCACCGATTTTAGTCGAATTCTCAAAAAATTTTATTTGTAGATTTAAAATTTTATTCAATTTAGTTGAAATTAACTTGATTCTATCTGATTATGCAACCAAAAAAATTATATTTGTAAGAGTCAAATTTGGGAAATTTGGAAGATAGGGTACTTACCGATTTTAGTCGATTTCTGAAAAAATTTTAATTGTAGATTTAAAATTTTATTCAATTTAGTTGAAATTAACTTGATTCTATCTGATTATGCAAACAAAAAAATTATATTTGTAAGAGTCAAATTTGGGGAAATTTGGAAGATAGGGTACTTACCGATTTTAGTCGAATTCTCAAAAAATTTTATTTGTACAATTAAAATTTTATTCAATTTAGTTGAAACTAACTTGATTTTATCTGATTATGCAAACAAAAAAATTATATTTGGAACTGTCAAATTTTGAGAAAAATGGAAGATAGGGTACTTACCGATTTTAGTCGAATTCTCAAAAAATTTTATTTGTAGAATTAAAATTTTATTCAATTTAGTTGAAATTAACTTGATTTTATCTGATTATGCAAACAAAAAAATTATATTTGGAACAGTCAAATTTTGAGAAATTTGGAAGATAGGGTACTTACCGATTTTAGTCGAATTCTCAAAAAATTTTATTTGTAGAATTAAAATTTTATTCAATTTAGTTGAAATTAACTTGATTCTATCTGATTATGCAAACAAAAAAATTATATTTGGAACTGTCAAATTTTGAGAAATTTGGAAGTTAGGGTACTTACCGATTTTAGTCGAATTCTCAAAAATTTTAATTGTAGATTTAAAATTTTATTCAATTTAGTTGAAATTAACTTGATTCTATCTGATTATGCAAACAAAAAAATTATATTTGTAAGAGTCAAATTTGGGGAAATTTGGAAGATAGGGTACTTACCGATTTTAGTCGAATTCTCAAAAAATTTTATTTGTACAATTAAAATTTTATTCAATTTAGTTGAAACTAACTTGATTTTATCTGATTATGCAAACAAAAAAATTATATTTGGAACTGTCAAATTTTGAGAAAAATGGAAGATAGGGTACTTACCGATTTTAGTCGAATTCTCAAAAAATTTTATTTGTAGAATTAAAATTTTATTCAATTTAGTTGAAATTAACTTGATTTTATCTGATTATGCAAACAAAAAAATTATATTTGGAACAGTCAAATTTTGAGAAATTTGGAAGATAGGGTACTTACCGATTTTAGTCGAATTCTCAAAAAATTTTATTTGTAGAATTAAAATTTTATTCAATTTAGTTGAAATTAACTTGATTCTATCTGATTATGCAAACAAAAAAATTATATTTGGAACTGTCAAATTTTGAGAAATTTGGAAGTTAGGGTACTTACCGATTTTAGTCGAATTCTCAAAAATTTTAATTGTAGATTTAAAATTTTATTCAATTTAGTTGAAATTAACTTGATTCTATCTGATTATGCAAACAAAAAAATTATATTTGTAAGAGTCAAATTTTGGGAAATTTGGAAGATAGGGTACTTACCGATTATAGTCGAATTCTCAAAAAATTTTAATTGTGGAATTAAAATTTTATTCAATTTAGTTGAAATGAACTTGATTTTATCTGATTATGCAAACAAAAAAATTATATTTGTGAGGCTCAAATTTTGGGAAATTTGGAAGATAGGGTACTAACCGATTTTAGTCGAATTCTCAAAAAATTTTAATTGTAGAATTAAAATTTTATTCAATTTAGTTGAAATTAACTTGATTTTATCTGATTATGCAAACAAAAAAATTATATTTGTAAGAGTCAAATTTTGGGAAATTTGGAAGATAGGGTACTTACCGATTTTAGTCGAATTCTCAAAAAATGTTATTTGTAGATTTAAAATTTTATTCAATTTAGTTGAAATTAACATGATTTTATCTGATTACGCAAACAAAAAAATTATATTTGTAAGAGTCAAATTTGGGGAAATTTGGAAGATAGGGTACTTACCGATTTTAGTCGAATTCTCAAAAAATTTTATTTGTAGATTTAAAATTTTATTCAATTTAGTGGAAATCAACTTGATTTTATCTGATTATGCAAACAAAAAAATTATATTTGTAAGAGTCAAATTTTGGGAAATTTGGAAGATAGGGTACTTACCGATTTTAGTCAAATTCTCAAAAAATTTTAATTGTAGATTTAAAATTTTATTCAATTTAGTTGAAATTAACTTGATTCTATCTGATTATGCAAACAAAAAAATTATATTTGGAACTGTCAAATTTTGAAAAAAATGGAAGATAGGGTACTTACCGATTTTAGTCGAATTCTCAAAAAATTTTATTTGTAGAATTAAAATTTTATTCAATTTAGTTGAAATTAACTTGATTCTATCTGATTATGCAAACAAAAAAATTATATTTGTGAGAGTCAAATTTTGGGAAATTTTGAAGATAGGGTACTAACCGATTTTACGCGAATTCTCAAAAAAATTTAATTGTAGAATTAAAATTTTATTCAATTTAGTTGAAATTAACTTGATTCTATCTGAATATGCGAACAAAAAAATTATATTTGTAAGAGTCAAATTTTGGGAAATTTGGAAGATAGGGTACTTACCGATTTTAGTCGAATTCTCAAAAAATTTTATTTGTAGAATTAAAATTTTATTCAATTTAGTTGAAACTAACTTGATTTTATCTGATTATGCAAACAAAAAAATTATATTTGGAACAGTCAAATTTTGAGAAATTTGGAAGATAGGATACTTACCGATTTTAGTCGAATTCTCAAAAAATTTTAATTGTAGAATTAAAATTTTATTCAATTTAGTTGAAATTAACTTGATTTTATCTGATTATGCAAACAAAAAAATTATATTTGAAAGAGTCAAATTTTGAGAAATTTGGAAGATAGTGTACTCACCGATTTTAGTCGAATTCTCAAAAAATTTTAATTGTAGATTTAAAATTTTATTCAATTTAGTTGAAATTAACTTGATTCTATCTGATTATGCAAACAAAAAAATTATATTTGGAACTGTCAAATTTGGGGAAATTTGGAAGATAGGGCACTTACCGATTTTAGTCGATTTCTGAAAAAATTTTAATTGTAGATTTAAAATTTTATTCAATTTAGTTGAAATTAACTTGATTCTATCTGATTATGCAAACAAAAAAATTATATTTGTAAGAGTCAAATTTTGGGAAATTTGGAAGATAGGGTACTTACCGATTTTAGTCGAATTCTCAAAAAATTTTAATTGTGGAATTAAAATTTTATTCAATTTAGTTGAAATGAACTTGATTTTATCTGATTATGCAAACAAAAAAATTATTTTTGTAAGAGTCCAATTTTGGGAAATTTGGAAGTTAGGGCACTTACCGATTTTACGCGAATTCTCAAAAAATTTTATTTATAGAATTAGAATTTTATTCAATTTAGTTGAAATTAACTTGATTTAATCTGATTATGCAAACAAAAAAATTATATTTGGAACAGTCAAATTTTGGGAAATTTGGAAGATAGGGTACTTACCGATTTTAGACGATTTCTCAAAAAATTTTATTTGTGGAATTAGAATTTTATTCAATTTAGTTGAAATTAACTTAATTTTATCTGATTATGCAAACAAAAAAATTATATTTGAAAGAGTCAAATTTTGAGAAATTTGGAAGATAGTGTACTCACCGATTTTAGTCGAATTCTCAAAAAATTTTATTTGTAGAATTAAAATTTTATTCAATTTAGTTGAAATTAACTTGATTCTATCTGATTATGCAAACAAAAAAATTATATTTGGAACTGTCAAATTTGGGAAAATTTGGAAGATAGGGCACTAACCGATTTTAGTCGAATTCTCAAAAAATTTTAATTGTAGTATTAAAATTTTATTCAATTTAGTTGAAATTAACTTGATTTTATCTGATTATGCAAACAAAAAAATTATATTTGAAAGAGTCCAATTTTGAGAAATTTGGAAGATAGTGTACTTACCGATTTTAGTCGAATTCTCAAAAAATTTTATTTGTAGATTTAAAATTTTATTCAATTTAGTTGAAATTAACTTGATTTTATCTGATTACGCAAACAAAAAAATTATATTTGTAAGAGTCAAATTTTGGGAAATTTGGAAGATAGGGTACTTACCGATTTTAGTTGAATTCTCAAAAAATTTTATTTGTGGAATTAGAATTTTATTCAATTTAGTTGAAATTAACTTAATTTTATCTGATTATGCAAACAAAAAAATTATATTTGAAAGAGTCAAATTTTGAGAAATTTGGAAGATAGTGTACTCACCGATTTTAGTCGAATTCTCAAAAAATTTTATTTGTAGAATTAAAATTTTATTCAATTTAGTTGAAATTAACTTGATTCTATCTGATTACGCAATCAAAAAAATTATATTTGGAACAGGTCAAATTTTGATAAAAATGGAAGTTAGGGTACTTACCGATTTTAGCCGAATTCTCAAAAAATTTTAATTGTATATTTAAAATTTTATTCAATTTAGTTGAAATTAACTTGATTCTATCTGATTATGCAAACAAAAAAATTATATTTGGAACTGTCAAATTTTGAGAAAAAAATGGAAGATAGGGTACTTACCGATTTTAGTCGAATTCTCAAAAAATTTTATTTGTAGAATTAAAATTTTATTCAATTTAGTTGAAATTAACTTGATTCTATCTGATTATGGAAACAAAAAAATTATATTAGTAAGAGTCAAATTTTGGGAAATTTGGAAGATAGGGTACTTACCGATTTTAGTCGAATTCTCAAAAAATTTTAATTGTAGATTTAAAATTTTATTCAATTTAGTTGAAATTAACTTGATTCTATCTGATTATGCAAACAAAAAAATTATATTTGGAACAGTCAAATTTTGGGAAATTTGGAAGATAGGGTACTTACCGATTTTAGTCGAATTCTCAAAATTTTTAATTGTAGAATTAAAATTTTATTCAATTTAGTTGAAATTAACTTGATTCTATCTGATTACGCAAACAAAAAAATTATATTTGGAACTGTCAAATTTTGAGAAAAATGGAAGTTAGGGTACTTACCGATTTTAGTCAAATTCTCAAAAAATTTTAAATGTAGATTTAAAATTTTATTCAATTTAGTTGAAATTAACTTGATTCTATCTGATTATGCAAACAAAAAAATTATATTTGGAACTGTCAAATTTTGAGAAAAATGGAAAATAGGGTACTTACCGATTTTAGTCGAATTCTCAAAAATTTTATTTGTAGAATTAAAATTTTATTCAATTTAGTTGAAATTAACTTGATTCTATCTGATTATGCAAACCAAAAAATTATATTTGTGAGGGTCAAATTTTGGGAAATTTGGAAGATAGGGTACTAACCGATTTTAGTCGAATTCTCAAAAAATTTTAATTGTAGAATTAAAATTTTATTCAATTTAGTTGAAATTAACTTGATTCTATCTGATTATGCAAACAAAAAAATTATATTTGTAAGAGTCAAATTTTGGGAAATTTGGAAGATAGGGTACTCACCGATTTTAGTCGAATTCTCAAAAAAATTTATTTGTAGATTTAAAATTTTATTCAATTTAGTTGAAATTAACTTGATTCTATCTGATTATACAACCAAAAAAATTATATTTGTAAGAGTCAAAATTTGGGAAATATGGAAGATAGGGTACTTACCGATTTTAGTCGATTTCTGAAAAAATTTTAATTGTAGATTTAAAATTTTATTCAATTTAGTTGAAATTAACTTGATTCTATCTGATTATGCAAACAAAAAAATTATATTTGTAAGAGTCAAATTTTGGGAAATTTGGAAGATAGGGTACTCACCGATTTTAGTCGAATTCTCAAAAAAATTTATTTGTAGATTTAAAATTTTATTCAATTTAGTTGAAATTAACTTGATTCTATCTGATTATGCAAACAAAAAAATTATATTTGTAAGAGTCAAATTTTGGGAAATATGGAAGATAGGGTACTTACCGATTTTAGTCGAATTCTCAAAAAATTTTAATTGTGGAATTAAAATTTTATTCAATTTAGTTGAAATGAACTTGATTTTATCTGATTATGCAAACAAAAAAATTATTTTTGTAAGAGTCCAATTTTGGGAAATTTGGAAGTTAGGGCACTTACCGATTTTACGCGAATTCTCAAAAAATTTTATTTATAGAATTAGAATTTTATTCAATTTAGTTGAAATTAACTTGATTTTATCTGATTATGCAAACAAAAAAATTATATTTGGAACAGTCAAATTTTGGGAAATTTGGAAGATAGGGTACTTACCGATTTTAGTCGATTTCTCAAAAAATTTTATTTGTGGAATTAGAATTTTATTCAATTTAGTTGAAATTAACTTAATTTTATCTGATTATGCAAACAAAAAAATTATATTTGAAAGAGTCAAATTTTGAGAAATTTGGAACATAGTGTACTCACCGATTTTAGTCGAATTCTCAAAAAATTTTATTTGTAGATTTAAAATTTTATTCAATTTAGTTGAAATTAACTTGATTCTATCTGATTATGCAAACAAAAAAATTATATTTGGAACTGTCAAATTTTGAGAAAAAATGGAAGATAGGGTACTTACCGATTTTAGTCGAATTCTCAAAAAATTTTATTTGTAGAATTAAAATTTTATTCAATTTAGTTGAAATTAACTTGATTCTATCTGATTATGCAAACAAAAAAATTATATTAGTAAGAGTCAAATTTTGGGAAATTTGGAAGATAGGATACTTACCGATTTTAGTCGAATTCTCAAAAAATTTTAATTGTAGATTTAAAATTTTATTCAATTTAGTTGAAATTAACTTGATTCTATCTGATTATGCAAACAAAAAAATTATATTTGGAACTGTCACATTTTGAGAAAAATGGAAGATAGGGTACTTACCGATTTTAGTCGAATTCTCAAAAAATTTTATTTGTAGAATTAAAATTTTATTCAATTTAGTTGAAATTAACTTGATTCTATCTGATTATGGAAACAAAAAAATTATATTAGTAAGAGTCAAATTTTGGGAAATTTGGAAGATAGGGTACTTACCGATTTTAGTCGAATTCTCAAAAAATTTTAATTGTAGATTTAAAATTTTATTCAATTTAGTTGAAATTAACTTGATTCTATCTGATTATGCAAACAAAAAAATTATATTTGGAACAGTCAAATTTTGGGAAATTTGGAAGATAGGGTACTTACCGATTTTAGTCAAATTCTCAAAAAATTTTAATTGTAGATTTAAAATTTTATTCAATTTAGTTGAAATTAACTTGATTCTATCTGATTATGCAAACAAAAAAATTATATTTGGAACTGTCAAATTTTGAGAAAAATGGAAAATAGGGTACTTTCCGATTTTAGTCGAATTCTCAAAAATTTTATTTGTAGAATTAAAATTTTATTCAATTTAGTTGAAATTAACTTGATTCTATCTGATTATGCAAACCAAAAAATTATATTTGTGAGGGTCAAATTTTGGGAAATTTGGAAGATAGGGTACTTACCGATTTTAGTCGAATTCTCAAAAAATTTTATTTGTAGAATTAAAATTTTATTCAATTTAGTTGAAATTAACTTGATTCTATCTGATTATGGACACAAAAAAATTATATTAGTAAGAGTCAAATTTTGGGAAATTTGGAAGATAGGGTACTTACCGATTTTAGTCGAATTCTCAAAAAATTTTAATTGTAGATTTAAAATTTTATTCAATTTAGTTGAAATTAACTTGATTCTATCTGATTATGCAAACAAAAAAATTATATTTGTAAGAGTCAAATTTTGGGAAATTTGGAAGATAGGGTACTCACCGATTTTAGTCGAATTCTCAAAAAAATTTATTTGTAGATTTAAAATTTTATTCAATTTAGTTGAAATTAACTTGATTCTATCTGATTATGCAACCAAAAAAATTATATTTGTAAGAGTCAAAATTTGGGAAATATGGAAGATAGGGTACTTACCGATTTTAGTCGATTTCTGAAAAAATTTTAATTGTAGATTTAAAATTTTATTCAATTTAGTTGAAATTAACTTGATTCTATCTGATTATGCAAACAAAAAAATTATATTTGGAACTGTCAAATTTTGAGAAATTTGGCAGATAGGGTACCTACCGATTTTAGTCGAATTTTCAAAAAAATTTATTTGTAGAATTAAAATTTTATTCAATTTAGTTGAAATTAACTTGATTTTATCTGATTATGCAAACAAAAAAATTATATTTGAAAGAGTCAAATTTTGAGAAATTTGGAAGATAGTGTACTCGCCGATTTTAGTCGAATTCTCAAAAAATTTTATTTGTAGATTTAAAATTTTATTCAATTTAGTTGAAATTAACTTGATTCTATCTGATTATGCAACCAAAAAAATTATATTTGTAAGAGTCAAATTTTGGGAAATTTGGAAGATAGGGTACTTACCGATTTTAGTCGATTTCTGAAAAAATTTTAATTGTAGATTTAAAATTTTATTCAATTTAGTTGAAATTAACTTGATTCTATCTGATTATGCAAACAAAAAAATTATATTTGTAAGAGTCAAATTTTGGGAAATATGGAAGATAGGGTACTTACCGATTTTAGTCGAATTCTCAAAAAATTTTAATTGTGGAATTAAAATTTTATTCAATTTAGTTGAAATGAACTTGATTTTATCTGATTATGCAAACAAAAAAATTATTTTTGTAAGAGTCCAATTTTGGGAAATTTGGAAGTTAGGGTACTTACCGATTTTACGCGAATTCTCAAAAAATTTTATTTATAGAATTAGAATTTTATTCAATTTAGTTGAAATTAACTTGATTTTATCTGATTATGCAAACAAAAAAATTATATTTGGAACAGTCAAATTTTGGGAAATTTGGAAGATAGGGTACTTACCGATTTTAGTCGATTTCTCAAAAAATTTTATTTGTGGAATTAGAATTTTATTCAATTTAGTTGAAATTAACTTAATTTTATCTGATTATGCAAACAAAAAAATTATATTTGAAAGAGTCAAATTTTGAGAAATTTGGAAGATAGTGTACTCACCGATTTTAGTCGAATTCTCAAAAAATTTTATTTGTAGAATTAAAATTTTATTCAATTTAGTTGAAATTAACTTGATTCTATCTGATTATGCAAACAAAAAAATTATATTTGGAACTGTCAAATTTGGGAAAATTTGGAAGATAGGGCACTAACCGATTTTAGTCGAATTCTCAAAAAATTTTAATTGTAGTATTAAAATTTTATTCAATTTAGTTGAAATTAACTTGATTTTATCTGATTATGCAAACAAAAAAATTATATTTGAAAGAGTCCAATTTTGAGAAATTTGGAAGATAGTGTACTTACCGATTTTAGTCGAATTCTCAAAAAATTTTATTTGTAGATTTAAAATTTTATTCAATTTAGTTGAAATTAACTTGATTCTATCTGATTATGCAAACAAAAAAATTATATTTGGAACTGTCAAATTTTGAGAAAAATGGAAAATAGGGTACTTTCCGATTTTAGTCGAATTCTCAAAAATTTTATTTGTAGAATTAAAATTTTATTCAATTTAGTTGAAATTAACTTGATTCTATCTGATTATGCAAACCAAAAAATTATATTTGTGAGGGTCAAATTTTGGGAAATTTGGAAGATAGGGTACTTACCGATTTTAGTCGAATTCTCAAAAAATTTTATTTGTAGAATTAAAATTTTATTCAATTTAGTTGAAATTAACTTGATTCTATCTGATTATGGAAACAAAAAAATTATATTAGTAAGAGTCAAATTTTGGGAAATTTGGAAGATAGGGTACTTACCGATTTTAGTCGAATTCTTAAAAAATTTTAATTGTAGATTTAAAATTTTATTCAATTTAGTTGAAATTAACTTGATTCTATCTGATTATGCAAACAAAAAAATTATATTTGTAAGAGTCAAATTTTGGGAAATTTGGAAGATAGGGTACTCACCGATTTTAGTCGAATTCTCAAAAAAATTTATTTGTAGATTTAAAATTTTATTCAATTTAGTTGAAATTAACTTGATTCTATCTGATTATGCAACCAAAAAAATTATATTTGTAAGAGTCAAAATTTGGGAAATATGGAAGATAGGGTACTTACCGATTTTAGTCGATTTCTGAAAAAATTTTAATTGTAGATTTAAAATTTTATTCAATTTAGTTGAAATTAATTTGATTCTATCTGATTATGCAAACAAAAAAATTATATTTGGAACTGTCAAATTTTGAGAAATTTGGCAGATAGGGTACCTACCGATTTTAGTCGAATTTTCAAAAAAAATTATTTGTAGAATTAAAATTTTATTCAATTTAGTTGAAATTAACTTGATTTTATCTGATTATGCAAACAAAAAAATTATATTTGAAAGAGTCAAATTTTGAGAAATTTGGAAGATAGTGTACTCGCCGATTTTAGTCGAATTCTCAAAAAATTTTATTTGTAGATTTAAAATTTTATTCAATTTAGTTGAAATTAACTTGATTCTATCTGATTATGCAACCAAAAAAATTATATTTGTAAGAGTCAAATTTTGGGAAATTTGGAAGATAGGGTACTTACCGATTTTAGTCGATTTCTGAAAAAATTTTAATTGTAGATTTAAAATTTTATTCAATTTAGTTGAAATTAACTTGATTCTATCTGATTATGCAAACAAAAAAATTATATTTGAAAGAGTCAAATTTTGAGAAATTTGGAAGATAGTGTACTCACCGATTTTAGTCGAATTCTCAAAAAATTTTATTTGTAGAATTAAAATTTTATTCAATTTAGTTGAAATTAACTTGATTCTATCTGATTATGCAAACAAAAAAATTATATTTGGAACTGTCAAATTTGGGAAAATTTGGAAGATAGGGCACTAACCGATTTTAGTCGAATTCTCAAAAAATTTTAATTGTAGTATTAAAATTTTATTCAATTTAGTTGAAATTAACTTGATTTTATCTGATTATGCAAACAAAAAAATTATATTTGAAAGAGTCCAATTTTGAGAAATTTGGAAGATAGTGTACTTACCGATTTTAGTCGAATTCTCAAAAAATTTTATTTGTAGATTTAAAATTTTATTCAATTTAGTTGAAATTAACTTGATTTTATCTGATTACGCAAACAAAAAAATTATATTTGTAAGAGTCAAATTTTGGGAAATTTGGAAGATAGGGTACTTACCGATTTTAGTCGAATTCTCAAAAAATGTTATTTGTGGATTTAAAATTTTATTCAATTTAGTTGAAATTAACTTGATTTTATCTGATTACGCAAACAAAAAAATTATATTTGTAAGAGTCAAATTTTGGGAAATTTGGAAGATAGGGTACTTACCGATTTTAGTCGAATTCTCAAAACATGTTATTTGTAGATTTAAAATTTTATTCAATTTAGTTGAAATTAACTTGATTCTATCTGATTATGCAAAAAAAAAAATTATATTTGGAACTGTCAAATTTTGAGAAAAAATGGAAGATAGGGTACTTACCGATTTTGGTCGAATTCTCAAAAATTTTATTTGTAGAATTAAAATTTTATTCAATTTAGTTGAAATTAACTTGATTCTATCTGATTATGCAAACAAAAAAATTATATTTGTGAGGGTCAAATTTTGGGAAATTTGGAAGATAGGGTACTAACCGATTTTAGTCGAATTCTCAAAAAATTTTAATTGTAGAATTAAAATTTTATTCAATTTAGTTGAAATTAACTTGATTCTATCTGATTATGCAAACAAAAAAATTATATTTGTAAGAGTCAAATTTTGGGAAATTTGGAAGATAGGGTACTTACCGATTTTAGTCGAATTCTCAAAAAATTTTATTTGTAGAATTAATATTTTATTCAATTTAGTTGAAACTAACTTGATTTTATCTGATTATGCAAACAAAAAAATTATATTGGGAACAGTCAAATTTTGAGAAATTTGGAAGATAGGGTACTTACCGATTTTAGTCGAATTCTCAAAAAATTTTATTTGTAGAATTAAAATTTTATTCAATTTAGTTGAAATTAACTTGATTCTATCTGATTATGCAAACAAAAAAATTATATTTGGAACTGTCAAATTTTGAGAAATTTGGCAGATAGGGTACCTACCGATTTTAGTCGCCTTTTCAAAAAAATTTAATTGTAGAATTAAAATTTTATTCAATTTAGTTGAAATTAACTTGATTTTATCTGATTATGCAAACAAAAAAATTATATTTGAAAGAGTCAAATTTTGAGAAATTTGGAAGATAGTGTACTCACCGATTTTAGTCGAATTCTCAAAAAATTTTATTTGTAGATTTAAAATTTTATTCAATTTAGTTGAAATTAACTTGATTCTATCTGATTATGCAAACAAAAAAATTATATTTGGAACTGTCAAATTTTGAGAAAAAATGGAAGATAGGGTACTTACCGATTTTAGTCGAATTCTCAAAAAATTTTATTTGTAGAATTAAAATTTTATTCAATTTAGTTGAAATTAACTTGATTCTATCTGATTATGCAAACAAAAAAATTATATTAGTAAGAGTCAAATTTTGGGAAATTTGGAAGATAGGATACTTACCGATTTTAGTCGAATTCTCAAAAAATTTTAATTGTAGATTTAAAATTTTATTCAATTTAGTTGAAATTAACTTGATTCTATCTGATTATGCAAACAAAAAAATTATATTTGGAACTGTCACATTTTGAGAAAAATGGAAGATAGGGTACTTACCGATTTTAGTCGAATTCTCAAAAAATTTTATTTGTAGAATTAAAATTTTATTCAATTTAGTTGAAATTAACTTGATTCTATCTGATTATGGAAACAAAAAAATTATATTAGTAAGAGTCAAATTTTGGGAAATTTGGAAGATAGGGTACTTACCGATTTTAGTCAAATTCTCAAAAAATTTTAATTGTAGATTTAAAATTTTATTCAATTTAGTTGAAATTAACTTGATTCTATCTGATTATGCAAACAAAAAAATTATATTTGGAACTGTCAAATTTTGAGAAAAATGGAAAATAGGGTACTTTCCGATTTTAGTCGAATTCTCAAAAATTTTATTTGTAGAATTAAAATTTTATTCAATTTAGTTGAAATTAACTTGATTCTATCTGATTATGCAAACCAAAAAATTATATTTGTGAGGGTCAAATTTTGGGAAATTTGGAAGATAGGGTACTAACCGATTTTAGTCGAATTCTCAAAAAATTTTAATTGTAGAATTAAAATTTTATTCAATTTAGTTGAAATTAACTTGATTCTATCTGATTATGCAAACAAAAAAATTATATTTGTAAGAGTCAAATTTTGGGAAATTTGGAAGATAGGGTACTCACCGATTTTAGTCGAATTCTCAAAAAAATTTATTTGTAGATTTAAAATTTTATTCAATTTAGTTGAAATTAACTTGATTCTATCTGATTATGCAACCAAAAAAATTATATTTGGAACTGTCAAATTTTGAGAAAAATGGAAGATAGGGTACTTACCGATTTTAGTCGAATTCTCAAAAATTTTATTTCTAGAATTAAAATTTTATTCAATTTAGTTTAAATTAACTTGATTCTATCTGATTATGCAAACAAAAAAATTATATTTGGAACTGTCAAATTTTGAGAAATTTGGCAGATAGGGTACCTACCGATTTTTGTCGAATTTTCAAAAAAATTTATTTGTAGAATTAAAATTTTATTCAATTTAGTTGAAATTAACTTGATTTTATCTGATTATGCAAACAAAAAAATTATATTTGAAAGAGTCAAATTTTGAGAAATTTGGAAGATAGTGTACTCACCGATTTTAGTCGAATTCTCAAAAAATTTTATTTGTAGATTTAAAATTTTATTCAATTTAGTTGAAATTAACTTGATTCTATCTGATTATGCAACCAAAAAAATTATATTTGTAAGAGTCAAATTTTGGGAAATTTGGAAGATAGGGTACTTACCGATTTTAATTGAATTCTCAAAAAATTTTATTTGTGGAATTAGAATTTTATTCAATTTAGTTGAAATTAACTTAATTTTATCTGATTATGCAAACAAAAAAATTATATTTGAAAGTGACAAATTTTGAGAAATTTGGAAGATAGTGTACTCACCGATTTTAGTCGAATTCTCAAAAAATTTTAATTGTAGATTTAAAATTTTATTCAATTTAGTTGAAATTAACTTGATTCTATCTGATTATGCAAACAAAAAAATTATATTTGGAACAGTCAAATTTTGGGAAATTTGGAAGATAGGGTACTTACCGATTTTAGTCGAATTCTCAAAATTTTTAATTGTAGAATTAAAATTTTATTCAATTTAGTTGAAATTAACTTGATTCTATCTGATTATGCAAACAAAAAAATTATATTTGGAACTGTCAAATTTTGAGAAATTTGGAAGATAGTGTACTCACCGATTTTAGGCGAATTCTCAAAAAATTTTAATTGTAGATTTAAAATTTTATTCAATTTAGTTGAAATTAACTTGATTCTATCTGATTATGCAAACAAAAAAATTATATTTGGAACAGTCAAATTTTGGGAAATTTGGAAATAGGGTACTTACCGATTTTAGTCGAATTCTCAAAATTTTTAATTGTAGAATTAAAATTTTATTCAATTTAGTTGAAATTAACTTGATTCTATCTGATTACGCAAACAAAAAAATTATATTTGGAACTGTCAAATTTTGAGAAAAATGGAAGTTAGGGTACTTACCGATTTTAGTCGAATTCTCAAAAAATTTTAATTGTAGATTTAAAATTTTATTCAATTTAGTTGAAATTAACTTGATTCTATCTGATTATGCAAACAAAAAAATTATATTTGGAACTGTCAAATTTTGAGAAAAATGGAAGATAGGGTACTTACCGATTTTAGTCGAATTCTCAAAAATTTTATTTCTAGAATTAAAATTTTATTCAATTTAGTTTAAATTAATTTGATTCTATCTGATTATGCAAACAAAAAAATTATATTTGTGAGGGTCAAATTTTGGGAAATTTGGAAGATAGGGTACTAACCGATTTTAGTCGAATTCTCAAAAAATTTTAATTGTAGAATTAAAATTTTATTCAATTTAGTTGAAATTAACTTGATTCTATCTGATTATGCAAACAAAAAAATTATATTTGAAAGAGTCAAATTTTGGGAAATTTGGAAGATAGGGTACTTACCGATTTTAGTCGAATTCTCAAAAAATTTTAATTGTCGAATTAAAATTTTATTCAATTTAGTTGAAATTAACTTGATTCTATCTGATTATGCAAACAAAAAAATTATATTTGTAAGAGTCAAATTTGGGGAAATTTGGAAGATAGGGTACTTACCGATTTTAGTCGAATTCTCTAAAAATTTTAATTGTAGAATTAAAATTTTATTCAATTTATTTGAAATTAACTTGATTTTATCTGATTATGCAAACAAAAAAATTATATTTGTAAGAGTCCAATTTTGGGAAATTTGGAAGTTAGGGCACTTACCGATTTTAGTCGAATTCTCAAAAAATGTTATTTGTAGATTTAAAATTTTATTCAATTTAGTTGAAATTAACTTGATTCTATCTGATTATGCAAACAAAAAAATTATATTTGGAACTGTCAAATTTTGAGAAAAAATGGAAGATAGGGTACTTACCGATTTTAGTCGAATTCTCAAAAAATTTTATTTGTGGAATTAGAATTTTATTCAATTTAGTTGAAATTAACTTGATTTTATCTGATTATGCAAACAAAAAAATTATATTTGTAAGAGTCAAATTTTGAGAAAAATGGAAGATAGGGTACTTACCGATTTTAGTCGAATTCTCAAAAATTTTATTTCTAGAATTAAAATTTTATTCAATTTAGTTTAAATTAACTTGATTCTATCTGATTATGCAAACAAAAAAATTATATTTGTGAGGGTCAAATTTTGGGAAATTTGGGAGATAGGGTACTAACCGATTTTAGTCGAATTCTCAACAAATTTTAATTGTAGAATTAAAATTTTATTCAATTTAGTTGAAATTAACTTGATTCTATCTGATTATGCAAACAAAAAAATTATATTTGAAAGAGTCAAATTTTGGGAAATTTGGAAGATAGGGTACTTACCGATTTTAGTCGAATACTCAAAAAATTTTATTTGTAGAATTAAAATTTTATTCAATTTAGTTGAAATTAACTTGATTCTATCTGATTATGCAAACAAAAAAATTATATTTGAAAGAGTCAAATTTTGGGAAATTTGGAAGATAGGGTACTTACCGATTTTAGTCGAATTCTCAAAAAATTTTAATTGTCGAATTAAAATTTTATTCAATTTAGTTGAAATTAACTTGATTCTATCTGATTATGCAAACAAAAAAATTATATTTGTAAGAGTCAAATTTGGGGAAATTTGGAAGATAGGGTACTTACCGATTTTAGTCGAATTCTCTAAAAATTTTAATTGTAGAATTAAAATTTTATTCAATTTATTTGAAATTAACTTGATTTTATCTGATTATGCAAACAAAAAAATTGTATTTGTAAGAGTCCAATTTTGGGAAATTTGGAAGTTAGGGCACTTACCGATTTTAGTCGAATTCTCAAAAAATGTTATTTGTAGATTTAAAATTTTATTCAATTTAGTTGAAATTAACTTGATTCTATCTGATTATGCAAACAAAAAAATTATATTTGAAACTGTCAAATTTTGAGAAAAAATGGAAGATAGGGTACTTACCGATTTTAGTCGAATTCTCAAAAAATTTTATTTGTGGAATTAGAATTTTATTCAATTTAGTTGAAATTAACTTGATTTTATCTGATTATGCAAACAAAAAAATTATATTTGTAAGAGTCAAATTTTGAGAAAAATGGAAGATAGGGTACTTACCGATTTTAGTCGAATTCTCAAAAATTTTATTTCTAGAATTAAAATTTTATTCAATTTAGTTTAAATTAACTTGATTCTATCTGATTATGCAAACAAAAAAATTATATTTGTGAGGGTCAAATTTTGGGAAATTTGGAAGATAGGGTACTAACCGATTTTAGTCGAATTCTCAACAAATTTTAATTGTAGAATTAAAATTTTATTCAATTTAGTTGAAATTAACTTGATTCTATCTGATTATGCAAACAAAAAAATTATATTTGAAAGAGTCAAATTTTGGGAAATTTGGAAGATAGGGTACTTACCGATTTTAGTCGAATACTCAAAAAATTTTATTTGTAGAATTAAAATTTTATTCAATTTAGTTGAAACTAACTTGATTTTATCTGATTATGCAAACAAAAAAATTATATTTGGAACAGTCAAATTTTGAGAAATTTGGAAGATAGGGTACTTACCGATTTTAGTCGAATTCTCAAAAAATTTTATTTGTAGAATTAAAATTTTATTCAATTTAGTTGAAATTAACTTGATTCTATCTGATTATGCAAACAAAAAAATTATATTTGGAACTGTCAAATTTTGAGAAATTTGGCAGATAGGGTACCTACCGATTTTAGTCGAATTTTCAAAAAAATTTAATTGTAGAATTAAAATTTTATTCAATTTAGTTGAAATTAACTTGATTTTATCTGATTATGCAAACAAAAAAATTATATTTGAAAGAGTCAAATTTTGAGAAATTTGGAAGATAGTGTACTCACCGATTTTAGTCGAATTCTCAAAAAATTTTATTTGTAGATTTAAAATTTTATTCAATTTAGTTGAAATTAACTTGATTCTATCTGATTATGCAACCAAAAAAATTATATTTGGAACTGTCAAATTTTGAGAAATTTGGCAGATAGGGTACCTACCGATTTTAGTCGAATTCTCAAAAAATTTTATTTGTAGATTTAAAATTTTATTCAATTTAGTTGAAATTAACTTGATTCTATCTGATTATGCAACCAAAAAAATTATATTTGTAAGAGTCAAATTTTGGGAAATTTGGAAGATAGGGTACTTACCGATTTTAGTCGATTTCTGAAAAAATTTTAATTGTAGATTTATAATTTTATTCAATTTAGTTGAAATTAACTTGATTCTATCTGATTATGCAAACAAAAAATTTATATTTGGAACTGTCAAATTTTGAGAAAAATGGAAGATAGGGTACTTACCGATTTTAGTCGAATTCTCAAAAATTTTATTTGTAGAATTAAAATTTTATTCAATTTAGTTTAAATTAACTTGATTCTATCTGATTATGCAAACAAAAAAATTATATTTGTGAGGGTCAAATTTTGGGAAATTTGGAAGATAGGGTACTAACCGGTTTTAGTCGAATTCTCAAAAAATTTTAATTGTAGAATTAAAATTTTATTCAATTTAGTTGAAATTAACTTGATTCTATCTGATTATGCAAACAAAAAAATTATATTTGTAAGAGTCAAATTTTGGGAAATTTGGAAGGTAGGGTACTTACCGATTTTAGTCGAATTCTCAAAAAATTTTATTTGTAGAATTAAAATTTTATTCAATTTAGTTGAAACTAACTTGATTTTATCTGATTATGCAAACAAAAAAATTATATTTGGAACAGTCAAATTTTGAGAAATTTGGAAGATAGGGTACTTACCGATTTTAGTCGAATTCTCAGAAAATTTTATTTGTAGAATTAAAATTTTATTCAATTTAGTTGAAATTAACTTGATTCTATCTGATTATGCAAACAAAAAATTTATATTTGGAACTGTCAAATTTTGAGAAAAATGGAAGATAGGGTACTTACCGATTTTAGTCGAATTCTCAAAAATTTTATTTGTAGAATTAAAATTTTATTCAATTTAGTTTAAATTAACTTGATTCTATCTGATTATGCAAACAAAAAAATTATATTTGTGAGGGTCAAATTTTGGGAAATTTGGAAGATAGGGTACTAACCGATTTTAGTCGAATTCTCAAAAAATTTTAATTGTAGAATTAAAATTTTATTCAATTTAGTTGAAATTAACTTGATTCTATCTGATTATGCAAACAAAAAAATTATATTTGAAAGAGTCAAATTTTGGGAAATTTGGAAGATAGGGTACTTACCGATTTTAGTCGAATTCTCTAAAAATTTTAATTGTAGAATTAAAATTTTATTCAATTTATTTGAAATTAACTTGATTTTATCTGATTATGCAAACAAAAAAATTATATTTGTAAGAGTCCAATTTTGGGAAATTTGGAAGTTAGGGCACTTACCGATTTTAGTCGAATTCTCAAAAAATGTTATTTGTAGATTTAAAATTTTATTCAATTTAGTTGAAATTAACTTGATTCTATCTGATTATGCAAACAAAAAAATTATATTTGGAACTGTCAAATTTTGAGAAAAAATGGAAGATAGGGTACTTACCGATTTTAGTCGAATTCTCAAAAAATTTTATTTGTGGAATTAGAATTTTATTCAATTTAGTTGAAATTAACTTGATTTTATCTGATTATGCAAACAAAAAAATTATATTTGTAAGAGTCAAATTTTGAGAAAAATGGAAGATAGGGTACTTACCGATTTTAGTCGAATTCTCAAAAATTTTATTTCTAGAATTAAAATTTTATTCAATTTAGTTTAAATTAACTTGATTCTATCTGATTATGCAAACAAAAAAATTATATTTGTGAGGGTCAAATTTTGGGAAATTTGGAAGATAGGGTACTAACCGATTTTAGTCGAATTCTCAAAAAATTTTAATTGTAGAATTAAAATTTTATTCAATTTAGTTGAAATTAACTTGATTCTATCTGATTATGCAAACAAAAAAATTATATTTGAAAGAGTCAAATTTTGGGAAATTTGGAAGATAGGGTACTTACCGATTTTAGTCGAATTCTCAAAAAATTTTATTTGTAGAATTAAAATTTTATTCAATTTAGTTGAAACTAACTTGATTTTATCTGATTATGCAAACAAAAAAATTATATTTGGAACAGTCAAATTTTGAGAAATTTGGAAGATAGGGTACTTACCGATTTTAGTCGAATTCTCAAAAAATTTTATTTGTAGAATTAAAATTTTATTCAATTTAGTTGAAATTAACTTGATTCTATCTGATTATGCAAACAAAAAAATTATATTTGGAACTGTCAAATTTTGAGAAATTTGGCAGATAGGGTACCTACCGATTTTAGTCGAATTTTCAAAAAAATTTAATTGTAGAATTAAAATTTTATTCAATTTAGTTGAAATTAACTTGATTTTATCTGATTATGCAAACAAAAAAATTATATTTGAAAGAGTCAAATTTTGAGAAATTTGGAAGATAGTGTACTCACCGATTTTAGTCGAATTCTCAAAAAATTTTATTTGTAGATTTAAAATTTTATTCAATTTAGTTGAAATTAACTTGATTCTATCTGATTATGCAACCAAAAAAATTATATTTGGAACTGTCAAATTTTGAGAAATTTGGCAGATAGGGTACCTACCGATTTTAGTCGAATTCTCAAAAAATTTTATTTGTAGATTTAAAATTTTATTCAATTTAGTTGAAATTAACTTGATTCTATCTGATTATGCAACCAAAAAAATTATATTTGTAAGAGTCAAATTTTGGGAAATTTGGAAGATAGGGTACTTACCGATTTTAGTCGATTTCTGAAAAAATTTTAATTGTAGATTTATAATTTTATTCAATTTAGTTGAAATTAACTTGATTCTATCTGATTATGCAAACAAAAAATTTATATTTGGAACTGTCAAATTTTGAGAAAAATGGAAGATAGGGTACTTACCGATTTTAGTCGAATTCTCAAAAATTTTATTTGTAGAATTAAAATTTTATTCAATTTAGTTTAAATTAACTTGATTCTATCTGATTATGCAAACAAAAAAATTATATTTGTGAGGGTCAAATTTTGGGAAATTTGGAAGATAGGATACTTACCGATTTTAGTCGAATTCTCAAAAAATTTTAATTGTAGAATTAAAATTTTATTCAATTTAGTTGAAATTAACTTGATTCTATCTGATTATGCAAACAAAAAAATTATATTTGTAAGAGTCAAATTTTGGGAAATTTGGATGATAGGGTACTTACCGATTTTAGTCGAATTCTCAAAAATTTTATTTGTAGAATTAAAATTTTATATAATTTAGTTGAAATTAACTTGATTCTATCTGATTATGCAAACAAAAAAATTATATTTGTGAGCGTCAAATTTTGGGAAATTTGGAAGATAGGGTACTAACTGATGAGATTTGACACGCTTGACACTATGTTCATATTCCGCGCCGCAGCGTTGGCATACAGAAGGCGCTGTATGCGAGTGGGGAGTGTGACGCTCCCTTCGTTTCCGCTTCTTGTCTTCCCGTTCTTGTTCGAGTTAAGCATGCTTGCTAACCACCACGACTGATAGTATTATTCATTCAATTAATAACTGTATGTATAACCATTTATAATAAACCTCATTTATAACCATCAAGGTTATGGGCCCAGACAACGTAAAGAAGCCAAACATATGGTATATGTGGAAACGTTTATAAATGGGCATTGGAAGAGAAAAACGAGGTATGTAAAAGTGAGGTTACGTGCCTAGACACCACGTGGGGACAAATCAAATCGAAACGTAAAAGGCGAAATACATAGCAATAAAAATGGCATCATTCTCGCAATCAGTTGATCGTATTGATAAACTGAACGGAAGCAATTACCAATCGTGGAAATTCAACATGAGAATGGCGTTAGTACAGCGAGAATTATGGCATCACGTAACCAAGACGGCAATAAAGCCGGAGGATAACGATGCGGAGGAATTGGAACGCTATAACCGTAAAGAAGAAAAAGCGTTGGCTGCAATCGCCCTGAGTGTTGAGCATGATCAACAAGGGCATATAATTGATTGCGAAACTGCATCCGATGCATGGGAGGCCTTAAAAAGAGTTTTCGAACCCAAGTCACGAGCAAGAATCTTGCAATTAAGAAAACAAATAGTGTCAATACATTTGGAACCTGATGAATCTATGACATTGTACCTCGGACGAATCAAAACATGTTGTGATAGTCTGAGAGAAGCTGGATGTGAAATGAAAGACGACGATTTGGCATACACAATGCTAAATGGTTTACCAGAAGATTACGAAGCCATCGTCATGACACTGGCAAACTTGGATGACGAGAAGTTCAAATCGTCTGAGATAAAAGAAATCTTGCTAAACGAATACGACAGACGGACAGCAAAGGAATTGGAGAAGACTGGTGGACGAAAGGAGGCGTATCACCAAATGAAGGAAGTGCACAACCAAAGCAAACAAGGTCAGCCGAGCAGAGAAGCCCAAAACCAAAGAAGACAAGGTCAGCAAAGCAGAGAAATCCACAACCAAAGCAGAGATTCATCACGTCAGACACCAGAGCCTAGAGTCGACAACAGGAAGTGCTTTAAGTGTGGCAAGCAGGGGCACATATCACGGTACTGTAGAACGCCTCAGTCTAGGTTGAAGCCAAACCAAGAACCAAGTACAGTTTCTGCACGTAAGAACAAAGACTCGTATTTATTAGAGATAAACAATGCGCAGTTAGATGATTTTTGGTTAATTGATAGCGGTGCAACTCACCATATATGCAAGCATAAAGAATGGTTTACAAATTATAAAACGATAGAGAATGAAACAATTTATTCTGCCGATAGTCATGTAGAGAATAACTTAAAGGCCATTGGAATGGGTAATGTAAATATCGAAATTTATGTAAACAATGATCCTTTTAGCATAACTTTACCAAATGTATATCATGTACCGAATGTTAGAAGAAATCTACTATCAGTGTCACAGATGGAAGGTAGGAATAAGAAAGTTATATTTGATAATGGAAGGGCGATAATTTTGAATAAGGTGACTAAGAAGATAGTGGGGGAGGCACTTAGTACAAATGGTTTATATGTAATCAAAGCGGAACGTGTGAATAATATTCCAATTATTTCAGAGAAAGAGACACACGCAATTAGTAATACAAATGTAACTGAAAGCGAAAAATGGCACCAAAGGTTTTGCCATGTAGGTACATCGAACATTAAAGGATTGTCAGCAAAGAATTTAGTTAGAGGGTTAGAGAATGTAATTATTGACAGCGTTAACTGTAATGGATGTAGCGTCGGAAAATCTACGAAAGCTCCGTGCAAGCAGGGAAAAACTAAACAAACCAGAAACGTATTGGAACTAGTTCATTCGGATTTGTGTGGACCCATGCCTACAGAATCGGTTGGAGGCTCAAAATATTTCCTTACGCTCACGGACGATTATTCGAGAAAAACCACCGTGTACTGTTTGAAAAACAAGAGCGAAGTAGCGAGTTACATAAGGAAATATATTGCTAGAGTAGAGCGCGAGACAGACAGGAAACTAAAAAGAATTAGAACAGACAACGGGTTAGAATTTTGCAATAACGAACTTAAACATTTGTTTGATGATCTAGGCATAAAGCACCAACGGACAAACACTTATACGCCGCAGATGAATGGTGTAGCGGAAAGAGTAAATCGTACATTGCTCGATCTTGTGCGTGCAATGTTAGCGACGGCGCAGTTACCCCAGAGATTTTGGGCTGAAGCGTTGCTAACAGCGTGTTATGTCAAAAACCGAGTAATGCACTCGACAGTTGAGGATGAAGTTCCGGAAAAGGCTTGGACTGGTAATATACCAAGTGTAAAGCATTTAAGAATGTATGGATGTTTAGCGTATGCCCACGTAGCGAAGCATAGCAGGCACAAGCTCGATGCGAGAGCAAGAGAATGCGTATTAGTAGGATATTCAAGTCAAACGAGAGGTTACAGATTGTGGGATCCAGTAATAGATGATATAATACAAACGAAACACGTGGAGTTTGTAGAGAATGTGTGTGGTTATGAACATATTAGTAATAAAAGAATCTATAGCGTCCCGACTGATGACGAACCAGATACAGACGAAACACAGGATGTTACGGTAATCGAAAAGACAGAAAATGAGCAAGTAACTGACACAGAAAAGACGGACGATGATTGGAAACCGACAGACAATGATACAAGTGAGACAAGTGAGGGAAGTGTAGTTCGTACCGTAAAACGTGGGAAACTAATAAGAAATCCATGGGGTCGAGCGGGTAAGCCCAAAAATATTCAAATCAATTTGACCGAAGTAATTGAACCTACGACGTTCGAACAGGCAATGGCATTGCCTCAATGTAACGAATGGCGTGCTGCCATGGAGGAAGAACTTAATAGTTTGGAAAACAGGAATACATGGGAAATAGTTGATAGAACGGAAAGTACGCGATGCGTCGGCAGTAGGTGGGTGTACAAAGTAAAAACGGATGGAACTGGAAAAGTATTCAAATTTAAAGCTAGGGTAGTCGCTCAGGGTTATAGTCAGAAGAAAGATGTAGATTATTTTAATTCATATGCGCCAGTTGCGAATATATCCACAATTCGAATGTTACTAAGTATGTCAGTATCACAGGGTTGGCAAGTACACCACCTAGATATCAAATGCGCGTATTTATACGGGGAGTTAACAGAAGATATTTACATGAAATTACCTCCTGGGTATGGTCAATCGGAAGATAAAGTAGCAAAATTAAATAGGCCAATTTACGGACTAAAACAGTCAGGCCGAAATTGGAACGATGCAATCAATACTTTCTTAACCGAGAATGGATTCCAAAGACTGAAAAGCAATAGCTGTGTATATACATATGATAACGATGTAATCCTAACCATATATGTGGACGATATTGTGATATTTACTAGCAATACTAAGAAATTAGAGTTAGTTAAGACATTAATAATGTCAAAGTATGAAACAAGAGACTTAGGAATAGTATCATATTTATTAGGTATAAGAATAGACTATGATAAAGAAAGTATAAAATTATCTCAAGAAATATATATAGAAAAACTGTTAAAGGAATACAATTTGGACGATTGTAAAGGTACAAAGCCACCTGTAGAATTAGGTATAAAGTTGTCGAGACTAGATAGTCCATCGAATGAGTTCGAAGTAGAGGAAATGAAAAGCGTACCATATAGGCAACTCGTTGGGTCCTTAATGTACATAGCGCAGGCAACACGACCAGATATACTATATATCACTTGTAAGTTATCACAGTTTGTTACAAATCCAGGTAGGATGCATTGGATGCAAGCTAAAAGAGTTCTAAAATACTTAGGCACAACAAAAAGTAAAACTTTAACGTATTGCTCAGGCAACAATGAAGTAGAAATTTTTAGTGATGCAGATTGGGCTGCAGATCTCGATGATAGACACTCTTATAGTGGTAT